>CM075009.1:20165972-20273115 GCA_037576675.1 Pangasius sanitwongsei | reverse complement strand
CTTGCTCAGGGGTCTCACCTCAGTCGTGGTATTGAGGGTGGAAGAGAGCGCTGGTCATTCACTCCCCCCACCTACAACCCCTGCCGGACCTGACACTCGAACCCACGACCTTCAGGTTACCTATCTATCCTAATCTCATCAAGAGTGCATCCTCACTTACTCCTACTACTGTTTTTAATCATATGTAAATGGAAAATTCTACGTTTAACACATCTCTCCTGTCTGCTATACCAAGTTTAGCCTTAGTTATTTCCTTTCACACTTAGAATTCAGTCTCTACATTCAAAACCAACATCCCTTCAAGAGTTTTCCTAAATTTATATATAGACCCACAGAGACATTCCTCTATCATTTCTCTGATGTTTCTTGAGGCCCATTGACTCGTTTCCTCTGTAGTGCCTCCAGGGATCTCTGTCCTGTGCCAGATGGCTTTGGAGAGTTTTTTAAACAAAGTTGTTAAATTGTCTCATTTAATTTCAGTTTTGCTCAAGGCAGATTTGAGCCCATTCTACATCTCTTCACAGATGTTTTAGGGGCATCATGCACACGCATGTAGACACACCTGAACAAAACGTGTACATCCACTGCGATAAACCTAACAAGGAGAAAGTTGTTTGTAAACATCATATCTGCCACAGACCGCTGAGGTAACACGTGGGGCTCATGGAACAAACAGGAAAGTAAGGTCTCATATTTTCCTGCTTTTTCATCAACCGCGATTCTACTAGCCAAGGGGATCTCACCACACTGTTTACAAGACCAGATTACACCCTCCACAGAGCTACTGTTTTCCATTAGAGAGAAGTACCACACATATAACAGCACCAACAATGCATATAACAGCACCAACTGAGAAAAGTCATCCTACAGACTTTTGTAAACTGATGCAAATACACTGTATAACACCTGTTTAGCACAATCCCAGCATCGTAAATCTATTTGCCATGCATAAAAATTCCTTCTGATTTATGGACAGTGCCCTCCACAATTATTGGCACCTTCATGAAAATGAGCAAAAATGTATATATTAAAAGAATAATGTGCCAATTTGAGCATAACTTTGCATAATTTCTATTTAAACAGTTTTTTTGCAGTGCAATTTTGTCTACAAAACTTACTAAAATTATCAGTATTTTGTGTTGCCTGTGCAAAACGGTTTTTGTGACCAACCAAAATCTGTTGGAATAAGTCTCAGAAATATTGTGCTACATTGTTTATTGACATCAAAAACCTCCAACAAGATGGTGGAGTGAAAATAAAAAGTAGTAGGCTATTCAGCTCAAAGCACCATAACTGCTACAGTTTTAATGAAGGTAAGATTTTATTTGCATTTTTATTGCACTGTTATATTCATAGTTATCCAGGTCCATCTGTTAGGGTGCATCAGCCATAGCCTTTTAATAAGCGGTATTTAAGTTTTGCCAAGATTTGACCTTGCATATGCATGATTCAGGCATAATTTGTTTATTTGGTTGGAACCCTGGATATTTGTTTCAGGATGAGTGTTACGATTTGACCACCTCCTGAGAACGAAATGCCCCCCTGGCAATGTTGATCTTCTGGTTTGCCAGTTTTTACACATCTTGTACACACTGAACAGATTTTATGAGAGCACTCCAGGACTAAAACCATGTGAATAACATTCTTCTCATAACCTTCCTGCATGAACAATGACAGTAGTACTGGGTAAAATTTTTAATCATACAGCCACATCAATGACAAAACATAACTAAAACCAAGCTCTTACATAAAAGAATGCAGTGTTTAAATCAAACACTGTCATTAAGGACATATTGGAACTGGGAGTTCATCACATCCCAGTACTGCATAGTATACAGCCTTGCAGGCTGTGAAGAGCTGTATATTAATGGCATGCTGCTGCTCGGATTCCATCTCAAGAACTTTGGATTAAACACACAATCACAGATCAAATCAGGAAGCTTGGATTAGACAGGCATTATCTGGCTGGTTGATTCCTTCCTTTGTAGTTCCCTCACACCACTGAATTTGTTAAGAATTCTTTCCAGTAAGTTAAGTGTGGCAGATCTGAAACAGACACTGCAACCTTGAGATCTCTCTCTTTGCGTACTTGCCCAAAGCATCACAAGACTACCACGTAAGACAATCTGTTTTGAGTTTGAGGGTCTCGTGTTTGGCCATTCAATTTAGGAAATGCAAAGCAGCTGATGCTTATAAATAAAAGAACAACCCTTTGCCATGTTATATTTTATTATAGAGCCTCTCGCGTTCCTTTGAGTCTCTCTTTCTCGTCTCATATTTAATAAATGAGCATAAATTGGAGGGTTTTTTTTTTGTTGCAAACCCAGAGTGCATGAGGCTCTGGTATCGAGCTAGTAATTGGACTGCTGCAATAAACATGTGAGAATGGAAGATTTTTTGTAGCCAATATTTTAAGTCGGGGAATATCAAAAGCAGTGGGTTTAACCTGAAGTATTTGGGGCCTTCCACTTGTTTAATTCAAGCTCTGTTGGATAGCGGGACCAAAAGTGTCATTTTTAAACCCACTTTTTGGAATGTTGATTAAACACATAGGAATCATGAATTGCTTTATGTGCGGAAGTCCATTGATGTGGTAAAGGGAGATCATTTTCCTTCTGCGGGAGGTGACGGTAATACCCCAGGCTGCACAAACAGAGATGGTTACTATTAAGAGTTACAAGAATCATAACATTCCAGAGAACAATAATACCCAAATGACTCTTGTTTTCCCGTGTTCAACTGGACATATTTATAGCCAATTACAGACGAGCACTCTAATAAATCTATGAGGTAAGCGTAGGAAATGACATGTTTCTTCGCCTGGCCTAGGACTGCCGCGGCTCGAGTAATGAAGTCTCTGCATGATGCTCGATTAATACAGGCTGTCGTCCATGTGCTACTAATCGCCTTCGTGCAAAAAAAAAATCCTTGCGGGAACAATAGGTGCCATTCAAGTAGCATTATTTCGAGGCTACACAATGCATCCTTTCATCTTGGAGGGATGAACAAGGGTGTACATGGTGACTGATGTTGAGGTATAGTTTGAAACAAGCAGCTCGTTTCAAGATGTGTACATGGGCTGCACCACTTTCAGGGTGAGCCCTCGCTGGCTCAAATGCTCCTGACACTCCTAATATGTTAAAGAGTACTCTGCCAGGGAATCACTTCAGTAATGGACCCAGGACTGGCACTGTGCCTCAAACACTCACAGTCGCTATCACAGAGGTACAGGCTTCTCTGATCCTCAAAAGCGGCTCCTACAACTCTATTCAAAGACAGGGGTTGAGGTAGCACTAAGGGCGTTTTAATAGTTTCCACCAGCCCTCTTCCCAAACAACAAGCTTTAAACATGAAGACCTGATCAACCTATTCATTATGCTATCAGCTCTCCTCATGAGGCTTCCATTATCAGGGGCCAGACATGCAACACAGACACGACCCACAGCCCCACCGAGAGCTGTGAATCACAACCATCACATCATCTGGAAGGGTTGCTTTCCACTTCCCTCTTTCTCGTCCTTTTCATCACATGGTTACAGTTTAAAGTTGGCCAGAACTGCTGGTATTTGCTCTCTCTGCTTCATGGAACCAGCAAGGTGCAGCTTTCCTGATGAACCCCATCAAATCATTATAAACCTGTTAGTTCCTTTTATAAACCTGTTTTATTTTCTGTGGCATCTCAAACTTTGACACACACTTAACCTGTGATAAACGGATTCAGCTTGAGTTTTCAACAAAGCCAACCTGTCTTGGGTGTTTTGAGCTGAAAGCACATGGCTGAATACAATCAGTGACTGAATAAATATGTGTATAAAGCTATGCTTTAACAGTGATCCAAAATGACATTGTGCTGATGTCTTCCCAATTAGCAAACAAGCCACATGAGATGTTGATGAGACATAATTCACTCACATTTGCTGATGTGTGTGATTTCTGGGTTGGAATGGACACAGGGACAGAGGTGATGCAGACAAACTGCTGCAATCTGATGAGTCCTGATGCTGAACAAGGCAATGCGGACTGACAAGACGTGGTCCAAGATGAAGAATGACACCAAGAGCGAAATCTGATGACTGGAGATTGAGTAAGCAGCAAATATTAAAAGGAAGATGACTACAGTTTTTTAAATAAATAAATCATCCACATTCTCACAAGAGTAAATCAGGTTTGATTCAATTAAAATAAGGCTATTATTGAGGTATGAATTCATTTCTGAAGAACACCCAGAGGGGAAATGTTCTTCTTACAAGTGTCTGTCAGGGATGTTAAAGGTGATAAGCTTCATTAAGACTTCATAATTCAGTCTGTGTATAGTATTGAAAACTACTTCAGAGAGAAATGCTTGAAAGTCCCTGTGTGTGTGTGTGTGTGTGTGTGTGTGTGTGTGTGTGAATGAGAATGGAAGCAAGTCGGCAGAGTGATGCAGCCTGCACGGTAAATACTATCTTCCCTGAAATTGATGTGTGATCAGTCTGCCTAGCAAATGTGAGAAAGTGAACCCCACCCAGTAAGACACTCTCACCCATCTGCACTATGATGACTAAGGGAGAGACACACTGACAGATAAATCAGACTCTCTACTGTTACTTTTCACACTAAGGTCCATGTTGATAAGACTTAATACAACAACATTAGCACCATCCACCCCATTGCCCATTGTTCATCATCTCTCCTCCATAACCACATCTTACTCTGTATCTGTGTGTATGTCATTCCAAAATCTATGCCCATTTTGACAGCCAGGAAAAACAGTAAATCAGGTGACTAAGACAAGAGTAAAACAGTCACATTCACACACATACTGTATGTGCTCTGTTTTGGTGTGAGCATGCATGCAAAAAGAGATGCGTTGGATGCTCTCCTTGTGGTGCCATGTTGATTAAGCCAAACCAGAGGATTAATTCTTTTAATTCCTCACTGAAAAGGCAGTCTCCTCCAAAAGACCTTCTGGCTTGGCTGCAGATAATTTTCACTGATGTTTTACCTCTGCAGCCAATTCAGGTTTAGTTTGGACAGTGTGTTTGGAAGATGCTCAATTGTACAGGGGAAGTGGAGGTCAATTTTGCTGTTCACTAACTACATAATGTTACAGTTGCCATTCTTGCGAGTCCTTATATAAAGGATAATCCTGGTATCCTAAGACATGGTTACATCAATTCAATAAAATTCATGAATATGGTCTTTAATGCTCATCATTTCTTCTTACGTCTTATGTCTATGCATGTCTAGATTAGGCTTGCAATGAAGGCTTATTATTTTTATGCACTACATTTCATAAACCCCAGCCTCAAAACCATTAAAATAATGTATTTTTTCTGTGATCTAGGCAACCCAGCTGACCAACATTTGATCATAAGTTCTCACATTTCATAGGCACTTAATTGCTGGGCTTATTCTAAAGTTCTCGTATGTACTGAAATTGTCTGCCAATGCTTTCATCATCAGCATTACATTGGACGGATATAAAGTTGTCATAATGTTTCAATTTTTTCTTTTAAAGCTTAATGTCAGTCATATTATCAGTTCAAATTAAAAGTTTCCTTGTTACAGAAACTATGAAGACAGACTCTACTAATAAGACAGTTTCTGTATATGACAGGGTGGCCAACACTCTGATTATGACTTCCTGGTGTTTACCACTCTGCCAATTATGAACCTGTTTGTGTTTTTTTGGAGGGAGAACATTATATTCACAGAGAAATGAAGCATGACAAGATGTGATTAAAATGGTTGCGTGCTAACAGGCTGCCGTGCTGTCCCTGCAAGGCTGTGTGGCTCTTTCATGACTATACTCACTCTTTCTCTCTCTCTCACTCTCTCCTCCCAGGCAGATATAATGAAAGACTGTGCCAGAGAAACACTAGGTTCATTTTCAGAAGCTTTCCAGGCCAATAGAAATTGAGCCATTCGGCCATGTCTCATTAGGAGCAAGATTAGAGTCAGTGGGTCTCCAATGAGTAAGATGATTTGCACTGTGAGGTGCCTTGTGTGTGTGTACAAACAGGTATGTTTGAGTCTATGGCCCATATGGCATGCAACATGTGTGGGAATGTGTGTAAACATCTGTGAATACAACACAATGTCCACAATGTTTATGCCACAGGTCAGATTTCACTGGGGACTACAGACAAGCCAGAACACCTTAACTGATTTAACCCAGCACCCAAATCCACCTTGCTGATTGGCTAGGAGTTCACCTTTGCCCTCAGGCTACACATTACCCAAATCACAGGCTGTGACACTGGGTCGATTATTTTATGGTGCTGAACAAGCTAAGAAAAACATAAGTGGTCCCCAGTGAAAGTGGTCCAGCTTGACAGCAGTCATCTGCAGCAATCTGAACATGAAGCCATTACCATACAAGCCTATGAATCGTTTCAACACCTCCATGGTGTGGTTCAAACCTGTCTTCCCACTGCTGCCTCATTGTCCGGACCTCCTCACTCCATCAATCACCTTGTCAACCTGTCCCAGTGCTGCAATGCTGCTAAAGTTAAAATAGCCTCTCTTTCCAAATGATGAGTAATCTGGTCTGGACACAGACCTGAGAGTTTGAAGTGCCAATCTAAATAGCATTGAGAGTTTTTTAACTGGAAAGTGAAATAAATAAGCAAGAGCTCTCAGTAGGATTGAGAAAGGCACATTAATGTCTTGCCAGTACTGCCTTGCTATAAGCTGTTGGGAACTTTCCAGACAGTGGGTGTAACAGCCTGGTAGAACACTCAGGTGCTGGGGTTGTGTGAGTGGGTGGGGGTTTCCTTCCATTGGGCTGGGTGAAAGATTTACAACATAAATCCTAAGATGACCATGTGAGATGCTGCTAAAGGGCTTCTGAGGTGCCTCTCTAGTGACCTCTGTGCTAGTAGCCTCTGTGTGAGGTCAGAACAGCAGTGACAGGTTTGTGATATGGATGTTCAATGAGAAAAAGGCTCCTCCAGTGGCACTATTTCCACTGGTCAGAGGAAAGAGCTGCTGCTATTACTAATGAGCTCTGGGCTGTGTATCTTAAAGACTGAAAGAGTGAGATAGGTATAAATAGAAAGAGAAAGATACACTGAATGCAACCTCATCTATTGAAATACCTCCACTGATCAGGAGATATCTTTTGGCTGGACCTCTGCAAAGCCATTTGACCCAGCCCCCCAGAGTCCCCACTCCTGTCATTTAGCTTAGTCTTGAGACTGCACACTCCCACAGTAATGTGCAGAGCAATAAACTAAAAGCTGCCATGAGCAGTGATGAATGGCATGATCCAAGAACTATACAGCATTCTGTTGAGCAGCATCCCCAGTGGATGTGACTTTGGCAAATGATGGTGATCGTACATAAAGGCCTGTCTATTAGTTTTCTTCCTGACACATTAAAAGGGCAGAAGAGAGCTTGGCGGGAGAATGAAAGGGCATACCCTTAGCCATTTTCTTAAAATTCATGTGGGGAGGTTTAGGAAGCCAGAGAAAGTGAGAGGTAAGACAGAAGGCATTTGAGCTGGAGAGGTTCCAAAAGATACTATCAGTGCCTCCGCCAAAAACAAAACATCCAGCATGACAAAATTAGAGAAGGCATAAAGAACACAAAGGCGTGCTTCAACATTCAGTTCCAGCCCACATTTTGCTCCTCCACTGAAAATGTGTCAAGGTATTTACATTCCAGGCAGCTAGAAGGCTGTGCTGCGGTTGGTTGTGCAAAAGATGGTGGCGCCTTGCTCCCTGCCTATAGGGTACATAGTCTGAACCCTGAATCATCTCCTGCCTGATTCTATTCATTTTCCACAGTTACTCTGTTGTCTTAATGGATAGTGAAAGCTGTTTTGACTTAGTGAAAATGAAATAAGGTGGGGAGGTTAGTGTGGCATGAAGACATCTGTGATTCTAACCTGCAAAGACTGCAGGCATCTGGAAATAAATAGTAAGATAAGTGCTTTGAATCAGGGTGTGAAACCCAGGAAAGGAGACAGACCTGAATGGGCACCATGTATGTGTGTTAATCCAGACCCCGTAGTTCAGTCGGGGAAAGTGCATTAGCGTAATGAGTTCTGCTAATGGTGTTAAGGCATGCTTTGGAGAGGACAGGAATTCCTGGATTAACGGTTAAAGGGCCAAGCCAGAAACACTCTGGCTTTGCCTTCTGCTAAGAAGAGGAAACCCACGAAAAATGACATGCTTCCCTTAGGCTTTATTAACACACACACAAGCTCATAAGAGGCCTGACCTCGTGGTTGCACACAAAGTGAGATCTGGGCAAGAAGAGCTGTTTTTTCTTTGGCTTGGACCCTCTAGGAAGAGACACCGGCATGGATCTCTAATGAGAAACAGGGATGTGGATTTATCGGCAGCGTCAAAGGGGCTGGAAGATTTAGGAGTTCTGCCTCAGACAAAACCTAATTAAATCCAATCATCAATTGGTCACTGCTCTGAAAAAATGAGTCGGACTCACGAATCTGCCTTAATGTAGATACTTCTTCATCTGCCAAAGCTTGGCCAGTTATCCCAGCCTTTCCGTGCCGTCCATGCCAGTAGTCAAGGCAACAGCCGTGCAAGGCACAGCTGCTCGATGGAACACCCATAAACACATCCTCTGACCTGTTTCCCTCATTGTTTGATGTTTGCAGGATAACACCCAGCTGGTGTGCTTAAGTTGTGTCAAAACTCTCTCTCTCTCTGCTATACTTAATTAAAATTAAAGTGAAAGAGGTTCTGGAGTTCAAGTACTGAAAAGGTGAGTGGGGAAAGTTGCTCACTTTAAATGCAAACCAGTTTACCTGTGCTGAAATGCCACCTTTGATTTGCTTTCTACCAATTATAGTCTATGTTCTGTCTGTCAGTAAACTACAACACATGGAGCTGCTGAGTTTAATTTCACCAAATTAATCTCTGTTGCTGCAGTTTCTTGGAACTAATAAGCACCTTATAGGAATAAAGTGTTCCATCAGCCACAGGCCAGGTGCACCTTGGTCAAACACTGTGCCACCCTCCAGTCCCCACTATATCCTGGCCAGGGTCGCAATGGATCCAAAGCTAATCCTGGGAAAACTGGGTACAAGGCAGGAATACAACCTGTATGGGACAGATCATGACAGGGCATTATACACACTCATTCCCACCTTGGGGAAATTTAGGAGCTATGGGGTTGTGAAGCACCAATAGTACCTGCTGCACAACTGTGCCAACAGGAATGCTAACTGCTACTAATTGCAATGCAGAGCAGATGCTAACACTCAACTCTGACTGTTTTCCAGTGTTCTGAGCCCAGCAGAATTATGAAAACCAATCAAAGCCCAACAGCCTGTATTTTAACAGAGCTGGCTGCAAGGCATGTTCATTTAGACTGGCCATTCCAAACACCTGGGGGCAGCACTGCCCATCTCCTCACAGCATCTCCTCAAGGGCCTCTCACATGTGGTTTGAAAAAGACTCCATGGAAAAAGGTTTGGATAATTGTTCTTGTCTTTTTCCTGTTAAACAACATAGTCTCACTAACTATTAGGGATGAAACACTTACTTCTTATGCTTACACTTACTGCTTTAATAAAAGACAATTACTATCTGAACAAAGCTAATAATCTTCTCAGCATCTAGTTTAATTTATCATTTGCCAAATGGAGACTAGCACAGGGCTACTTGTACTGATAAAAAAAAAAAAGGTGCAGGGCCGTAAAGCCTCATTGGCTGCCTCTCTACACTTAGCTTGCAAATTCCCAGAAGATCTTTACTGCTTGCAACAGAGAATCTGTGGATATATATGTGGATATATTCATGCTACAAAGTCTTACTGTGGCTTGCCTGCTAACCCATGCTGACATGCACCTACAACAATTAATATGCACAGCACTGTTTAATCTTTGATTCGGACCACTTGCCTGAGCAGGACTGGAGCAAAACTGGTCTGCTAGGCTGACTGATTTGCCTGTTACCTCTGAAGGTCTGACAGTGTTATGGCCATAGTGGATTAGGAGAGATTCTGTCCAGTTTAATAATGGTTCTCCATCTGCCTCCAGTCAATTCCCCATTAACTTAAGCAGTATGATTAATATCCAGTACCTAAAAGGGATACATGGCATTCTCCTAAGGGCAGAGTGGAAAACTGCATTATGCACAGAGCCCAAGATCCGATAATGAGATATAGCAGGAGAGCGGAGCAAGATTTAAGATTTTTTTAAAGCTTTAGAACAAAACCAGAGAGAAAGACAGTAGAACTGATAACATTTCTGAAGGACATATGGTATAGAAACATCGTAAGATGCTTACAAACTGCCAGTGAATGAAGAAAGATTATGATGGAAAATTTTATTTTATTTTATTCTATTTATTTCTGAATCATAAACAACGCAAAATAATTTGCATTTTTATCTGTATAAAACAAAAAATTAAAAATAGCTATGAACAGAGGTTTATTATTGTAAACAACATGTACTACAGGTTCACTATATTGTAAAAATAAATAAATAAATGTATAAATTCTCTCAAAAATTTTGATTGAATAAACAAAGAGTCTGACCTGGGGACTTTGAAAATGATCGACTGAAACATAATGAGCTCCGCTGCAGAAATAGAGTTGCAAGGTCGGCTAAAATGTCAAGCTCCTCAGCCTCTTTCTCATGCACCGTTGATCACAGAGGCACAGGGATGGTGCTGTTTGAAAGCTGCTGAAGTGCTGAAGCACTGTTATAACATGGGCATGTAACCATATAACGTAGAATGCGTGTTGGTCGTTGCAATATGGAGCAATCAGGCTTTTGGTCACTTCACAAGTGCATATGATCTTGCAGACTCTCCATGAAAGAATGCGATCACATGACCAGCGTGCTCTCTATATATTTTATCTCTATGGGTTGTGCAGACTGGAACATCTAGTGTTTAAACACTGCAGTTGCATTAAATCAATAATTAACAGAATGCTGATATCGCACATTTCCCCAATGCACACGCTTCTGAATCTGCTTTGTAAGGCTCTTGGTTTGGAAACTGGGTCTGTATGGCATTATGAATGTAGATTTAACAAACTCTTGGCTGCACAACAAAACACGTTTGTTTAATTAAGCACCATGCTGTTAGATTTCAGCACTATTTTCCATCTTTAAAACCACTCTCAGGGCTTTGCTTTAAACTTACACAGGGAGTCCTCTCATTCTTTGGCAACAAAGAAACAAACAAAAACAATGCAAGATTCCACGTATGAAAATTCGAAACGGTTTTGGCAACATATGTTACATTGTGCACAAATCCTAATTCTACCAGAGCATACTGAATGAATGTAAATTTCCCCCATTTTAACTGAGACATCCAGCTCTGATCTGCTCAGCTTGGCTCTGCTCTCTTTGCCAGATGTGCTCCCCGCGCCCCGTGTCTCAGTGCCTTGGTGGCCTTGACAGGCAGGATGAAAATGTTTGAAGTAGCCTGTCTCTCATCAGTTCTGCTGCCTCAGAGGAGCCTCTCATTGCGACCTGTCCGACACCTTTCTCCTAGACCACGTCGCACATGCCAGTGGAGCCAGAGGGGGTTAGAGGAGGAAGCTGATAATGTCATCAACCAACAGAGATATTTCCTTAAAATATACAATATATATTTATACATATATAATATACAGTGTATACAATGCCGCATCAACCATCACACTTTTCATCTTGTTTTTTTAAAATGAAAACATTTTGAGAAGTAATTAATATACAAGGGTATACTATGATATTGAGCAGGAGCACATTTGATGTGTACTGGATATCTCCGGGAGGTGCAAAAGAACCACTTGACCTTGACTGCTGTTCAGTCAACATTTTATTTATCAAACTGAATAATAATAATTATAATAATAATAATAATAATAATAATAATAAAAAAACACACATTGCATGCACAATCAACTATTTAATACTGGGCCCAAAAAACAGGACTGTCTCCCAGTGGCCTATAAGACAGATGAGGTAAATATTCCTTTCCTTTCAAACACCGGAATCATAGCTTAATCTATTCACACTCTCACTACTCTTAGTCTCTTGAAGTTTGCAATCCGATTGGCTCTTCAAACTTTCATGTATTCTGTGTATCGATTTCCAGCAGGATAATAAAAATTTTTGAACACGATGACACAAAAGGATTTTTGGAACAAGATATACATCACTGGACTGAAAAAAAATCATGGAATCTTGTCTTTAAAAGTTATTAAAAAGTTTTTTGCAAAGCAGTTAGCAGGGAGAAAACAAGATAAGCTTGCATGCTTGCTGGCTGGCTACAGGAAAAGGTTTATCATCTGTCTTGTTAGTCAAATTGCTTTTCTCTGAAAGTAAGTGGTTCTTGGTCACAGTACTAGACTCTCTAGCTAATGCTAGAATTCTGGATTGTGAAATTACACTATCACAGCGATTAGCTGAAACAGGTTTGGCCACTTCTGCTTGCTTTCTTGTACCCCATAATATCATATGGATAAACTAACTGGTCTAACGTTCTCAAAAGCACAAATGCCTGAATATTTGTACATTTTCCAAATAGAACTGCAGTCTGTTACTTGGATGCTATGGTATTCAGTGTCAGGTTAGTGCGGTCAGTGGCCATTGCTGCCAAAGAAACTTTTCATTATAATTTTCTGGGCAAAATCTGAACCAAAGAACAATCTGTGTAAATGGAAAATCTGCAAACCTGATATGAGATGAGGCTGTGTAATAATAACCTTGGCTTGCTTCTTCAACTAGAGAGACAGATGGGCCTTACAGTAAGTAAAGACATGCAGAAAAATACTCCAGGTAATGCACTTTGACATCCTAAGAGCAATGATTCTCTGATCTCTGGACCAGCCAACTGTAACAGGCTATGCTCCTGAGAGCAACTGGGTCAAAGTTTAGGTTAAGAACATTTACGGGTGCTCTGTGAAGCTATGGTCCAAGACCAGTGGCTTTCACTAACTGGGCCTCTGTGGAGTTCCTGCTTCAGTCTGTTCTTCCATGAATGTTATAAACTGCTCTGGTCAAGTGGGACCCCTTTTACAGAATAGAGTACATCATAGTAAAATCATCAGAATGGCCTTATGCTGATGGAAAACCCATGTGAAATAGCAACAACTGTTTTATAACTGTCTCTTTTTTTGCATATGGTAGCTTTGAACCACAAGCAATATAAGGCTAAATAAATCATCAGACTGGATATTATCCTTTGTAATTTGGCACTGCGGCACATTAAAGAGTCCCATGCTGGGCTTAGCTGCAATACTGTAGAATATTTTGGTCCAAGCTCATCAAACTGTCCTCTTTGAATTTAAGTCCACAATTGCAGGGAAATGCAGGAAAGGCTTTCTGGTTTTGCTCAGGCCCAGATTAGAGGCTACATTTTGGTCCAGTTTGTTTTCAGTGACATTATCAACATGGCTGAGTCCAAGCTTTACTAACACCTCTTATAAATGCTTCTGACGTGTCAGTGGCAGAAAAAGCCTTTTCTCTCGCCAGCACACAAAAGGCTGTAGAGCAGAATTGTGCCTGAAGGATTAATTCTTTTTATAGAATCAAAAATTGTAATGTCTCATATCAGCTTTGGGGAATTCTGCAGCTTGTCAGTAGGGGTCTTGCAGTCACAAAGTACATCTTTGCATAATTAATGCTGCTTTCCATATGTTTATCCTCTGGTAAAAGAAAAAAAACAGGACAGTATTTGGTGTCAGGGCAGTTCCAAGTACAACATCTGCGAACCATTATATCTGTTCAATCCAGCAGGCAGGTTATGGTAATTAAAATCCGACAGGTAATCAAGTTGCCGGAAGCCAATTAAAGCAGTCTGAGCTGGGTTGCTGTCTTTGCTCAATCCAGGTGAGCTACCCAGCGTAAATATCATTATCTTTATCATTCCTAGACCACCTGGTGCACAGAATACATCACCCTCTTTTAGTACTGCTATGAGAAGGGTGATATCATGGAATAAATTTGTTGTGAGCAAAGAAAGGGGTGGACTAGTCCACCACACACACCTGCGAGCTGTCCCCTGTGGCTTCAGGACATACAAACACACATACATTCAACTGTGAGAGGAAATTCAGGCACACGTATGTACCAAGACAGCTGATTTGAATATATCAAAAACGTGTGGTATGCATTTAGACCCTGGGAAGGCAGCAAATATAAAGAGGGGGAGGGAGTGAGAGAGAGAGAGGGAGGGAGTGAGAGAGAGAGAGAGAGTGACTTAGCAGTACTATGGTCTTAGTAGTAGGTCAGCGACACACAAAATACAGTGGCCACATCTATTTGGCACAAGAAGATCACTAACAACCAAGGGTTACTAGTTTTTACTTGTTGACCAGTAATTCAAAAATGTAGTTAACTAGTCAGCTAGTCCTCTTTTCCATAGTTAAAGCAAAAACATTTAGGGCATCTCTAATTTTAGACTGTTTTATTTGTGCAGCAAAGAATGAGACAAATCACACTTCAATTAAGATCCATACATGGGCTACAATTAAATTTCCAGCTTCAAAGCTTTTAGGCAACACTGTGAACAATGAAAGTAAATAAAACACTGCAATAAATGTGCAAAACAATAAATCTGCCAATTATTTAAGGACATACCAATTCTTCAAATGCACTCATTGATGGCTCAGCTGAAACTGACAGTGCACAGCATGGCTCGCAAGCTCCTCATACCATAATGATGAATTAACAATATGATGTCTACAGCGTCTGGGTGGTTTTTTCACCATGTTCAACTCCAGCCTCAGTAACGTCTGGATCAGCCTCTTTGAGCTGATATGCCCTGCTAATCTGACTCTAATCTATCTGAGTGGGATTGAATAGTGATGGGCAACCCGTTACTCTGAAAGCACATGCACTGTCTTTCGCAGAGCAATGGTCTCAACGGAATTCACTACGCCACAGTGCAAGGATTTTATTTCAAGCCTATTTAGCTTTAAAGGAAAACAAAAAATAACTGGGAGGGATTCTTTTTCGGAATTGGGTGGGAGTGGGATTACAAAACGCCACTTCATGCAACGTGATATCAAAAAGTTTACAGTCCATTACAGCAAGAGGAAATAAGAAAAGACTAAATTGAATCTAGTGTGAAATATTTTCTGACTAACAAAGCACATTTAGCTTGTTTTCTTTGCCATCTGTCTGCATCTCTTTACCGTCTGCCTCACTGTTTTTTTTTTTTTTCCACATCCCAGACTAGTCAAAATCCCCACAGCAGCAAATAGGGAATGTATTAGTTAGATAGACTAGCAACCCCTACTAAAAACCATCAAGTGGACCAAATGCAATTTTCTGTTTACTATAAGTCTTATGCTAGACAAAACACAAAGTCTTTAAATAAGACTTTATACTAATAAAAAAACACCTGCACATGTGCTAAGAAAATAAAGCATCTAAATATGGAAACCAGAGCTTCATAGGTAGATATTCTTTGGCATTATTTGGATATTAGTTTGAGCTGTACAGTCTTATAGGCATTAGGTTACCCTAATACCTATTCACTATGAGTCATGAGATGGGCCTAGACTGGGGTATTCTTATAATTCTTATGAGTAATTCTTATAAATGTGACAGTTGTAGGAAGACCTCAATTTTACTTATTTATCAGGAAGCCTGAGAAATCATGCTTTCTGCCTTTCTCCCTGAGTAGTACTGGGATGGCCAGCACTAAGCCAGACTCCCGGGGGTTGGAAGCAACTGGGAAGCAAAACAACTTGGAGCGACTGTACACACCAGTCAAGGTTCATCGAAGAAATACCATCTCTTCTTTTAAAACAAACAGAATGACTAAACCTGTTGATCTGCTGATGTCAGCTAATAAAACAAGCGTACTCTAGGTTAATCCAAAGATGCCTGGATTTCTCATTCTCATTCTCCCTAGAGACCTGATCTGTAGGTTGAGTCACTGAATTCCAGCTTGTGGTCTTCTCATGCCAAGCAGTTGTGGCCACTGTATTTTATGTACCAATAGTGTATTCCCACTAATAAGGCTATATTTCTGATCAGTCACCTTCTGCATAATGACTGGCCCCCGGTTCCAAACCCATACCACAGATTTTCTGTTCATCCTGAACACTTTATGTGCCTATGAATGTTGTGAAAGCAGGAGCTGGCGGGAAGGTCATGTCCAGCTGTGAGTGGTCTAGCAGAGAGAAAAGAATGCACACTTTTATGGCCATTACCTTTATAGCACACAAGAGCCTTTAGTAGAGTATCGTATCATCATTATAATCTTGGGCCTTATATTCTTTTAAGATACACAGGCCTCAACAGGGCTGCATCTAATAAACTGCTTGATATAGTAAAATGGTAAAATAATTACTCTGTTGGTACCTTTGGGGCTTTAATGGAAAAAAGGTGTGTAATGTGTATTGAGAAATAATTTGCAACCTCTGTTCCAAACAGGCAAAATGGTAAGCTTTTACCAAGATGTGGACATCAAAGTATTGTATTAGTGGCACAATCTGATCCACACTGTCAAGAACTGATGACCTGTAAATTATTCAAACAGAGGAAGCAACAAATAATGGGCCTCATTACAACAGTAAATTATCCCAATTAGAAATTTCCACTCATTATTTTCAAGAAGCTTTATTTGTCTTTGCGTAGGTTTTAGAAAATCTGGAATTCTGGATTTCTATCAAAAGCATTTCTTTGATGAAGCAACTCTTCTGTTGTAGATGTGAGGCTGATACTGATACACATGCAAAACATTCTGAAATGGTATAGTGCTGTTTATCCTTCCAGGACGTTGTCTACTCCTGGCATGGAACTGTGGTGCTGTCATGCTACAGAGTCTAAATGAGCTCCCTTCATGAGCGTGTGGCAGCTTTCCCTAGCTGCCATCCTGTTTGAATTACAGCTGATGTCAGAACATCTCTGGGATATTCTCCTACTCATTAGACCAACTCAAAAGGTAAATACACCCATTTACAGGCAAAGGTGGCTTCATTTCCTCAGCCTGAACACATATATACCCCTACCCTTCCCCAGCTCCCTATATCCAATCAAACAAAAAGAGATTTTTCAGATCATACTCTGTCTCAGTAATAACAAACTTACAAGAAATATGCCTTTAAAATCACCATACTTTCCTTTTAATCTGATTTAAAACTTGCTCCAGTTTGCCACAAGTTACCTCAATAGCATAAAACAAAAAAATGTAAAGTACTGCAGCTGGAAGAGTCTAATTTAGAGTGCATGAATAATTCAATCATGATTTAAAGTATGACTACAAAGTCTGGAAAGACTAACAGACTAATAAAGCCACCTTGGGAATCATAAATAGAAACAGATCATTGATTGCTGGTTGTACAATTGTCTTACAAAGCGGAACTTGTGGTTTCCTCCCCAGCTCTCCTTCCAGAGGCTGGCACAGGCAGTGGAGAATTGGGGAAACACTCTTCTGACAGCTTAGGGTATGTTTGGAATGCTGACGGCAGGCTGAGATTCCTGAAGGCTACATGTGATGCATGCTCTTCTAGGTTTGGAGTTTTGGGCTGGGCACTGTAACAAGGGGATGTGACAGAGGCAAATCTTTGAAAAACAGCCTTCTTTTTGACTCCTGGATGTGAGGCCACACAAGCGAGATGTTATAAAGGCTAGAGGGTGGGCTTGCAGTGGCAACTGTGAAATAATGTCTGTATCAGTATGCTATGTGAAGTGAAAGGCATTTGATTGCAGGGTTTAATAGAATGTTTAATTACTGAGTATGTGTACTGTA
Organism: Pangasius sanitwongsei; assembly: GCA_037576675.1. Taxonomy (NCBI): domain Eukaryota; kingdom Metazoa; phylum Chordata; class Actinopteri; order Siluriformes; family Pangasiidae; genus Pangasius; species Pangasius sanitwongsei. Next base: position 20,255,458 of record CM075009.1, on the reverse strand, counting down.
CAGTAAAGTAAGTGAAGTGACTTGTGGCCAAGTATGGTGACCCATACTCAAAATTTACAAGTGGAGCATGCATGCACACACACACACACACACACAGAGCAGTAGGCAGCCTTTATTTTTTTTGCTGCAGCGCCCGGGGAGCAGTTGGGGGTTCGGTGCCTTGCTCAAGGGTCTCACCTCAGTCGTGCTGAGTGCTGGTCAGTCACTCCCCCCACCTACAATCCCTGCCAGACCTGAGACTTGAACCTACGGGTTACAAGGCCGACTCTCTAACCATCAGGCCACGACTGCCCCCGTAGACAACCTTATATCCAAGCCTCATGAAAGAAGGTGAGCTTTGCATAGACATACAAATCAAAGCGAACATAGATGAAGTGAGAATGTTAGGATAGGGTGTGTATATTGAATAGTCCCAAAAACTTCCAAGCACCATCGTGAGCCCTGGAGCTAGACATCTTCACAGTCTGTTGGCTTTGTCTTTGATATATGTTATCAGGCAATGTGTGCTGTGAAAACACAGGGGTCTCAGAGCCATAAATCAGTGGCAAAGCCTTCTGCCTTATGGTAATGGCTGCGGCCATACAGTGGCAGGCCCTCGGTTTTCTCAAGTTGCACAACAACACCTGCTCCTAATCACTGTCAGAAAAAAACTTTTGGACTGGTTAAGTGTTAAAATTTTAGTCAGAGGGCTCTCCTAACCAGTCATACCTATTCACTCCAAAATCGCTATTCCTGTGCTGCGGAGGGGGTGGCGACGGAAATAAGATGATTATGGATCAGTGGAGATTTGCTTGATTCTCCATTAAAAAGGAAAGCCAATGTTATTGGTGGGTTCTTTCAAAACTTCATCTTTTGATCCTTCTTACAGTGAATCTGACAGACTAATCAGAGACCTTTCTGGCGGTTTGTGAAGAAGGAGGCCAGCACAGTGATTTGCTTCAACCCACAACACTGGAGTAATTGAAATGGGGTGAATGGAGAGGTTTGCTGCAAAACCATCAAAAGAATTTCAAGGAGGGACAAATTAAAGCATTTGGGGTAGAAATGCAAATGTACAAATGCCAGGACTGATCCCGGTGCTTTTAAAACACTGGGAGCTATGCTCCATCGGTGTTCAGAAAGTAAGGCGAAAAACTTCATGGCCCTGCATGGGTAATGTGTCCTTGTTAGCCACAAAAAAAGCAGATAACCACCGAATGGATTTATACAGAACACTTAAAGAACACCCAAGAAAAGAAGGTATTCCTTAATATGATGAGCTGTATCATCTCAGTGCTGCTACACCAAGTCTTTGTAAATATCATGCATCCTATACTATTGTTTAGTCATTCAAAAACTAAAAATAAATGTGAGAAGAGAGTTTGATGGTTGTTATGATGGTAAGCTACAGAGGAAACTGATATGAGGCTAGATGTATGTATGGCGGGGGGGGGGGGGGAGTGGGTTGTATATGTGCTGTAACAGATGTTCTCTATTGTACATGAAATGAGAACCTTCTGCACAATCATAATGGATGAATGTTTTGCTTTCTCAATACCTCCGAACCTTTGAAATTTTTGGATTATTGCTTTTTTTCTTGGAAATAAAGCACCAGGAGAAAATACATCACTGCTCAGTATGGAGTACCTTTCCTCTCCAGCAGTGGATTACCGATCATCATGGTTCGCATTAGTTCCCATCATTTTGCAATGATCTGCATGCATTATGAAGAACAGATTAGCTGTGATTAGCATTACAGGATGAGGAAATGAAGATAGAGGCAGAGATGTACAGACCATCCAAACTTTTTACTTGGCATCCTGTTGGTTTCAGTTCAGCATGAAGGCGGACTTATTGAGGAATAGACTTACGTTAGTCTTCAGTCAGGGCACAATAATGAAAGTGAACACTGTTAATGAGAGGTCCAGTTCTGGATCACATAGCACCCTTGATCAAAAAGAAAGTGGACTGATGGATTTTGTCAAGTGACTTCAGCTCAATAACATCTGGATGCCAGCTGTTATTGAGCTGAAGATCATTTATGAGACCAATCCAGAGCCCCTATACCCAAGAAAACCCCAAAGTTAAAATGCAAGAGAGGAATGATAGTAAAGAAAGAGATGAATAGATCATGAAGACTGAGTTCTTGGTTCTTGTCCAGTTTGAGATATGAGAAGTGACAGGGTAAATATTCTCCCAAGCTCCTCGTTTAAATATGAGTTGTTCAAAACTCTCCGGGGCGAGAGGAGCCTGCACGATAGGTGGTTAAGCAGGTTGAGTGGGTGTACAACAAAATTCACACAATCTATAGAATCAAAGGGGAACTTATGCTACAAAAGCTCTTTTAGCATTTTATTTGTATACATTTCAATTGAAGTTGTACAACTGAAAGAGGTACAGACAATGCAGGGTAATGCACTGTATCTTCTACTGATGCTAAAAGTATTGCAGCAGGTGAAAATAGTTAAGATCTGCAGTATACAGAGGGCCCACTCTCCCTGGTTCACCTCTATCACTCTCCCAGGGGCACCACATAGTTTAGGGAAGTGTTGGTTTTGGCAACGCTCCTGAACACATGTTCCTCACTATGTAGGTGATGTGTCTCAAGGTTTTCTTTTAGGGGGCAGAGTTTCCCTCTTCACTCAATTCTCTTAGGTTATCTGCACTCAGATTGTTAATCTCTGAGTTCATATGCAATTGACCCTCTGAGAGCTCAGAGTGAGGCAAGGCAAGTAATCGACACATTAGTTCTAATAAATGGCCAATTACAGTACTCTAGAGAGAGAGACTTATCTACCAGTACAAACATTCTAACAGTAAATCATTTCAAATATACTTTTGTGTGAATTTTTACAGAGATTTTCAACTATTTCTAGGAAGTATATACATTTTCATCTCTTAGAGTATAATGTAACTATTCTCAAAACCAGTTAATCAGAAAGGTTGCATCCAGTCATCTTAGATGCTTAGCAGTGGAGCTCTATTAGGGCAATTCTAAAACTGTAAAATCAGATTCTTTTGAGGCAGCCTCCCCAGACACATTTTATAAATACCCCCATATGTATCAGGCTACAACTATTGTTGTAAACATGGCTCACATTTTTCACATTTTGGGGCCTTCTTTGATAAAGCTTTGTTGTAAACACAGACTTGGTGGCAACATTTAAATGGAGACTCATAAAAGAAGCAGCGATGTGTGCCAGCAATGCAGCCCTCCTGGTTTCCAAAAAATATGAAGGGCATTTTCCTGGTGTTGGTCTGGTACTTCAAAAGCAAGCAAAGAATCCTGACAAGATCCAGGCACACCCAATCTTTGACACCTTTGGCTAAGATCAAAAGCAAAAAGTGAGCAGCTGTGATTTTCCATAAACCCACATGCTCAGGCCTGACCCATACATATTGACAAGTGGCTCCATGTCCTGACCTCCGGTGATAGAGTAATGCCAAAGGGCTTCCCTGTCCAGGTCAGGGGTCAACGGCACTGGGAGATGGAAGCAATCAAAAGTGATTTCCATCTGCAGGCGCCCCACTTGGGCAAGTCCAACCAACGTCCCTGTCTGTTTGGACCTCAGAATGCAATTAGGTGGCACCAGACACCATGACACCAGGAAACAAGTTGGAATTCATTTTGAAAGGGGAGGGGCTGTGTCTGGATCCACTCAACAGGGTTAGGAGACTACCAGTCTACCAGCAGAGGTGTTTGACACAGGATGATGGACTCCTCCAGGTACTCCTTGTGCATCTGGCCAGCACAAGCACCTTCACACAGGTGGGGTTTTTACCCATGGGTGGTCCTTTAGTTTACCGTTTTAAATTCCATTGCTGTTGCCTCAGGTGTTATGGTGAGTTATTTAAGTACGAAATGTCAGATATTAGCACCCAGCTCCCATTATTTTGTAAATTATTACCCCATAAAAGTAGGTACCAAGTGACAGCTTAAAGTGAACACTTGTTTGCCAGTATGTTTTAAGACCCATATGGTTCTCATTCCTTGATACACATTCAATGTAAAAACATTCAGGACAAATATTTCATCATGATTCTGGCATGTTTTGCAATAGACCTGAATAAGTGACTAATGTTGGCATACCACAAGAAACCTCACAAATTCAAAGAAGCCCTGAGGACTGACAAAAAAAAAACAGAACCAGAAATGTCCAGTATTCATTTTGCAGAAAGAGCTCCCATAAGGCTTGCTTGAGCAGCATTCAGCTGCAGACTATGATGCTGCTCCTGGCCAATCGGTAGAGCTGAGAATTACACAACGGAAATAAGCTGTCTCTGATACTATTCTCGCACTTAACAAATCAGCCGACCCTCCTCGCTGCATTCGGAGCACCATTCAGGCGTGGCGTCGTCTGCTGGATCTGAGGAGGTCAGTTTCCAAACCACAGAGTGCTGTGAACAAGTAGCAGCTGGTGAGATGTGACAGGAGCAGTGTGTGTGCACCAAGACAGGGTGTTTAAGAATCAAAGTAGCCTGCACCCACTCAAAACTTCTTTGCGTGCCACCGGCTCACCTGATGGTTAAAGGGGAGTTTTTAGGATGTAGTATAAGGTAGACATTGTCTCCATTAGATACACATTAGAGGTGCAATGCAATGGCAGTATCTGTATCAGCATCAATAATTTGCATCTGTATTTGGATTTTAAACCCTTCCTCCTTACTTCCACCCTCATTCTCTTCCTCCCTCCCTTCCTTCTGATATTTTTTAGCAAAATGACATTGATTCTATTTCCCAAAATAGAAACAAACTACAAGCCTAATTTAAACCACCGCAACCCTGTTCCACGAGCTTCATATCTGACCACTCATTATTGCCCACGTGAAAGTAAAAACTTCTCTGTCATGTGTCTCCTGCAGGATTCCAATCCCGATACACACCTCTAGTCTACATGGCCAAAAGTTTGTGGAAACCTGACCATCACACCCATATGTGCTTTTTGAACATCCTATTCCAGATTTAGTCCCCCCTGTCCTGTTACAATAACCTCCACTCTTCAGGAAATTCTTTCCACTAGATTTTGGAGAATGGCTGTGGGGATTTGGCCATTTAGCCACCAGAGCACTAGTGAGGTCATTTACAGATGTTGGATGAGAAGGCTTGATTCCTGTTCATCCCAAAGGTATTCAGTGGGGTTGAAGTCAGGGCTCTGTGCAGGTCACTTGAGTTCTTCCACTCCAATCTTGGAAAACCATGTCTCCATGGACCTCGCTTTGTGCACAGTGGCATTGTCATGCTGGAACATGTTGGGCTCGACACCTTAGTTCCAGTGAAGGGAATTTGCAATGCTACAGCTTTCAATGCTTTAGAATGCAAGAACAGTCTATACAATTGTGTGCTTCCAACTTTGCCATATACCATAAAACCAAAAAGTTAAATTTTTAAAAAAAAATTTTTTTATGTGGGAAACACCAAACCCACCGATCCCTAAATCCCAAAGAACTGATATGTTTACAAGAAAGGAAATAAACACCACATAGCCGAGCAACCATAGTTTATGTATTGAAATAGGTCACAGCTTTTGTTTATTTCCACTGTCAAAGAAAAACAAATGTAATACTGATAAAGAATTTCAAAAGATTTCTTTTTTTAACTGAATTTAGCATTATTACAGAAAAATATGACAATATGTTCCAGGGTTTTCAGTACGATTCTCTGATATCTTTTTTTTAAAATTAAATTACACATGGGATGCATCTCATTACTATTAAATAAGGGTAAAGGTGGCATGAGGGCTCACATTTTTCAAGTCATTATCACTACAATAATTTACTTAATACTTCATGGTATGAAAGGAGATGAATCAATTTCCAAGTGTTATCCCCTTATTAAGAGATAAAAAGATGCAGGAAGACAAAGCAGTGTAGAGGCTCTGCTACAGTGATTATGGTGGATTTAACAAGAGCTTCATGCTTCCAAGAAAAATTGATAAAGCTAATTAAAATTCTTAATGAAGTGAGTGTATCTTCTATATTCTCTATCCTCCCTGATTCCTCTCTATTCTCCCTGATTTAAAGGGGAACAGTAGGAAGGTGGGGGTTAGGTGGGTTTGAGAGCTTGGAAAGATCCATGCAATGACCTAATCCTGACTATGCAGGCTTCCTTACCCTGAATGTTCAAAGGGAATTATGTAAACTTACATGTCAGGGATGGGTGGTTTCATAATCCTTCCCCCAAAGCAGTTTGTAATAGAAATGGCTGTACGCCACAGTTAAAAAATATCTTAGAGGTAAACAACTGGGGCAGCAGGCAGCAAAAAACCTACAAAACAGCTAAATAAACAAAACTAAAAAAGGAGAATGTATGTTGCTAGTCAGTCCCAAAGACACAAAACGCCCCCAAAGCCTTGTGCTACATGTGTCATCTCAATGTTAAACATTCCTCTTATGATCTCCAGCCAGCTGAGGCGTCTGTGTGTGATGGAGCGTTCAGAGGTGAAGATGCCACAACCAGCTTCATCCATCAGCCTGCACCCACACAGCTACTGCTACTGACAGCCACTCGCCAGCATCAAATTGCTGCAGAGGCCCAGTCAAAGCCAAAGCAAAAATGAGAAAACATGCTGATCTTAAAACTGATTTGAGCACCAGAGTGCACACTACTAACCTGATTTCAGCAGTTGAATTATTCTAGTAGTCATCTAAACAGCACACAGTGAAATTGCTATTAGATTTTAACAAATCTGATTAAAAACATCTAGATTTTAGCCTCCTAATCAGGTTATTCCACACAAAACAGAGATAGTGTAAAGAAAAACAGATTTATGTGAAACTTGCAAGAATGAACTCCTGGATAATTTTCACATCTGACTAGCCCAGAAGAAAGTAAAAATTCAAGCAACTTTGTTTTGTTGTGTCCCACAGGAAGCCAGTACCAATGCACACCTCCAAAAAAAAAACAAAAAAACAAAAAAACAGTGTGCCTCGTATTTGTATTTGGGTACATCCCCAATACATATTGCATATTATGTGCCCCACTGCTTGGCCTATTATCAGATAATAATTTACATGGAAATGAACTCACAGTTGGTTTCCTAAATGGAGAACATCTAACAAGGCTGTTAGGGCTTGCAAGCAGCACCTTTTTGTTTTTACTCTTGGCTGAACAAAGGATTAATAAAGCCCATGCCAGCCACTTAAATTTCACTTTGGGTAGTATCTATTGACTACCACTTATGTTACCAAACACGGTAACAAATGTACCTCAGCCACTGAACCACTTAATCACAGATTAGTTCCAAAATCTAATCTAACATTAGTCAAGACACTTAAGTGTAATCCATTGGCTCAGAGGTCAAACCTGTTTGCTCTCATGCATTTGGATATCACAGGGTGTCTCTGGCAACAGGTCTCCCAGTGACGCTGAGCTATGCTTGAGCCAGGCCCAGGAGGTTAAAGGTCATCAGCACAGTGCAAAAGAACTCATCAGGCAGCCGTCATTGCAGCTTCAAAGGCACTCCTGCCCTATTACCTCCTCCCACATCAGTCAGTCATTCTCATTAAAACAAGCAGCTAATTTACTCTCCCAGAGCTCACAATGAGACTGTGTGCAGAATTATACTTAATAAAAATTCTTTCACACAATTTGTTATTGGAGATATTTAATAACAGGTATTTAATAGAAAGCTAAGGAAATGTCTTCAAAGTTCTCCTATGCTTTTGTTCTTCAAGTAGTAACTCACACATCCAACCAGCAAATGCAATTGGTGTTTCAGAAAAACACAAAGGAAGGTGATGATGGAAGAGAATCTACTGTGCATGTCCTATCATCTAAGTGCACGTCAATCCTAGACAACTCATACACACATCCTCACATTTGTTCACACATTGGCCCAGAGATGACACTGAGCTCCATGCTGCATGAATGTGTTAAGCAAAATTTACACTTTACTGAAAGTTTTAAGGCATTTATTGTCTGGAAAGGTTGTCATCTAACTATGCAACCTCTTCAACTCCTATTTTGTGCTTGAATAAATCAATAAGGTACTTGGGAACAATGCATCCTGGATCAGGACATGATCTTGTCTCTTGCCAACATTTCCACCCAGAGCTTTCACCATATTCCTATGTGAGCTGTAGATCTAATCTGGGAAGACACTACTAAGCTCTAAGTTCTGTATTTATGTTTTGTGAGGAACATCTGCACCACATCATGAAGTTCAAAAGTCTGATATAACTCAGTGAGGAGACTCCCTTCCATGTTTTATATCCTTAATAAAGCCTGAAGCTAATTCCTGAGCTAAAGATTAACTGCTAATGTTGGTTACCAATTGGAATGTAACATCCTTCCTTTGAATTTAAGACACTAGATATATATTTTTAAAAAAAACCTCAGGGTTTTTATAGTTCTCTCAAAGTTAAGCATTTAGTTGTTCCAGTGGCTAACTTTAAAGGCAATCCAGAACAAATTAAGCATTAATTGTACCGATTTGGAAGTTTACCATGGCTAGAATTTCTATTCAATCACATTTCACTCAGTAAGACTCTTCAGTACAAGTTCCTCTTCAGGACCAGGTGCTATGGAAATAGACCAATCCAGGGAAACTGAATCACAAAAGGATTCCCAAGAGACAAGACTAGCTTGTTTGCACAGGGAATGAAAGATAGTGTTTAGAAAAACTCTTTTTCTATTGGATAGATTAACAGCATTATGGGAGAGGTTCATGCTGGTATTTTGATTTGACTCACACAGGTTGGACAATGGCTCTCTCCAGATGAGACTTTAGAGTTTAAACAACTGCAAACCTCAACCTTGTTAAGCGCTTTGTATTGCCCAGCATGTTCATGTGATAGATTTAGGCCTTGTCACTGTCTCTGTTAAACCCAAAAGGGTAAAAAAAAAGTGATTCACCACAGGCAAAGAGCACAGATAAAAAAAATAAATGTGCTAGCTGACACTTTAGATCTGCTTCTAATGACTAATACGCTGGCTGGGCTTCAGTGGCACCTGTGAAGCTGGCAGTGATGTTGGCAGTGGGTGAGAAATAGACGTTGTGATGTGTGGGAACAGAGATGTCTTCAGGGCCCCTGTGGAACAATAGTTTATTTTGATAAAATGGACCATTACCCAGACAATGGAAACACATATGACAGAAAAGGACTAAAATGATAGGGAGAGACTATTCTGGCACACCTGGCATTTAATATATCAAATTCTGCCACTATATTATCTCTCTGGTATACATATTACACCTCTAAGCATGAAACCATTAGCTCTCCTGCGAGTCGAACACCTCTGTGGGTTCACATCGTCTATTAGCATTCAATACAGGAGCTCCAGCGGTGTGATTCACTGCTGCGCTCCGGTCAAGCTGCACTCATTCTCCTCTTCCCACCCCTGAAGTAATGAAAAACTCTCATGGTGTTTTTGTTCCGGCCGCTGAGTCTGCTGCCAGCGAGCTTCACCCAGGGCTGCTCACCGTAGCAACACCGCACCGTGTTTATTTTCTCACAGGAAAATAAACCATCCGCCAAAATATTTGCGCCGTCGCAAAGCCGACCATCTCTGCAGTCAACAGGGGGCCTGTGTCCTCCGACGCCACATTTGTTTTTGCACAAAGCTAATATTTAAACAGAGTCCTTGGAGAAATAACAGGAGATCATGTCAGAGCGTCTCCTACATATTGCGCACAAATCTGTTCAGAAAACAAGTTGTTTAGATTCCGCCCTAAAAATAGGGAATCTGGCAGCATTGCAGTCAGGACTATGCTGTCAGCCCGTCTGGATCGAGGATATGTGTTTTGTGTTTTACAACTGTGTATCTGAAACAGCTGCACACGCTGTGATGCATCTGCTTCGATGAGAGAGGTCTATGTATTATTTACACTTCCCTGCACAATCATATATGTGTCTTATTAATGCATTATGGTTTATACATTTATGTAATTAATGAACATTTTTGCTGTTCTAGTTTCTGGGTTTTTTCTTGTGAGTACAAATGGTTGTAAACTGTGCATAACCAACATTGTTCGCATTCCTCTGAACTCATTAGCTGATTTTGAGGAAAGGTGACTGGGGGACACAATGCTCGGAGCCAAATTGAACAAAAACACTCACTGCTTGAATAAGAAGCTCCAGCAATTTGGCTTCAGTGAGAAATAGAAATAGAAATAAAGACTCACTCCACAAATGGAGACACACTGCTTAGGCTGCTTAGCAGGCAGGCTTCCTGCTAAGTCCAATGCAATCTCCATGAGCGGAACTGCGAAATCCCAATCGGTAGCTTCCTGACCTTCGGGAGAATACTGTTGACTTGTGAGAAAAAGGAGTGAAACATGGTTTCCGAGATTCATTGGTTTTAATTTAACCCAGCGTACAACCATGGGACTTTTTTTCTTCATACAAGATACTGAAATCATTTTACAGAAGGACCTCCAGAATGAATAGAATGACCACACTCTTGGCAGGAGGAGAACAGCCTCTAATTTTAACTAGAGACCAGGGGCCACTTGAGCTGAACTTGAAAAGATGGTCAACTCATCTTTTTGGCTGGGTGTACCGTAACTTGACCTCATGCTGTGCTGCTGCTCTGAACGGAAACGCCCAGTATGATAATCTCATTAGCGAACACATAAATAACTCTGACACGCACAAATGCATAAATTATACAGCTTCCCTTTTAAGCTCTGTAGCCATGTAGCCTTGTAGCCACATATTTGTAAGTGGTTATGTAAATGTTCTCTACCTACCAAGATATTAATCAATTGACAAGAAGCTGTTATTTTAGATTAGTAGGGTTAACACTGTTATTGCTAACAAAGAGGTCACAGGTCATCGCTGCCTTTTGGATACCACACAGTGCTCTGTGAGAAAAGACACCTGCTTCCACTTTGAATGTTATGGAAACAGAGGTCAGGGGAAATGCCCCTCTCTTTTTTCCAACACAAGCCAATAATCTACAGTCAGTCAAGGTGGACAGGGGGCTTCAGCAAAGACCGCCCCACTTCGGCTTCATACACAACTAGCCTTTGTCCACGTCCCTGCATGTGGAATGCCCAGGCTGATGGGAATCTCTTAGAGTGGGGCCACATTCCAGTCAGCCCGCCCCAGCACACCTGCAGGGCACCTGGGGTCAGCAACCTATACCACGCATCACTGGGCAGAGCCCAGAGAGGATGCACACACATCTCCTAGCCCCAAGAGCTATAATTCAATACACCATAAAGTCTCTGAGTGGTCTATGTACCAGTGTAGTTCCTGATAAATCGTTTGGCACATATCAAATCCTGGAAAATTTTTCACTGCGCCTCCAGAATCTTGCCCCGTCTTTCTGTTCCATGTGGCTTGTTTCCATGCATCGAAAGTTATACTATACTCACCACAGCATAAATATGGCTTAAACTATTTAGTTGACTAAATTGAGTCTTAATGGTTGCACCAGTTCTCTGAATCATCCACCGTATCAGTGTCACAGGCAAAACATTATTAAGAAGCAATCAGACCGAATGCAAATAAAAAAGGCAGTTCACTTGAATGGGAAAGGATGCAGGACAAACACACACACACACACACACACACACACAGACCAATTCACAATTCACTTCTAATAGTAGCTCATTTTAGGATTATGTGTAGGTGAACTTTAATGCTTCAAATTTGTCAATCTCAAGAGGGGGCTACTACAACAGTGCTGGATGATATGGCAATATACTGATATTGCAAGGTGCATAATCAGTTTAAATTTATTCTTATAGTAAATATATACAGTAGGGTCCAAAAGGCAGAGACCACTTTGAAAATCTGGGCTTTATTAATTTAAAACTGAAAATTTTGAATTTTTAAAAAGAAATATTCAATTCTGAATATTCAGTTTTCAAGACTCTACATTACTACTATGTCACTACTTAAATTTAAGCAAATTTGTGATATTGACCATATTAACTTCATTGGAACAAAAGGTCTTCCTTCAGACTCATCCCTTCCATGGAAGCATGTGTTCACCTAACATAGATCATTGTGTTTTATACCAAGTCTTAGAGTCTATGTGAGGTCGAGTGCACACTGTCATTAAACCAAAAGGGGCGTGTACCAGATTCTCTGAAATTCGTGTAAATTGTTGTTGCTGATAATATAACGTGTAACAAAAACTTTTGTGTTAAAAATTATTTCACTTAGTGAACCTAAACTCAGCAAAACTAAATTTATTTTTCCATACATTTAAAAAGCTTTACATTTATTTTAATCATTTTTAATATAACTATATTTCTGCCATGACGACATACAGTGTTCACTTTTTTTTGGAGGAAATAAAGGAACTGCTAATTATTAACCTCCTCAGAGCTGGAGCAAAAAAAAAAAAAAAAAACAGCTAGGTAGCTAATACCTTTCAAAATCACATCTCACCAGGACCGTCCATAACTGCCTTTCCTTTGTTCCACCCTAAAGAAAAATGTGAGGTGAAAATCTGCTGCTTTCCTAAACACTCTTTCCCAGCATGCTTAAAATGGCTGTAGCCACATTTGACCCTGCGATGTTGCATCATTGCATGTAGGTAATAGCACCAACGTGCACAAGGGTCCACGTACATGTACAAAAAGACTGTTTGTACACACACACACACACACACACAGATACAAACACACCATTCTTCAAAACATTATAAGAGATAATGGAAGTTCATTGTATTCACCTTTTCAAGGACCTCATTCCTCTGAGCCTATTAAAGCATGAGGAGTAATGAGACACCAAAAAGAGTACCCTTATTTTCCCTTGCACTCTGGGGTTGTGAAAGCGAAGGGTGTGTGTATGTGAGTGTGTGTGAGCTTGGTACATTAAAGGTAAATGGATCATACATCAGACGAGCGCACTATGTCACCCTCCGTCACGCTAATGTGGCCATTTGTGTGACCTAAACCGCAAGTGTTTTGTATGAGGCAAATCGATACTAGAACGAAACAACAGGGCATTGCCTCACAGGCTTACTGCCACAATAAACACACCTGGGCCACACTGGTTCAGCACAATCAGTATTTATGAGACGCAGCAGTTGTCGTTCAGACATGCCCATCTCAATGAAGCTTGCAAGTGTAGTGGACCAGCAAGCAACGCCATGACTTTTCCTCTCCTTTCCCATTCTCTCTAACCCTGTTCTTCTGAGTTTCCTGTTGCTTCCCTGTGTCTATCACCTCCTCCCTGGAAAATCATTTTCAGCAGAATGTTTGCACATGGATTAAAAGCCTGACTATTGAGAGCTCGACACGTTTGGGGGCAACGAAACAATGCGCATTTTTGCAAGGGTTGAGTGGCAAGGTGACTGGTTCTCTTAACCCCCGTTCCTTACACATTATAGCCGGGAAAACACAAACAGACCTGCCAGCCCCTCTATAGCTCCAAAGCCCAAAAACAAACAAGAGGCAGAGAAGGAAAAGACACCACAACCAAGGAGCCACTCAGCTTCCCCCGGCCTTCAACGGACAATCTTTTTTTCTCTTCTTCAGTACACCGCTCCTTCTTTTCAGATCCTGGCGTGGACACAGCTGCAGACGAATGGAAGGCCGCAAAGCCGTCTGTCCTCTAGAGAGCGGATTTGTCCTCTAGCTGTGTAACTAGCACCCCATTGTCATGGGAGGGGGATTGGAAACCCTCAAACAAAAGGGTGTTAAGAATAAAGGTCAATCGAACAGCTTCATAATGATCCAATAACTCTCCCTCACAGCATGCTAGCTTTCCTTTTTTTATCCTGTGACATTATTGCTCTGAGCTCCCATAGTCTGTGCTTGAGGATTTAGAGCATTTTAAAAAGCACTAAACCACCAGGAACCAGGTATAAAATCCGCATTGCTATTAACATTCCTGCCATGTTAGGGGAAATGAGCGTCCCCGGTGGGTTTTCATAACCTTTTCATCACTTCTTATTTCACCAGTGACAATATTATCTCCGTTCCATCACCTCATTTTTTTTTCTGGAGAAGAGATGACCCAGATATGTGATGAGGTAAGGCGTTTCAGAGCTCTGTTTCAGCTCGCATACTGAGAAGACCTATGTCTGTCATTATAGGTATGTACCACATACAAATGATATTAAAGAATCCATAATTGGCCACTCTGTGTTTGGTATCAGTTTAGAATTGGACCAATGAGAATCACAGACAGATGCTGGCAGGACATTTTTATGTTTCCATAGCAGATAAAGGACAACTTAGGACGTTGTCTTCGCTCAGCGTGGCATTGAGGAAACCAACCACCTATTTAGTAAGCACTGTTACTTTGTCATCAGTCATTCTTTTTTTGTGTGTGTTTTGCTGTCTCATACTTCTGAATTCCAAATTTGGACACAAACCATCCCAATCCAACTGAGGCACTTTAAAATCTTCCTCTCTCAAAAGTCATCTGATAGAGCCTTGTAAAATCCAGAGCCTTGAACCGTACTCAAGCATAACTGCAACTGGAACGTGCCTTCCAAGAACAGCACTATGAGGCTGCACCCACTAAACCACAAGCACACTCTGAGCTAATCCTGGCCCACCACTTCTGTGTTTCCTGCTGCAGATTTACTGCAGTTGCGTTTGCTAAATTTTGCATTTGCCCTGCTGAGTGGGCGTAAAAGAGAGCATTCCTTTTCTCTCGAGGATTCTGCAGTCTGCTGATGATCCCCGTGCCGATCCTCAGGCCCTGATTGGGAACTGAGACTGGGCCGTCCAATCAGGGGCCCTCTCAGTATGCGGTCTCCCGGAAAGGAAGCTGTGGGCGAGTGTGTGTGTACTTAAGCTATACACACGTCCTGCCTTTTTCTGGGCTTTTTTCAAGATGTGGCTTTCAGCTTGTATGTCTTTATGTATTAAATTCATAGCATACAGTCCACAATGATGCTTATGTGTCCATGTCTTTTTTTACATCATCATCCACAAAAACTTCAGCTTCTTTAATATTTTGTCTACCTACATACGTTTGAACAGATGAAGTATGTCTTAGTGTGCACATGTAGGTGTCCTTATTTGAGGCTGTATGTGTTTCCTTAGTGTATATGCACAGGTATGTGTGTACGTGACTGGTGGTGCCTATGTTTGTGTGCAGAAGCACATGAGGCTTGCAGAGGTAAGTGAGCATTACGGGGTAGGCCAGCGAGGCCAGCATGGGACCACAGCTTAGCCTACCCCTCCATTTCACTCTATGCAGAGCTGTGATTATGGGAGTCAGACAGAGGGAGGGAGAGAGGATATGCTGTTTAGAGACTGCAAAGGAAAGACTGCTGGACTGCTCAGTTAACAATCACAACTGATGTCTGGCAGTAAAGCAGCCCGCCAACACACTCATATACCTATTAATGTGTGACAGTATAGCAATGCTGAGTCTATGCAAGGTTTTCTCTGTAATCCTTAGAGATCTCACAGAGGTGAGTACAGTATCCACAAAAACGTCAAGAAAAATGTAAATGTAGTGAAATTCAAAAGTGATTCAAAATGCCTCCAATGAGCATGTTAAACAGGAATACATAAAAAAAAAAAGTTGTGAGGAAAAATCTATTAATTAAAATAATCATTCAAACGCATGTATTCATTCATATTACATCATAGAGATTTACACCTAGCTTGTAAAATACACAGCATTCTCTGCTTGCTAGCCATGTGACAGGTTGCTAGCTATCGTTGCTAATGTGAGCAATTAGCATTATCATAGACTAGAATTGTTAAATTACTTCAAAAATTGCATTAGAATGGTACACACTTAGAGTTTTTTAGTATCTGAATACTTTTTTCATGTTGATAAGCCTGTAATTATACACAGAAAATAGTAGCAGTAGTGATACACAACAGCTCATATCATATAAAGCATGAAAGGACAGAATTACTATACTTTTTATGCAAATAATATCCTAAGGAGGGAATATCATCATTTTATCTGAATTATGCTTTTAATGCTTTAGATTTGTTTTTATTCGTTTACTCACATTAATCTGCAATCTTTGATTCATCTTTACACATAGACAATTTTTGTTCAAAGTCTCTAAAACACTAAATTAGACCGAATGCCAGATGGCTTCCAACAATAATGTTAGTTAGTTTTCTTACCATATTACCTCCCCAACAGAGTTTTTTGACTGATGGTATTCTTAGTCCGTGACATAGTGAACCAGTATCAGGATGTATTTATTGATAGAGACTTCAAAGCACTTCTGTAAGTCGCTCTGGATAAAATCACTACATACAGCATGTTCACTTCATAAGGTGTAGCATACTGGCATTCCTGAACTTACCTAGTGCAGAATATGTTAAATTAAATGCTAAATTACACTTTTGCCTTTATAAACATACTACTGTAAGAATAAAAAAAAAGTGCTCCCATTAAAACTATTACTACAATTACAATTTTTTTGAAATGTTACAGGTAACAGTTTAAATTAAATTTACTTTAATTGGCATTTAACACACGAACAGATGTATGTCAGCAATAATACACCATGAATAACATTTGACTAACATTTGTATTAAAACTGTTCAGTAAGCTATCCATATTTAGGAGTATGCTATAAGTTTATCATTTGGATTCACTTTTAGTCAATGTTTGAATATAGATCAGTCAATATCAGCATATTTCTTTAACATTTAAACAAAAGTCATTATTACATGTGTTAACTTACTTTGTTGCACTGTTAATATCATTTTTTCATGGGTCATGGTTTGATGATGTTAAATAATGCAGTCAATAATGTTAGTTAAGGGAACCTTAATGTAAATCTACTTAACCCAAAGTACCAAGCTACTTAACTACCATAAACTCTGAGGACTTGTCAGGTCCAGACTTATCTCATAATGACAAACCTGTCCAATAATGTCCACTGTAATAATTGTGGAATTTATACTGCTTACTAAATAATATGCTTTAAGAAGAAATAATGAATTATAAGTGGGATTGTAAAGGATTAAGTAAATTTAAAGTGTAAATGTAGTGCAGTACTGCACATCTCTGCACTTACACACTTACACACACATCTAGAACTCAGGACACAGGATTATGTACATGCTTTCAGACAGAGGACCCCATCTTGCTCCTGAGAGCATTTCTCTCTCACTACAGTCTAGAGTTTATGTGTACGTTTACCTACACAGACAATTATAGACATTTAGAAGTCAAATGGGGATAGTTGGTGCTGTCAAACGACTGTCTAGAACTATTCATCGCATGAAAGCCACAGTGCTCTACATTTCATAGGTTGGAGGTGACCACAAGCTGTGTGCCAGTCCAAATGCCACACACTGAGACCTCCTAGCTGACCACTTCTTTTTGCATTTCATTTTGTTCCGCATTGGATTACATCCACCTCACGCTTAGCATGAGGCAAAAATGCCTCACATTCCAAAATACTAATACAAAATGAACTCAGCCTTTTGGTATTAAGTGGCTTCAAACAAACACATCAGGAAATCCCTGTAAATCAGCTATGGGCACAAATGAAAACAGCCCATTTCAACTTCACAGTGGCTCAGCGGAACATTAGATTAATCCTCCCTGACAGTTATACTCTCGGAAGAAATTAATTGAAGGGGTTGGGTTACATACGGTCAAATTTATAGTCACCCTAATACGTACGCCTGGCCACAACTGACCCAGCCACAGACATGCCTGGCTGACAGTAATGCTGATAAAAATTACCAGAGTAATTAAATCCATGCTTCTCTGAGAGCCACTGTATAAAAAATTAGGAGTGAATCCGTTACACTGGTGCCAAGCTTTTCGCTCCTCAAAACACCCACAATCTTTCAAGAGCCCAAGAATCGGAAATTGCTCTTCAAGTCTGAAATCTGAGTAAACCTCTCCTTCCAAAAGACTTTTTGGCTACTTTGTCTGCTGTTTGGAAGGCATAATTGGAAGACAATAATGTCATGGGAGAGAGGAAGAGAAACACAAAGAACAGGAAAGAACCATGCCCTTCAAGAGCAATATGGCAGGCTTAGAGCTGAGTAAATTGGTTAGCAGGAGCTGATGTCAGGTGAGGTTCAGCGTTAAGCCAGAACCTGCGAGAGTGGAGGGAATGTATCAAAAGGTTAATTCCATTATTGCAGGGTTCTGAACTGGAAAAAGGGAATTGAAGTTTTGATTGGAAACAAATGTCAGGGGAGATGGGCTTTGCTTGGAAGAGGTTGAGATTTCTTAGAGGCAAAGCTAAAACAAAGACAGTGCGTCTTCACTGAGTGCATGTGTGTATATGTGTTTGTCTTTGTCACACATCACAGCATGCTTAGCATGGAAGTCTGTGTCTGTGATAGCCAATACTTGTGGATGTGGACAATAGGAGTACTTACCTGTGAAATACACAAAGGATCCTTTAAAAAAAGCTCCTCTTAAACAAACATTTTATAACTTAACAACAATGAGTAGCCTTGATGGAGCCAGAAGTAAACACACTAAAGACAGACTCTCTTTTTTTTATTCTGTCTATTGTCCATCAGCCACGGGTAGCAAAAAAGGACAGCTCAATCGTTCAACACACACACACACATACACAAACACGCATTCACTCACACCCTCACACTTAGGATTTAGGCAAATGTCTCTGAGGGTCATGGCTAGGAGAGGAATCCACGGGGTGCCTTTTCTACTTGCTGTCAAACACCCCAATGCCCGTGCTTGACCTCACTCCTAAAACAGCACTCCAGCCTTTCCGCATGGCTGACCTGCACCCCTCCAAAGAAACTCTCCTCCTGAGACTTTTCAACAGCTTTCCCTCCTTTCCTTAGCCCTCCCCCTCCTCCTCCTGATGGGAAGGAGCAAAGGATGCTCAAGCTCAGGCACCTGGAGCTCCATTTCCAGGGCCCCTTCAGCTTTCAGCACCATGAGCTTGTCGGACACTTTGGCGGAACGGTCACGCTTCCTCAAAGAGCAGGAGATGGGTTACCATTTCATTTGTCATCTAATATTTGTGTTAAATACCAGAGCAGAGTGGGAATATATAGCCTCATCAACTAAAAGCATCTAAAAACATGTTCAGTCCGTCACTACATCCTGTACAGAGTGCATTCGGACTAGGGGTGCCAAAAATCTGTTCATTAAAATAAAGTTAATCAGAATTATAAATTTTTTTTTTTTAAATTCTTCATTTGGTACATTGAGACAACATGCTGAGCTGAGCAGTCATTGGTTAATCTCAATAGATGAACTGATTTTGCTACTCTAAACATTCCAGTTCAAATATGCCAATGAGAAAATGCTTCGTCATTCATTTATTAAAAGCAGCCAGAAGTACCATGTAACTGTTAACATATTATGGTCAGTCACTAAAACTTGCCAGAAAAATTCCAACAGAAATGCCTACAGGCCAATTAAATAGCACATAACCTAAATAAAAACATATACAATATATTGTGTCTGTAAGCAGATAAAATAAACATCAAAATGGACATCAAATTTATGAATGCAAAATACATTATATTGTCCACATACTTTTAGTTATATAGGGTACTTTCACCACTGGGACAAAAGTAGATGGTAGTCTGTAGTTAAATATTTAATCAGATGCTTGTGTCTCATTCACATTACATGCTTCATTGCACAATTCTGATTTTTGCTCAGATCAGAACTGTCTATCTTGATGGTTCACATTTGTATCAACAAATGTCCCATATCCGTCTTTTAATCTGAACACAATCCACATGCACACATCAGTTTCTTGGACAACTGTTTTGAACACTACTTGGTTTTGGTAGGTGCTTGCTTTTTTTGTCTTACAATGAAAGAACTCTTTAGCAGATGGAAAAACTCAGAAGGGGTAAAGTGCTACCACACAGCTACGGACTAGAAAAGAGCTCAGTCCTTGGCACCATGACTGAGTTTCTAATTACCTTACACGCTTAGCTGTAACTGTTTACATCTAGTAGCCAAAAGTGTCAATAACAGTAATCTTTCCATCACAGAAAAACACTCCTTAAACCCTACCAATTGAGACCACACCCACTTTTATAAGGGTGTGTGTGCATACTTGTCATGCAGTGACCTTTGCAAGGAGAAATAGCCTCAGTGTGTGCATGAATTGTGCATGCTGCAGATAAAAATCCAGAAGATATTTTGAGACATCTTGTGATATTTTCATCTCTCCTTAAATTAATAAAACATGTCCAGCACGACTGCATGCTGCTTCAGTAGAATGTAGAAACCGTTACTACAAACAAACTGCAAGTCGTCATTTGGATAATTAAGATTTCCAGTGTAATTGCCCTGTAATTCTGGGTATAGGTTACATTTACACTCAAATATTTTTACACCCTCCCACTGCTAGGGTTGCAGGTGATTGCAGTCTATGCACAGCATGTTTCCACCAAGACGTTATGAACTTCCAAAGTCAGCTGGAAAAATAGTGGAAAACCTCACTTTCCTGGCCAGTTTGGAAGAGCAGTTTTGAGCATAATCAACCAGGATGTGGCGATAAAAAGGATGTGAATAGAGTTCAAATATCAGTTCAAACCAGTTCTCATCTTAACAATGCAGCCAGCGCTCCTTTTACTGCTGTGCTTGAGTGAGGGGTGTAAAATTACCTTTTGATGAGTTAGTGTGTGTCCCTGGTCGTGTGTATTTGTGTGTGTGTGCGCGTGTGTGTATGTGTGTGTGTAATAGTAGTGAGGATGGGCGGAAGTGTTGCTCAGGCTGCAGCTCTGTGACCTTGGGCCAAGCGTCAGTATGAGCAGGTAAGGGGGCTGCTGGGCCCCGGCTGGGCAGCTCGGCTTTCACTCAGCAAATTTCATTAATACAGGCTCCCCAAAGAGCCTTTCATCTCTACAGCCAAAAGCTCTTCCGGCCCAAGTGGACTCATTTGCTGAGAAACGGCTTTGTGCTACTTAAGGTCGTTGTTTGTCTATTCCTGTGACCAGGGTTCAGGCATTTTTTTTCAGGTGATTAATGTTTTTGTGTGTATGTGTACATATAAAGGACCAGCATCAGGCTGAATCATTCATTCGCATAAGTTGCCACAGTCACTCTGCATGCCTGTTAATGGGCTCTGCGAGTGAGAAATGGGTTTAAGTGCTATAGGTTCTATCCTATCATGCATCACAGCTATGTACAGAAGGTGCCACTCAGATGTTAACTGATGGTAATAAGACCATAAGCATAAACCAATGACTGGCACATGGTAAAACATATATGCTGCTACTCCACAGACTTGACAGTTTATACCTATTAGCAACAAGGGCCAATGGAACAGAAAGATTTCTATCACAAAAGTGAAAAATTCTATGAGAACAAAATTGTGACTAATGGCAATCCAAGATGTCAATCTATCCATCCATCCATTTTCTGTACCGCTTATCCTACACAGGTCACAGTGGAGCCTGGAGGCTGTCCCAGGGAACTCGGGACTCTGAACGGAGTGCCAACCCATCGCAGGGCACAATCACACACACACACACACACACACACACACACACTACGGACAATTTGGAAACACCAATCAACCTACATCACATGTCTTTGGACTAGGGGAGGAAACTGGAGTACCTAGAAGAAACCCCTGAAGCACAGGGAGAACGCGCAAACTCCGCACACACAGGGCGGAGGTGGGATTTGAACCCCCAACCCTGGAGGTGCGAGACAACAGTGCTAATACATTCTGTGGTCGTGTTGTAGTTGTTTCATAACCTCCAAAATTCCTCCACTCCTCCTGCGTTTGTCCACCAAAACAGTGGAGGCCATTCACAGTCAACCCTACAGCAAACCTCTTCTGAGAACAAACGCCTTACATAAATGAGAAAAACAAATTTATTAGCCATTCTTCCTACTTTGGAATGCTACAGCAAAATAACAAAAGAGACAAGGCAAATATTCAGCCAACAATGCACATTTCACAGGGTTCCCCAGACTACAGTGTTTGAGTATCGTGAAGCCTTGGAGTCTTCAGACAAAGTTGTGGCACATACAGCTATAAAGATTCTTCACTGACACTGGGACAGTTTGCTCCTAATATTTACTTTGCCACATTAAATAAGTGGTTAGCTTATAAGACCTTAAATTTACATTTATAATGCAGAAGAAATCAACAGATTCCCCAACATTAGGCCTCATTTATCATGCTGAATCCAGTTTGAAAATCCAGTTAGACAAAAATGTTCATAGCATCTGAGAGCCCCTGATTTTGTGTAAATTTACATATGAGCACACTCACTAATGTGAACCTCCTTTAACAGGAGGTTAGGAGATGAGTTATTTAAATGAAATTTAAATAACTTTAATTAAAGTTTACATTAAAACAAATTTAATGAAAATGTTGTGAAACTCATAGTTAAACAAATATGATTGGCCATTCAATGAGATACTATGTGCTTGGTCATTTACAAAAGACTACCATTTATTAACATGTACACTGAATGTGAGTATGTAGAAAATCAGTATTACCAAAACCTCAATTTTTTTAGCTCAGTTTAGTCTATGACAATATTTACACACAACTTTTCTAAAAGATTAATGAAGCCCATAGTTTTCAGCAAGCTTACATAGTTCCAGTTTCAATAATTAAATGAAACTGCTGAAACTGCAAGGAAAATTAATCCCGAATCATTATAGATGTCCAGTGTTGCGTAATTGTCTTGGTCACAGATAATGTTGGAGAACTAAAGCAGCCTGTTGACCTCAAGTCAAAGCTGCTTACTGTATGTGCTGTTAGAAATTGACCCTGACCCACAATATTCAGTCATGCATCAGCCCTTGTGTCCACTGCTATTAGGTGTCTGTTGCTCTCTAGTCCCATTTAGACATCTCTGAATTAGGATGGAATGGCCCACCAAGCGCCAGGGCGAGATTTCTCACAGTGGCTCTGGTTTCCAGTGGCAGTTCCTTAGCGAAGCCTCCATTTATTTGGGAGTCCAGGCAGAAAACAGGCAGCTTTAAATAATCTAGTATTACAGCATCTGTCTGTGTCGTAGAGAGGGGAAAATCACGCTCCCAAACCACAGATGTGCTGACTGCTCTATTGACACATTGTCAGAAAAAGAAAAGCTTCTACCACTTCTCAGTTCAGCCATCAGCCTTGGCGATGGATGAAACTCTCAGCACTTAGATGGAAGAGTGGCTCGCTGGCTTCAATGCTGGAAATGAACTGGGGACCTGCCTTTCTCGAAGGCACAATGTTAGGAGACTTAGTTAGGAAGAGCGTGGACCCAATTAGCAAGTCAAGATTCTGAAGGGTTAATGATGGAGGCCACAGAAAGCAGAGAAGACTGGCGTGACCATGTGACCAAGCAGGGCCAGACTAGTTCCCCCAAGCGCAAATATACAGTCCAAATGGCTCACGGCTGGTGCTAATCACCTGCAATTATTAATACTTACACAATTCAAAGCAGAAACAAAAGTGCAGGGTTGAACAGGCCATGTTTGCTTCTCAAGAGGCAGACGAGGTCAGCTGAACTGCATGGATAGAAAACACTTTGTGGATCAGGGTCAGCCATGATTATTGAGCCTACCGTCTTCCACACACCATTAAAGCCACATGGACTCTGTTCCCCAAAGTCTTCAAAGGTGTTCGCAAACATGTGCACACACAAAATTTCCCAACATCTGATGTGTATTCAAGCCCACCAGTATACACAAATCTATACACACCTCCATCACACACACACGAACACCCCATAGGCTCTGAAAAAATGTAAATTCACTACATCACTTTTTTTTCAGTGTGCCCGCATTCAGAAACATCAGCTAAAATGAAAGTGCCCAGGCAACTTTCATGAAATAATACAGCCATATGAGGTCTGGAGAGTGTTTGGTGGCCCAGATGACGCTACAAAGGAAGCATAATCGATCTCACGTGCACCGTCATGAGGCTCAAAGTCGAGGTATAGCTGGTAGAAAGAAAGCAACTTCAAAATAACAATGACTAAAGTACACGAATGTGGCAAGTAAGTGTTTCAGTCAAACTCATGCTTTACGTGCAAGAAAGTCAGAGGGCGGTTTTGCCTCACATTTAGCTCAAGTTGTAAATATTTGGGTGGAGATGTTGAGTGACACTACAATGGCACGTCTCCTTAGCAGAGAGCTTAGCAGTGAGACAGGGTGCAGGGCTGCTTCTCCTCACACGGCAGTTACTCAACATTGAACTTCACCTAATAAAAGTCTCACACACATCCTTCTCAGGGGTAGGAAGTCTTAAAAGGGAGATAATGTGACAGCAGACTCATTTTTCTGCACTGAATAAAAGGTGTGTATTTTCTAAACCTCTTTGAGACATTGTCACTTAACAAGCCTACACCTTCCCCACCCTATACATCTCAATATAACAGATTTTTCCTTAATTTTCTCACAGGACATCTCTGAAAAGAGCAAGGAAGGTTGGCTTTTCTGAGGAGCCTCAGCTACATTACAGCATTTTCCCAGCTTTTCCTAATTAGCGTGCTCAGTGCTGGGACCTGCAAAAGGAGCTCACCTCCTTACAGCTTAAAGCAAAATGAAATGATGCCTAAAACTTGTTTTCTTTGGCTAGTAAGCTTATAACACTGTCATCAGTGGGAACTGGGAAATTAGCGTGCTCTGTTTCCCCTTCACATTACTTTTCCTGCTGCATGATTAATAGGTGCAAGTAAATCCAATTTTCAAAAATCATTTGGGTGAGGGAAAAAACGTACAGCAAGAAAAATAATGTGGTGATGTCAATGTGCCCAAGTTAAATAAGAGGCAAGCTTTTCTGGAACGTTAGATTCCCCTGGCAGGCGTTTCTCTGTGGTAGCTCATACCCCCTGCTCTGAGTCTCTGGACAGCGAAGGATTCAGATGAACCTTTTCCACAACTAAGTGGTGTGTTTTTCCCATTACACCCTTAGTGTGATACAACAGTGACTTCTACATATAAGATGTGTACCAGATTGACCATGGTAACACAACATGCTGGATCTCCCGATTTTTTTTCCCCCCTCTCACCATATTGTCCTTTTTGACCTTTGAATTCACAAACCTCAATCTTGTGTGCTAACAAAAAACAAGACATATTGTTAGATTCTGATTTTATCCAGTGTGTAATAGCCAGGAAGTTATATGACTAGTTTAACCTGACAGATGTTGATTGCTACAATTCACCCGTTGCCGTGAGGCATTTCCCCCAAAGGTCTGAAATGAATAAACAGCTAACATTTAAACTTGTCTAATTAACAACAAAATACTTTGATCTGTAACTAATATAATCTTTTGAGATTGGACCAGTGAGTAGAGATAGACTAGACATAAGCCTAACACTGTTCTATGTCTCTCAGTCAGCAGGCATAATATTGCAAATAAACCATATCTTCCATAAAGCAAGCTATTGCAGACCTTTACTGCAAAGTTCCTGGGAAATCTCTGCAGCAAGAAATCTGCTGACATGCTAGCAAAAAATCTTACTGACATTTTCCTCTCATGTACTAAAAGTGTAAAGGCCTACCTTTATACTGTACCGATGCTCAGATGTACAAAGGAGTCAGTTTGATCAACAGTAAAACATTTAATTAGTGTTGTAGACAGTTTATTATTATGTGCAACATAATGTGGACATGTTAATTTAGTAACAAGTAAGCTTACGCGCATGGATTTGGGAAGTGGGAGGAAACCAGAGAGCCCAGAGGAAACCCACGCGGACAAGGGAGAACATGTGAAACTCTACACAGAGAGTAATCCAAGCTCAGGATTGAACCCGGGGACCCTGTAACTATGAAGCAAGCAACACTACCTGCTGTTCAAACAATACGTTTTATCATTTATGCTATTATCATGGAACTGGGGTTTTTGACTTTCTTGTTAGCAATTTTGGCACCTCCCTATTATTTAATGTAGTCCTCGCAAATATTTTTCCCATAAAAGCAATCATAGAGTTTTTCTCCCTGAAGCTCAAAAAGGAAGTGACGGCCATCTGAGTGTGAGAATGCTTTCAACTCTCACGTCCCAGCAGTGACGGGGATTAGCCACCTCAGTGTAGATTCCATTCATTTGCCCTCGTTCCCACTGTTTTTTGTTCATGCTGTTTGTATATTACTTTAAGCCGCTGTTGATAAAGATTCCTGCAGATAATACGGGCCCGTGTTATTCTGTTTCTGTTATTCCTTCCGTGCGAAGCTATGTGAAGTCTGCTGCCTCAGCGGCGCTTACTATAATAAACTACCCGGGACCAAGGGCCTCGGCTCGGCTTTCTCCTTCCAGACCGCGTGGCTGTCACCACATGGTGATTCTCATCTCATCGTCTGGTTGAAAACTCAGAGCAAAGCACATATTCCCCTAATATTTCTGTTCACTGAACATGAAAAGGATGATTCGTCTTCCTGTGTGAAAAACAAGTAACCGATGATTGCGAGGACAACAGGACACATTGATTTTTTGTATTGCTTTACAATTTCTGTTTTATTAAGCAACGTCCCTTTAATGACACTCGTGTGAAATATATAATGTGACTCCTCTCATGACATGACAACATTTATCTATCAAGTATGATAGAATGCGTTTTTTCAGGACAGCAGGTCCATGTGGTCCCCTAACTCGGCTCTTTTGTCTGTTTTTTTAACTTAGCCAGTCCCAATCCATCCATAAGTAAACACCAAGTACGCATCACACCCACCTCAGTTCATAACAGAACAGAAAAAACAACATACCACACACAGACAATTGCACATGCATACATTATAATCTAAGATTATAAAGTCCTTGTGGGAGCCAGTTTGAAGTGCTGTGCCAAACAAAACGAGCATAATGTAACAATTTATCTGCACACTTCTCAGCTTTTCATTTTGTGAGGCCACTCTGACGTTCCCACGTATGTCGTAGCGGCAGCAATGAGCCATGCATATTCAAGCAGCCGCCCGGGAGCGCCAAGCCCGGCATTCTGGCTGCATAACATCCAACCACCCAGCTCCAGGGTTCAGCCAAGTAACTCCTCACCGCTCAGTGGCCGGAATGACTAATAGATGCTCGAATATGTGAACTGGCTTTCTGGAGACGCACAGGGAGATAAAAGTGGAAAAACAACAACGGGGGAAACCGAGGAGAGGCGTCTGTTTCCACTTAGTTCTTCTGAGTTCCACAACATTCCCCATTGTTGCCTAAAGGGGCCCAGCTGTGGGCAATGTCTTCGGATCTTAAAAAGAAGCTGTAATTAGCTAAGTGACAACTGTGTGTGGATTCAAAGCAAAGGAAGCCTGCTAGTGAATCCTGTCAGTCAGCTTTCTCTTTCTTCCTCTCTCTGGCCAGAGCATCTTGCGGCATGTGCCGTCTGGACTGTAAACCATGTCCGCTCGCTTGGCAAGAAGACTAGACGGCCTTTTCTGGGTGACTGGAGCGTTAAAGAAACCGTCACATATTTGTCTGCTTGCCCATTTGCTGGTTGTACCAGGTCACTTTGTTTTAGCTGAAAAATGACGCAAAGAGACCTTGTCACACTTTCACAATGGACTGTAATGTCTGAGATTAACACTACGCCAGCCAGTCTTCAGGCTCCGCCAATTCGCACATCCATGCAAACAGAGTGGCATGCAACAAATATGCTGGCCTGTCAGAATTCCTCCTCACCCTTGTGTGAAAAGCAACAGCACTGCTAGCAGGAGGGAGAAATCCAGTCAGGACAAAGTCTGCGGGTTTAAGAGTGCTTTTGTTTGTTTTTCTTTCCTTGTTCCTAGATGCGCAATTTCATGCGCAAAAAAGCACATTCCTGGAGATCACTTTTGTGTTTAAGCTCACACTTGCAAAAACAATCAGCGTGACCAAAAGTTCCAGTAAGGTTGCTGGCGAGCAGGAGGGCTTAAGCGGTTTAACAACCCTGAGGAAATCTTAAACCTAAACAATACCACAATTCGTAACATACGCAAGTCTAACATACACAATCCTCCTTCACTCCTAATACCGCCAAATGTGGTTTAGAGTCGGAATTAAAGCACAGCCTCTGTGTAACTTTACACTATACACTAATAAGTGCCATGCAGCATGTCAAGCATGAATATACAAGAAATAAACCCAATTTTAGCTCAACATTCCAGAGCCAGAGCCTGAAGGCAGTTAATCAGAAGTATTATTAACATATTACTGACTTCAGCGAAAAAACTAAATGACCAACCACAGGAAAGATGGAGTGAAAACGAGAGAGAAACAGACAGAAAGAATGTTATATAGTGTTATATGAAACAACACAGTAACAAATCTGTGAGCCTACACTTCATTTTTTCACTCTCCCAAGAATAGCAAACATGGACATAGTGGTGGGGCTTTAAACGGTACACACCCTTGATTGGTCAAGTGGCGAGCCATGGTACAAACCAGATACTGAAAAAAACACTAAACACCAGCAAGTTACAATCACTTTTCAACCAGATAGTATGGAACAGCAAGCTTTAAGGATAAAAACGATTAGATGTAGCACCTGTTCTTTGGTTTGTCTCTGTGGTAGAACTCTTATGTTGAACATACCAATGGGTTTCCATTTGGGAACCAAGTAGAACCTCCAAGTAGAACCTCTTCAGCTGAATTCAGTTTTATTTGCATAGTGCTTTTAGTGCTTTTTGTCACAAAGCAGATTTACAGGACTATATCGGATACAGATCTATCGGATACAGATCAAGATAGATCTGTAATGAGCAAGCCAGAGGTGACAGCGGGAAAAAAAAAATCTATAATCAATGAATAAAAATTTATAAACCAGCTTTCATCCTCCGAGAAAAATAATACAGTCTCTGAATATTCGTTCCCTACTATGACATTGGCAATAATGCCAGCTCAGCCATTTCAGTGCTACCATATGCACAGACCAGCCCACCCTCTTTTTTTGTCTTAATTAAATAGCTAGTCTTATTTGTCTTAATTTATGGATTGGTGTTCTCTTCCTTTCTTTAATTATTAATTAATCCAGTTTCATGCCAATTATACGACTGGAAGCGAATCAGTCGGAATTCACATGAATAATTCTCCTTAAAACTTAAAAAACTCAGGAGCTCTTTGTAAGATCCAAACTAACTGCATTTTCATGAATACCAGATCCAGCTTGATAAATGAGGCCTATTGTCTCAAGTACAATAGTAAACCTAGGATGTTTGGTTTCCATAAAAATACATTCATATTAAAACGTCAGCTAAAGCTCCTCGATTGTTGCCGTTGCTAGCATTTACTGTTAATTCTAGCACTGCATGGGAGCTCATGTCCCTAACCCATGACCTCCTAAGAACTCTTACTTTCATGGCTACTATTATAAGAAGCAAACCAGACACGTGTGCAACCAATGTATGGACAGTTCTGGATTTGGATTAGTAAAGTACTGAGTGACGGAAAAAAGAGAGGAGAACAGCATGACACAGCGAGGAAAAAGGAGTGTGCGCATTCATTACAGTGCATTCCTCATGGCCCTTTGAAACATGTGCAAGCAGTTCTGCCCATTTAAATCCAATTACGATCTGGACCGGTTGTCATGGGAACTACCTGCGATAAACACCCCGGTGTGTAATGGCTCCAAACTATTTCCCAAATTATAGGCGCCCTCAATCAACATGCCGCATTAGGTCTTGTCTCCTGTTGCTGCCCATGATGGGGGTAGGGGACACTATTTTCAGAGGATGCACTTGCTCTTTCTATCTGTCCAACAGGCTAGACCAGCTTAAACTCACTCATCAAAGAAAGCTCTCAAAACAATCCCTGGTAGCCACGAGGCAAACACCTTTATAAATGTGTCCTTGATAAATGTTAGCATTGCATCTACTCAGTCTGCAGAAAAAACAGGTTTCATCCCTAACATTTTCCTATATTCGGCATCAATATTTTTGCTCTGTATGCTCTTCTTGTGCAAACTCAGGCCAGGGTTCCACTCTAAAATTCTATGCTTGCAGATAATCCTTTAATGGAGCATTAAAGACATTAGTGTGCTTTTAATATACTCCCCGAGATGCAGTTTGAGTTTTATTACATGTCTCTGTCTCTCTCTCTCTCTCTCTCTCTCTCTCTCACTCTCTTTCTCTTTCTCCAACTTGCCTCTCAACCTCCGCCGCCGTAGACATTTTCACAACCCAGCTAATCCACTGCAAAAATGCTCTAGATCCAAGAGTCCATTCAGGACGTCTACACAGGGGATTTAGAGGAACAAAGATAGAAGTCCCCATCTTGAGTGCACTTACGTGATAGTCTGGAAACACCACTGGGTGTAATGCTCAAATATTTATATATACTTTCTAACCATAGAAATATCACTCAACCTACCTGTCTTTCTAAACACACCCCACCTGATACTTAAAGCTGAACCACTTCTTGTAAGGAAATCCTCGGGCCAATTAAGTAATTACTGTTATATAATATTTACCAAACAGCTTATGCAGAATTCCTCTGGCAAGACGTAGGAGGTCTTTGTGTGAACAGGTCTTACAGTGTTCTTAGAGAAGTTTAAATGAAATAAATATAGGTAAATGTGTTTAATTGAATTAAACCATAGACAAGACTCTGAGCAAAAAGTTGCTCATCAAGGCTATTAAATTTCTGAGCAAGTTGAAAAAAAAATTGTTGTTGCAAAAAAAATAAAAAATTAAATACTGTAGTAACCAGAGAAGGTACCGATCTGATACCAAGAATCAATATCAGGCCGATACCAGAAAAAAATAGTGGATCGGATATGGGAGGAAAAAACATGAATTCGATTAGCTTTTGTAACAAGTATAGCTTGAAATATCAGAGAACTGCTTGTAGCACAACAAGATAAAGCAGGTTAAAGTGTGTCACACGATAACAACAGTGGCCACAGCTATTTAGCAAAGCAATTGTGCATGAGTTGATCTCATTTCAGCTGTGTGGAAATACTTTGTGCCAAAGGACCCATTTTTGGAAAAGATTTTGTTTTTGGAACTGGAAATGTTTACATATAAAGAGATTTGATTGTATTTTTGTTAGGATTGATTTTATTATATTTACACTTTATTAGATTTATTTAGATTCATATTTGAAAGAGTTTAACTGAATAAATCAGAGTTTAACTGAATAAATGTCTATTTATTTTTTTCCCTGTCTATTTTAAGTGAAGTGCTTCAGTTAAAAAAAATTAATTTTAAAGCTTAGTAGTTTTTTATGAAATAAATATCAGATGAAAATCAACTGATACTTGAGGTTTCAGTATTGGTATAGGACAAGAAAGAAAAACGTGGTGTCATGCTTTATAGGTTATAATAAGTCTATAATAACACTACTTTAAAAAGCTGTTAAGCGATACAAATTCTCATTCTAACTGTGGGAAACAAACAGAATACACAGACTGCTTGCACATAAACTCATTCGGGGGTGACTGGGATCTTTTTTTTTTTTTTTTGGTCTATTAGCACATGATGAATTTCTTGCTTTGCACAGCCCTGTCTATTGTTTCTCACTGTAGATACATTGAGAGGAAATTTAGGTTTGAACATCTGGTTAACTAATTACAAAAGCAGTAAAGCATGTTCAGGTCATTTGTAATAATCTGCCTTTGTTTAACCAAATCTAATCAGTAGTTTAGCCTGCACAGTGTCTCCTTTTTTCTCATACTTTTCTTTTATTTCTCTCATTCTCTTGCTTTGTTTGATAGCTCTGCAGGGGAGGAAAGACCTCACATGAGCACTGAGAGCCATGGACCATCAGCTCTTCACCAGTTGTAAGCATACAAACTGAGGTCCAGCTGTGTGAGCAGTGCAGCCTTTAGAACACCGGGTGGCTCTGTGGGCCCCACACTATGCTTCCGATTCACAAACATACACACGCTCGCATAAATATGCTATTCGGGCATGCAGGCATATCAAAGAGTACAATCCCCTTGGCCAAAACACTTGTGTATGTCCAGATCAAGAAGAACTACAGACTCCGACATGTCCAAACAGCTCAGAGAGAGGATAAGATTTAAACGTAGCTGGGGAACATACAACAAAATCTGAGCCAGGAACAAAACTCTAACAATGGAAAAAATAACTTTTTTCTTCTCCCTTGAACTTCAATAAAAGCAGATCTCTTGGTGCCTGAGACCTTGGATGCAGTAACAATGCTGGATGAGATTACACTTATTTCCAACACCTGAGGAGAGGTTACACATACACGAAAAATTTCTTGCTTTGACAGATTGGTCCAAGGCCAAGCTCATCTGCCTTCTAGCCAGCTGAATTATAACAAGGAAGAGACGTTAATGATATTCAGATCCAGTACCTAAACACTTCCTCTACCAACATGCTTTGCCTTTATTTGGAAACCTAAATAGCTTCCATGTGTGTGTTTCTATTTTAGTGCACATTATGTACATATAAACGTTCTATAAAATATATGGCAACATTCTAGTGCCGTTTGCCCTCACTCCAGGGAGGTGTTACAGTATAGAAGTGCTAGAAATCTTGGCTTCTGAGTTGCCCCACACATTTGTATGCACCTCTAAACTGTGACTTTGTATGGTCATAGGTTCTGACTAAATGGAAAAAAAATGTCTGTCCCATGCCAGAAATCAACCTTTGCTAAGTGTAAACAGCTTCATTTATTCCTACCTCCTGTCAGCAGAAACAGAAAGAAAAATGCACACGTGAGCCGAAGCTCAGGAACACGCTTATTTCAGTCTGTGTATTGACTCGGTTTCCAGAAATCTGACAGGGTTAAGTAGCTGCCAATGATGATGTGAAAGTCAGGGTGAACAGGGACTAACAAATTGACAGCTCTCCCACTGGAGCATAATTGAAAATATTAGCTTTCTCTGTCTGACAACAGAGAAACGCTTTCCACTGTCTACGTCAGTCTCGCACAAGTCTTATCAGCTCCCCTGCTGCTTCCAAACAAGCTGGCTGATTACTGAGAAAACCCGCTCTATTAAAAAAAAAAACAAATTCAGCTTTTTTCTGTTGAGCTCCTTGGATACAGCCGGCTTTCCCTCAGAGCTTTCGAAGTCTTTGGAGCTTATATTTATCTAAATATGACTTTGGAGTAAATCACTAAGCTGTCTGGCCTTTAAAAACCGAGCCCTATTTTGGACGACGTTTGGCTGGATTCTAGGAGGCTTAGTTTCTCTGAAAACAATCCGTGGGCTGCTGAGCCACAGCTCCACGGTTTATAGGCTTGAGACGCGCTGCACTATTAGGCAGCTATTGCGGCCACCAAAACACACTACTTTACACAGCAGTATACATTTACTGTAATTATCATGTAAATACTAGTACTGCTGGTGCATCTAGTTCTTGCCCTAAAGATATATTAGTGTGTAAAGAGGTAATTACAGTGGGGATTTAGTAAAACATCAGTTGTAATGATGCGTTTTAGAAAGTGCTGATGAGAGATTCATTGTGCTAGCTAGGTGCTGGAGTCACATATATACAATGCAGGCTGGAATCAAATGGTTTGGGTTTTTGTAGTACTCAGAAAGCCAGACGCTGCTTCCCATCTGGAATTCAAAGCTCTGAGCCAGGAGAGGCGCAAACCAGCCGAGAGAGACTCCACCCCGCATGTGGGAGGCTGATTTGTTTCTAATAAATAAGTAGTGTGAAAAGAAAACAAACTCGCCAAGGGGGTTGACAAGAGGGGAAAATAGAATTGCTTGTAATACAAAAACAAAGCGCGGCCAAACATTCTCAGAAGCAAAAGCACACATGAGCCAGAAGGAAGCTGGCCTGAGCCCAGATCTTTATGGTCGTGCAGGCGTCAGGCAAACTTCAGGCCTGATCAGTCAAAAACAGCCATGAGAGGTGACCATTATGCCCTGACAGGCTAACTGCTCGCCTCCGCCAGAGTAATTGAGTCCAGAAAATTAAAGAGAAAGCGAGAGCTCTGAATTGGCCGAAGGAGGATTCACTATGCGCTATGCACCCATTTTCCCCTAAATCACAACAATCACACGCAACCTGAGCCTAGCGTAATGGCAGGGGTGGAGCTCTGTGGCTCTTCCTGACTGAAATACCCCATGCTCGAACATAACCAGCACATGGGACCTGACTCCACACAGGAAGAGAAGTTAATATGGAGGCTTGCTCTGCTCCACCATTAATAAATAGAAGCAGGCATGCTCATGGCTCAGTTCTCATTCTTCATTTGCTTCCCATTATCCATTGGTATGGAGGTATGAGAGAGCAGGGATGGGAGGAGGAATCTTTGGAAGCTGAACCAAACCAACTCCATGCGCTGCATGTGTGTGCGTGTCGGAGTTTCTGAGTACGTGTGCGTGTGTAAAAAGCAAATATCTTGGCCTGCACTGCGCAGAGTCTATAACTGCAACCACACGCTTTCCTTCCAGTCAGAGCAGAGAACAACGCTACACACACTGACCACAAATGGACCGTGCCAGCTGCAGCGACCCTATGACGGCCACTGTTTCTCCTTTGCTGCCTCCCACTGTCACAGCCTGTCTCACAGCACCTGGGCCTGCCACAGTGGGGTCTCTCTCCCCCACCCAGACCACCAATGTTCCACTTCCTCTCACCTCAGGCCTGTCTTTCAGGCAGAGCACGCCTGTTACCTTTCCCTGACCCCTGCTAGCATAAGTCAGAATCGGTTGGTTTTTCTAGCCCTGTCCTGAGCTGAACATGTTCATTCCTGTTGCTAAATCCAGCTGGCAATACCTGAGGGTTTTTAATGGGAAGGTTAGAGGTAAGTCCATTCATTTCACAGTACCACCGAGCCTAGCCAATTGTGACAAGGCAAAGTTACGAGCCACCCCCAACCCTACACAACCCTCATTACCAAAAGTCTACTGTAGGTTGCCAAAGAAAAAAAAGGGAAAAAAAGCACCAACTGGTATAATTTAAATAATGGAGAGGGGATAAGAAATAAGGGGATTTAATGTATATGCCTGGCATTCCTTCATCATTACCACTTCTTTGCAACAGCCTGCAGCACAAGAGAGCACTTATTAAGTTGTGATAAATAAGAACATCACTGCCAATAATGCTGGCAACAGAGAGGAAATGAAACCATCATTCCTGCTGATTGTTTCTGTAAAGACTCGGCTATCCACCGCAGAAATATTAAAGGCTGCTCAGTGAGCTGTGGTTGACATAAAAGGGAATTTCATGTCTGTAAACTGAGTCCCGATCGTTGTAATAATCCATGTATCAAACATCATTGCAGATCAAGTGCGCTGGAGGGCTAACACATCAGCAAGATCTTCCCAGCAGCAAGAGAAACAGGAGCAAAGTGACCTCTGAAACAAAGTGCTACTCAGAGAAGGTTCTAGAGAATTTAAAAAGCCCCAGAGTGGCTCACGTGTCACAGATACCTCCATTAATGCAGGGCACCCCAAAATCAACACTTACAAAACTTAACCCCTGCTCCAACTCGAGGCTAACCTGAGCAATTTCTCTTCAGTGAGGATCGTAAATTTGTAAATAAAGACTTCCTTGGCAGCCAGACCATAGAAACTCGGTGTCGCCTGGCCCCCTTGCTCAAAGCTGGAGCAGGGAAATGAACTTCAGCAACAGGAATCTGGTCTGTCCAAGGAAAACATTCCCTGTAACACACCTTCGCCACACTGTGAGTAACATGGAGTGGAGCCGTGACGCGTTACGCCTGCCCGAGCCCTCGGTCTGTATAAAAGAGCCACATCTGGAGTAGGAAAACCACAGCAAATAACAGAACCCTGTTCTGATGACGTCCTCTTTAAACAGCATTGTGGAGAAAGCCAAATATTTGACTGAGCTCCCTCCCAGGACAATGATCAAAATTAAGACAGCAGGGAAGTTGGACCACTGTTTTGATTTGTCTTTTTTCCGAGCTGGAATATCAAAGAAACATAGACTTACAGGCGGCCCAGCTTGGGTGTGGACTGGAATAGCAGCTCCGGCAGAACCTGCAGCCGGTTCCGGTTCAGACGCCTGCGAGGAGAGAGAAAGAGAGGAGTGAGATAGAGGGCAAGAAAAGGATGAGAGTCAGCATGGTCAAAACAAATGAGAAATGTAATGCAAAGCGAATATTAAAGGCATTGAGGAACAGTGTTGTAACGATCTTTCAGAAAACATAGATCTGTGTGTGTGTTTGGTCGGTTTTGTGGAATGATTGATGGAACATGAGCGTGCTTAAGATGGAAGAGGAGCGTGAGAGGCCCAGACAGAGCTTAGGACTGTTTGACGTTGCACACTGACAGAGAGTGGATACACACAAACATCTGCCCTGGCACAGAAAACAGAGATCAATGGGAAGACAGGGCAAATATAAACAGCACTCAGACAGACCAATCAATCTTCATGATTAGAGCAATCAGCCAGGTCAACCCTGCCACTGAGCCCAGGACCGCGTAAACTGGCCCACGGCAGCATCATGGGGTCAGGGATCACAGCTGCGCTGAGGCTGCTGGGAAATGGGATGTGTTCCACAGAAGATGACCCAGGATATCTCCTGCAGCAAGCCATAAAAAGCCGTTATCCCTCACATGAGCCTCCACAGACTCAGGTCTTTCATCAGACGACCCTTACAGACGGTTTTAATCAGAGGATGAGGGGATAATAGTGACCCAGGGGGTCATAGGACCAGGCTGAAGGCATGCGTTGGAGGAACGGTTCTGGCATCTGTACACTATTTTACTCCATCCAGCTTCATGACATCAGCAGATGCTAAGGAAAAGGGATTCTCTGAGTCGTATCAGCTTTCAGCACAGTCCCTTAAGTCTTAACCCCCACGTCCCCAAGTTAGACCTGACTAGGCGAGACAGTGTTGTGGTTTTAGAGCCTTTTATGGGTACAAGACAAATTTGACTCTGTGAAGCAGGCTTTGATGCCAAAGAAGGTTTGCCCAATGTTCATTTTTGATTCTTGCCAAACTGCAGTTTTGGCCCATAGATCTAGACCTGCAAAAAATATGCAATCAAAAACCGCACAACCTTAAAAATGATTTCACTTAGTTTAGGCTGTCCAAGAATATCTTGAGTTTTTCTTCTGAGAAAACAAATTGACACTGATGTTCCAGCTCTTTACCAGAAACTTATTATGTTATCATATGAATAAAGGCTGCTTCAAATACAATCACTGGGCCTCATTTATCAAACTGAATACAAACAATTTTATTCATAAATCATTTGCAGGAGCATTTACACAAGAAATGTGGTTTTCATGAAAATACAGTTAGTTTGGAAAAAATGTTTATATCCTACGAGAGCTCCTGAGTTTGTGCAAAATTTATATATAAGGAGACTCAGTAACATTAACCACAACTGATAGGCTTAAAATTGTATAACTGGTAATTTACTGTAATTTCATATTCAGATTACTTTGTAAAGTTAATAAGTTATCTATTTCAACAGCATACACAAATTAAATGAAAACTTATCAACATACACACGTGAGTACGTATATCAGAAAATCAGTGTTTCCAACGCTTTTGTAAATCTGGTGGGATTTTTTTTTAAGTCGGGTTTTGCCTACACAAATGTGTACACACAAGGTTAATAAATGAAGCCCAGTATTACATTGGAGGACATAAATAGCTATGGTGGTTATAGACATTCTGCTGAGTCCCAGTCACATTGTTCAGATCAGATCAGTGAGGAAATACAAAGCTGTAAAAAAAAAAAAAAAGTGAAATTCCTAACGTGTGTGACAAGCAGAGGAATGTGCGCGTAAAATCCAGGCAAACACATAAGCTAGGAAGCAGATGAGCACTAAGTGTTTTCAGGGGTGGTCAACAAACTCACACATGTCTGCTCACAGCAACGAAGGCAGATGGTCCTCCGATTTGCTTTTCAGTTTTGCTCAAATTCTGACAGAACCATACACAACTTCTCAGGCAAGAGAAAAACTCAAACAATTCACACACAAACTCAGAAATTCACTGACAAGCCAGTCCCCAGACAGCTGTGTAGCTTTCCCTGACCTTGTCCATCTGTAGAAATGGCTTGACTGTTTGGTTTGACCTGGTGGTCAACTTCTCTCAGAGGTGTTAAGATTCTCACCAGGGGGAGAGCAAATGGAAGTCTGTCTCATGGCAGGGAGCAAATGAGGATGCTGTCTTTTTTGCACTTGAAATGGAAGTTATTAAAGTCACCTTAATTGCTCAA
Source organism: Pangasius sanitwongsei (assembly GCA_037576675.1). Classification (NCBI taxonomy): domain Eukaryota; kingdom Metazoa; phylum Chordata; class Actinopteri; order Siluriformes; family Pangasiidae; genus Pangasius; species Pangasius sanitwongsei. The sequence goes on along the minus strand of CM075009.1, from coordinate 20,217,613 downwards.
AGAAATGTCAGGTGTATTTTTGGATCAAGAAATATGAGGTCCTTTAGGAGTCCTTTTTAGGAAAAATGAACTCTCACTAATGCAAATAGAAATAAATTTGTGTTGAGTTCAGATGTTTTAGTAGACACTTATACTTACAGCCTCTCTAGCTGTTTGAGGTCCTGGAACGCTCCTCTTTCAATCACACTGATCTGATTGTTCTCCAAATGCCTGTGGAGGAAGAACAGCTTCATTATCCAATCCATTCTGCAGCTACAACATAATAATTACCTGGGCTAATTTGTTTAAAAAAAAAAAAAAAGACTATCGGCGATAAGTCATTGCCTCACTCAGCATAACTTTTTCTCGTCGCAATAGTCAATGATAAGCTTATCTTCATTCTATCAGGATCTCTATCTTTACCTATCTGTTTGTAATGGTCGGACGTGACAGGAACGTGTTCATGATATCAGACATGCCTGTGAGGTCCTGGCATGTAGGTTCGCCCCTCTACTCTGAACACCATGTCATGTTACAGGGCCCCTAAAGTTTTCCAGATGCATTACAAAGGCACTACATCTCTATGGCCAATTCTTGTTTAGATCTGCGTCTGGGTGAATTAGAGCCAACATGCAGTGACATGCATGGGAAGCCCCAGCAGTCTGCCACGGACTGATACTCTAGCATGAGTATATGGGAAATCAGGCAATGCTGGACTAAAATATCTAGAGCCTCTAATTTGGAACTTTGCTCCAGCCTTTTAAAGAAAATGTTTATACACAAGGCTGTTTTTGTCAGAACAAGATGACACAGTAGGTAGAGACAACACGAGACAGATTTCTAGCTCAGATCTTGTGTAGTGTAGGCAAAAAATAAACTGTTTTATGCACCAGATGGGAAAAAAGAAATTAATTAACTTAAGTCATCTGCAACAACTGCATTCTTTGCTGATAACAAACATAGCTTATGCCTCAAATCAGGCTAAGAACTGAATAAGATTCTGACTTATTCATACAAATGGGGGATCAGTTCCCTGCTGGTTTATGTATTGGCATTAAAAGTAATTTTATTCAATCCCCTCCAGATGGGCTTTGGTGAGCAGTGAGGAATAATAGATGTTTCTTTTGCTTCAATTCTCAGCCACTAGCCCTCAATGGTTTTGAAGTATTCTTTAGAAACATATGGGACACAGGCAAACACCTCACAGGGATGAAAAAAAAAGGGGGGGGGGGGGGGCTTTCTCCATTAGAGCCTGAGCTAACACACATGGTATTTAAAGAGTACGTTGTGTTGTTCTTGCCCTTAGCACTAACTAGGTGCAAGTCTTATGGGAGACTCTGGGTCTGCACACCAGGCTTTGCTCTTTAAGGTTTCAGCTGCGAATGTGTGAGGAGGCTTGCCTCACATTATCAGACGGAGGGGATTACGGTACCAGCCTTCCAGACTGATAAGGGGGGTGCTGTGTGGGTTCCCAGGGGTCAGTGCAGAGTTGTTATTTTTTTAAAGATACACTATGCCAGCCATCCTCCACTTGTCATCATTCATTAATTTCTCTTTTTTCATGTTTGTTTTTACCTAAATGCCACTCCTGCTTTACAGGCCCTTGCTCAGGAGTTAAACAGCACAGAGAACTCAGTGATTGCAGTCATTAAGCTCCAAACACACTTGCTCTGGCAGTGCGCCGCCTCCTAGACAAACTCGAGCACACTGCATGGCATGGCGAGACCAGCCGTAAGTTGTTTATTTTAGTTCAGCACAGCTGATGTGTAAAGTGCGCACTTCCGTGTCTCTCAGACTCCAGAACAAGTTTAAAGCCTGACTGAACATGATACACTGACTTCATGCTCGGTAAAGAAGGTCGTGTCAAATATGTCATACTGACTCAGATTAAATGTCTATATTATTATGATGTGTGCTATATAGTAATCCTTTCCTGCACCACAACTGGGACATGTGGAAGGTTTTGACAGCTTCATGCTTTGGGATTGCAGAGATTTTTAAGTCTTGTGAAAAGCTTACAGAACACGGAGGTTTTTGAGTCCGGAGAAGTCCACCTTGGTGATCCGGGTGATGTTATTCCTGTCCAGGTCTCTGTTAGAAAAAGAGAAAAAAGATAGAAAGATTAGTTATCTTGTTCATCACAATTATCACCACCACAGTATAATCTCAGTGCATTCACTAAGCTGCCCTTAGACTCTCAGTATGAATTCTAGACCTCCAGATGCCTGAATGTTTATGTATTCAGATGTCGGCATCTGTCAGGACACATTACTGCACCTCTTTGGATGTCCAGTTCTGAAAGAGCCGCCCAAGACTCAGCTCTCATTTTCTGCCTTTTAGGCACCCTGCCAAAAGCAAGATCCTCTCAGTGCACATCCACTGAGCCGCCTTGCTTCCCATTAGAGACAGGTAATACCACTTTATTCTGACCCGATTCCTCCAAGTAATACTGATACTAATTACTGGTGAAACTTTTGATTTTTATTTTTTAAACAAAGGCTTGATTTGCAATAGGTGTAGGCAATATGGCAAAATACTGTATCATATTGTGATATTGGTGACAGATGATAAACAATATACATCCACGTTTAGTTTCACTGACATTTTGCTAACAAACCACCAACAAATCAGTGGAGCTATATTACTAAAAAGTATTGGTTAATTCAACATTTACAAATAATTCTCAGTATTTAACCAAGAAAATGCTGAATATCAAATGATTTTTCAAAATTTTAATTTCCCTATATAACACCTAGAAGTAAATGTGTGTATGTGTGTGTGTTGCCTTGTAATGGACTACCATCACATCCAGGGTGTATCCCCCCTCATGGCCAGGACTAAAAATGGTTTGAATGAATGAATGAATGAAGAAATGAATGAATGAGTTAGTTGTAACACTGAATCATAACAGAGTTACGAAAGCACTAGCACCTGACAATATCCATGATACTTAAAAAGGAAAATGTGCATCATTACTCATAATAGTATCTCATATAATCACTACAAATCAAGTAGATTTTATTGTCCTTCCTCAACTGAAAAGAAATGTTGTTTCTTCAAGGCCATGTTGCTCCATGGGACACAGGACTACAGGATATTATTGGACAAGTGCAAAAATGTACAATAAATAAACAGGACAATAAACATTCAGGATAGTGCATGCTAACTAGACAGGACAAGAGAACAATATTTAGATGGATTATATGGCATGGCTGAGAAGGAGCTGAGTGTAGCTGTGCAGTTGTTTATTCTGAACAGCACATGAAAAAAAACAGTGTACTATCCCAGCAGCAGCACTAGGGAAACTGTAATAGGGCAGTGTTCCCAGTACTACATTCCCAGTAACCTGTTTCCCACCATGCCTGCATGATGTGTAGAAGAAGAAAGACTACAATGGATTCACAATAGATATATATGATTTTAGAAACAATATCTTTATGCATAGATCAATTTCCAAAGAGAAATGTCAGGACCAATATAGATCAATATTTAGGATTGATGTGCCCATCTGTAGTTCCAGTGCAAGCCCACATTCAGTCACGCACGCTAACATGCTGTGCAAAAACAGAACGATCTGTTCTACCCGTCATCCACCAGTGATCTGGAGCATTCAAACAGACCTAAATGGCATCAATCATATTGCTCTTGTTTTTAATTACAGGCCACAAACAAGCCAGATGATTTGTCAGTCATGACTGTGTTAGAGCATTGCAGAAGGTTCAGTACTATGCTTAGTGCAATCGTATGTGAGCTGAAATGCAATGCAAGCCTCCAGCATAAGAGAAAGAGAGTATATAAATATACTGTTCTCTATGCATCTGAGAAATCAGCCTTAGGAGGCCAGTAGTTATCTTGCTTCCAGGCAATTATCTTATCTATAGTTGTAGTGCATTAACAAATGTATATACTGAAGATAAAGCCATACTTGGTCCTCCACAAAAACTGCACTGAAGTTCCGATAGACCACACTGTAGGAATTAGAGCTCAAGAAAACACACACACACACACACACACACACACACACACACACACATATATATATATATATATATATATATATATATATATATATATATATATATATATATGCATACAGGCCTATCTCCAGTTGGCCAAGTGTGGTTCACATAATATAAATAAACATTTATAAATCTGATTTAAGGGCATATTGAATTTCAAAAGACTTCCCCTACTCCACAAAACGCACATCAGGGGCACTAATATGAGCCATATTGTAGACATATTATAGCACACAGGCACTGAGGAGACACGACATACACTAACCAAATCTCCTTCTCTCTCTCTCCCTAGTATCTCTATCCAGTCCTCTCTCTCATTCTCAAAGCACATTCCTCTCCAATTTCTCTTCCCTTATACATCTATATTCTACATTAGCCAAGCCAAAAATGGATCTGCTTTTCTCAAATGCACCAGAGCAACGTCTAGCAGTGTAGGATTTAACATAACACGAGCTACTCAGGAAAAGGCTTGTGAATGGAAACTTGGACACAGGCCTATCCATCATTTTTGGTTATGAAAAAAGAGCCACGGTGCATTTTGGGTAATCTGTAGATGTAAATCCTTAGGTTTCGTAGCCCTAACGGGGTAGCTGAAGGGTACATTGAAGAGAACATGTTACACAAATGAACGATTTAGGGCCTGTTATGAAATAACTTCTCACTTTAAACCAAGGTTTCTTTTTGCCATTTTACCTGTTAACTCCTTAAATTCTCAGTGTGTGATTCAGTTATTTAACGTAAATCATATTGTTCAGTAAATATAATAAATCATGTGTTGTAGTTCAAACTATTAGGAAAGGAATGTAGTTAGTTCTGAGAGTTTAATGCATTAAGCCATTCAGTCCTGGCTTTTTTTAATTCATGATTTTGATTTCAGCGTGAGAAATCGTGAGTTTTAAGAACTATTATTTGCCATTCCTGTCTATTCATTTTCTTCCTCTCACCAGCAGAGAGATGAATCTAAAAGCTTTATCTTTCCTGCCTCCTTTTCTAAACTGCCCTCTCTGCTAATCCAGCCATCCCTCTCTCTGTCACTACACTACTGTATATGTTCAACAACCCAGGGAGTTAAGCAAGAATTGCCGCTACTGAGTCCTAAAGTCAATTTGACAAGGTGGAGGTCAGAGATAAAGCTGCCCCCCACTGGCTATTGTTCTCATTCATATTGTTCTAGAAGGGATAAACTGACAATCTGAATGGCAGGTGCTCTGCACTAACAGTGTGTTCCCCCTGAGGCTGAACACCAACATGAAGTTATTAAACCAGCAGGCTAAATGTAAGCCATTGTGAGCCTGCATGCAGCATGACTCGAATTTGCTTTAGATCTCACACAGCAGTTACAGTATATAAAAAGGGAAGCACTGGAAATGTACATTGCATCGTGAATTGAGCTGTGGTAAGAAGGTGATTCATTCGCAAGATCCCTCAAACCCATAAAGTCATGGTATAAGAATGTTTATGAAAACAGAGAAGTGGCTTCGTGTCCCTCTATATAATCCACACTTCACAATGCGTTTCCCGCCGCAATCTCCTGTTATTTCCCCTAAAGCCAACGTGCCTGGTCCGCAAGAAGCAGATAGGTATGCTCCATTTCCTTTGCAAAGCTTCGGAACGCTGTTTGGAATCCTAATTGAGTTGCTCTTCTTGAGTTTGGACTGCCCCGGCGGGTGGTTTTCATCTGTGGAATATTCAGACTCAGGCAAGATGCGACCCAACCGCACTCTAAACCACGCACAGTCGGGCTTACTCAAATGATTTTAGTAATTCAATTACCTTGAGTCATTTCATCTTCATGTACATATTTTATTTTTAAAAAAAAAGAAGGTCAAAAGTACAATCTTTTCTGTTTATTGTACCTTCATATTCCTTAAAACGCAAGTTAACACAAGTATGTTCAGCATAACAATTCTGCTAATATTCTAAACATTCTCTTGTGATATCATTCAGCCTAAAATAAACACGAACCTAAAATATTTAAAAAATGCAAATGGGAACAACACATGTAGGAGTAACTGATAAGGATTTAGATCAACACGTTTGCTGCTGTAATTGTTCACAGTGGGATGCTGTCTACTAAGGATGCAACCAAATATGAATACGTTATTTGGAATGAACTGATAATGTGGTCTAAATTAATACAAACTCAGATATGAATAAGAAGTGCATTATTAAAAAAAAAAAGCTTCACTTTGAGACTTGGTGTGTGCATTGCAACTGGGATCCCAGAGGACAAAAAAAGCCAAGAATATCCCACCCCAGGTACATCTCAAAAACTATACATGCACAAGAAACCAATTAACAGTGGTGCACACACATTTCAGATTTATTTACAGATCTGCCGTTCCACATAGCCAGCGCAGACCATGTGCTGTCTACGGTGGTGCACACCTGTGCCGTGGCCTCCAAAAAATAATCATTTAATTGATTTTAAAAACATTAACTTCCACTTTCATTGTGTATGTCATTCTTAAATTAACATTTGCGTATAATCCAGTCTAGACTATTTCCACTTCTGAATATGAATACAGACACGAATATTAGGAACACTAAACAGATACAGATAGTGGCACTGAGTGACACCCTTACTGTCTACCTTCAGTTAATCAGTCACATCTCATTGGATTTTTGCTAACTCTCTATGAGGCATAACAGTGGCAATTTATATTAGATATGGGGGAGACATATGGAGGTGTGAGCTTGTGCTGCTCTGTTTAATATGATTCTTATCAACTCTTTGTATACTGCACAGTAGAACACCTACCGCAAAGCTCTCCTGCATTCGCAACACACTATTTGTCTTAGGCCTTCTTGCACTAGATGGCATCCTGCTGGAAGGCTTGTTTGTTCGCACTTGTGCAAGATCAAATAGAGTGGTTTATTACCCCACCATAGACGGATTAAAAGATCGGCCCCCCTTGTCTTTCATCTGCCAGCAACAGACCGTCATGTGGTCACCACACGTCTCCGCTGGGCATAAGTTTTTAAGAAGGACACTACAATAACTACGGCTGTTCTGCACAGCATCACTGCTGTCTACACCATCAGTGCCAACATTTGGTTTGAGTTTTGAATTTAGCAGCACTCCAAAATCCAGCGACACCCTAAAACATTTTGCTTTGTATCTTCACAGTGGTCTAAAATAACACAACAGGTTGTGCAGTAAACAGTGTTAAATGAAATCTAACTTAATTAGTTCTTGGTGTAGGATCAGATGTCAGAGTGAGTTGCTGAGATGTTCATCGAAAACCAAATCTGGAAAGTAGCTGATGACTGCTCAGAGCATTTCTGAGAAAAGTCATGATGTTGAAACCCTTTTAAATCATCACTGTGAGAGATCATATCACAGTCCAAAGAGAAAAGCATCTACATCATCAGAGCTTTTGGCAGATACTGCAAAAGAGTGAATGTGCCAGTAAAAGGTTATACTTCTCATTGTATCTGGCTGAGGTCTGTCTCAGGGAGGCTTTTGTTTAGTAAATATTATCATTCCCATATCATGTAGCTGCATTCCTGGCTAAAGGAAGCTCTCCTCATATTAAGCAGACCAGACAAAAATGAATTGTTTCATATTTCCTTTGTGTCTGTTTACTCTCAAGATCGTTTATTTCCGAAAACACTGGGAGACCATAGCTCAGACGGCCAAATGTTTACTCCAGCACAGTCTAAAAATTCTTAAATCCAGCAGAAACGAGCGGTTGAGGGGTGACAAGGCATTTCCGAGGCTTCTCGGCAAAAGGCATAAATGACAGCACGGCCTCAGAGGACCCATCCATAACCTAGCACCCCAGGAGTAGCCAAGAACAAACTGAGAGCAAAGAAAAAAAACACCAATAGGAACAAATAAAGTGAGTGTGGCATACGGCTATGGACGTCATTGCAAGGGGGAACAGCAGAAACAAAATAAACCCTGAGCGTCCTGACCATGTTTAAAAATGGCGGCCCTGCCAGATCTCCACAGCTTCTGTTTATTCAGCAGGAGGCTTGTTTAAAACCAGCCCAGCTCCTGGTTCAATGGATGGCTCATGTAAATCTCATCAAAGCTGAAAGGGTCAGCTCCTGGATCTGATGAAGACAATACTGCTCCGGATTCAAACCACTCGGGTGTGGCAGCATCCTGTTGGATTACTAAGAAATTCCAGCTTGATCCTTTTGTTTAACAGGTTGCTAGATGCAAAGCACTGTGTTGGGGGCCGTGATTTAGCTTCTATTACTGTGAGAAAGGCAAAACATGCCAAGATGTATCCATATGTGTGTAGTCTGAATAAACATATCGCATCCAGCTAGGCTGAAAATGACAAGGGATGATTTGAAGTCTGGGTTTTGACGTGTTGCTTTGGTGACAAAGCTCCCATAACAAAAGCAGGCCCTCGTTAACCTGAGATGGCCACGAAGCATGCATAAGATCAAACCCAGTCTTGGATTAAAGCATGACACACACTTGGAGGCCTGTACAGACCTCACTGTCCCTCCTTTTCACTGGGACCCTATCAAGGACATTAAGGACTATGACTTGTGGTTCTCTAGCCAAGTCTTTCGTTAAAAGCATACAATCCTTACTGCCAGTCTTGGCTAAGACGTTTGGTTCCTGATGTTTCCCAGAAGTCCATGCCCGCAAGCAGAGCCAGCAGCTGCCTGGCAGGCTGCACTACAGACGTTCACCCATGCACAGATTTCACACATGCTGCTCTTATGTTGTGCTAGGGTCAGGAGGACACTGAAGACCACAAACCCATCTCCTGACCAAGCGACTGTTAGCTCAAGCCTCAGCACAACAAATATCCACACATGCTTCTCATGCCTCTCAGCTGCACCTACTCCTGACCAAAACAGAACTCTGCAATTTGTCTCGATTTGATTCAGGGTTCCACAACACAATTCTTTAAAATGATTCTTTAGGTATCTTGATGCATGTTGATTTTTTTTATTTTATTATTATTATTATTTTTGCCACTATTTCTATTATTGTTATTATTTCTCTGTTTTAAAACATATTCTGATATTTATCCATTATGAAAAATACTATAATATATTTAGTGCTCATCTTATATCAGAGATGCTTGGTATGGTTCATCAATAAGAATCATTTTCTTATTTTTATTTTTTTTGGTTTTTTTATGACACATTGTGAAACAGAGGTAGACAAATTCATTAGTCCATGAGCCCAGGACAAGCAGAAAACATTCCCGAATCCTTATTGACTTTTTCTAAACAAACATTTTCATTTGGTATGCATCTATATTTAAACCTAATGTGCTTCTCTTTGGTAGGATGCACCTCAATACTGTAACTAACAATAGGGCCAGCTCCATGATTCAAATCCCATCACCTGCTGCACTACACACATTAGCAGAGTCATAATCTGGTTGATGATAGACCAATTGTTACTAGGCAAAATTAATTAGTGTGTAGATGACCTTTTCATCAAGAATATGAAGAAAAGTACACTGCAAATTTGTCAGATAACACCCCTGAGAGAAAATAAAGATGCTAGTCAGATTGAACTAATATACACTCACCAATTATGTTAATGCAGCTCATTTCATTTCACTGCAGTTAACCAATCAGCCAATCAAGTGGCAGCAGCACAATGAATAAAATCACGCAGATACAGGTCAAGAGCTTCAGTTAATGTTCACATCAAACGTCAGAATGAAGAAAAAAATGTGATTTCTGCTACTTTAACCGTGGCATGGTTGTTGGTACCAGGTTTGAGAATTTCAGAAACTGCTGATCTCCTGGGATTTTCACACACAACAGTTTTTCAGGGCAGTCGTGGCCTAATGGTTAGAGAGTCAGACTTGTAACCTGAAGGTCGTGGGTTCGAGTCTCAGGTCCGGCAGGGATTCCACCCTCAATACCACGACTAAGGTGAGACCCTTGAGCAAGGCACCGAACCCCCAACTACTCCCCGGGCACCGCAGCAAAAAAGGCTGCCCACTGCTCCGGGTGTGTGTGTGTGTACTTGGATGGGTTAAATGCAGAGCACAAATTCTGAGTATGGGTCACCATACTTCACTTTCACTTCACTCTAGCTGAAGACTGGAAAAAGACCAGGTGATTTTTTTTTCTAATCTTCAACTGTCCAGTTTCGGTGAGCCTGTGCCATAATAGCCTAAGATTCCTGCTCTTAGCTGACAGAAGTGGAACCTGATGTGGTCTTCTGATGTGGTTTTGTGCATGCTGAGATGCTTTTCTGCTCACAACAGTTGTAAAGAGTGACTATTTGAGTTGCTATATCCTTCCTGGCAGCTTGAACCAATCTGGCCATTTTCCTCTGAACCTCTCTTATCAACAAGGCATTTTCACCCACAGAACTGTCGCTCACTCAGTGTTTTTGTTTTTCGCACCATTCTGTGTAAACTCTAGAGACTGTTGTGTGTGAAAATCCCAGGAGATCAGCAGTTTCTGAAATACTCAAACCAGCCCATCTGGTACCAACAACCATGCCACGATCAAAGTCACAGAGATCCCACTTTTTCTTCATTCTGATGTTTGATGTGAACATTAACTGGAGTTCTTGACCTGCATCTGCATGATTTTTTTTTTTGCATTGTGCTGCTTCCACATGACTGGCTGATTAGTTAGGTGCATGAATGTGCAGGTGTAAAGTGTTCCTAATCAAGTGGATGGTGAGTGTATGCAATATAAATACAGAACAGCGCATCTCTGAAACCTTGTCCAATAACTTGCTGACTATTAATCGAGGGTGCATTAGTCTGAATTAATACATTTAACTAGCTAGCTTGCCATATGTTATTAATCATTTAGGTTTCAGAGCAACCAAAATGTATGACTTAGGTAGCACTTTAGAGCTTCCTCTTGACTAACTATGACTTATGTTTTGTCCAGCCCTGTGATCTAATGCAGAATCTTTAAAGGGAGAAAGATTTTTCCTAAATTGACTAGACACCTGAAACATTGAGCATACAGATGCCCATTTAAGGCTGTGTGAACATCCGAGCCCATTTGAGAACCTGCATATTGTTCCAGTAAGAGAGGATGCCATTCCCACTCCTTCTTCTTTGCTGAAATACACTGAGGCATGCAGGGGGTGTAAGGGGACAGAGAATGGCATTTGGCTCATTCTTTCTATCTCTCTCATTTCAGTGTGGACTTCTGATGAGAGCCAGCAGCGTGCTGTGCCAGCCACAATGTGCCACATTGTGCTCCTGAAGTGCAAAGAGCGAGAGCGACTGGCCACTGTGAAAACTCTGTCAGTCAGCCCGGGTGTGTGTGCAACTGCACACATGTGCGAGTGAGCGTGAGCATGCATATGTGTGTAAGAGAATAACAGACTGTGTGTGTGTGTTTGTGTGCACGCATATGTGTGTGTTTGATGGACAGAACACCTATCACTGAGTGAAGAATCATATATGCTATCAACAAATATCAATTAACTATTCATTAAACATGTTCATGGGACACATATGCACTCATTACACTTCCATCAACACTGCAGGGTGTTACAGGACCGGTGGCAGTGTGTAAACCACCCCCGAGGGAGATGCAGCCAGCACCTGGACTTTAAGTGGTCATGAAACCATATTTTATGGAATGACTTCAAGTCAAGACCCCTGTGAGTTCTGAACTTTTCAGGCGACAAACTAGTTTCTTAATCCTGCAGCCTACAAAACAGCATTAACACTGCCTCACAGCCAAATTGGGAATACTCAGATGTGAAGTATGAAGGTGCTTTACCAAGACCCAAACCTGACCAAGTAAACAAATAAACACCCCACTGTGTGAATAAATGTCTCGCCTAAATTTATGTTCCTTCACATGGACATTCCTTACAAAAGCCCTGAGGGTTTGGCAGGTTACAAGGTCAAAAGAACCTCCAGTCAAAGTTTGTATGTTTTTCTTGTCACGCTACATTCAGAGACAACAACTCTTTTAATTTGATAAATAAAATAAAATGTATAAAACAGTCCTGCTCCTAGGGCTGGGTAATATCATGATATAATATTGCTTTTGTGATCAATTATATCACAATACACTTTTCTGTGATATCATAGATAGATAGATAGATAGATAGATAGATAGATAGCAATATCTTTTTTGAACTTTTTTTTAATCATGATTAAGGATATTTGATGTTAACATCTTGTACAGAATCTTTAAATTGTAAAACATTATAGTTTCATTACTGAAACTATATTTTAGTGCAAAATAATTTGTTTTTGTAACAAGTTAAATAAAACATAGCGCTGGACATAAATACTGGAAGTTTGTTAGCAAGCCTATGTATTATGGCACATATTGTGTCTTGTAGAAATGTCTTCAAGTATTGTGATAATAATATTTTTATATAATATTTTTTGTCAGCTCCTCCTACTCCTTATGCTTGTTAGTATTAGGATACATGATGCCTTGCATGTCTATCAATAAATATCACTGTCACTAAGGTGTCTTTTTTATTATTATTATTATTATTATTATTATAAGCATATAAGTAATCAGTATAGCCTTACTAGTGATGAGAGGGAAGGTCAAGCATGAGACCGTGTTAACTGCCCTAAACTCACCCACTATTCTTCAGTTCACAGATACACACATGATCCACACATCATTTAATTGCTTGGTACATTTTTGTTACATTTAGCAACAGTCAGTGATCTGCTTTTCCAATGCTATAAAATACAAAAGAGCACAAAATTCATAGATGAACCATTTCTCAGACAGTGAAAACTATACGTATATACAAGCTATATAGAGGAATGCCAGTAAAAAATCACTTGACTTGACTTGAAGGCTTATAAAACTATAGCATTTAAGGTTTACACATCTAACTGTGCACCAGTGAATTGGCTCCTCCTAAGAGCACTGTGAACGTGTGCATATTTCTTTCACAACAGCTTCAGCTAATGCCAAAGCAAACTGTTTTACACTCAACATCTGACCACTCAAAAACGTCCTAAAACATCATGCCGTGTTTGAAATGCTTGAGCGACTGTAATATATTTCACACATTCCAACACATCATCATGAAGCGGCTAGTTCATAGGCTGTATTTGAGGAAAAAGCAAAAAGAACCACAATTGTAAATATTATTCGAGATTATATTCATGAGCGATTTAATGAAGTTTTTTTTTTCAATACACAGCCAAAACCACATTGTTAGCAGAACTCTGAATTAAATCAGTGTTCATACAGTGTTCGTGTGTATCCAGCTGGACTATAGGGGCTGCACAATATGTCATTTTTGTACTCATTGCAGTTTTGGCTTTTGTTGTACTAACATTGCGAAGGCTGTGATATATAAATGGCAAATCACACACCCACATGCGCACAAACACATCTATCAAAATCTCATAAATGTATCCATCTCCTTATCCGGGTTTATAGACTTTATAAGCTCTGACTCTATTGTGATATATTTTAAATAAATGAAAATAAGGATTGCAGTCCTGGGCTATTGCTCTTCCCAGTAGAAAAGTAGAGCGTTCTAAATCAGTAGAGCAACAGGTTACGCAGTTTCAGTGTATGTTTTGATATCTCTTCTGGTGGATTCACATAGAGATCCCAACTTCTACCCTACATTTCTAAACACAAAACCTATTTCGTGTTTTTATCTTACTTTACATGATAAGATAGAGGCTAACTAATGACAAACACATTATACAAGTGTACAAGCATTCATATATAGCCATGTAGCAGATTACTTACTTACTAGTTAATTACCTACTAACAGTTCATATTAGATATATTTTATCCCACAGATAAATAATAGCACCAGTTCACAAATAGATTGTGTTAATTTTGCTCCTGAATCATTACTGATCAATTAATTAAATGATTGCACATCTTGTTGCATTTAATCACATCAGCTTTGTCAGTTAATTAAGTTAGAGTGGGCAGGTTATTTAGATGTGTTTTAGTTCATTTACTATAATCCCAGGTTGTTAAAACAAAGTTAACTCACTCTGAATGAACCAACATGCATGACATGAGTGCAACATTAATTCTGTTGTATTTTTATGACAAAAGCAGTCTAATGTCAGTCCTGGCTGGGTTGCAGTGAATGTGACAGTTTGACTGTACCTGATATCCCTATGATATTACGTGTAGGGTTCAGTGCATGTTTCAGTATATAGCAATGCAGTTCTAGTGTAGAGTGTTGTGCATATAATGCATTAATAGACACATATACTGTAGAGACACTAAGGGTTACTTTTGCTTAGTAACAGTGCGGGTTGTTCGATCATCTACCTTGATGTAAAATAAGACGCAAATGAAAAGCATACACAGACTGCTATAATACAGATACAGGTACGCGCGTGCGATAAGCAAACGAATTCCCAAAGCTGTAATGTGCATCCACTGCGCTACTCACAGACGCTCGGTGTTTCTCGGGATGCCCCTCGGTACACTCTTGAAGCCCTGCGCCTGGCAGTCCACGTGTGAGCCCGAGCAGCTGCACTTGTGCGGACACGCGCGCGCCGCGACCAGGCACAGCAAGCCGCACAGCAGAGCCAATAAGGAGCCGCGCTCGAGCGCCGGGCGCTTCTCGCGCGCAGCCGGTGCCATCGTACCCGCAGCGGAGGCTCGCAGCAAACTCGGAAACGCGAGGAGACAGGGGGGAAATAGTATCAAAATATCCGGTGCTTGTTCCAAAATCGGTCACGTTCCCAAAAAAAAAAAGAAAAAAAAAAAAAAAAAGAAAAAAAGAAAACCAAACAAAAAAGATGACAAATCTAATTCAATTCTAACCAATTCTCCAATCTGCAAAACTCCTCCAGACGCGTGGACGCGTGGATTCACTCAACAAAAGTTAAACTTCCCATTCATCCTCATCTCTACCGCTGAAACGAGGAAGATGCGCATCCGAAATCCGACAAGAACATCACTAGACACTAATTTGCATAATATTCCTCCTTTATTTGTGTGTGTGGATAAATTCAAGCGGATTTAATTAGTCTCCTCTGTATAGAGAGAAAAAAAAACTTCCCGTTGAGTTGATCCGAGATCCAAATCCTCAGCTGTACAAGTTCAGAAGACAAGGCAGGCACACGAGTAGAAACTTCTGAGGTGCGCGGGTAAAGTTTGCGCGTTCACTCTGAGAAGTGCGCGCGCGCGCACACACACACACACACACACACACCCAGCCCCCAAAAGCCGCGCTCCACACTCCTACTGGCTCTCCGGTGTGATGTCAATCGAGGATGTTTGGGGTCTCAAAAAGTTTCACTCGAATACCAACTTCCTGCAAACTGTCTGGGGACAGGCGTTTTACAAGTTCAGAATAACATCCACAACTAAGAAAAAGACTGACCTCACATGCAAATGCAGGAAAGGTGATCATGGGTAAAACTAGAAATAGGGAATGTTCTATACAGCCTAATGATTTTTTTTTTTGGTTCTCCAGTGAACTTCTGTGTTTATGCGGCGGTAAGTAGCACATCTGGACATTTGCTCCTAATGTGTACTAATGAAACCTGGCTGGAAAAAGTGGCCTGCGGGATTTCTTAGAATAACTAGACCATACTTGCTGAGTCAAACTATTTCTGTGCCATCCCAAAACCCATTCAGAGTGAAGCTCCTCTTTTTGTGGTGATTAACTTCAGTCTATGCACTGCCATCACAACTGATTTTCCCCTCAAAGCTCACTATTTTGCAGTCGCAGTGCCCTCGTCTGGTCAGAAAGTAAACATGTTTGAGACAAGTCCGTGACAACTGTGTTACAAATTGCTTCCATACCCTCTCAGAAAAAAGGGTACTACTAAACTGTACCATTCCTTCTCACTGGGGTGGTAGCCTCAAGGGTAAATCTTTTGTGCTTTCAGTGTGTATCTCTTGCCTGGAAAGGTAAAGAATGGTCCTTAAAACGAATCATATAATGAAACACATTAAATACAGCATGTTTATATTAAAACATTTGTGATGTGATTAGTAATTCGGGTTCTAAGATGCTGGCTGGTGGTGTATTTTCATAGTTCCTGTGACAAGTCAGAGGTTGTGTGCCACAGGGGGACATTGCTAACATACAGTGGACTCCAAAAGTCTGAGTGCACTAGTGAAAATGCTTCTAATTTTCTAATATTAATACAACAGTTTTCATTACAAGTAGAATTACTGACAACAACTTGAGTGAAAAGTAAAATCTCTGAAATATTTACATGAATTTCAGACTTTCTTCATATCTGTTACGTCCCGTTTTTGCTTTAATGACAGTGTGCACTCGACCTGGCACGGACTCCCCAAATGTGTGCAAAACCTTATGATCCATTTTAGATGAAATCCATCGGCGTGTCATCTGAACACATGCGTCAATAGAAGAGATTAGGCATGAAGGAAAATCTGACCTTTCGTACAAAGCAGTTAACATGGTCAGTATAACAAATTTGCTTCCATTTGAACAGGGACCAAGAAATAGTGCAGAATATTAAATATTCAGGTTATTGAACATTTACTGTCTTTGTAATATCTTAAATATTCCAGTTATTTCCAATTTTAAATGGAAAAATAATCCCATTTTTCAATGTGGTCTCAGACTTTTGGACCTCACTATAGTTATAATGGTGTTTATTAAGAGAAAAATATAAACAAAAATAAAAAATCTCAAAAATAAGTGATAATGGGCAGGGTTTTTTTTAGCTCCTAAAAACAAAAGAGCAAGAACCTATTTTTTGCACAGACTATTTTCCTGTGATGTTCAATATCATAATAATGAGATATCCAATGTAGAAGGAGTGGAGACATGCAGTATGCAATGCTGAGTTATGGCAGAGTCTTGATTTGGCTAATTAGCGGTCTATGAGATGACAAGCACAATGCAATTGACTGCAGGATCAGAATGAAAGTTGAAGATTTGGAACATTTGTTTCACCAGAGTGTACAGAAGAAGACTTGAGAGCAGGACAGACTAAAGGATTAAAGTGCTTGATTTATTAAAATAAATCTAGGACTCCATTGATATTATAAAGATTAATATGCATGTTGTTCATAGTGGATTTTCTTTTAGTTTAAAGGTACACAACATTCATGTTCCCATGTAAAATATACACACTAAAGTACATTAGAAGCCTATGGTTAATGTCCCTCAACGAAGTGAGGATATAGGCTACATGTTTATATACAGTATATATTTCATGTTATATAAATGGCAGATGTTTTGTTTTCTTCAGCCAGGGCTCAGTATTCCCCAGAAGAGAGTGTACCTCAACGTGATATGGGGAAACCGGACTAAAAACTATGTTTAGAAAATGGAGAACAGAGTGGATTGAGTGGAAGTGGATAGCTTCATTAAATCCTGGTAGTCCAAGCGCTATGCTTCAATATAGCCATCCAGAGGAGACTTGTTTAACAGACTGAGCAGATTGAATCAGCAGCCATCTGCAAGACTAATTCGCTTACATTATTTCTTTTAAGAGCAAATAGAAACACACGTTTTGACCTTATGGACTTTTCATCTTTCGCTCTCTCTCTCTGTCTCTCTCTCTCTCTCTCTCCATCTGCTGCTTCTTTGAAGAATCCAATGCTCATATCCCCACAGTGACTTGGTTTCTTAAACACTGCCAGTAGGAAGGTGAGGCTAAGTCGTGAACCATGTGCTTCACACTTCCCCTAACCCATACACACATGGCCACAGCCCTATAAATCCAGTGTGGGTGTCAATAAGGTCTGATGTGCGTGCTTTACTGAGCGCTTTATTCTTTTCACTTGTTCACATCAGGAGCAAGGAATGTTCCACCTGTGCCGGAGTGTGGAGAATGAGCATGCAAGAGGAAGAGCACTGCATTACATGTGTTGGATCCAGAGCTCCATAACCCAGGTCTGACCTCATAACCACAATGCCGCAGTCTCAGCATGATCATGTGAATACTGCGCCAAAGTGTTCCTGCCCTCAGCAAAGATGCATCTTCATTTCGTATGAGGATTTTGGTTGTCGGGGTCAAACAGGCTGTCCACAGACAGAAACGCTTGAACTTAAACACCCGTTCTAGCAGAAATCAACATGCCTGCCATAATAAAGTCTTTCTCTCAAACCTGGGAACATGTTCCTTGGCGAACAGAGTATGAAACCTTCATCACAGCATGCAGAGCCGTCTTCAGCAAATCATAATCATAAGCTTAATAAACAGAAATGGCAAAACCAGACATTGCAATGCCATTATAGTTATTTTTTAACCCACTTCTTGATATGAATAGCTTGACAGTATTTGTCCGTTCAAGAGGTAGGTGTTAAACCGAGAGTATTATATCAGGTATGCCTCACACTACAGGAGGTGAGTGGGCAGTATGCAGTGAAACTTGGCATGGTCAGGGTGGATCGGGCCCGGAGCAGTGGAAGGAGCACCATGGCCAAAGACCTGTCTGAGAAAACGGGCCATTAGCATACCATTTAGACATGAGAGGCCCTTTTAATGGAGCACTTAAACATAAAGAGAACTTCAAACTTTCCAGCAATTACGTCAGTCTCTCGGCCTATCTCTTTGCCGCAACAGTGAGTGGGAGAGCTGTCTCATATGGATTTTCTCTCAACCCATATATTCGCTCTCTTTGTCATTTTCTGTGTGTCGAGGATTGTCGTTCTGCAGCTTGGTAACTGAGAACAGAAACAGATTTCTCATTTCCCTGGGTGGAAAATGATTTTCTCCTTTTGTGCTCAGGCAGAAGTGGGAAAATGAGCCCTCAAGCATAAAATGCAACTGCGACATTTGTTTTACGGCCCGCAGATTTCAAACTGATTTCCTCCTTCTAACCAAAGCGAACAGTTGGCAGTGCACGCTACAGATTCAAGCTTGTTGCCATGGGGTTCCTACAAGTGTTAACCAAATGGAACATGAATGGGAAAATCGCTTGTTTTCCCAGAGTCAGCTTGCATTTTTTGGCACCTCTCTAAGCCACAGAGAGATAACAGAACTGCAAGCTTTCTCTGCCGCATCCTCCAGCCTGAGCTGCAGGTTGGACACAGGAGTCCAGGCTTCCAGGGCTACCAGAGAAGATGCATGCGTGAAGCATTGCGACCCCAGTCACTGCTGTCACAGAAAACTGTTAATTACCAGCACATTGTCTAGCTCATAAAGGGAGGAACAGCCAGAGGGTGGGGGAGAGAAGATGTGGGGAGGTGGAGAGTTGTGGTTAAGGGAAAATTCTGGCAAAAACAGCCCCTAGCCTCCAGGACACACACCCTCAAATACCCCTGGGAGAGTTTTAGCTAGCTAGAACCACTCAGCACAGCCAATCCTTCTCAGTTCAAGAGCAGCCTAAAAATAAGTGACAGACCTTTGTGGGTGTACAAAGCAGACTATTTTTGACATATATGCTCACACTGGTAATGGCACACAAACAATTAGAAACCAACACCAGATGTGCCATAGCCCTTGGTATGATTTGTTTGTCATTCTACAAGCACACATTCCTTTGGCAAAAGCCTTACTGGACCATAGTCAACCTGAGGCAGCTTCTTTAACAGGCTTGACCTCTGATCTAGCTTTGATGTTGAGGCTTGCTCTGTTTGATGTCCAACCTTCTGCTAAATCTCTTACTTTCTTGCTTACTGGCAGGCATAATGATGTTGTGAGCTGTGCTTATCATGACCTGAGCTGTGTAGCTTCTCTCCTTTACACTTGGCACACAAGACCCTTTCGCTTTGGCAAGCATGTGCATTATGTAGACCAATAACTGTAGAAACTAATAAGTAAGCACAACCATAATTGCCATAAAAATAACTCTCTAGGTCTATGTGGAAGACTGTTAGCTGGGCACATTGAAATGGTGGGAAGATTTATATGATGATGGAGTGGTGGATATGATTGCTTGTGTATTTCTGTTGGGGTAGGGGGGTGGAGGGGGTTATCTGGTGCCCTACCCTTCCCCATGTTTCTATCAGGATTAGCCTATAAACAGTTACATATGTGGAGCTAACCCTGACATTACAATGTAGGACTTTTTTTTTTCCTCTCAGTATGGCCGGATGATTGATGATCCAATTTACTGGAGAGTTATCATGCACCTAAATACAAACGGCTGCACAGAAGGGTGGGTTGCTTGCTCCTCTACTATTATTTTCCAAGACCTAGAATTTCATCTGCAGTCCTAGAAACAGCAGTGTTTTAGTGTGGTCAGGCCCTAAAAACTCTTAGCACAGTGTGATAAACTCTTCTTCAGTGTTCACACAAGATGCTGGTGTGTAGGTCTGAGATGTCTTTTGTGTCTTGTCTACCAGTGCACCTTCATGTGGACAATAACACAACAATAAAGAACATGACTTTTCATAGCTCAGGGGCAAGGTAACAGAGCCATCAAAAATGATCCCAAGTCTAAGACTGGTCTACCCTGGATGCACTTATGGTTCAGTAATAATCTGTAATTAACACTAACCTCTAAGATCAGGCAGTTGATTGGGGGCAGCACATGCAGGCCATCTGCACTGCCCTCCACCTTCAGCTCATGGCTCAGAGCTATTTACATTCGGATGTCCTACTAGCATTCATCATGGACCTCTGCAGGGATGACTGTCAGAAATTTGCAATCCAGTTTGCTTTGCTAAAGCAGCCTGGCCAAGAGCAGCTATTAGCAATTGGCCATTTGAGAGCCATTCGTAGCTATCAGCCAGGCCCATAGACATTGCAAACTGCAGTTGACAGGGTTGACCTCATTCTGGCCACCATCCATCTCTGCACAGGACTGTGATTGCCTCTCTGTTTCTTTTTTCACCTCTGAAAGTCTGGCTGACCAGAATTTTTTTTTTATTAATTTTCAAATCTGTGCTAAGTCTGTCACTTCTGTGCTTGGCTGGCCTCACCATCCCTCACTCTGCTGGCTCTTTTGTCAGCGAAGCAAAAGAAAGCCAACTGCAACACAAGTGGACCCTCAGAGGGTTTCACAGATTTAAATCAAAGAAACTTCTGGGGAGGGGGATGCTCAGCTAGAGATTGAAAACAGCAAAGTTCAAAATCTCCAGCAAGGCATTTTAATTAACCCGACCTGACAGAGTGATTTTTGTCTGTGAGAGAATGGCAGCCGGGCAAAAAGGGTAGGGGGTCTCTTTGGAAGTCGAGAGAGGCTGGTGGAGAAAGCCTCCCAGCTCAGAGGGTGAAATCACATGGAGACTCAACAAGGCCGAACAATGACCTCCTTTTCTCGCGTGGACTTTTGTCAACATGAGAAAATTAGAAATGCTGGGCATTATGAAGAGGACCCTAGAAGGTGAAGGTCGAATGCCAAAAGCTCACACATTGATGAGAGAGTTTAGCAGCTGTGGTGCTGTTTACTTTGAATAAGCTGGAAATGCCCTGAGTGGCCCCGGCCCAAGGAAAACAATGTTCTGCGCTGACTGGCAGTGGGAACTCTATCCTTCTGCAAGCAAGCCAGTCGTGGTCTGACATGGGCACTGAGGCCTTTGCTAAATCAGGCCTTATTATGTTTACAGCGGCTTCACTGTACAAAGAGGAGGGAAATGGAGGACAGGAAAGGGCTGAGCTGAGCAAACGCTACGCTGTGTGGTGAATCAAATGAATAGGGAAGCACTCCAGTCCATAAAACCACAATTGTGCTACGCTAGAGCAATAGTCTTGAGGCTGATTGGATTGGATTGGCTGGCCTACTTCGAGGCACTGCGTAGAGATCTCAGCACTTTTGCAACTTTCTTTTGGAAACTCTAATGGTGATTACCACAGAACGTTGCGCTTTAACAATGGTGCTAGTGTTACAGGATGAAATGTGGAAATAGGAATTTGACAAGATTCCATGAGATGTTAAATGTGCCAATTCTCTGTGGGCGCTCAAAATGTGGCCCATGAAAGGAGTCCCACAGGCCTAGATTGTTCTATATGCTTTTGATTACTGTTAGTGAGATCCACAGGTCTGATTTCATTAATTTATTCCACCTGGACAAATAGCTGTTGTAAGCTACAGGACATTCTGCTACTGCAACCGTTAAATTAGCCATAGTACCTTTGGCTCCCCCTATCTATATCTTCCTCAGTCTCTTCCTCTGTCCTTCATCCCTTGGTCTTTGACTGTGTAACTGTTCAATGGCTTGCACTCTGAACGAGATGGGTAAATTATGGTTCTGTGGCAGAAGTTTGGCTCTTTGGAAAGCATTACAGTTGGATTTAAACACTCAGAGCAGAGAGTAGCTTTACTGCCATCAACTTCCAATTCTCACAAGCTCCAAAGTATGTAAACAACAACCACCTTCAGTCAGCTTGAATGAGATACTGTACACTCACCGCCACTTTAATGGGATCACCTGTACACCTGGTCATGCATGCAATAATCCAGTCAGCCGATCACATGTGACAGCAGAGCAATGCATAAAAATCATGCACAAACAGGACAAGAGTTGCAGTTAATTTTTTTAATCAAACATCAGAATGAGAAAAAAAAGTGATCTCAGTATTGATCTCTGGTTTCAGAAACTACTGATCTCCTGGGATTGTCATATACATCAGTGTCAAGAAAAATGAAAAACAACAAAAATCAAAACAAAAAAAAAAACATTCAGTGAGTGTCTATGGGTGGAAATGTCTTGTTGATGAGAGATGTCAGTGAAGAATGGTCAAATAACCTTTACAACTGGGATGAGCAGAAAAGCATCTCAGAAAACAAAACAAACCAAGGCAGATGGGCTACAACAGCAGAAGACCACACCAGGTTCCACTTCTGTGATTGGAAAAAGACCAGGCAATGTTTACTTCCTTTCCTCTCTCTCTCTCCCCATTCCTTCTTTCTTCCCTACCATCCTCCCCCTTCCTTCCTTCCTTCCTTTCTTCCTTCCTTCCTTCCTTCTTTCCTTTCCTGAACTAAGCAAAGGAATGGCAGTAGGACAGAATGGAAAGGACAGAATAGAAACACAGAAGCTAATATTGCATTGCCACTTGTCACTTTGTCCATTTCCTTTCTTTCACACTTCCTACATCCATCAACTGAGTGGAAGAGTGACAGTGAGATCAAGTGTGCAGGCCACAGAGGGTCTAATGCTGTGTTTCCACATCACATGTCACTTTGGTGAAGCTGAAGTAGAGGTCAGTGTAAAGTGCTCTTTCCATGTTAGACCTGCCAGTTCTGCTCAGGTCCTAACCAGTCTGATGTTTGGGCGACTGAGGGACACGGATTCTCCAGAGAGCCAAGGACCTGCTCTAGCACCATGCTGTCAGTCTCAAGGACCTCAAATAATAGGCCCATGTTCAACTCTACTTAGAAGCCTTCATGGCTCAAAGACCATTTTTTTCCACAGCTTTTCCTCAGTCTTGTTGCGATGATGGAGGCTACCCAAAGAACGTGAACTCGTCTGGATGCCAATAATGGAGAGAGTAAATGAAATATTAGCCAAGACCAGAGCCATGTTGAGCCAGCTCGATCTTTCACCGCTGAAATTAAGATATTTTTGTGGAGTGATTGTTACATTACACAGTTTACTCATTTATAGATTTTTAACACAAGTCATCAGCTCACTATCAGGTCCTTACAGATGACTCTTAAAGCAAAAAAACTGGCCCCTGGGAGCAAGAGCCATCACTGCAGAGTAAGCAAATTATCATGATATTGCTCATTTTCATGGCCACAGATTACTAGAATTGAGACCAGTCAAGAGCATTAAGTTTAATGCTGCAGCCATATCTGTAACATCGTTATGGGAGCCAGACAGTCTCTGAAATGTCCACAGGAGATTCTGATGCATGAGTCTGTTGACCAGCTCTCCATTTTAAATGTTTAACTAGGCAGAAAGTTTATATATGTAGTAGGCAGTGATTGAGTGTGTGGCCAGTACTTTGTGTATTTACACAGTGCACACTTCCACCTCCAGTGCAGTGAACGGCTACAGCAATTAGCCTTTCATGCTTATCAGGGAGGCCTCGGAAACACAGGCCACAACGGTAGCACTAAACCTGGGACAGCATTACTGGACTGAGACTGGCGCAGCTATGAATAAGGAGGTAGGCTCCTGTTCTGTTTCAGATCAACCATCTTATCACTGGCTACTAAGATAAGATATCTCTCCTGATGGCAGCAGACTATAAAAAAGGTTTTATATCACTGATGGTATTTATGTTTAAAAAGCCTCTCCTCTGTTTTAGAATAAAAGCCTCCAGATAAATATTGCAAATATTGGATGTGTAATAACATCTCTGGGAGGTCCAACATCTTGAAAGGAATTCTGCACTTAGATATATATTGAGGTCATTCATATTCTAGTGTGTTTGTCATGCACTGCAAACCAATCTTATGCTTTGCTGAAATGACTGCAGAGATCAGAGGATTACAATATCTTACTATCCAGAGTCACCCAGAAGAGAACAGCTTCCCCATTTGAGACCTGTTAAGGTTTCTTCGTTAAGCCATCTCAGACTTTTTTTTGTTCTGGCCACTGCTTTTTTTTCTGTCTTGCTCATAAGGGATCTAGATCTACACCAGGAAGCTTTAGATTTACAATGAAGTCTGGTCACTGTCATATTTACGACTTGGCCAGCTTCCACATATATGGTCCAAGAACAGGTCACTACGCTTATGAAGCAGGAAGAAGTGACGGTTTTAATGAACCATCACTACAGATCCCTGAAAGGATATATTAGTGACGCAGTGGGACAGGGCCACTGATATATCCTCTTGACCAGACGGCAGAATGGTGTTTGGAAGGAAGGGGGGAAACAGAGTACTAGGTATCTGACACACAGACATGCAGTCCGTCACATATATTTCTTAGCTTGTCAAAAAGTCAGGGCCACTTGAAACATTTATTGCTGGGTCATCAGCTGTGGTTCAAATGTGGACCCAGCAAAGTATTTCAGTGGATCGAACCACGCACTTGAAAAGTACCATAGTAGAGATAGAGTAGAGAGATTTTCACAGACTTTCACAGATTTACCATCTGTGGTCTGATTTGTGAAGTGATGATGTGACTTGTTGACAAAGTTGACAACAAAACCAGAATGTTTTAAAGACAATTAGAAAGAGACATATGCATTTATTGTCTGTCTCAAGTTCATGAGTCCATGGTGCTAGTCAAACGTGGTAATGTCAGAGCATTGCTGCGTCTTCTTTATAGCCATGAACTAATCATTAATCTTTAAGCATTAAAAGGTAACTATTGAGTTATGTTAGTTGCTTATCCGGATTGTCATAAGCAAGGAATTTTATGTAGCTGGACCTTTAAAAATTTTAGTTGAATATCCTTAACTTATTGTAAGTTGTCCTCACATTGTCTGCTGTCAATAGTCTGCTCTGTGGTGCCCCCAGGCCCTGTTAATGGAACAAAAACAAATGATCTGGACCACCAACATCCAGCCATTGAGGTGAAGGAGGTGTCTTTATGTACCTGTCAGCTATGTTGCCTGTCAATTCAGAAAGCTCCTCCTCTTGCTAGAACTTTCAGCCATTCTAGCCTGGACAGCACAGTTCTTTGGGCAACGTGGCTTTATGGAGAACACTGAACACTGACAGCAGTGACAACTGGTCGTAATATTAGGAGGGCCAAAATCTAATATCTAGCAATAACATGAAAATGAAATTATGCATTATATCATGAGGTCTCACTGATCTCAGCATGACTGTCACTGACTGTCACTGTCATGAATCTACAGTCTGTCCTGGAAAGAAATCAGCCTCAGCCTCACTTCATACCATTCTGCGTATTTTAAAAACATTGGTCTAGAAAGTTAGTTTCAAAACTTCAGAATTTAGTTTCAAAATCACTGACCGTACCTTTAATCCTCTCACCACTTCCGTAGTTAGTTTAGAAAGGCAAATAATTTCTCTGTCCATTACTTTGTTCCGTTCTGTGAAATGATCCAGTAAATGTGATATCATATCAGTAATGTTCTGTAGGAACATGGAAGTATGGGTTAATGCTTAGATTACACTGGCTGGTCATGGGAGCTGATAATCACAGTGTTTACTCAGATCAAAGTGAATGAGTACGACTGCTTACAGTAATGCCTTTCTAATTGTCTCTCTCTTTCTCTAGTTTTCTCTCTCTCTCTCTCTCTCTCTCACACACACACACACATACACGCACAAACAATTCTAGAAGCAGTAGTTCTGAGTATTTTGACAGAACATACTTTCAGAATCATCCTTAATTTCCGCGAACTAATGTGATCTCAACATATAATGAATGCCATGCTTTCATAAAATCTTAGCATTATACGATAAATATTATGACAGTAAATATGATGAAATATCCGCACAAGAGTCATGTTTCTCACATAATCCCTGTCTGAAGGAATTGACAGGGTGAGTTGTTTTTGAATAGATCAGAAAGCAGGAGGAGAAAGTCTGAGAGAGTGAGTTGGCTCTCAAAGATTAGCTGCACATAGCGCATGTCCCTCATGGACTGAATACAGCATCAGAGAGTTCAGCAGGAACCAGAGCCATGCTGAGCTAATGCACGCCAGCTCCGAACTGAGCCTGCACTGAAACCACACGCTTTTTAGCCCCTGCATCACCTAAAGAGCTGGCTTCTCTGTGTTTCCCTTCGTTTATCTCTATCCCCCTCTATCACTAAAGACTTCCTCGGGTTCAGCAAGAGCAGGTGCTTTTCATTACTGACTTTGAAGTGGGAGAGGTAGAGATGGGAGATGGTGGATCAGCGATAAGCTTGCTTTCTCCTACCGTGGAGTCTTTTCCCCATGATCCACATTACCAGCATGGATCAGAGGGTGCAGGAAACACAATATCCACCCAAGCCTCCTTCATGTCACTAAAAGGGAAATCTACCTGACTTCTAGACTTTTGACAAATGGTTTAATATTGAATAGTCAATCTGGAGGAACTCAGTCAAACATTATTCCAGCATTCTTTAGTACCCAGCAGCAAATTAGTCTAATAATCCTGTAACTGAATGATATAAGGAAATGAACGGTATGAGGGAAACAAACAGGGTCTCATCAAGTTTCAGGGGAACTAGCCAGTTTTAAGAGAACTAGCTTTAAAGACTTTGAATTGTGTATTACAACTTTGTGTTTATAAGTACAGTTACTTTGTTACTGAAGTGGTTTTTAAGTACCTGCACTTTACCCGAGATTTTCTAATATTACCTAATATTCTTGATTTTACTAACTACACTTTAAAAGAAAAATCTCTTTTACATTTTCAAACACGACATCATAATACTTCTCTGTAATAAAGATGTACGGTGACTTTTTCGCAACAGTCCGCTTCAGTGAGTTGATCTAACCTCCAAACTATAACTATAGTATTTGTTATATTTACCAAGGTGGTTTGTATTGTGACCGTTTGCTATTAGCATTCAGCTAGTTTTTTATTGTCAGGTTTACAAACAAATGCTAGCTAACATGTGTGAGGTTAGAAATAAAGCTGTTGTTTGTTAGCCTCGGCTAATATTTTCCCATTTTACTTTCATGCTTTAAGTGAAAAGTAATTTTAAGAATTTATACTTTTCTACCTTAACTTGGGTGAAGAATTTGAAGCTGCACTGTATTTATTTAGATGAGCAGTTGCACTTTTAATTGAGTAAAGAATTTTAGTAAATTTACCACCCCTTCCACAGAATATTGTTGCTTGAAAATAGAGGTCAGAAAGAATAAAAAAAGATTGTTGTGGCAATGAAGGAAAATGCAAGAAAAATCCAATATATAAAGTATTTTGACTGCAGACTATAGTAGACTAATTTGTTACATCTGTGATTTCAGGAAAATACCCTACGATGCTTTGCTCAGAGCCAGGGATAATTTGTTGTTCTGCGGCCCCTGATTGTTGCCTTAGGTTAAGAGCTGTCCACAATGAGCACATGGTGACACACCACCGCGGAGGAAACACATATTTCAGTGTCTGTGCTGATCGATTAAATGCTGAAAAACTCTAAATCCATACCTCATCAATTTCCAAACACTAGTGATGCCAATTTTCCAAGACAATAGAAAGTCACTATTGATTAATTTGGATCTTTCTCTCTACAAGGAGAAACGCAGGATGCGTTTGTGTATGTTGGGTTTGTAACAGTTGATCCAGGGTAAAAAGGGTGAATATAGCTATTTCTGGCGCAAATAACTGCCACATATTGAGAAAGAGCTGGCTGTAAGTTGTAGAATGAACTGGTTAGAGATGATGAAGCAGATCATTGGATTCAGGACCAGAGGGGCAAAGAGCCATGCCTCCAGTGGAGCTGAAATGGCCAATCCAAGGGTATTATAGGCATTTAGAGCTGGCAGGGAAAGTATTTGTTTGAAGCACTGGCGTCTTGCTTAGCCACGCTTTATATCCGGTGCAATTTATCGCTGTTTTGATTGCCCTTCTGTTATCGGGCCGGCAGTGTTTTCACTGGCTGTGAAGAATGTGCACAGGAATGTGTTGATGTTACTGTAAAGCCTAACACACATCTCATGCTCAGCACCTCCGTCTCAGGCCGATAAGAGCCTCTATCAGATGGGAAAGAATGTAGCTGACAAGGCCTGCCAGACGCCTTACACCAGTCCACTGCCACTCCTATTAGGCTGTTAAAGCAAGGCTCACTTAACAAACACGCACAAGTACAAACACAACCAGTGACTGACATGCACATAACATCTAGTTTGTATGCATTACACACACTTGCATGTTAGACCCAGACCTAGAAAAACTTCCGCTGGATTCCTGGAGCACATGATTTAAAAAATGTTTTCAAATGTGTTTCATCTGACTGTAATGCATTCTGTCAGGGGCGGAATGTTCTAGGACTAAACTAAAACACAGGGCTGACCTGACTGATCCTAAACATATGTGAGTTTGAGCAGTGTACACCTGCGGTAGTTTGGCTGCTGTTGTACATTTGTAGATATTTTGTGTGGACATGATTAAATATTAGATAAGGTTATTAATCAAAAATTCTCATATATGCCCACACAAATAGACTGATACACCCCCACATACTTTTACCACTTAAAATGTCTACTATGTACCATTTTCTTCACACCTACAACAAATCATGGTGCTGACACACCAAGCTGACACCAAGCTGGTCAACCAACTCCATCAAGCATGGCCAACATTTTTGGCCTAAACTTTTTCAGGCCAGAAGCCTTTTCAGCTGAGGTTGAGGTGATGGCAGAATAAACCACCTTTGTCACTAGCATGGCATAAACAAAATCACAGAATGACCTCTTAATTAACTTATTCAGGGAATGAGCAGTGCTGTCACTTTCTCATGCATTTGACATAAATCACTTCTCCACCTCAAGTATAATTAGTATTTAATGGGTAATGGGTATGGGTAATAAGGTAATAAGGTATTTGTTGGGTTCCTAATTTCTAATAGATTATTTAAAATATTTCATTATATGATCATTACTGATTTGCTATCACAAAGGTTTTCATACAAGATAATCTACACAAGGTCATGTCAGTGTAACTCACCAACAGTTTCAGCAGTTATAGCTCAAGCTAAAATACTTACCACATTGTTTGTGGTATACTCTCCACTCTGGATATTCATAGACACACAGCGTTAATAAAATTACTGCTGATTATTCTGCTATTAAGTTCTTGACTAAATGTTGACTCTATCTTTTTTTTTTTATCCAACACCGTGCATTCAGGATCATCGGGTCCATGACACCAACTCATCCTACCACACCTTTTTCCAGTTTTCCAATTTTTCCAGTTCAGTTAAAATAATGCAGAATCTGTGAAAAGAGTATTGTAAAGTATTGGAAACTGTCCTACTATTAAGATCTACTGAAAGGTATAACTGCAACTAGCCAATTCTGCTACATGCTGTGTGTGTGAGTCAACTAGTCAAATAATACCTGTACTAGTCACCACTGTGGGGAGCTGTCAACTAGTCAGGAAGGCAAAAAAAAAAGTGAGGCAGAGGTAAAGAAAGCAGGCTAAATGTACTTTGTTACTCTGAAAATATTTCAGACAAGATGTTGCCAGTTCTACAGTCAACTGCACAATACTACGCTAGAAAAGGAAGTGGAAGGGAATGTTTAATGGAATGCTATCACTTTTATGTTTAAGTATAGACGTACACTTCCACCTGCTGCCACAATTATTAATTTTGGCTTTTAAAGCTAAAGAAACTACCAGGAGGGCTACAAGGAGGGCTCTGTTGATGGGCATGAGCTTTGCTGTGCTCTCAGTTCCAGAATCTGCAGTTTCAGCTGAACCACATTTGCTACCAAGGCATCCACACGAGTGCTTTTTAAGAGTTGATACAGCCTAAAACAGTATAATATGATACATAGCTTTATCATTTTGATCATCTATTGCACTGATTTTTTTTATATTTGTCCTAAAAAGGCAATGAATTTGGACATATAATTGGTAGCCTGTGTATAGCTTTTAACTGAAGTGAAATGTGGTTTGATGCATTTCGTTAACTGCACTATTAAAGTAGTCTTAAAATACTGATGTCCTATGAAAAAGATGACTAGTCAACTAGTTTTTTTAACTACTGGTTGACTAGTAAAAATGAAAAGTCATGCTAGCACGCATGCAGGTTACAGAGTTTGAGTAGGCCTGCAGAGCAAAAAATATCTGCTAGCATTACCAAAAACAGCAACGAGTAAAAAATGTAACTGAGTAGGAATCGGTACTGAAAAGTGGAGGCACTATACATGGTATAAAAGGCAATTATGTTATAACCTTGGTCAACTTTAGTTTTTAAAATAAAAAGTACAATGAATGTAATGTAATAATCTTCCTCTGAATGTGGAGATGTTATAAATACATCCTTATTTTCATTGTAATTTTCATTGTTAACGTGTGTGACTCAACTCACAGTAGAAATCTGGCAGCAGGAGGCGATTGTCAGTTAGTTCTTCAATGTCAGCTTAGTATGCTAAGCCTAAAGACATTTTCTCAAACATACTTTTTCAACACCTCTTTCCCCTGCCATGAATGTAAACATAATGTTTTTCCACTCTTGCTGCAATTCGATTACAGTAGGAAATTTAATTCAAACTAACCTTCAGCCAATTTTTTATGTCTGTTTAATTATGTGCAGTGTGAAATTAAACCAAAAAGTATCATTTTTGCTCTGATTTGGACTCAGCAAACGGACTAATAGGCGTGAAAGCACCCATATCGAACTCTACTACACAGCTCGATTTGAAAGTAGTTCATGTTGAAGGGAGGAGAGAGAGACACTCCTATTTCTCTGCATGCCATTTGTCACACTGCCACCTCTGTGTGTTGCCTTTATAACTCAGGACTTGCCTTTGGAGGATCTTCATTCAGGTCCCTTTTAATCTCTTTTTATCCAATTAAACTGTGCCACACACACAGTCCCAGTGCAAATCTACTGCCTCTCACCACCTGCTTCAGGTTACAAGCACAGTCAGGCCACTGAGACTGCAGTTTCTCACAGCAAGGCCCCACAGGAGAAAGAAAACCAGTGTGGAGGAACTCAGTCATTTGTGTGACTATGTTCTGTGTTTGCCATCTCTCTTTCCCCTTCAGTCTTGAGCTTCTTTGTTTCAAGGTCATGATACATTCTGTTGTCTACAAATGAGCCTGTAAAGCCCATGATGTAAAGCATTCATCCTGAGCATGGATCTTTCTTTCCCAGTGCCAGGGCTATCATAAACCATCAGCAGTGAATCATAGCTCCAATAATCCATCAGTAAAACACACACGTGTTTGCAGCTATATGCTTGTCTGTTGTAGTGAGAAAACCGGCGTGTGCACACACACACACACACACACACCGAAGGTTAACAGTAAAATAATACTATGTTTGGGCTTATTAGGTTTCACTAAAAGTGCAAATAAATAAAGGATTTTGGGGGTAAAATTATATGTTCATAAATACAGATAGCAGAATATGCTTGGTTTAATGGAAGAAAAAATTTATTTATCTTAACTTTACAAAGAGGAAAGTAGTCATTTTGAACACAAGTCTTTATAATTATCCATTTGCCAGGACGTAATGTAAATTAAATTGCTAGTTGTAAGACAATAACATGCACTGGCAGCATAGGCATGAACCACACTGGAGTTTCTTATGGATCTTTCCAATATTTCCTGTACAGTCCATTCTGGTTTTTAATTACATTTATGTGAACAATAATTCCTGGATGATTTGTTGATTGAAATCCTTAAGCAACTTATCGCTTTATCACATGGATATATTAAAAAGCCACCTGAGCTTTAAAAACGTTTTCCAGGCAATCATAGATTCCTTTTCCTAGGATATATCAAAGCGGAAGTGAGACATGCTTGTAAAAAAGAGAGAAAAGGCAAAGAGAAAGAGAGATGCAGGATCACCAGGAACCAATGCATGATTAATCCTGCTTTGACGAACTCCTCCGGGAATTCCATCAAAAGGCCAGGGATTGTTTAATTGCCATTCCCACTTCTTCCCAAAGCTTACCTCCCTCCACTTTCCCGGTGAGGGGGTCTTGCTGGAATCTGGCAGCCCCCACACACAGACTGGGAATTGCTTTCAGATGTGCATGTCAGACTTGGGAGCGGGGGATGCTAGTTTACCTAGCAAGGGCCAAGCAAGAGTTTGTGAGGGTGGGTTATGGATGCATGCCAGAGGGCACAGAGAGCACCATAAGCGTCCTGGAGGACAGCTGTTAACAGGTAAGATTGGTGATTTTGATTTCAGATTGCTCAATGATGGATATTATGATGGGCAAATAGCTTTCAAATCCATCACACTGAACCAATTCCTTCCTTCATCTGGTCTTAGTTAGGGATAAATTTTTAAAAAAAATCTCTTTTATCATTTTCCTGTACTTTTATTACCATGGTAGTTTTAGTGAAATGGAGGGAAAGATTAACATCTTGCATGTTGATATTTGTAAGCTAGTCTTACAGTGCCTGTACCTAAATTGTGAAAAATCTTAATATCAAACTACAAAATCTTATTAGTTCATCTCACCTCATGCATCGTATTGTCTGACAATTATATCATGCCCAATAGGAAAAAAAATCTAAAAAAATATTATCTTTATAGTTTCTCCTAGAAAGCAATGAGATCAACTGGAAATAAAAAGAGCGATGTCTGCTTAAGGCTTGAAACATACCCTACATATCTACGCAAATGATACCATACATCCAAAACCTTGCTACCGCACATTCCTCTTGTATACGTATACGCAACTTTTAATACGCAAATCTTCTTATGTTACTGTGGTGACTATAAAGCTCAGTTCTCAAGAGGGCAACAGAGAGTGTCTTTAAACAAATCTTGGCCCAGACAAATCTATCCCAATGCGGTGTCCATTTTCTCTTTGTTGCTTTCTTTGTCAGAACTAAGAGAACTCATATTTTCTTGCCAGGCATTGCTGTTTGATTGGAGAACAGATCTGATGACATACAATATATGGCCAAAAGTATGTGACACCCATCACACCCATATGTGGGCCTTCTCTAGACTGTTGCCACAAAGTTTGAAGCACACAATTGTCTAGACATGTTCCAGCATGACAATGCCCCTGTGCACAAAGCGAGGTCCATGAAGACATGGTTTGCCAAGTTTAGAGTAGAAGATCTCGAGTGGACTGCACAGAGCCCTGACTTCAAACCCACTGAACACCTTTGAGGCCTCCTAGCTCAACATTAGTGCGTGACCTCACTAATGCTCTTGTGGCTGAATGGGCAAATCCCCACAGCTACACTCCAAAATCTAGTGGAAAGAAGAGTGGACGTTAGAGTGGACGTTATTGTAACAGCAAAGGGGGACTAAATCTATAATGGGATTTTCAACAAGCACATATGGATGTGGCTGGTCAAGTGTCCACAAACTTTTGGCAAAATAGTGTACTTTTGGAGAGATAGTGCATTTTTGATATGCTGGTTTAAGTACATGGAGAGAAGTACATGTTGTATGTGCCAAATATTCCATATTCCAACTTGTTTTTTAGTTGTAGATGTATACAGGTAGAAAAAGTATTTGTGTATGCTAAAGGCTCAGGTCCACATAAAATTATTTATGTCTTTATGAGAGCAAGGTTTATTCCAGTAACATTATATTAATATGTAAATAATACTCCTATCAAGTATTTAAGATTCTATTTGGAGAAGAGATTTCAAGTCCAGTTTACTCAATAAACTAACCATTAAACAATTGTAAACACTAAATAACAACTTTCCAGGTGGTGTAGTTGTAACACATTTGCCTTGTGATTAGACGATTGTGTGTTCAAAGCCTGCTGGTGCCAAGTTTGACCTCTGTTTCTACTTTAATCTTCTAAAAACCTCACATCACATCGTCTCCTTCTATTTCTCCTTAGGAAATATTTTTGTGACAAAGTTCTAAATGAAAACCAAGTGAAAATGATATCTAAATGAAAACCAAGTGAGAATCCCTATTAAATCTCCTGAGGTATCAAAGAGAACCCTTTAAGCAAAGAAAATTTCCTCCGGGGCTACACTTATTTCCAGATTTCTGGAAAGCCTGGAAAGCTAAGAATAAGATGAAAGCCTGCCATATTCAGTATGGTGTAACTGCCTTATCTGATGTTAGACAACATTGAGAGACTGACTGGTTAAATGCAGTATGAGAAAGAAATGCAGCTTTGATCTCTTTTTGATCAACATCAAACGGTGCTTAATGTTCTCCTAGTTGTATTCGGAAGGGATAAATATGACATTTCCAGTAGTTCAGGCAGTGTGATAAAGCTTTGCGGGTGTACAAATCTGTTTTTAAAAAAATGCAGATTACTTTATAACCTGTAGGCCAAACTATAACCTTTAACTCCATGTTAGAATTGAAGAAGCTAAGAGTGGTTAAAGGACAGAAGACCATGTTAGCCATGGCACTGCCTGGTATGATTCTTGTTAGTGCAAACGGGTGTCAGATCATAATCAGTGCCACACCTGCTGAGCTTTCCCAGACGCCTCTCAGTATGGGGTCAACATTAAAGAGCTCTAATGGTCGCTTCATGAGAAAGACACTGTGACACTCCTGCACCTGATAAATACATGACGCCTGACTACTTAAACAAAGGCAGAGGCTTATCCGTGTCGTCTGTCTGCTTAATTGTCCACATTAAAAATGGACTGTATTATTACTGCGACTGTGTCTGTGTGTGTTTTCTGTGGTAATGCAATTATGCACTGATCCCACTTTCCTCTAGCGCTTTGCTGCTCCTACAACATTTTCCTACCCATTTAACTGCTCAGTGGTGTTACATGGGCATAGGATGCCAAAACACATTTGATGGTGAAAAACATACATACCCTAAAATGACAATAAAATGTTTTAAGATGCTCCTGAGGACCATTTTAGAACTCTCTTCCTGTAGTCTCCATGAGGTCCAGCACTTTTGGTGCATTCAGAGGGCCATAACCAGCCTTAAAATCCTTTTTGGCAAGAAGCATGGCCTGGTTTGAGTTAAGAGGGAAGTAGCATGAAAAGCAAGCATATGCAGCTTCCATTTGCTGTTAAAGGGTATAGAATGCCACAGCTCATTCAGCTCTGAAAAAAAGTGGAAATCCAAAATTCATTTTGTACTAAAATGATTTTTGATCCCACTGTGTAAATTTAGAATCGGAAACAGACATATATTCCTCCCACAGTTAGTAATACATATACTGTATAGTGTTTAAAACAGAACTCTGTAAAAATTTATTTTAGCAATAATATTTCAGAGTAAGTTGTTTAAGTTTTGTTAAAGTTGTTGGTCATTTAGAAAGGCTTAAATCTTAAAATACTGTGTACCACTTTTTTAAACAGAACTACAGATATGACCCTCAGTCTTACAGGGACGTGCTGAATGACAGACCAGAATTCATAGTGGGGTTAATTCAGATCCATGAATGCCAAGGCTGATTAAAAGTTAGCCATTTTGTCTCCAAATTGTCCAGTTGTCTACCTCCTGTAAGAACACAGAATGCCAGAGAAAGTCTCATAGATGTTTCCCCTCACCATATAACATAGCAGGCGAATGAGTAGTATGTGACAGTAATTGCAATTCTTAAGCTGTACTGGCATATGAGCAGGATGTCTTCATGAATCATAACTATAAAGATGTTTAAAGTAATCTTGCAAAACATTGAAATTTCAACAGCTGTAATGGAACTAACAGTTTTTCCATTATTACCCCTCCAGCGTCAAAACCAACCATATTTCCTGCAAGTAACTTCAGCCTCAACTGATGTTGGGTATTAAATTTATTACAACACTGAATTTTGTAATATTTTGGGGCATGCTCCTGCTCCACAAATGCTGAAGCCAAGTCAAGTAATATATCACATTTATATGCGTCTACTTCTCATTAAGCAGTATCACCATTTTGTGCGTGCGTGCATGCTTGTGTGTGTGTGTGAGTGAGTGTTAAAAATATGTATCACCTTGGGCTCTATTTTTCTGCAAATGTAATTTGTTGGTAATGCTGACATATTGCTAATTTGGTTGAACATAACCAATTTTCCCCTTTACCTGGTCAATTGCTATTTTCGTGGTCAGAAGTGAACAAACCCGTGCTGATGGAGGTAGAAGAGCACAACACAGACACTTGAAATCTGAAGGTGCAGTGGTATTTAAACACCCACTGTCAAGTCAATCAATTTTAAATGTTGCTGTATACTGGAGAAGTGCTATTCTCTACTCTCTTTATGATGCGATGTTCACTGTATTGTGTGATTGCTTTGTCTGTTTGTTTGTTGAAACCTTGTATGCTGCCCTCTTTGCCAGGTCTGTCTTGAAAAAGAGATTTTTAATCCCAGTGAGACTTTTGCCTGGTTAAAGAAAGGTTAAAATAAAATAAAATAAAATAAAATAAAATAAAATACAATGCGTTACAGCCTTCTAAAATTGCCAACTAGCATTTCTTACAGCCCAATTTTAGGGATGCACATTATTTAATAGGTTACTTCAGCCAACTACCAGCTAATGTCATTCATTCATTCATCCATCTTCAACAACTGCTTTATTTTGGTAAGGGTTGTGGTGGATCTGAAGCCTATACCAGGAACACTGGGCATGAAGCATGAATACACCCTGGATGTATTCCTCTAAATATGTTGGTGTCTCATTTTACAAGGGAACATCATATAATTATTGCAAACTCAAAACTAATTAAATACCAGACTCACCAAAATCATTGCCATCATAAAAAAACAAGGAATTAGCTAAAATAAACCCCTTGTCCTAGAATGCTTAGACATTAGAGATGCAACTGAAAACAAATACATTACTCCTAATGAACAGATAATATGTTTTAAACAGATACAAATACAGATATGGAAAGGAGGCTCACTTTTTTTTGCGAAAGATGTCAGAAATCTGGATGAGAATAGATGTGCGCATTGGACTGGGATCTCAAAGAAAGACTACATTTAATAACTGTAAATTAGGCTACTAGTATGTTAATATTTGGGGGAAAAAACAGTAAATTTGTTAGAAAATATCACAGGCAAGTACAAACAAAAATAACAACTGTGGGATTAAAAAAAAAAGTCCTGCACACATCTACAGTAGAGACCAATTATGTTCTGGAGTGAGGTAGCTGAGGTTTAGGAACTGTCAAAGCCAGAATTCACAGACCACACGCTGGAATTTTTCCAGTGTTTTCCAGTGTTTCTGGGCGCAAATGGTAGGGTTCATATTTAATTCATTGTGAATGAACACCCGCAAAAGTGCACAAGAGGACAGAGCATTATATCAACACAATTTGACTAAAGAGCAGTGTTGATTCTGCAGCATTTGCACTTGAGAAATCATCACATAAAACAGAATGCCACTATTTCCCCTTATATTTCCTCCTTATGATCAGTGACCATATTACAGAGCAAACAACTAAATAAATGAAATGGATGAATGAATAAATCAGTGAGTGGGGCACAGGAGTCACCCCTGTATTCGTTGTCATGCTCCGAATCTACAAATGGTGCATACGTAGAGTGCATTTATCTGAGTGCGAGATCTGTTTTCCCCCTAGGTGTGCACTACATGTAGTGCATACCATTTAATATTCAGTCACAGGAAAAAATATGCTGTAAGTACAAAGCTGAGTAAGATTAAAATATAATCCCCATTAAAACCACTTGACTGCTCGACTGAGGCTCTTGTGCCAGACTAGAGATGTGTCTCCGTTTTTCATTACTGATTGCTCCTCAATTACATTCTTTCTTCTTGTTGTTCTAATCACTAACAATAGCGGTTTTGGGTGTTTATATGAGTATATTTTTCCATTATGTGGTCTTGCTCTAATGATGTCATCCCCAAGGTCAATTTTTACATCATTTTAATTTAACTGGAAAAAAAATGTGTTGGAGGAACTGCGGTCAGAGAAAACCCCAGCAGTATGCATTCAAATATAAATGTGATATTTGCCCATAAACATGTGCTGCTGGAGTTTGCAGATTTACAGTGCATAAATACAGTAATTTGGAATACAGACTACATATTAAGTTGGATATTAAAAATCTTAAATTGCAGTTCTGACAGAGAGAGATAGAAAGATTGAGGGCATTAGAGAGGTCTTCACTTTGAGCTAGTGATTAGTTTAGCCCTTTTGCCATTAGTTTGAGGGCTTCAAACATGAGCCCATTAAGGTGACGGGTTGAGCCAGCTGTTGGCGGCCATAACCACGAGCAAAATAACTGAACACTGTGATGGATCTCGTGGCTGAAAAGACATTGACCTCTGGGCCATGGAGAGAAGAAAAAGGGCTCAGCAGTGTGAGCATGCAGGGGTGCTTCAGGAGGCATGTGGGAACATCTGTCATATCTTAGTTACTGCGTTATTCCACAACATCAGTACCATGTAATGTAGTTGTAATGGGACATTGGTTTTCTATCACACTTAGGCTTATTTCTTATCTCAAAACAGTAAATATTAAAGTGAGTCTTAAAGAAATGGAGCACGAGCTCAATTGAGGTGCTGCTGAATCTTTGTGGTTTTACTACAGACTCCGTCTGGTTTATTACATCCTTTTCAAAGTGTCATGTCATACAGGTAATTAGTCTGCTTTCCCTGTTGGCTTGGATCCTCTCCAAATGAATGATCAACTGAGACCCTTTGACCTGGTCTGCTGAGAGCAGGCATTTATTGGGAGGAGGGAGAGTGAATCTCACTCCAGCACCTTCACAGCAGCGGACAACATCTGGAGCTTATCACGGAGGAGAGTTCACACAGAAATGTGAAGAGAGAGACAGAGAGAAATGAAAAAGGAGATGAGAGAGTTGCAGTGTTGACAGTACTGTTCTACTTGGTTTATATCACAATATGTCACAAGTGCTTATGTTCTAACAAATGCTATCTTAGTTATAAATATTACAAGTAGAGATGCATATATAATAGCAATACCATTTTGTGGGGACTTTTGCTAGTTTCTTTCTAGATTTTCAGGAAACCATTAAAACATTCAACCCGTGACTGATCTTTAAGCGCTGATCATATTTAAGATAAATAGACATAGAAAAGTGCTGGCTCATGCTGTGGTCTCTCGTCCAGACACAATGCCATTGTTTAAACTATTTCCCTGGCCAGCGGCCTCTCATAGCGCCGGCCTGTATTAATGCACAGGTCAAGGGGCGCAGCCTCTGAGAAAATCAGGCTTTGTTTAAACAGAATGGGGCTGCCGCAGCTGCCCAGAGGGCATAAACCAAGCCACGAACCACATAATGATACAGCAAGCCTTGCAATGCAAGCCATAGCTATAAATTCACTTAAAGAGTAGCTGACATGATTCTGTCATTTTTGGATCACTTGAACATCTTTGAATCACAATACTATTTTGTAAACAGTGTTTATTTGCCCTAGAATGTGATCTTCTGACCATGACTAATTCGTCCTCAGTCACATCCAGCTTCTCTGATTTCAGAAGTGCTTTCCAACATAAACTGTGTCACTTTTTCTTTTTTTTTTAAATCTTTTTTTAAAATCCTCACTGCATTACTGGAAGTTGACTAATGTGCCTTGGATGCACATGAGTCATTCAATGCACATTAGTCAAGATGAAGATGATAAGCAGGAGTACATCTGGGAGCTAAGAGCTGAACAAATACAAAGACCCAAAGCTCAGGCTTTTTGTAAACTGGTGGACTTTTCTCCCGGTGATACAGAGACTGTATGACCCTGTATCCATATGAGTTGTAGCCGACTGAACGGCTGGGACGCAGGCGGAGGCTTCGCTCTGTTTGCTTCACTGGCTGTGACCATGAAATTGTGAGGGGATCCATATGTGTGTGTGTTTGTTTATGACGTAGCCCATAGCACAGTGAGAAGAGAGCAGTACGCTGATTACCTTAGGGAACTGCCTAGACCGTGTTGTGGATAATTAAAGGCTGATGAGGTTCTGTTGTTGCGCCTGGAGATGCAAGTAGCATATTGCTTTACTTTAACTGGTTGTACTGCCCTCTTGTGGTGCTAATGAAGAAAGAAGAAGAAAGCTCAGTATTGAGCTCCTCACTGCTGATTTGACACCAATGTTGTAATTGGTGTTTGGTTTGGACTCCATAGATGTAAAAACACTGCCCAGTCCAGAATCTTTTGTGCTTTGCTGGCGCTCTCAATATGCACATGGTTTGTCTTGTGCAATTGCTTATCTGCCATGCTGTTGTTGTTTTTTTAGTGCAGTTCAGCTCTGGTTGAGATTACCAAAACCGCTTCCCCTACACCACAATGGGCAGAAGCAGGGAGGAGATAAAAAGGCTGGAGAATCAGAAGCGACACACCAAGTCCAGGATGTCACCTCTTGAAATTCCCTCGCCTCTCCAAACTCATAATACCGTGGAAAAAGTCGACCTGGTCAGCAGTTTTACAGGCCATGGAGTCTGGCACTTGTGCACGGCATGTTTCCTCAGGCCTCATCCCAACAGCCCAGTAATTCGGAGTATGTCGAAGCCCCTCATTCTCCCCCCATCCCATCTCCAGCGAAGTCATCAATCTCTCTCACCCGTCTGGAATGAAGCTTTTGGTTTATTGAGAAGCTCAAGTTGACAAAGCTATTTTGGTTGCAGGTAATGCCAACATTCCTATGTAAAATGTGGCCTTGACTTATGTACACACATTATTAACTTTCACTTGTACATTATAAATCAGTCAGGATGTATCCATGCAATGCACACTCATCAGATATTCTCAGGGGAAGTATTCAATACTTTTGGTAAATTTCTCTCTAAAGAATTTGTGTTATGTGTCAGGTTGCGCTTACACTTAGTTTAATAAAAGTGCTGTAGATCTACGTTTCCACCTGGGGCATCAGCACTAAGCTCACCTTATCTTTCAAAGATAAAACAACCTTAATATAAGGTTTTGTTTTTGTTGTTGACAGTTGTATCACAGAGGATTATTTTGTACTTTTGTGGAAGCGAGCACAACAGCACCAGCAATGGTCGTAAGAAAATACATAGAATGGTATGAAGCAGTGAAGCTGGGGCTGATTACTTTCTAGCCCAGACTGTAGATTCATGCAGCCTATCAGTGACTTTTGTGTCAGATGATTACACAGAGTGAAACCCTAGATTTGATCTCTATTTGGGCAGATTTTTTTTTCACACATCCTTATCATGTCATCAGCAGTGAATGAAAAGGAGCATATGAAATACACTCGCGCATGTAATGAACATGAACGAGGTCAATTATTTACTCTATCATCCTTTTAACCCTAAAATGCCTTTGGATGGGAAACTAAAAGTAGATCGAGTAAGCACATATTGTCCTAAGAAAATACAAATTACATAAAAATGTGACAGAACTGTAAGTTAGTGTACTTGGTTTGAATGGGTTACAACTTTTCTGTTTAGCATGTTTGGTTTTCAGAGGAAACACAGCATGAACTGAGTAGAGCATTAACTTTAAACACTTTAAAAAAAAAAAAAAAATTAGATCATGGATGCATCTGCTGTTAAGTATGTGTGTAATGGTTTGCCCCACATCATTCTTATTATCACATCAGTGAGACCTCATGATATAATGCATTACTCAAACCTAATAGGTTCATTGTCAAGCTATTGATAGATCATAGATTTTAGCTCTCCCATTATATGTATTAATATTAATACATCTATAATAATATGATAATATTAATGTTAATATCTGTAATAATATGACCACTAGATTTCACCAAGAGACCAGACACATAGCAGGATATTTTGGGGAAGAAAAGCACAATGAAGTAAGTACTAACTTTCAAGAGTGCTACACACTCTAATCAATATACAAGTGATACAATTTTGATGCATAATAATAATAATAATAATAATAATAATAATAATAATAATAATAATATAACTGAGAGAAACACAGTCTTGTCCCAAAACCACATAGTCAAAAAGAGTATACCCAGATAAACAAGTACACACATACACATAGACGGATTGGCATTAGATGTTTACATAGCACTGATCAGCTTCATTTGCTAAAACTCAAAGTCTGTTTTTACTATATTCCAATTTGTACAGTAACCGTGACAGAGTTTTTGTGGAATGTAGGCCACAGAAACATTTATCCTTTTCCTGAGTATGGCCGTTAAATATTTCAAAAGTTTAAACCATCTCAGCCTCCTCTCGTGTGGTGTGTTTCTGAGAGATGACTGCAGCAGGATAGGACTGATTAACAGCCCTGATTCCACCAGGGGAAAAATAATTGCGGTATTTTAGGGGATGAGCTCGAAAAAACAAGCAGTAAAAGTCTGGCATGGTATCAAATATGCAGCTTAAATAAACTGTTTACATTATGCAGGAAGAATATTTAGTGTATACTGAGCAGTAAAAGATAAAATCTGATAAAAGAATCGTATTTCACAGTACTAAACTACAAGTTTTGATTAAAAATGCAAGTTTATGTCCTTGTATTGTCACTCTGTAGCTTTGTATGCAACAGTTTGCTGTATAAGAATATGATAAGTGAACTGCTTTTTTATGGCACATATTACAATTAACCAGAGGAACTGGCTAGGCAAATTTTTTTTATTTCAGTATGTCAAATACTTCCATAATTCGGTTCCTTAACTGGAGAAAAAAAAAAGGATTTAATCTAGCACCGACACTGTGATAGTAGAAATAATCAATAAACACAGTAAAACGTTGCTCAATTTTTGTTTTCTGCTGCAGAAGATGGATATCCCTCAGACGGAGTGATCTTCATGTAAATGCTGAGAAGACCACAAATTGTGGGGGAAATTTTGAGCCCTGCACTCCGTTTGGGCTTTTGGGTTTAGTATCACATTATTTTTTATTACCAGTGGGTGTAATAGTGAATTACCTGATTCTGGAAGATTGTTGCTGGCAGGTTTAGATGAGGCTTGAGCGGAGGGATTTAGCAGTAAGAACGATGAAGCTGTCTGGAAAGTATCTAACATATGAGGGAGAGATGTATTTTGTATTTTTTTTCTCTTAAAAAGGACAGATAGCAGGGTTCAAAATGATAGGGAATTAGTCCAAACTAAAGACAAATTCATTTGAATTTGTCAAAGAAAAATTAATGTTCATATGCACAAAAACAAACACCAGCCTGAAAGGCTTGTGTCAAGAATGATATTTAAAGCAGTAGGTTACATAAAATTATATGGCAATTACTTTTTTTTATAGGAATGACGCTGGAAGGAGCTTTTTCTGCATTTCTCTGTGATAGGAAAAGTCAGCTCAGACTGCATCTTCTTTTCTTAATTTTCTTTTGGCCTTTAAAGCCAAAGATAAGGCAAGACTCAAGATAAGACTCCTCCTATCCGTAACTGAAGATAAATCATACTAAATGTTGAAAATAAATGGAATGTTTATTAGTAAATCTAATCTGCAGTAGATATCTAGCTAAGCTAGGTAGTTAGTCATTATGAGGTAATTAGTGGTAACTACACTGTTATGGTGTGTGTGTGTGTGTGTGTGTGTGTGTGAGAGAGAGAGAGAGAGAGAGAGAGAGAGAGAGAGAGAGCATCACTACTGTGTTCAGTTTTTTTAATGTGTGCACAGAAAAGCAGAAACGATCTATTAGAAAAGTTCATTATTGCACTACATTAAATGATATGGAGTGCCCCATACCAGTTAAATAGTTGTTAATATAGAAATGAAAACAGAATGAGCGCATTAATATAAACCTGTGATTTGTC
Source organism: Pangasius sanitwongsei (assembly GCA_037576675.1). Lineage (NCBI taxonomy): Eukaryota > Metazoa > Chordata > Actinopteri > Siluriformes > Pangasiidae > Pangasius > Pangasius sanitwongsei. The sequence continues at coordinate 20,173,725 of CM075009.1, read as the reverse complement.
TTGCAGCCGGCATTACTTGTCAGAGCTGCTGTTATAGGATATTGATCAACAACTTGTGAACAATCAGAATTGTGATGTCAACAGTGCCTAATAATATTATCTAGCATTGCACACTCACACTCAGGGTTCCGTGGTTTTAATCCTGACCTCAGCTTACTGTCTGTGTGGACTTTCACATTCTCCTTGTGTCCGTGCGGGTTTCCTCCAGGTTCACCAGTTTCCTTCCTCCTTCCAAAAGCATGCTAGTAGGTTAGCTAGTAGTTGACTCTAAATTGGTGTGAATAAGTGTGTGAATGCCTATGTGCATGGTGCTCTGCGATGGCTTGTTGTCCCATAGTGAACATATTCAGGCTCTGGATCCGCTGCAACCCTGAACAGAATAAAGTGGTTACTGAAGATACATGAATGAATGCATTAGGCTACTTTGAATAATATGAATAACCAGAATAAATACACAAGTTATATTCACTGCGATTTAACTGTCGCTCATACTGTCTCTCTCTTGCAGCATTAGTTATTCTTTGTTGCTTATTTGTGGTGTTGAAAAATGTGCTTGTGCCCAATAACTAGCACAACATGAGCCAGAATAAAAGACATTAGCATGTGGAATATTTATTAGGTATTTAAACAGCAGTCAAGGTTTCTGCAATTTCTCAACATACTGGAAACATTTTGTTTCCCGCGAGACAAAGTTAGGCAATCGAAAGGACAGTTGCCCTGTGTATGAACCAGTCTATCAGAGAACAGAGAGCTGCTCTGGCGTTAGTGCCAGTTGTAAAATGCACTGGATTGTACATTGAAATGATGTAAAGACAAAAAGTACAGTATTTTCTATATGTTGTATTTTGATATGAATTAAGCAACACCTTTTTTCACAACTATCAAATACAAATAAAATAGATAGCATAGATATGAATTTCAAATGCTGGCCAGTGATGAGGATTTTAGGTTCCCTTATGGAAAAATTACATACACTTACTGGCTACTTTAATATAAACACCTGTACACCTTCTAATTCATGCAGTTATCCATTCAGCCAATCAAGTGGCAGCAGCACAATGTATAAAATCATGCAGATACAGGTCAAGAGCTTCAGTTAATGTTCACATCAACCATCAGAATGGTGAAATAATCTTGCAGAAAAGCATCTCAGAAAGCACAACATCACGTTCCACTCCTTTCAGCCAAGAACAGAAATCTGAGGCTACAGTGGGCACAGGCTCACCAAAAATTGATTATCCAATCTTCAACTGTCCCATTAACATGCAAAAACAAATGAATAATGTGAAAAAAAATTAACATGCAAAAATAAATGAATAATGTGCAAGAAAAAAAAATCACTTGTGAAAATCATATGCACTGTATGTGAAAGGTGAAACTTGTGTGCAATATAAAATGTAACGTGTTTAAAAATGACGTGTAAGATTCAAATGTTAATTGTGAGCCGTATTCAGTGTTGGCAACTTAAGTGGTGCATATTCAGATTTCAGCTATACACGTGGTTCACGTATATCTCGATTTCTGGGCTCCCCATGTGAGGCAGCGTGCATGCCTCTGAAGTTGCCAGATTTTCTGGATAATGCTTAAGACCGTAATTACATTTGAGGTCTGAATAGCGATGCGTGCAATTTCCTCACTGTGCATGCTTACCTCAACTCTGAATATGTTCCTATGTGATCATACACATGGAACTTTTCTGTACAGGTTACCTCTCTGGAGGAAGCCTCAGGGGTTCTATGTGGATTGTCTTTCACAAAAGATTTCGAGTAGAAGGTCTTTAGAAAAATAAAACCATTACCCATACAAAGAAGCTTGCAGAACCCTTTTTTTAAAGAACACGCACTGTAAACTTGAATGAATTTTAATTCGTATTCACACTGCCTCTCTACTCATTATTAAACAAAAACCACCACACCACAAATAGTGGATTCTGAAGCTGTGTCTGCTTGCTGATGCCAGCTTTTGCAGCCTTATAAAGTGTAAAATGTATTCCGCTTCTCATTATGGAGCTTTTAAAATGCAGGACCACACCAGCAATGAGAATAACACTGATAGCAATAGCAACAGGGTAAACAGAGGTGTCTGGGAGAGAGCAGATAAATGACTTTAGAGCAGACAACATAAATCCATGTCCTGAGATGTCAGGCGATGGCATCAGCAGCAAGCAAAGAGAGAGTGAGCCTTCTAATCAGTGGGCAGGGGGTCTCCGAGCTCTTATCTCAAATCACTCCTCGGTGCTGTGAATCTTCTTCACAGGCACCACATGTCTCCTGTCAGCTGCGCCACAGAGGATGTTTACTCCACCCATCACTTAGCAACAATCAAAAATCAAGGAAGCAACTTTTTTTGTCAGAGGTGTCATGGAAAGCAGCGGCCTTTTCAACAAGCAGTCTATCTGTGCTCAGGATCTGACCACAACACAAGAGCAAGATAGTGAGTGTGAGCGTAGGTGTGTTACTCAATGATGGGATCACCCCACTCCACTGAAAAGCATGCGCCATGTGAAGTTCAGCCAAGTGGAACTGAGCTGCCTTCCTGCTGAAGAGAGGAAAGTGCTGGAACACTGGCGATGATGCTGATGATAGTGTTGACAGTCACCACCCCTCTAACGATCTCCAGTCCCGATAGAGGAAACTCTAATCTGCCTGTGCAAGCTGCGTCAGCAGAGCTGAGGGCGTCTAGGAGCCGCTCTTGTCATATCTGTGCTGCCAGGAGCAAGCATGGTGTTATAGATATGATAAACACACTCCCTGTAGTCTGGCCTGTGGTAAGTTTACTTACTTGTGCACTGAATTGACTGCGAGGTTTGAGGTTTTTGTAGTCGGTAGAGGTTTATTAGCTTTTATTTCCAGGTAAAGCTGAGTAGAACATGCTGCAGGGCAATGCATTTTGCCTAAATTGCCCCATAAAATGTACAGATCTTAACGTAGGGAACTAATCTCACATGAGGGAGCACAAAGGTATCTTTAAATAATTGTGCTTTAAATCAACAGCTGAGCATGTACATTGTAAAAAGGAATGGTCTATAAGTCACTGACACTCCATGCCCGTGGTATGCATCTAAATTGAGACGGTGCTAGCAGCTAAGAAATAATTCATGTTAACGTTTACTCTTACACGTTATGACAGATAATTTACAGGTAAATAAACAGAACAGTGCGTGTGAAGTTCTTGCACTGGGAAGGAATAAGAAAGATTTTCCCTATTTCCCGAGTTCAGTTTCCTTGATGTTTCCATGCTAAGGGTTCTCAGAAACCTAAAACGCTGTGATAAATAGCATTTCTAATTCTGATAATGCTGAACAGCCAGTCTTTTCTTCTCAAGAGTGGTTAGTCTGTTTTTCTTTAAAAAAAAATTTCTCTCATAAAAAAGCACTATGTATTTATCTGTTCTACCAACTAGATGGGTGTGACTAGACAAGGGCACGGCTATAAATCTTCAACGAGGCCTCTCCTGCTTTTGCTCTGACCACGGCACAGAAAACATTGGCAAAGCTGTGCAACTTGACCCTAGGGATAAAAAAGCAAATGCATTTACGTGTCTATTTATTTTTTCCTTTTCCATTTATACACATGCGCTTATGATGGGAACACTGATGTGGCTGGCCACTGTGTGCGTATAATTAATGAACTGTAGACTCGCCTAAGTGGAGTGTTTTGGTAAACATAATCTTTATGAGTGTGAGAAGCTGCAGTGTTCCAGGATGTCCTGGCAGGCTCAGCAGATCAGGCGATCAGGCACGCTCAGACTGTAACGGAAAGGCAAAAAAAAAAGTACAGAATGAAATCACTCTCTCTGATGTTGGTGTGAATGTAAGTGCTTTTAAAAACATACTCGCCAGTGAGAGTGACCTCAGTGCTCAAAAGCTGGGTGACCTCAAAGCTGGGTGGAAAAATTCCCAGCATCTGAGGTTCCAGACAGCATTTGATAGGAATTGTGTGCGCAGTTTGGCCAGTTCTAAAAAAAAAAAAACATTACAATTTTATTTGTATGGCACTTTAACAATAGACATTGTCACAAAGCAAACCAGAGGTGACAGCTGCAAGGAAAAACTAACTGAGATGAAACCCTGAATGGAACCAAACTCAAAAGAGAACCCACCCTCTTCTGAGTGACACTGTGTTAAAAATAATTACAGTATACAGCTGTAGAAGAGTAAAGACAAACACTAAGCATCTTTAAAGCATAATAACAGGACTAGCGACGCACTGATACTAATAAATGAAACAAAATCCACTCTTCTCCATTGCAACCCTACTTGATCCAAGGTAACTAATGTAGCTAGCTAATGACACCCCTGTTGCTCCCGATTGCTTAATACACAGTAGTTTTCTGTGTCAGTATCAGTATTAGACTCTGACTCGGTCTGAAAAATGGTATTGATGCATCCTTAAATGGTACAGTCTTTATCACAACAGCAGCAGCTCTTAGAAGGTACAAGTCTACAGTAACTAGGTGAAATTATGCGCTGAAGCAAAGGTGAGTCTTGGGCATAAACTGTTTTTGGGAAGTGCAAATGTCCAAGCAGAAGTAGAAAATCAGGATAAGAAGCATAAGAGGAACCTCAGCAGTAGAAACATGTCAGGATCCGGCAGCGGCATCACATCAGGCAGAAGGAGTACACGCACAACAAAGTGTGCTGTAGTAGAGTGTGTAAGTTATCACAGTCCTGTCTACACATCTCTCTGCAGGAGCTCCTGATGAGTCAGGACAAGGGGAGTCATGTTCCAGGCTTGCGTGTGGTTGTCCATGCAATACTATATCAGGTTTATCAAAGATTCAACATAGTAATGCTCCAAGTAATGCTTTATGAGACATATCAACCCTGCTGCAGCACTTTATGCATGGACACAGTGTAAGAGTGTTCAGAGAGAACCTGAGGGCTACATGCGGCATGGTGTTTGTGGAATGCACACGGTTGTGATTACAGCATGCATGGCTCCTCATTGAAACGGTTAACTCTGCATGGTCGCACGCACTCATCACAGGGTTGGCCAAAGCACCCTCTGGCTAAACCATGTAAAATTTAATACTTTTACAATCTGGCCCATTACATTTTGATATAGGTTTATTTCCCCAGCCAGTGCTAAACATCTCTGCTTTTCTTAACGAGTCTCTCTGGACTAGGCCCGTGAGGGTACCTGGTGTTTAGCAGGGCTCAGCTCCAGCACCATTATAGAAATGGTGGAGGATGACAAAAAAAGGTCAGCGCTGTACGCGCTCCCACTCAGCAAGCTCCTAAGGTTAAACACTCCTGTTGAGAAACGCCCACAACTAAACGCTCCCAACTCTGGGTTGGCGAGACCTGAGAAAGTGCGCAGGCAGCCGTTTTCGATTATTCGTGCCCTAAAAACCCTATAAAATACTAGCAGTGCTCAAACCACAGCAGAAATGACTAAATTCTTTCATAAACGGATGGCCTCATTGGTGCAGGCCTGAGGCGAGCCCTGCTGAGTAAGACAGCTTGGCCTCTCTCACTTTCCCCAATACTACAGCGTGGTCATTTCCTCCACCCTATGAATCCATTGCGTAGCAACTGACCATTCTGTCTTCAAACACGATGAGGACAACTTCAATTTATTTTCAATTTAGCTGTTTATGGGGCAGAAATAAAAGCAGACACAGTTTGTTCATGCAGTGGTTCAGACTGGTCAAGGCTTTTAATTTATCATCAAATATCCTTTAAATAACCTTTTATTTTATTCATTTTTTTTATTCTGAAATTCCTGGTTTTATTAGTGGCACCATAATCATTAATGCTGTCAAGACGTAACGGTGAAATACGCAAAAAATACACCCGGGCCCTTTCAAGCTAAATGTGGGCACAGACACTGATTGCAGCACTGAACATCCATCATACACTTAGACAAGGCTATAAATGTGTTTTCTTACTGTATAAAAGCAAAGCCTGTTGGTAAGTGATTTAATCCCCTTTCTGTTCCTCGTCACTTCAGACCAGCAGCTTCCATTACTCAGCTGAGATTGTTTCAGAAGAAGCAGACATCGAATATGTAAGAAATAAAGCATGACGCTTTCACAGGAAAATAATCAGCAACAAGGAGGTGTGATGCGTTACCACCCTGAAACTGATTACTTTCCAATAACAGCATGTCTTTTATTCCTCATATGCCACAGCGATGTGCCAATAATTCATTTTTTTTAAATTAGTTAAAGAATTTGGTACTTTTTGTCTATTTATTGTTATACATAATATTCTGGAACATACACAAGACAAATTAGTTCCTGTCATCACTTACATTATAGCAGCTATAAACAGTTGTTTCCGCACCAGCCTCTCTTTTTTCTCTCTCTTTAACTTAATAATAGACATTAATGCAGCTTATCAAGTTACCGAGAAACTGGAAAACTTAGCTACAGCTTCACCAAAGTGCTGGAGCCTCCTTCCAAAAATGCTAAATAAATAAATGTCTCCTCATAGAAAACCTTGCCGTATTAACAATTACATGTTTGTTTGTTTTTAAATCCGTGCAAGTTGTTACCTTGTAAATGATAATGTTCTTTGTCCTTCTAATTAGAATGAGAGAAGTAATATGAACCTTGCGGAAAGAACTACTGTCAGAGCTGTTGTTATAGGAAATGTTTTACCATGCCGAATCTGATACAGCTACAAACAGTCATTCGCACACTTTCGGACCAACAAGAGTTGAGCAATAGCACTGTGGTATAAGAAATGTTTATACAAACATGTCCCGGCTCTTTCTGGGTTTATCAGCCGAGTGAAGCACGCTGATCCAAAATCAAAATCTGATGAGCGTTTTAGTGTTTGGAGTGGGGCACTTTACCTCCCTGTTTTTCCATTTACTTTCTTTTATTCATGTACAGTCTTCTTATAATGAATAGATGCATTCAAACAGATCACATCACACAGGCCAAGGTTTCTTTATCTTTCAACCTCTGTGTTTTTCCATTCAACCATACCTGCACGGGTACAGAGGTGGCTGGAAGTGGAAGGTGCCATGGCCTAGAGAATAGAAAGAGCTCTGATACTGCTCAAGCAAAAGGGCCACCCCGAGGATAGATGAAGTCATTGTTTGCTTGCATTGCGTTTCTAGCCACCCAACACTAGAGTTCCAAAGGGCTGGTATTTATGCGCATGGGCACACATGACGACAAAATGTGCATGCAGCCAAATGGGAAAAGGAAATGTTCATATTATTAGCAATGACAACCAGGCCAACACATGTTTCTCACTCTGGTTAGAGTGTTTGTGTTAAAGGGAGTGCATGAAGCCAAAATGTGTGTGTGTGTGTGTGAAAGAGAGAGAGAGAGAGAGAGCTGAAACAAACCCTGGAGGCCAAGTTCCTTCGTCTTTAGTTGAACATCAAATACAGCTGAGTTTTGTTTGACACATGGATTTTGGCATGTGTTCACACAGAAAACAGAAATATTCAGGACACAGTATTTCTGTTCCAGATTGTGTGTTTCGCAAAGTATGAACATCAGATGGGCCCCTTAAACCTGGTTACATTTAACCTGAGTACTGATTAAATGAATAAATTCTATATAGCCCGCTTGATTTTACTCCATGGAGCTGTTGCAAATTACACTTACCTGTCCTGCCATCTAGTGGACAATTGGTAAACTGTTTTTTTTTTTTTTTTTTTTTTTTTTTTTTTTTTTTTTTTAATTTTTAAAAATTCACATTAAAAAAAAATTTTTTTTAATATAAAATTTGAAATTTTTACAAATTAAATGAGCGCCAAACCCAACAACCAAACACACAAAAAACCAC
>CM075009.1:20141947-20161848 GCA_037576675.1 Pangasius sanitwongsei | reverse complement strand
GTGTGTGTGTGTGTGTGTGTGTGTGTGTGTGTGTGTGTGTGTGTGTGTGTGTGTGTATATATATATATATATATATAGAGAGAGAGAGAGAGAGAGAGAGAGAGAGAGAGATTGTGTGTGTGATAAAAGATGCTTTAAAATGTAAAACGTTCATTTATCTTATAGTATGTTGTTTTAATAAAAGCAACCACGCGATGTCACTATATCTCATAGGTTCATGGCTTGAGGCTGAAGTCTGAAGTCCCCCCTCAGCAGTGTCCTCTGACCACCGAGCAGGAAAATCAATGTGACCCACACAGGTTAAATCCTAAATCTTTATCGGTGCACTACATAGGGTATTGAGTGCTGACTTATGCGTCCTACGTAGTGCACTGTGTGTCCAGATGGGAGTCATTTGGAACTCAACAGCGCTAAACGCGAAGCCATGCTCGCGCGTGTGACGTCACGTTACTACAGGTGAACTCTAGGTAATTCTGCGTCCTCACATCCGCGTTTTAGCGTCAAAACAGAGTGCTGTAAGTGTTTTATACGTGGCCATAGTGCCAGTTACTACGGAGTCAGGCAGATATGGTGGGGTGTTGTGTTGACGCAGTGTTTATTAGTAGTCCATAGTGTGTGCGTGTGTGTGTTTGTGTTTGGGACGTGCTGTATGGGGAACGTGGCGGAGCGCGTGCACTCGTGAGAGGATTTAAAGACGCAGATAGGAATGTCGCCAGAAGGTGACAGCCTGAGTCACGGTTTCGGTTTAGTCCGCTGTTTTGGCGCTCACACCGGCGTTTAAAAGCACACTGGGCTAAATGTGAGCGTTTGACAGGATTAAAGCTGCCATGCGAATCCCGACAGCAGCATCCCTGAGCGAGCAGCAAGCTACTGTACCCGAGCTGAGTCAAATGTTCTGCTCTTGGCTGTAGGTAAGCGACGCCACTGTCCCCAGACACAGACTTTCATCTTGTGCTTCATTTAATAAACTGGCTTATTCTATTTTTAGTTTCTAAATGTTGTTTATTCTTGTCGGTGTGACACCTGTCGAGTAAAGCGAGTGTAACTGTGACACTTTTACACTTTTTCTTGCTTTACCGTTTGAAGCTTAGCTAGGAGACAGTGTCACTTCCCTCAGGTGACTCAGGTAGCTTCATACTGTGTGTATTAAAGGATATAGAAACAAACAAACAAAAATTTAAACTTGTAAAAAAGTGAATTATTTTAGTAAAAAATTTTTGAAAAGTGTGTGTACACAGTTCATGTAAACACAGAGTACATTTGTTACAACTGTCCTCATGTCAATAGTCTTTTTCTGCTGGACATTAAAATTAGCCTGGTATGCTAACAGAAGGGAAATCTTTTTGTTTGTTTTGTTGTTTTTTTATATTCTTGAAGGAATGTTAACCTACCTGAATTACCTGACAGTGAAATGGTGTCCTCTATTCAGTATCCATAGATGCAAACTATCTTTTTCTTCATGTATCTTCCATTTTTATTTTCATATTTTCCACAGGTGTGTTTAAAAAAAAAAAAAAAAAGGCTACATTTGTTATGGTGTCATGAATGAATTATTTATCAAAGTTTATTACCTAAATGAGAGGTTAATGTGTTACAGCCGGTCTCCGCTGACCACATTGTACATTTGTCTGGATTTGAGAACAAAACTTATCAATAAACATTTTTTAGTAGACAGATCAATGAGGTCCCCAAAATAGACCTTTGCTGAATTTTTTTTTTCAGTGAAGACAAATACAAATGTGAAACTGACACTGTGTCGCAAGCTTGTGTCGCAAAGTAAACATTTATTGTTACGTCTGTCTTCCTGTAATAACATTACACAGGCGAACCTATAATAATATTATTATTATTATTATTACTATTATTATTATTATTAGCAATGCGATGGGGATTTAAAAAAAAAATCTAGTTGAAGTTAACTGTAATCTAGTCCATTTTGTACACTGGAGAGGCAACTGGAATAAGAAAGACAAAATAAAAATCTCATATATAACTCCAAGATCTTTTAGGATTTTTAAAAAAATAAATTAACAAAGTTTTTTGTTACAGGTTACAACCTCTTGATTCTGCAAGAATTACTTTTTTCAATATACTGTACCATATTTCAGTAAATCATAAATCATAATGTATTATGTACATACTATAGTATTTCTTTCACTTAACATCACAGATTTATATCAGTGAGTTATTATATCAGATTGTCTGCTTTCTAGGAATTTGTTTTAATATCTGCACTTCTGATCACATATGAGTTAAGGGCCACTACTCACATATCAGAGCTGTTATCGTTATGAGGAAGTGATAGTACAGTGGCTGAGCTTCTGGAAGTGAAATCTCGTCCTCAGTTTGAACAGGCTCTAAATTTAAAAAAAAAAAAAAAAAAAAAACCCTCAGCTGCTCAGTTCTGTGCTTGGATGGTGTTTTCACGTCTAAGCCGCCTCGGATCAAAATGTTTGGCATGTGCTGTTATAAGAAAATAATCAACGACTGGGTGGCGTGATGGTGATACCACTCCGAAGTTGATTTATTTATTTATTTATTTTTAAATGAAAGCACGTCCTAAATGTTTTATTCTATATTTTATTCCACAGCAGTATGCAAAAGCGAACAAATTTTCATTTGTGAAAGAATGACACGTCATACTTTTTAAATCATTTACAGTATAGTGACGTTTATTGTTATGGAATGTTGGCAAAGCGAGTTTGTTCCTGTTATCACTTACGCAGCGGTTGTTCCCTCACCAGCATCTCAGGTTAATAAGACAAAAGAATGCACCCTGTCATGTTACAGAGAAACTGAAAGTACAAAAAAAAGAATCCATTTGTGTGGTGTCCTCCATACAAGTCCCTTTGGACGGTTTGTTATGTGTGCAATATAATGTATTAGATTAATATACACCTTGCATTCTGCACTCATGTCAGAGCTACTGTTATAGAAAATTACTTAGCACCTTCCGACCAATCGGAATGAATAATTCAGCAGCACTGTGGTGTAAATAAATGTCATCATGAAATAATAAATGGAAATAATAAATCAGTAAATAGTTCATTGTGTGTAGTGAGCATCCTGACCAATCCCAATTGTTTCACATTGTTGGGATTTAATGAATCACAGCATGTGCATGATCCAACAAACATGTGGTCTGTAGTGAAATTATGGTTAAAAAAAAGAAAATAAAGAAGCTTTTCTTCCATGCATTGCGAAGCAGTGTGTAGCTACATGATATCTGCTGCCTCCTCTGTGCCATTGTGTGACAGCAGGTCATGTGCACATGTTTGTGTATAATTTGCACCATGCCTTGTTAATTTGTTCACAGCTACTCGGTGTGTTGTCTGTGCTTTGTTTAACTTTCACTGTAGTCTGTAAGTAAATCACATCTGCTACAGCGTTGTAGGCTCTTCATATCAAGTTAAGTCTGTGTCTTGCTTTGTTTGTCCTTCATACTGCAGTTACTTAAAGGTCAAGTGAAATGATTTATTGTCAGTCCACTCATGTACATATTGTGCAGTATGCAACAAGGGGGCAGGACACGAATCTAGCATTGCTGCCTCACAGCTCCAGAGTCACCGGTTTGATCCACGTTCTCCTTGTGTTCATGTGGGTTTTTGCGCGTGTGAGTTCTTTGAGTTTTCCGGTTTCCTCCCACCTCCTGAAACATGGCAGTGTGTGAATTGGCTATTCTAAATTGTGCCAAGGTGTGAATGAGTGTGTGAATGTGTTTGTGCCTGGTGCTAGTGTCCCATCCAGAGTGTATTCCTGCCTTATATGCCTAGTGTTCCTGGAATAGGCTCCGGATCCATCACAGTCCTGACCAGGATAAAGTTCTTACTGAAGATGAATGACAGGATCAGAATTATGGATGATGTTCCCTAAGAGTACAGAATAACTCCGGACAGCGTGCTGGTGATCTGGTATAATTTAGAGCTTGTTCGGAACTGCGAAGAGATTTTGTTTTCGGTTGTTTACCCTCTGATTTTACTTTCGAAAATGTGTGTATGTGCATATCCTGCTGCTTGTTCTGTTTAGACTTTAGGCTCCTTCCTCAGCAAGCGTCACTTCCTTTTCACAAGCTGCTGTAGTCAATCACCCTATTCAGCTTTGTGTGTGTGTGTGTGTGTGTGTGTGTCCTCACTGGCCTTATCCCATTCCCTCCTGCTAATGGCCCCTCCTTCCCTTGATACACGGTTCCACTGACCCACCCATCCCCCTTCAGTCACACACCCATGCCACATGAGGCCCTGCAGTCTGACTCAGTGGAGAAAGTTACCCCAGCCAGATTGTGCGTATGTGTGTGTGTGTGTGTGTTTGTGCCAGACTTTCCTCTGCTGAAACGCACTGCTCTGCCCTGCTCTGCCCTGCTCTGTCTACACAGGAAGAGCTAGCATTGATTGATCTCTGTCTCTGAAGGTAATGATGCACTTTAATAGATATTTAAGCAATATGTCTTGTTACAAACCTGCTGTTTTCTCCTGGCTCGACTGCAGGAACATTGCACTGCACTGCACCACTTTTTACAGGGCTGTCAAAGCTCTGCAAAACATGCTGAGCAGGGGCTTCTTTTTTTTTTTTTTTTTCCTGTTTGTGTACATGCGAGCTCAGCCCAACTAACGCGACTTATCCCTGTAGGAGGTCTGTGAGGTTTGCTTTGGTAAAGTGTAAGTTGAATTTTTGTATTTCTGTGAATGTTTACACAGCTGAAGAGAACAGTCAGAGTGAAAATATTGTGCTTGATGCTTTTCCAGCAACGTTGTTTCCTTTACTTGACAGGCAGAACGTTTTTTTTTTTTTTTTTAAGGGTTTCTTAAGGTCAAAGACTATATGAAATCCTGCTACATGACACAAGTAGCATCATTTGAGAGGGGACAGTTTTTCTGTATGCACATGGTGTTCCACCCCAGAGGACATGTAACAATGCTAATTGTTTGTTTGCAAACAGCTGTAACAGTATAACTTGTGTTCATTTTCTAAGTTGTTAATCCAAATTGGAATCTTTCTAGATTTTCAGAAAAACAGGCTGAATTGGGATTATACTGTACTCTATTTGGTAACCTCAAGAGTACAATTTGCCCTTTAGTTAGAAGGACATAATTGTAGAGTAGCATCGTTAGTATATAATTATACCCTAAGGACCAGTGTTGTACCTTTGGAGGGGTTGTTTACATTGTTTGTACCTTGGGGAACAAGAAGGCACCTGTACAGTACCTTTATCAGACTGTATGATTATAAAATTCAAATTTAGTGAGTTGTTTTGATCTTGATTTTATCTGTTTATATATCCAGTGACTGTCACTTCACTTGGCAAATGCACTGCTTCCTTCCTCTTCAAGTCGTCTATGTTATTCTTCAGTCCCTGGTTTCTGTGCTAGCCTTATTTATTTATTTATTTATTTATTTATTTTTGACTAACCTGAAGATCTGTGTTTCTGCAGCTATCAAGTAGGCCCAGCATGGCGCGTCGAATTGGGAGGCTAAGCAGGCAGGGAACGTCAGAGGAACTCCCTGAGCTGAAGGAGGTGGCCGGAGAGGTGACATGCCAGATACCAGTGGTGGCTGTGGAAGATGTGGATGGAGCTGTTGAGGACTCTGCCAGCAATGAAGAGGAAGATAGGAAGAGGAAAACTGCACAGGAAGAGGCAGCAGAAAGGGAAAGGGCCGCTCAGAAGCAGATCATGGCCATACAAGAGCTGGTGGACACAGAGAGGAACTACTTGAAGCACCTGCAGATTTGCACAGTTACTATACGCAGTAACCTACAGAAGATACAGGTAGGTTCGCTTCTCATTTTTGTTGTGGCATTTATTCTAATCATCACCACATTCGATCTCGTCAGCACAGACGAATTAGACAGTCTGTATGTATCAAGATTTCTGGACTTGACTGTAATCTGATTAAGCAAGCTGTTATATATTAAGGCTAATATTTGTAAATAATTACTTTCAGAAGTATTGTCATCATCCTGTGAAGAAAATAGAATCAGAATATTAAATCTGTACCTAGAAGTCCACTTGTATGTAAGTGCTGTTCTGCAGTTAAAGCATAAGAGCGGCTTGATATGGTAATATCAATGTGTAATATGTTCTCAATATGCAGGGAATAAAACTGGATGGGGCGGTGTGTTTTATGTGATGTGGTATGTGATGTGATGTGATCCACCTTGAGGCGACCAGGACGTTTTTATAATCACAGCGCACCCTGATATGTTTTATTATTCTTATATGACAGCAATTTGTCAGTGCTAACATTTTTTTCATTTATGAAAGAACAACATGTGTGTTCCTTTTAATACTGTGGAACTTCTGTAAAACAAGTTAGTTCCTGTTATCACTTATACTATAGCAGCTATAAAAAGTTGTTCCTTCTCCAGCCTCTCTCTTACAAAACACTGACAATGGAGACTCCTTCCAAAAATGCAAATTAAACATCTCCTTATTGAAAACTTCACATCTGTTTATATGGAGCGTCCATCATACAATCCCTGTGTACACTGTTGCTGTAGAAATTATAACATATTAGGACAAGTGCATTAATATAAACCTGTGATTTGCAGCTGCACTAGTGTCAATGTTGCTGTTATAGAAGATTAATCAACACCTTCTGACTAATCAGAATCGAGAATTCAACAGCACTGTGGCATAAAATCTTACATAATAAACATTCTACCCCCTGCAGCCCCCACTGGCCAATCTGGATGGAATGTTCCAGCACATTGACAAAGTGATGGACGTGTCCGGCCGACTCCTGAGCATCCTGGACCAGGAACAGACGAAGCCCAGTGATCCTCAGTACCTTGAAACTCTCTGTAAGTGTTACAGGAAAACTAGACTGTCAAGTTCAGGTTCCTCAGAGTGTTTTCTGTGCACTGGCTGCACTTGCAGTGTAGATATTGTAGGTACTTAGAAATACTTAGCATTGTAGAACAAACGGGAATTTCAAGTTCAAATTCTTCTGAGTGCTTTTTCATCTTTCTGATTCACACCCATCATACCTCAGGCATATGAGTTGTTTGATTGGAATGTACCAAAAATAGCTCTGACACGTTCTGAAAACTGCGATGTAATGGTGGAATTGCATCGGATCCTTTAGAGTGGACAAAGGAAAGGGAAACTGACAAAAAATAAACTCAGGGTGTAGTAAACAGATACTCTTAATTGAGGTTGGAAATGAGAGCATTTTTATCAGCGATGGCAGGAAAACAACCTTGTTTTTAAGACTCAAGCCATTCCATGCTTATTATGTTGTTTACAGGCATAAATGTTCAGGTTCCTTTTAGCTTCATGGTGGGCAGATTAAAAACATCACTACTGATGCCAACCTTAATTTTAACTGTCCTCTTTTGTAGGTGGTTCTTTCCTGCGTATGTCAGAAGACATAGAGATGGCATACAAGGAATATCTGGCCAACTATAATAACATCACAGCTATAGAGTACAGCTACAAGCAGAAGGAAGCCCAGTGGCTAGAAATGGTGAAAGTCATCAAGTCCTCTGCGTAAGTTGCTGTCACACTTCAGGTGTTCGGTTTACAGCTTTTTATCACCTTGGATTCAATGATGTGGCTGATTGCCTGTCAGTACAGACACCTCTGCATAGGCCTGTCATTTTTTTGAGCCGATAAAGATTATATGAAGTGATGGCACATGCTTTGATCCAAATACATTGTTTATTCTTAATTATTATAATATTTACTTCATTACAACAGCATAGTACATTTATTAATTTATGTATTTTATTTTAGTAAACTAACTCAGTCATAAGTTATGATTCGTGCTGTCTTTTCCTTTGTAACTTTTTTTTTACAAGGCAGACAAATTTCACTCACTTACTTTTAATGTAGTACATAAATGCCCTACTGCTGTGAATATACTATAAGGGTATCTTGAACTCACCAACTCAATTAACTAGCTAATCACAGTTGTGGGTACGGCAAATAATTGTGTTGTAAATCTTTCTGGGTGATCATCAAAATACTGCAGTTTCATCAGAAGTAAGATGACTGAAGAATCAGGAGACCGGGAGCCAGGACATAATAAAAGAGATGGTTTATTGGTGCACGAAGACGATCTGTCTTCAGAAGTTGAATACAGCAGGCTTTATACTCATGTGTGCGTACAAGAGGACACATGCTAGAAGATATAAATAATGTCCAAGGTTAAGATAGGAGAAAAACATGAGCAAGGACAGAACATCATGACCCAAGGAACAGACACATGTAAATCATGAGTGAACAAAGACAGTTACAGAAATCACATTAAACTGAATTGATCTCAAAATGAATAAATCATGTATTCATTAACAAATAATCATGGAGAAATAGAAAATAATCCCACAATTGTCAGCCAAAATTTCATAATCACGACAGGCCTATCTGAATTCTACCGGAATACTGAGTTATTGTGCATTTCTTTACAATAACCCACATATTTGTGCTATGATGTAATATTATTGACATCAAAATTTTGGAAGGAAAAAAAAAAGAACCAGAAATAATAGGAACATTTTATATAGGAACACAATAGGCGGCGTTGCTCAAACCTCTGTGGTACCTGGTTCGATTCGAGATTGTGTTACATTTTTGCATGTTGTCTTCATGTCCCTGTGAATTTCTGGGTTCTCTTTTTTTTATTATCACCTCCCAAAAAAACATGCTGGTAGGTAGATTGGTGTTGCTCCTAGGTGTGAATGAATGTGCGAATGTGTGTGCATGATGATGCCTGTGATGGCCTGGCATTCCATCTAGGGTGTATTGCCTTGTATTGGATCCTGGTACAGATAAAGCAGTTACTGTAAATGAATGCATTATATTTGCATATCCTTGGTGTGAAATATTCAGTTAATCATCTTTTACTATTGTTATTATTATTATTATTATTATTACCATTTTATATTATTAACAGAGCACATTATCATCCTTCTGCACCTTCTTTTCTTTTTGTTTCTCTCAGACCGGATGTGAATGCCTCTACTCTCAGCTTCTTCTTGGTGATGCCTGTACAGAGAATTGCCCGCTACCCCCTGCTGCTGCAGACCATACAGAAACACACTGATACCCAGCATCCTGCCTACTCCCTGCTGGAGCACACGGCCCACACCACCGTCCAGCTCAACTGCAGAATTAACGAGTACAAGCGCTTCCGTGAAGTGGGTGAGGACCTGATGTCAGTTCTGGAAACATTTACAGCATCAACACTGTTTTGCTTATGTAAACATGCTTGGCTATTGGTTATTCCCAGGGAAGAAACTTTATTATATATATCACTGTTTTTTTCTTCTTTTCTATCACATGAAAGCTGATAAGTACAAGAAGACAGAAAACCTGACCATCAAAGACAAGATCAACCGACTGAGTGGTCACAGCATTGTTAAGAAGACCGCCAGACTGGGCCAGTACATTAAACATGAAACCGGTATTGTACCAAAGGTATTGCACACTGTTTAACAAAAAGCTCTCATATAGTTTAAAGTGAGATTATGCACTATAGTAAAATGACTTAATCTTTAAACACCATAGGCTTTGTCTTTCTTGGGATAGATGTAAATGAGTCTGATGGGCAATCAGACATGTATGCATACCGTATTTATCACTTCACTCATTGTGAATTGCAACAGGCAATCGGAATCAGTTTGCTGAAAAGAACTATTCAGTTTAAAAGCCTTGCTGTTCATATACATTCAGAACACATTGTTAGTGCTGTAAATAATTAGCATATTCTTTTCTTTGTTCAATGTAGCTAAAGGATGAAGAGTTTGATGCCCTTGCAGGCTTTTTCTTTGTTTTGGAGAAGGGTGTCACAGAGCTGCATGCCAACATGGCAGCCTATCTCAGCCATCTCCAGGTAAATAAAGAATGCCAGCATCCTTTTTAAAACTCTTACTCTGATTTTATTTCTCATATCCTGACATTTAATGTCATATTTGTTTGAATTTGTGTTGCTTGGTGTGCTTGCTTCCATTGTTATTTTAGCTGGTGAGGGGGAAAAGTAATATGGGCCTCACCCCAGGACAAAGGACACAAGGTTGAATTTGTGTCGCACCTGTGTGTTCTGACTGTGTAGTTTATAGTGCCATGTTCTGAGCTGTGTACTGTTTTTGTTACAGAGATTCCTCAGCTGTAGCCCGGAGGAGGCCGACTTGGACCTGGAGGGTGAGAAGGCTGCCCTCTTCGCAAAGGAAATTACCGTTGCACTCAGGCAGTGGATATTCCCCGTTTATGTGAGTGGTCAGATTATACATGATATAAAGTTATGAGAAATGGGGGTTCAGTGAGTCATGTCAGTAAATCATCAATTTCAGTTTTAATGGATTTACAGGACCCCTAAGGAACAAGCTGAAGGTGACACTGGCAAGGAATTTTAGGAAGAAACATTGAAAGGAGCTGTTGTTATTGAAAAAATTTAATATATATATATATATATATATATAAATAATTTTGTCCTGTTTGAGGATTATTATTAACATTTTTCTGTGCCAGAAATTAGCTCTGCCACACTCAGAACAAACTTGTACTGCTTTGGAGATTATCATCCTGTTATCATCCTGTGCCTGCGCCTACACATTCTGCGTCATATGACTATGATTCATCTTGAGCTAGACTGAGGAGGCAGATATGTTGCGCAGATGTGCAGAGTAGAAGTTTCATCACAGTAAAACATTAATTTTCAGTCCAAAATTTTTAACCTATTCAGACCCAACACTCATCCAGTCCTGTAAATGAGATTATGCGCGGAGTATATTAATAAATGTACCCTTGGTTCCTGCAGGAGGCTCGCCTGAAGACTCTGGTATTCAAACCGTTGTCTTCTCTGTGTGAGCTGATGGCTGGGCCACGTAACCTGATCCACAAGAGGCAGGACAAGCTGCTAGACTTTGAGATGATTGAAGAGAAGAGTAGCCTGAGCTATGATGAGCAGGCCATTGCCAACACTTACAAGACTATCAACACACTGTTGCTTAACGAACTGCCTCAGTTCAATGCCAAAGCCCTGCAGCTGCTGTGGGCCACTCTAGGTGCCTTCAGCTGCCTGCAGAAGGACCTGGCTATGGATATGGAACAGCTCACCACCAGCTTTACTCATCAGGTTGGTAGGGGAAGGGCAATTGGGAGTAACAGAATGGCTTGTGTATAGAGTTAAGGCGTAGCTTGAGGTGTCCAATTCCCGTAATCCACAGTCAATGAAATGATGATCTTTGTTCTGCACTCTGTTCCAGTTAGTAGGAGCTTAGCTGGATATAGATCTGGAATTCATGCCTCACATTTTACTACATTGGTGTTTAAAAAAAAAAGAAAATCCATTCACATTACCAAGTTACATACCCCTGACAAGGTGGAACCCACCAACACATATCGACCAAGAGGCTGAATATAGATGTTATGATTATTTCTTTATCTTTATTATACTTTTCTCTCTTTTCTTTATGCAGCTCCCACATACTTGTCTGGACAGCAGTGCATTCTGGGAGTGGGCAGAGAGCTCGGTGCTGGAGGGTGCCAGGAAGCTGGAGATGCTGTGTCAGAGTGTTCAGGATGAGCTCAACGCTCCCATTGTGCAGGTCCGTCCCAGCACAGAGCCTGGTTATTTGTCCATGCTGCGTGGGTTACAACATGTCCACGCGTAACTTGTTATGGAGCTTGTGAGCCATAGCAGAATGGTGTAGGAAAATGTGCTCAATAGAGCCATTCACCTTTAATTAGCCAGTCCAAGGGTCACGTGTTTCACATGAGCCTGCCCATTAAGCAAACTCCTGTCCAAGCCAAACACTTTATGACAAGGCATAGTGTATTACAGCTGGGAGCAAACATCTGTCGTCTATTTGTCTAACTCCTTTTAATATGGAACATATGACCAAGCTGTGTGAAATAAGAAAGATGGCAAAATAGGTGTCTAAAAATAAAGTTGTATTCCTTAACCTTTATTTTTATTTTGACAAAATAAGTAAACGTGACACTGTTGTCATTATACATAATGGTGTGGCTCTCCTGTTTGGTGAATGCCATTACTTCACTGTCTGTGGTTACTGATGATGGGCATAAGGTCATTTCTGCATCTGATGAGAATGTTGAACAGGCAGATTCTGACAGATGAGTTGTGTCTGATCTGTTCAACATTCAGTTTCTAATCAATAGCTTATGCCTGTTGCTGTCACTTATACTGACAACTTCATAAGCAGGCCTTGAATGATCAAAGGCCAAACGCTGTGTATGATCAATCCCCTGCTTTATTTCATTTGTGGCATGTAGAGATGATTATTAAGTTAAAAGCTGACTGGTCTATTTGCACACCATTTCGGGGGGATGGGAGTATTTAAAGACATTTTCTAATTATGTGCCTGAGACATCCTCTTCCAGCTGCACCAAATGAACAGCAATTCAAATGTCACGTTGCGTGAGTAGTGGTGATGATCTCATCTCAGTATACTGTATTTTGTAGTGTGTGGCACTGGTTTAATTCAGCCTGGCAGGAGCTTGCAAGACTATGGCTTTCACAGTGTCATGGGCAATAATTAGAACAGTGAGTCAGATACATTATGCTGAACACATAATATTATTACCACAGTGACAAAGCTTCTGTAGTTGACAGTTCCACAGCAGTATGTTATTATTGTTATTATTACTATTATTATGGCAACTCTCGTATTTGTTTGGTTTGACAAAATAAGTAGCAGTGACACCACTGTCATGCTTCATAAATCTCAGCCTTGAAATGTGATTTTGCCACTTCTTGTGCTTTTGTATGATTGGCTAAGGCTATTCCTTTCCTTGCAGTGTCTGTGAGAGTCAAGTACATTATTCCCATTAACTAAACACATGCCATTATGAACACAGTGACAAGCTTCCCAGGTCCACAGCAGTAAGAAATAAGGATGCGTGTGCTGTTATAGGGAAAGAAAAATCAACAACAGGGTGGTGTATTGTTTGTTTTCATTACCACCTAGAAGATTTTCTTGTAACAGCACATCATGAAGTGTTTTATTCCTCTTATAACACAGCACTTTGCCAATTTTTCAATACAGTTTTTTAATTTATTAATTTATTTATTCATACTTTTGAATTCATGAATTTATAGTTACATTTAATGTTTTGGAACATCCATGAGACAAATTAGTTCCTGTAAGCTACTGACCGGGTTAGCACTGTTGCCTTGGTTGGGGGTTCGATTCCTGCCTCCGTCCTGTGTTTTTCGGAGTTTGCATGTTCTGCCCGTGCTTCGGGGGTTTCCTCCAGGTACTCCGGCTTCCCGATTTTCATTTCCAAATTGTCTGTGGTGTGTGAGTGGTTGCGTGAGTGTGTGTGCAATTGTGCCCTGCGATGGGTTGTCACCCCATCCAGGGTGTCCCTTGCCTTGTGCCCCGAGTTTCCTGGGGTAGACTCCAGGTTACCCCTTGACCCTGTGAAGGATAAGCGGTACAGAGAATGGATGGATGGAACTTACTGACTGTTACAAGTACTGACACTGGAGATTCCAGTGGAGACATTACATAAGCGGCTCCTTACAGAAAGCTTCTCCATATCAATGATTAGATGTTTTAAAATAAATAAGAGCAGATTTTCGTATCAATTTATTATTAGTCTTAGATATTGTTTTTTTTTTTTTTTTTTTTTTTTAGGTTTTTACAAGAAATTATTTTTTTTGCATTGATTTTAACAGTCATGTGTGTGTGTTTGTGTGTGTGTGATCCATGATCTGTCAGCCCGTTGCTGCAGTGTCTGAGAAGCGTCTGAAAGAACTGATTGACAGATATGGCACAGAAAAGCTCTACCAGCTGACCGGGCCTGTGGTGGCCACACGTGACCTCGACCTCACCCTGAACAAAGGCGAGCTGGTGGCTGTGATCAGCGAAATGGACACGCGAGGAGACCGACGCCGCTGGCTGGTGGACGCAGGAGGTATTCTTTATTCATTATCATTAACAACAACACTAATAGCAAGTTTGAGCAAGATAAAGAATTACAGACACATGTATGGTGAAGAGAGAGTTAAGCTCTGAGCCTGGCCCAACATAGAGACAAAGGAAGAGAACATGATTTGATTGTTTAAGCAGTCCAGGGTTCCACGTTTTTCTTTTATTCTATGTAATGTGTTTATGTGCATTTCTAGAACAGCATGTGCTGTTTCAACTTCAGACTTCCTGCCAGTCAAAAGTTTTTGAACCTGGAGTGTCTTATTTATTATTACAGCTTAGACAACACTTGGACAAAACCGTAGACAAAAACCAAGCAGCATAGAATGGCAAATAAATAAGGAAAAAATGAAACAAGTGCTGCAGCATAGACTTAAATATTTGTAAGAAGCTATTAACTGGCCACTCTAAGATCCTAATGAGACTCTAAATGAGTGTTGTATTAAAGTTCAGATACTTTGAGGGGATATATATACACATGAGAGAGAGTTTATAATAAAATAAAAAGCCACAAAGTTTTTTTTCCCAGATACCCTAGTTTTATTTAATTATTTGAAGGCTTATTAAAAATGCTATTATAAAACAGTCCACTAATTTGATTGGACAAACGGGGTGGTATTCTAAGAGTACAGATATAACAACACTGGTTACATTGTTTGTATCCTCTTGTGTATGAATCCTTACATAAAATTCTGGTTCTAGCAATAAACACCATCACTGCACTTCCTACGAGCTGTCAGTCAGTCTGTACGTTGCATGGCAACACGCAATACTCTTTCCAGCTCTGGCTTCTTTGGGCACTGATTTCATTGACAGAGCAAAAATCAACAAAATATTTGGCCATACTGTGTCTGAAGTGTTACGTGATATTAATTTCTTGTTTATAGAACATTATACAAAAGCAATATCACACTTGCAATCATGCTGTTGTACTGAAAATCAAGGTTGTTAATACCCCTGGCCTCGTACCTACGGCCGAATCACAGCTGTGCTTATATTCAGTACCACAGCACTCTTGCTCGTGTGATATTGCTTAATTATAAAATGGATAGTTTCGGTTCTAAAAACTGATGCCGTTCTAAAATCCTCAATATACACATACCTGTAACTGTATCACAATAATTGAATTCTGTATTAACATGCCAGGTTTTAAACCAATAACCATTGTTACATTTAAGCAGTTGTTCTATCCATAGAATACCCCAGCCTTTGCCTGTTATGTTAACCATGTTATGTTAACACATACACTCTGTGGTGGAAGAATTGTTTATTGTGAATATTATTATTAATAAATGTAATTTACTTACTGAATGCTGGATTTTTTTTAATATTGTTTCTGGTGCTCTCTCATGTGCGTCAGAACACTATTACCTGTGATAAAACTGTAAGACACACATTCTCCTGGCTTACTGCTTTAACAAACGGGTGTGTCTACTACTTTTATATATCCTCAATGGATTATTGTTGTACTGTGGTTGTTTTATTTGTGAATCCTGAAGTAAAAGTACAGTTGTTTTTTTTTTTAAAGTGACTGGATATAAAGTACAGTTGTTTATTTTAAATTAATCCATTTTTTATCATGTCACTAACACTGCATTAATGAGTGTTTGTTTAAGGGGTTTTTGGTATCAGCAGGGACACCTACTGCTCATTTGGTGTCACTGCACTAGCTTACTTTTTTTTTTTTTTCTCCCTGACAGTCATTTAATATTATGTATACATATAAAATCTGTCTGTCTTTTCAGGTCCCAGGGGTTATGTTCCAGCATCAAAGCTGACTCGCTACAACCATGTTGCCATGGCACAGCCTCCTCCTTCCCCATTTCTTAGCGCTACATCCAGTGGTCCAGGACCAAGGAGACACTCATACACACCGGGAATACAGCCTGTCATCACCACGGTTACGCCCTGCTTCCAGGTGAACAGCACAGACACTGCAGTGAGCGTTAAGTGGCAGGTTATGAATGCTGGCCAGTTCCCCGGTCTGATTTATGTGTCAGAGAGATGGAGAGCTGAAGAGATTGATGGCGATGCTGCTCCGCCTTGAGAGCATCAATCACAAAGACACACACACTTGCACACTTGGACAAATGTAAAAGAGTATGCCCACATTTGAGGAAGGGTAAAAATGTGAGCATGAGCTTTGCGTAGCAGTAGAATATTTGCAGAGGAAAATCACAAGCACAGAAATGAGCGGCACGGCCTTGCCAGCCATATTAGATTTTAATTCTCCATGGTTACGTACTCACGCTGAATTATTCATTCATGTGCTTTGGCTGTCAAACGGCATATTATTTTGCCAGCTTGTACTGAGAAATCTGAAACCAAGATGAGTTGCTCTCTAGCTGGGTGAGTGCACTTATGAGTGTGAGATTTATGGCAGCTGTGACAATAAAAGTGTGGCCGTTTTTTTTTTCCTTCTTTCTTTTTTCTTCTTTCCTCCTGCTTCTTCTTTCCCCCTGACAGAGTCATTAATCATTGGGTCATTAAACACAGCCAGGTGACATCCAATTTCAGAGATGTGTTGTATCCTTGACCTTTGTAAGCTCAGGTGAGGGAGGTTAATAATTTGCCAACAAGATATTATCTATTTAAAAACTGTTTGTTTGGTGGGGTGGTTCAGTGACAGAAGTGTTCAGCAGATAATGTTGCTGTGATTCTGATCATGAATTTCATGACTGTTTTTCTTCCCTTGTCTGTGTAGGTTTCCTTTGGGTACTATGGGTTGTTCCTCTAGTTATATACTGTGTGTGTGTGTGCGTGTGTGTGAGTGATGGATTGACATCCCTTCCAGGGAGTACTCTCACACCTTGTGTTTCCAGAATAGGCTCCAGAGCCACCCTGACCCTGAACTGGATGAATGGTTATAGATAGTGAATAAATAAATGTAGTTTTTATACCCATGTTTCATTAGTAGAAGACATTACCCGTATTTGCCACATGGGGGCGTGCTTAATCTACATTATGATTTGAGAGTCTTGCACAAGCTTAAGAACAGTAAATTAGTCAATGTCTATATCATTATAATGTATATTATGGAGTATAAAACCAGAATAGAACAAGTAGTCACAGCAACGGTAAAACTGTTCCTGGTGCATTTTATTCCAGAATTCACCATTTTCTTCTTTCCGTTTTTTTTTTTTATTAAAAAAAGGAAATAAAACCTGATGGGATGTCTTGTTAAAGGGAAAAATCTCAAGGACAGGGTGGTGTGACATATGTTCATTATTTTCCAATAACAGCACATCCCAAAATGTTTTATTCCTCTTATACCATAGTAATTTGCCAATGCTAACAAATTTTTTATTTATTAAAAAAAACAAATAGTTTTATCTGTTTATAGTTAAATTATAACAGCTGTAAACAGCTGTTCCCTCACCAACCTCTCTTTTCCCTCTTGGAGTTAATGAGACAACAAAATGCAGTTATGTTAACATGAAAGCGCTGAAGAGCTGAAGACTTTCCCATGTCGAAAAATGTAAAGTTACAGCTGTACCTCTGACTGTTATAAAGGCTCTGACACTGGAGACTCCTTCAAAAAATATGTTTAGTAAAAACCTCACTATGTCAACGAACAGTTTTTTTTAGCAGTTTATGCGGTGTATCCACTATAAAAGCATTAATTGTGTTAATTGTTGCTATAGAAATGATAACATATCAGAATGATCCCATTAGTATAACCCTTGATGCTGTAACTAATGATAGAACTCTGTTATAGAAAATTAATCATCTCCTTCTGACCAACCAGAATGAAGAATCCAGCAGTATTGTGACATAAATTGTCTTCTTGAATGCTGTAGCATATATTAAAAGAAGCAAAACACAGACTAATTGCGGAGTGCAAATAGATTTTCCCACCGCTCTATACAACTATTACTAAATGTATCATTAATGTATTAATCCACTACAAATAGCTGCTGTGAATTATTTAGTTTGGGCTGCTTCCCAGTTTGCTCTACACTGAAACAGAAGTGAAAGTCATATGCATTTATGCAATAAAAGCTTCTTATGTTTTCTGTTTCTCCAGGTGTTCGCGGGGTACGACTTCACGGCACGGAGCAGTCACGAGCTGTCTCTGCGGGCCGGAGAACCGGTGCGGGTAGTGGAGCCCCACGATAAGAGGGGCAATGCCGAGTGGAGTCTGGTGGAGGTGCGAGGTCAAAGAGGCTACGTCCCCTCCAACTACCTCAGCATCCTGCCGTCAGTGGTGGCATCACCCACCCTGCCCTACCACTAGAATCTACAACTACAGCATGTCTCCATGTGCACTCCAAACACCCCCACACACACTGGTCACCATGTGCACACACTCTAACCGAAGGGCTCTCCATGTGAGTGTGGGCAGGTGATGATTCTGCTGTCCAGTCTGTGAGCTGGAGTGGTGCTTGGGCCTCATTGGGAGTCTCGACTGCAGATCCGCTCCGTTAAAAGCTGCTATAGAGGGAGCTGTTTGTCACAGCCGCACTACCAGGTGGAGATGAGCTGTGCGGCACTGATGGAGTGTGTGCTGTGTGGGTTTAACAGACTCTTCAACAGAATTATTTGTCTGTGCGAATTGCTCTCTGACTGAGCGTGATAGCGGGCATAAAGTGATAGAGTGATGGGCTGATGAACGGGATGATGGACGGGCTCTATTCCTTGAGCCCTACTCTGCAGTATCTGTCTGACTCTCAGAGGAACTGAAGAAACTTGAGCTTTGCTGTTGACTGTGGATCTGAAGGCATGAGTCAGCTCTGATAAACCTCACTACCATGCAGAAGGGGACATAATCACTAACACTGGATGAGCTTGAGGTTGTTGTTTTTTGTTTTTTTTAAACACTGTGAGACTGTTGTCAGTGTTACATTAAGGGGCTTACTACTGATGTTTTTATTTGAACTGAATGTGAAATAATTCCTGAGTGAAATGTATACAAGGTACTGGAATGTTTTTATAACTGTGAGACTCTGTAGTATGTACATATGAAGGTGTATAATATTTAGAACATTGAAAATATTTGTTTAAACCTGGAATTATGAATTGCAAAATATTACTATATTTTAACACCGGATTAGCATTGCACTGCATTTTGTGGATTAACAAAACTTCAGCAGAAGCCACTGTTGCGTTGAATGCAGAGAGAATCCCTGGCTTGCTGCAGTGTCTGCCTGCCTGCAGTTACTGTAGCACTCCACTAGGGGCAGCACAGCTCCATTCTCACAGCCTCTACCTTCCCTGGAATAAGCTTATTCTGTCCACTGATTTACTCACCACATGTTCTCAGAAGTAATCATGGACTCTCTTTGCTGTCCAATGTTGTGTGGAATTGCTCAGAAAAGCATTGTGGCTTCTGCTCTAAGCATTACCTCAGTAGAATTGAGCTTAAACCAAGAAAACAGAGTGGTAGGATAATCTCTGGACTGGTGAGAAGCAGTCTCTGTCCTTCTGTTCCATGGTAAAGCTTTGCTCTGATACTGGAATCATTTTAATTTATTTTTATTTATTTTACTAATCAAAGCCTTGCAAAGTTTAAGGACAAGAACATCAGTAGTTTGCTTTTTTGAATTTATTAAATTATCCAGTTCCTCAGAACAATGTCTTTTTTTTCTCATTTTTAGTATTTTTTTTTCTTCATCATATTAAAATCATGCTAGTGAAGTATTTAGTGACCTCTCGGCAACCTGCTGATGGCTGGAGCTTTACATGCATAACATGTGGTTTGTTGGTCTGATTAGGGATTTATTTTTGAAAGCAGAAACCAGGGTTCGATGCTGCATTTAGCTCAAACACAGCTATTCCTGTGAGATAGTGTGAATGTCACTGCACCACCACTGATGCCTGTATCTTGCTTGCTGCACACTGTGCACTCTCTCTGTCTCTGTGTGTGTGTGTGTGTGTGTGTGTTGGGGGGGGGGGGGGGGGGGGCCCGGGGGGGCAGGGGGGGGGGTGGGGGGTTTTTTTATAAAACCCCCCAACCCCATAGTTTGTTGTAACCAATGTTTTTTTGCATTTAAACCCATAAAAAAAG
>CM075009.1:20118851-20141847 GCA_037576675.1 Pangasius sanitwongsei | reverse complement strand
CCCCCCCCCCCCCCCCCCCCCCCCCCCCCCCCCCCCCCCCCCCCCCCCCCCCCCCCCCCCCCCCCCCCCCCACGGCACGGGTGAGCATGGATGCATGTTCTGTGTTTGTCACTGTCTCCTCCCTCAGCCATAGTTGCTTGTCAGCAATGATTTGATGCATTGACTCCCTTCAGCTACTGCCCCCTCACTGTGGCACAACACACTATAAATAAATTTTTCTATTCAGCGGGCTAAAAATAGCTTCTTGTCGGTAGGATCCCTCTGCCATGCTGCACTCCCTCTGTGACGCTGTTAGTGCGTCTGTTTTCTCTCCCGTAACACTGATTTGTACCTCCCCTTCCTTTTTTAACCCTCATCTCAAAGCCACGTTAGTTCCAGTCGATCGAGTGGCCATCCTGCTTCTAAGAAAATCTCAGAGCACAAAACACAGTTCTTCTCAGAGCTGCAGTGCAGGAATAGCCTGGAATTAAAGCCGCTCTAATCGATGTTGGTGATCCTTCTAACTTCTGCCAGACTTGCCACTGAAGGAGTCCATCTCCTCACTAGAGTCCCTTCATCTAAATCTCTTTTCAAAGCTCTGTTCAATGGTATAACACTAAAGCAACATGTTCCAGAAAAGAATGCATGCAGTTACACGCTTGATTGCACATCCATAAACTTGTTCCTGATTCAGTTTATAGGATTAACCTGACTGGAAGGGCTCTGGTTCGATCCTGACAAAACCATGCCAGTAACTGGACTGGCTATGCTACATTGCCTCTACACGTGAATGTGTGTATTGTGCCCTGCAATGGATTGACGTCCCATTCAAGGTGAATTCCCACCTCACCCCCAGTGACCCTGGGATAGGCTCTGGATCCACCATGACCAGGATAAAGTGGTCACTGAAGATAAACAAATGAACTAGGCTAGATTAAAAGTCTGCAACCATAACTGTGCTTTTGCAAGCTATATCCAAGGAAATGACACATAGCTAACTATGTAGCTATGAACAAAGAGTTTGAAAGCATAATGGATTACTATTACTAGAGACTTTACCAAACAAAACAATGACTGCTCATGAGACCATTTGGATCATTTCGGTCTCACTGGTCCTACAAACGCTCACTGATATTCACTCTTGACTTCAGTCTACCTCTGCCTCATTCCTGTGTGGATGCCTTTTTTCACTACATTCTGTACTATGAAGGCCAGTTCATACTGGCTAGCATGTGTCACAACTACACCCCCATTCTGAGTAGCATTTCAATCTACACCGGCACAACCACGGATAATGTACGCCTGATTATGCAGCTGACACCATTTATACCAACTAACTCTCGAACGACTAATTCCATTAATTATTGAACATTAAACAGACATCACTCTTAAAACATCACCAGAAATGTATATTCACCTACTCATAACTGATAATTGGATGCTGAAAATGACAGTTGCCAATACAGATTAAAATCTTAAGTGTGCAGTTGCTCTTCATCCTGCCATTAGCGTGAACGGAAGCGCAGCTGAGACATGTTCAGTGTGGATGATAATAATGTAGACAACAACGGAACCGCAATGTTTGGTCAAAAATCAACCTGAATCACATTTCTGCAATGCTAGGCTTACTATCTGCTTTTTTAACGATTCTTATTTATTATTATTATTAGTGCTTTGCTTCCTGTTTATTTATAGCTTTCTCTTGTATTGGCTACATGTGCACATGCAAAATAATTGCGTGATAGACAGGACCTTCTCCTTCTAGAGATGTTTTCTTTTATGAATAGTTTTTTATGAATATTTGTTGCTGATTAAAGAACCAAGCACGTCTGGTATTTTAATGCTAGCTATAAAGACTGCTTAGCTGAACTCTTGTTAAGACGTTAATACCAACAGTTTAAACTTTTACAGTAAGATAAACCAGTGTCCTGTGATGGAAATGACTACAGCGTAAGCATCTAACTGAAGCTGTATTATCAGCTGAAGCATAGCTGTCATGTCATCCTCTGGGACAGAAGAAAAGGATAATGATAAGACACAGAGCTCTGTCTCTGTCTTTTGCTCTTTTTCTGATGAAAAGTCAGAGGTTGTTGAACCCTGTGCAGTGTAGATAACTGGTTTCTCTCACATGCAGTAAATTTTATCAGTCACTCAATCCGAGAGTTATAACTTGCTCAACCCACGCACAGGGTGAATAAATCAGGCCACTGGGTCCACGGTGCAGATTTACCCTGTAGGCTGACTTTATTCGGTTCTCATCTCAGCCTCAGATGCTCCACCCATGGATTGAATGATGTACTGGATATTGTATGCTTAGCAGAATCCTGTGTACCAGAATGACTGGACTTTTGAACACTGGAATGACATGAGCTCTTAAGACATGAATTACAGCAGCTTTAAAGTGAGATTTCATTTGGTGCAGCTGATCCACAACAAAGCAGGCACTAACTTTAATTCTAGTCTCAGCCTCAGATGCTCTACGCATGGACTGTATGATGTGCTGTAGTATATTGTATACTCAGTAGAAACCTGTTAGTTGTGTACACTAGGGATGGGAAAGGGTACTGAGAAATGATACTTTGTAATAATTATACTGAAAACATCATTCAATCTCTGTAGGTTTGCTTGTCATTTGTATGACTAATGCTACGTAGTTTGCTAATGAATTAATCAGAAGTGAAATAGCATTTAAATAGCCAATATTTACTAAGAGCTAGAATTTTACATTCATGTAAGCTACTGGAATTGATGCTAGTCTACCCTGGCATTAGCAAAGAAAACAGGCTAACTTATTTAAACATAGCTAATGTTAGCAATTTAGCAAAATTTACCTCAACATGATTTTTGGAGTCCATGCCTTCTAGGGAGTCAAAGAAGAAACCTAATTTTACACGAGTCTTTGCTTATTCCAGCGCACATCCTCAGGGTGGACACTCCACTGATGGCTTATCCATATTCAGATGCACACGGATAGCTATAGCGCTAACTACATTGTGTAGCATGAGAAGGTCACAGCAGATGATAAAATGGCATTATTATTCATAGGTTTTTTTTTCCCTATACTGATGAACTTGATTGGATGTTTTAAGCTGAAATAACTGAGCCAGGACAACTGGAGGTCCTGAGGTTTGGTCATGACATCCTGTTTTTAAAAGTTCTTCAAAAGTATTGTTTAAAGTAATTAGCAGAGACTGAACTATCGAGTGGATTGAGAGTAGACTGAATGAGGGTTAACCAACTGCCAGTAGTTGGTTTTTTTACTTTCACATGTCAAAGCAGTTGGCTCTTGGTCATGTTGAGTGATGAAATCTACCACACTGTCTGATAGCTAATGTACTAACTTGCTGGCTTTTGGGTTGTGATTCCAGCTTTACCAAAACTCATCTCTCTAGAGCAGTGGTTCTCAAAGTGGGGTCCAGGGTACCCCAAGTTGGTCTGTTCTTATAACTGTAATCCTATTTGATTGGTCACTTCTCAATCCTCAATAACTAAAAAACAATTATACCTGACATCAAATTGGGCATAATGTGTTCTGTTCGTGGAAAGTTTAGGAATAAAAAGCTCTATGGCTCCAATAAATAGCCAGAGCACTTGCCTAATACCTGAATAGCTGGATTATGTTCATAAAATGAATCTGTGCTGGTCTGGTCCATGGAATTTATTTTACAGTAAAAGGGGTCCCTGATTGAAGTTTGAGAACCCCTGCTCCAGAGCTCGCCATTAAATGTCATCACTCATGGGTGCTCACTCATCCTGAATTATAGCACTATTTCTAAAATGTTGATCCTGGCTGACATTTTATCCTGTTTGTATATGAGTGAACAATGTGCTCATGCATGCGAGTCGGCCACAGCAGAAAGCTCTGGATCTTTCATCGGGAAGCGGCACAGCCGCAATATTTCAAAAGCCAGGCTATCTAAGCGTGCCTTTCACTCCTCTCACCTTTTGCTCTTACTGTCTCCCTCCTCTCAGGTTCTTGTAAACAGTGACCCAGCATGTACTGTATAGAAATGTTAGTCACTAGCCAAGCAGACTGGGGGCTTTGCTTCAGAACTGTCAGGCTGTTGGGTGTCTTTGGCGGTGACTCACTCCCAAGACACTGCATAACATGTCCCAACTAAATACTTGATATTGAACTTTAAATAACAACCCTTGGATGACATCTGCACTAACAGCAATGTGAGGTTCCACCTCTAATTTTAGAACTCTAAACTCACACTAAACTGTTACATCTATTTATAATTTTGTATGCATTTATTTTTGTGTATTTGTTTAGTGGACAAAGTACAGTGGCACGCAAGTGCACAACACATTAACAAAGCCAAAAAACGCAAAAACAAAACCAAGAAGCACATCAACAAAACCAGGAAACACAACAAAACCAAAAACAGCAGCAAATTCAGAAACACATTAACTCAAAACAGAAAGAGTAGGCCCTTACTGAACATCACATGCTTGTAGCTGATTGGAAATGGTGTGTGACTATCATAAGGAAAATTATTTTTTCAGTCTATCTTGTTAACCTAGTGAAAAAAATTTAATGCAAGTAACCCAGCTTCCTTTAGGCAGGTTTTCAGCATTCACATACTCATATTAATGCTGCGCAAAGTTGACATCATATTTAAAATAACATCCTGTGAGTGTCCTTCATAAAAAGAAGCATGAATCAATTAGATTCAATCAGGCTTGTATTTCCTTTAACTGTAAACATCCTCCAGCTCTCTGTTTTCTGCCATCTCTCAGACTGATGCTTGCTGTAGCCAATCAGAAACGAGTGTGTGATTTTCAATATGGACCTAGGCTTTCTGTTTTGAAATAACACTGACAATTCTGAATTGGCTGCTGTTTTCTCATTTGTTGTGGTGTTTTTGGCTTGTTACATAAAAGTAAGAAATTACAATCCAGTGCTTATCTTTTAGGTCAGTGAGGCTTTGCTAGTAAACAATGACTCTGTAAATTGTAAAAATGATATAGAAATATTTTATAAAATGAGTGTGTCACTTTCCATGATAAACATGATATTTTTAATTTTATTAAATTCATTTACATAATGTGCAAAGAAAAAAGCACAGAGATGTATCTTCCATCAAAGTGGCACAGCTTATAAAAAGGGGGATAACATGATGTGGGATAGCCTAAAAACCCTGCGGGTTACTGACAAGTAAAAAAGAAAATATGTTTTTTCTTTCAAGCACTAGAGTAGTGCAGAAGTTGGGTCACTGCCAGTAAAATAAAACTGGACAGTGTTTCCAAAGTAATGATGAATAATCTCACTATCCGGTGTCACCCCTTTTGGGTCTGGTTCCTCTCAAGGTTTCTTCCTCATGTCATCTCAGCGAGTTTTCCTTGCCACTGTCTCCTCTGGCTTGCGCATTAGCGATTTAAATCTACATTCAAATTTCTGTAAAGCAGCTTCGTGACAATGTTAAAAGTGCTAGGGAAATAAAATTGAATGAACTTGAACTGTTTCCAAACCCTTTGCTTCAATATTTTGTTGAGTATTTATCCAGATCAATGAAACACACTCATCGGTCGCTTTAAAAGGAACACTTGTACACCTGCTCATTTATGCAGTTATCCAATCAGCCATTCATGTGGCATCAGCACAATGCATAAAATCATGCAGATACAGGTCAAGAGCTTCAGTTGATGTTCACATCAAACATCAGAATGGACAGTTGAAGACTGGAAAAAGACCAGGTGATTTTTTTTTTTCTAATCTTCAACTGTCTAGTTTGGGTGAGCCTGTGCCCATAATAGCCTCACATTCCTGTTCTTGGCTGACAGGAGTGAACCCAAGGTGTTCTTCTGCTGTTGTAGTCCATCCATCTCAAGGTTCGATGTTTTGAACTCAAGAACTGTTGCTCACTCAATGTTTTTTGTTTTTCGCACCACTCTGTATAAACTCTAGAGACTGTTGTGTGTTAAATTCCCAGGAGATCAAAAGTTTCTTAAATACTCAAACCAGCCCATCTGGTACCAACAACCGTGCCACAATCAAAGTCACAGAGATCCCACTTTTTCTTCATTCTGATGGTTGATGTGAACATTACCTGAAGCTCTTGACCTGCATCTGCATGATTTTATGCATTGTGCTGCTGCCACATGATTGGCTGATTAGATAAGTGCATGAATGTGCAGGTGTACAGGTGTTCCTAATAAAGTGGATGGTGAGTGTATA
The DNA here is from genome assembly GCA_037576675.1 of Pangasius sanitwongsei. Classification (NCBI taxonomy): domain Eukaryota; kingdom Metazoa; phylum Chordata; class Actinopteri; order Siluriformes; family Pangasiidae; genus Pangasius; species Pangasius sanitwongsei. The sequence goes on along the minus strand of CM075009.1, from coordinate 20,135,687 downwards.
TACAAGAATGATTTTTGCATTCTATCTCACTGACCTTTCAGACTGCACATTATATTTACCATTTCAAAAATATCATCTAACATACATTTTGCAGTGTAAGTCTTGTCCACCATGATGCTGCTGACTCTACATTGTTATTGGGAAAGAATTTGGTGAGGCTGTATGCATCCTAAATGCCAGCACTATTGATTGAAGGAGCCACTCAGCACTTCAGACAGTATCTGTACTGCATGATAATACAGTTTGGAGAGAGATATTGCCCTCAGTATCCACACACACTAGTCTTCCACATCCACACAGAAATGTCCCCGATGAGGAAACAGAGCTCCGGGTCTTCCGCTATAGAGACTGAAGAGACCAAAGAGACCGATCTAAATGGGAATCAATCCAGTCACACCAATACACAATGTGTGCTTTTTCTTCTTTCCATCTTACCCCTCACCCCCCTCCTTTTCCTTGTCTCTGTCTGTGACTCATACAGAGATATATCTTGGTATATTCTGTGACCTTCACACCTCCCTGATTCAAGTGAATCCAACCCTACCTTAAACCTGCCATGTTTTACTGATTCTCCATCTACCTCTGTTGGCCATAAAAAGAATAAATGATGATATATCTTTGAGAGGACCACACACTGATAGCTTTTCCATAAAATGTCTGTCAACATGGACCGCGCCCACCTTCCTACACCAATATCCCTAGGATGGCATGAATCCAATTATCATCATCTCAATTTTTCATCCTGTTCAGGTCTACAGGTTTTCATTAAAGTTTATGAACCAATCTGAAGCTCTCCTCCATCAAAGTGACTCCATATTTTAAAACAGGTGCGTTTCACGTTAACTAGTGTCAGTTCTCATTTCATTAACTTTGGAAGACGTGCCGAGTGATGCTTGGTTTAAAATTCCAATATACATATCCCTTTATTATTCCTGGAGGCCACATGGGTTTTCAGCAGCCATGTCTCTTTGAATACTGACCCACAGTCTTTACATGTGTGTGTGAGGATAATAGCCCTGCTGTTTACTTTTCCGCCGCCTCGCGTGCGTCCATCCTGATCCTTCTCTGACAGCTTGCATCTGAGACTTACATGTAAAAAACGCTGCCCTTTTCCACCCCTTCACCAATGCCCTATTCTTTAATTAGCAGCTCTGTCCACTCTCACAAATGGCACCCAGTCGGGACAGCCTTGGAGGTGGCAGGCAAATCGCAGACATTGCTGACATTTCAGCGGCTGCTTTTATCAAGTATGTGTGCGTATGGTTCATGTAGGCATTCTTGCTGTCTTGCGAATGGGTTTGAAGGAAACAGTGGATGAGAGAAACAAAGAGCAGAGAGACTCACCGGCCAAAGAGAGCCATGGAGACTGCAGCGATGTGAAGCATGCTGGATACTGCAAACACTCAGACAAACAATAGCATAGAGAGCATTCATAAAACAGTTTGACTGTTTAACTACAATCATTAATAGCTCAAATGTGATTATATACAGTAGAACACAATGTAATCAAGGGGTCAGATGAGTATTCAAAGCATGTTTATACTAGGGATGTAACCGAATACAAATACATTATTTGGAATGAACAGATAATGTGTTTGAAATAGATGAAGATACAGATATGAATCGGAGGTACACTATTTTTTTCTTTTTGCCAGAAAGGTACACAGGATGCCTGGTTGAGAATAGAGCTATGTATTGTAAGGCTGTAGGTCTTGAGTCTTGGACTCAAGTCTGGTCTCGAGATGTTTTCTGTATTGATTTAGACTTTTCTCTGATTTATTGACATTTGTATGTGGACTCATCTTGGACATTGGTCTCACTAAATATGGTCTTGGTCTCAACTGAGAGTTTGTAAAAAAAAATAATGCTGACCCTATCTTTTACTTTTTGCAAGAAGTAATTCCTTCTTCTAACAGAGCCTAAACATTGGCACAATGCAAGATTCAAGCCAATTAGCTGAAGTCAAGGCTTGGCCTCGAAAAGAAATCGATGGTTTTTGGTTTCAAGCTTCTCAGTCTCATTTTCATTTGGACTTCATCTTGATTTGCCCTCAGCCTCAACATGGTAGAATTTTTTTTATTTTTATGCAGGTGAGTGGTCAGATATGAAGCTTGTGAACATGAGCAAGCAGTCAGATAATAATCTCAAGGGACATTCATTAAAATGAACGTGAACAATGCATTTAGCGCATTCATTCATCCTTACTCACTGTCTGGGTCATTTAAATTAGGCTACTAGTTTGTTTATATTTTGGGAAACGGAAACTAAATTCATTAGAAAATATCATGGGCAGGTACAAACAAATTAATTTTAAAAAAAAAACTGTCCTGTGAATATTTCTATTTCTTTTTTTAATTTTTCCCCCTTTTTCTCCCCAATTTGGTCTTGGCAATCCCTACCCACTCGCTAGCTAACTCTCCCCTATCATACGACAGCTACCAACTGGGGATAGTGGGGCTAACATGCGCTTCCTGAGAGACACGTGCAGCCAACGTACACATCCTTTCAAACTGCTGCTCATACTGCGTTACATGGCAGCTTAACACAATTGGAGGAAAGCGCTATCTGCCCCATTCTGCATGCATGAGCTCACAGACACACATGATTGGCTAGTGTCGCTGTGATTGACAGGGGAGAAAGAGTATGCCATCACTCCCATCCAGAGAGCATGGACAATTTTGCTTTCTTAACTCCCAGCCACGGATGGCTGTGGCATTGTCGGGATTCAAACTTGCGATCTCCGGATGCTTTTCTGCCACTCAGGAGACCAAGCAGATCACATTTCTTAAAAGAAAAAGAAGAAAAAGAAAGGAAGCAACTCCCTTCCAGTTTAGGCCATGCCCACTATGTGTTTAAATCCTAACACAGATACAGATATGAAAGCACTGTGTCAACGTGCTGCACCCCTACTGTATATGACAGTGATAGATGTAAATTAGGAAATGAAATGAATGTGAAAACTCAGTTTGACTTTCTTTTGTAAAAGAAAAAAAGGCTTCTGTTTTCCTGTCTGTCCATTTTTTTTAATTCCAGTATCAGCTGTTCCTTTCTCTTCAGCCAGCCAGTCAAGGTTGTGCAGGAGCTCAAGGTCAGTGCCATAACAGTTTTGACAGACAGGGAATGCTCCTGGGATAAAAATGTCACAAGCCAGAGAGAGCAGCAAGCTGGAGCGGGCTATGAGTTGTGATAGGGGTCAATCACATATGAGCTAGAAACGTCCCTGTCTCCTTGCACAGTAACAGAGGGTTTGTACTGAGGCATTTAAGTGCTTTTTTCCCCCCTGTGTGTTACAGCAGCCGGAAGAATCATGGTTTCACCTCTCAGTTTACTGCACAGGAGCCTTGCTAGAAACATGGGATCCATGGCTTAATGCACAGCACAGACAAATGGATTTGACCTGTTACTGGATTTTTACTAGAATTCCAGGAAACAGTCTGTATCCATTCAGTTGTTCAGTGTTCAGCAAATACAGGCAGCACATGTTTTGCCGCTACTGTAATATGCTTACATGTAAACAGAACCCACGCTGGTAACATAGTAAATGGTGTTGCCAATGTCAATAATGTGTACAACGGAGAGTGAAAAACAAAAACACAGGCTCCATGTGAGTAAAGTTGTGATAATAAGAGTTATAATAACCTGAAAAGGAAAAGATTTGTCAGGTGACACAAACTCCCAAGAAATTGCCTTCTAAACAAACCTTTGAATGTAGTAACCCAGGATTTCTGTAAGTGCTCCCACACATAACTTTTACGGCATCTGAAATGGATATCAGTGGTATTTGTAGAAGCCACAGGGTTCCATGTTTTGATGTTTGACCCTGGGATGGAATTCAGAGTGACATGTTAACCTGCCTCCGTCAGACGTCTGTTGTAAATTCAGGTTAGTGTTACTGCCTGTGTGTTTCCCAGCTCAAGCACCATCCTGTGTCACCACTAGAGGGCATGTTATTTGTTTTCAGTACAGTGTCAAAATGAACCTACCTTTTTTTTCCATGTATCTCATCTGTCATAATCATGCTCCAAATTGCAACAAGGTTTTTTTTTTCTTCATTACACTGTGTATGTGTACGGATATTAAGATGCCCCCTGCCTGCTTCAGTCCTTTTTATTCAGTGGTAGTTACTGAAATGAAAAAAATGTGATGAGGAAACAGGATGGAAGGAAAAATCAATCGTTTTGTTTGCAACTGGAATATAAAACATTCACCTCTTCAGCATCCTGCCATTATGAACTAAAGCATCAAATGCACTTTCAGCCAAATAAAGTACACAAGACTCTGAGTTGTGCTCTGATAGTGTATATGGTTTGTGCTGTCAGTTTAAGCAGTGATCCTTGAAATAAGGCGTCGGAGAGGGCCAAATTGAGTACTCTGTGCTAGTGATTCTGGGTAATTTCTGTGCCCTTGCAGGCTGACCTCCATGCCCTGTCCAGCTTGGTTTTTTTCACAGTTTGTTGTCCTGCCCTCACTCCCATTAGTTGCATGCACTTTAGCTCCAAACAGGTAGTGCTGTATCATCACCAATCCCTTCCCTCCAACAAAGCCTCCATTAAGGCTCTTAAGCTTGATTTGATTACATCACGATCGGCAGCAATCACGTCTGATTCCTACTTTTATGCACTGGCTATGCCAGCATTCTGGTAATATCATCAAAGTGCTGGAAAAAATAGAAAGGAATATCGTACTTCCTATTCCCTGATTCTGTGATAGATATCCAGAGAGATTAACTGAGAGCTGGAGTGGAACTTAGTGAATGTTACTTTCTTACTGCTTTGTGGCCATGGTTTGCCTTCATGGAGAATTGTAGCTGTCATCCATCATGTGAGGCTCAAAGCTGTGTGGCACACCAAGGCAACAGTGATGCACTTGTGGACTAAAATTAGGCTGTTGCTTGCCTCCATTAAACATGAGTTTGTGTCTAGGGATTTAAAAAAATCTCTCTCCTCAGTCTCTCTGACTTAGAAGAAAAACTCTGCAGAAATGTTATCAGACTGGTACCAGGTACTATTAAAGGACCTTGAACAACTTGCATGTTAATCTTTATAATTACGATCTACGATCATGATCTTCAGTGGCATCCAAGATTTCATTTGTATGAAATTATGTGTTGACTTTTTTAGTTTAAAGTTCTTTCATCATCGTGTTTCATCATGTTGTCACACAATTTCCCATGTTACCCAAAATGCTGTCAACTGTTAGCCCTTGCTTTATCTCTACATAAAGAATATGATGCAGCAGAGCTTTAGTCTTTGTGTATGACTAGCTGTCCCACCACTTTTCTCTCACTTCCTTTAACGTTCATGCTAATAACGCCGCCAACGCCATCGTGCTTGTCAACTCGTAAATGGGTGTTGCTGGAAAATGGTGAAAAAATAAGCTCATACACTTTTGTATGTGGCACGCAACCACTAATTTCTCACAGGAATAACAAAAATACAGCACCAACCAACAAAGCATCAGAATTGCAAAACGCATCATAAATATTTCAATATAAACATATTAATCGTTCCGGGGTGGGGTTTTCCTTAAAAGGAAATAGATTTGAATTACAAAAGAAAATGAAAATGATGACTAATGATCACTGACTGGTCATTTTTAATCTACATTTAATGCTGGATCTTTTCAATTCTCACATTGCTCACATTTGGATGAGATTCACAATGGCGGACAACATTTGTGCTTTCTACTCAGTCGTTCTACAGTCGTTGAGCAGTACATAAACAATACTGACATACTAGGTTTTCTGGTAAAGTAGCCTGTGTATGTGCAATGAACAGTGTGTGAAGAAGTGTTGCTGACTACAGTTAAGCTCAACAGGAAGTGGTGTTTATCTGTTTCAACCACACTGGGGGTGCACTGTCTTCTCTAAGTTTTTAAAGTAATCATTTGCATTTCATTAATAGTACCACACCATTGCTACATTGCACCGCTTCCTCTGGATGTCACGTATATTGTTTCGGATAAGCCGTCAAATATTAAAATGTTATTGTAAAGTTATAATGAAGCTGTGCCATGCTATAGGTTAATTTATGATGAGGTAGATTGTTCAAAGAATGTTGGTTTTTCACTTCCTGTTTGTGAAGAGAAGCAATATGAGTCAGTATAAAACATGCTCAGTGAGTAATATGGTTGTATACACGCCAACAATTCAATTATTTGGGTTATTCCATGAAAATGTAGGTTTTTACATGATGGGAGACAGTATTGCAGTACCTAGGGCTGCAAAAATCAATTCTTCAAGAACACGCATATTTAATCATGCAGTTGTATTTAAATTAAAGGTAAATATAAATGTCTGCTAAATGACATTATTTTAATAGCACAGTTATCACTGAGGCATTTTTAGATTCTTTTTTAAAACTATTAGTTATTTTGTAACAATTATGTTAGCATAAATGATTTTCATCATTTCCATCATCAGCTTCTCAGCATGTCCAACTCATTAATAGACCATTGTTGTTCTCACTCAGTTCAGGGGAGCCTTAATGTTTCTTTTTTTTGATCAACCTCTTTTGTATAACATGGTTGACATGGTGGTAACAGAACTGAGTATAAAAGTGTTAACAGGACAACGATTACATATTTCAGGGAATGTTTGTATTTTGTACTAGTTGTAGTTTAACATGGTCATTTAAGAAACAGGTTATTGTAAAAAACAATTACAACTTGTTGGTTTGACAATAAAACCAAGATGTTTGTCTTTTTTTTTTTTAAATAGCAGATCCTGTTGGAAATTCCTGTGGCTCTTGCTTTGGGCTTATTCATTCTGGTAATTAAGCACATACAAATTACATTCAGGTTATGTTATAAGGCTATATTATTCATTATTATTTGATTTATTTTAATTTTATTTAATTTTTATTTAATTTTATTATTACTAGACATAAATTCTCCAATATTCCAGCATGCATGTCAACCCTGTTACACTTAATATAACAGAGCTAATAATAAGATATTTGAATATTAAATTGCTATCTGATTGTTAATTACTAGCATATGAATCGCTGTCTATTAGATGACAGCCACAGGAACACATGATATACATTTGACAGGTGATTATTGATATTGATATTGTGAGAAAAAAAACATTATATGTTCATTTACAGTGACAGAGTTGATGTCTTATGTTTGTCCATCATGTTAAAACATTATAAAGCATATTACACAACATTATATTATATTATACAACATCAAACGCAGTAAATTACGAATTAGACCCTTGAATGTGATGTGAATCGTGTTCCATTATTATTCTATAGTTTTACATAAGAGTAACCGAGGAGACATATGAACACGGTTCTACTGATATGCTCTAACATTCTAACACAAGAAGGCTAGACACAAAACCAATTTTAAAAATGGAGTGTTTTTTTTTATTTATTTTTTTTACCTATTATTAGTTTTAGCACTAATTGTTTTAGGGTGACAGAACCCTTCTCATGCAATGGTACATTTAGTTATTTATTTGCTTGTGTATTCATTTATCTAAGATGGCATTTAAGTCATGAATCATATAGCACAGAGGGGGGCATCTGGAAACAAGGCTATAGCCTGGATGATTATTTCATCAATAGCTTGTCCAGGCCACTCACTGGATCAATACTACACAGCCTTGGGTGATTGCTTGCTGCACTGAGCCTTTCAGTCATGTGTTCCTGTCATGTTCCTCACCAAATTCAGGAGAAATACAGTTACTACTTTGAGGTATACCTAGTGTGATGCAGAACTGTGTCTCTCTCACTGTCCATTTCTTCTGTGGTGGAATAAGAGACAGATTTACTCATCATGACTGAGCTCTTATTCCCAGGAGATGGAGCGTCCTTGTTCTCCACCCCAGGAGGCGAATATAGGATGGCTTGCTCAGTGTCTTACTGCTAGCCAGCCATATGCAGCTTCAGTCCCCTATCCATACTCCAGCCCGTCAAGGACACCACAGCACAGGACAATGCGCTCTCACGAACATAGCTTGGTAAAACCCTGACCAAGCAAACTCATTAATCAAAACAATAAACAAATGTACCAGTGTAACCGTCACAAGCTTTCCCAGGTACTTCATGTCATATGCATGATTGAATGTGAAGACTTGAGAAACTTGTATCGTTTTAACTCGTTCCACAGGGATGTGCAGTAATCTGCTTTAAAAAAAAAAATTTAAAAAAAATCTTGCAGATGTGCATCAATCCACATGATGCTGCATATAATCCCACAGTGGAATATGCCATGACATCAGCTCATGTGCCATGCCACAATTGCAAAATTCCAGGAATCTCCGAGGTCATTGGCTGTCCTCTACTGTAAATTGTAAACTCAGTACAGCTTCCCAGGTGAACTGTAAGCCACTGAGGGTCAGTGTTAATGTTTGTTGGTGCCACCGTGAACTGTTTGACTCCTGGCTGTCCTTCAGGCTAATGGTGGTCAGCCCAGATGCTGTATTTGCTTACGGATGTGGCTTGCTGCAAGGCAAACCATTAACACAAGCCCACAATCATTCCTTGTAATCATTCTTAAAGCATGTTTAAACATTATATCCCTGAGATAAGGTTGACCTCCAGTGAGCCTCCAAAGTCACCTTTGCAGTTTACAATTAGCTTTTGAATGAGCTTTTCATGCATATTAACAGCCTTAAGGTATGCATTTCTTGTGTTTGTTTCAATCTTAATTATTCCACTGATTGCATGGCAGTGAGTTCTAATGGGCAGAAAACATCCCTCTCATTGTAGCAAAACGTTGGCTCAGGAAGCCCTACACTGTGTGCGTGATACATTTCAGTTCTGCATTGAAAAGATGATTCAATCCTCTTTCAAAACAATTTTGTGGTGCCAATCTTACATGTTAGAGACAGCGATTTTTCATCCTGCAATTGATTTAAATGGCTTCTCTGAGAGCTACAAGTGTGTGCAGCATGTCTGCTGGCTATTTACAGCTCTAAACCTGTGACTCAAGCAATGCTGCTCAATAATGCATTAGACTGCTTTTAGGAGAAATGCAGTAGCTGAGTGCATAATTTGGCAAGGAGTTTCAGCTGAGTGCAATTTTTAAAGCCCATCATGCGATGCCATCCCATTTATTTCCCCCTTATGCCTTTATTTTTATTTATTTGTAGCGGCTGTCCATTAGTCACCTCCTGTACACCTACTGTAGCTAGTGACATTGTTAGGGACATGGTTTGGTACGTAGCTCTGAGTATTTTTTTTTTAATCCTGATGCACTGTCTTAATGTTTTTTTTATTAGTTCTGGAAGCACAAACACCTCACTACTCAGTAAAACACCAAATCTAGGGTAAAGTATGCATGCAGATGTCAACCAGTCAATCTCATCAGACCTTCATTGGTTAGCACTGAATGTAATGATTAGTAGAGAGGTTAATAATTATATATTAAAGCATACCAGTATTAGCACAAGGAATATTGTTAAGAAGGTGATTTGAGGTTAAAAAAAAAGACAAAAAAAACAAAACCTAAAAATCCCAAAAACACAGATACACTATTTCACAAAATATAAACCAACCATTTCTGACAAAGACTCACAGGAGGTTTGAGTCAACTGGCAATGACACTGGATCTCCAGTGGATTCTGATTTATTCATTTCAGTTGAAGTGAAAACACCCACAAGCTTCCCCCTAACCAAATCCACCCTCTATGCTGAAAGTATGTCTGCCTCTTAGGTTGACTTTTAAGAAAAAATTAGAAGCAGACCTGATTTCCAGAGCAGAGTGTAGAAGAAAATCAAGCAACATTGAATATTTAAGTTATTGATTAGGAAGCGTACGAAAACAGAATTATTATTATTACACTATCTTTACAGACTGTACATTTAATACAAGAAATAGCTTTTATGGTGACTTACTTGTTTCTAAGTAAAGTACTAAGCATAGTTTAGCTGTAGATACAGAAACCCATAGCACCTCATTAGTATAGAAATTATTAATAATATTGAGTACTAGTAGATGACTAGTATTTTTAATTAGCAGTTCTAAAAGCAGTATATTATTATATAAGCACAGTGATCCTGAGTGACTGATGACTGATGGTGAGACTAACATGGTGATGGTTTTCAGCCATCACAAATAGTATTTGAAAAATGCTAACTGTAAACATTTTCTCCTGTGCAACTTATGCCTGAAATTATTCACATTTCAGGTTAATATGTCACTGCACCTTTGCATAACAGGTGCTTATTTTGCATAACTATGAGACCCTGTGGCTGTCCGTTATTTGTTTTGTTAGAATGAGTGCTCTTACAGTATCAGAGAAATACTGCCTGGCTGTCTCTACCAGTATGTGTTATACCAGCACATTGTGTTGTGTTTGTTGTGTCTGCTGTCCAGCGGATGTCCGGTGAGTTTGTTCTCACCCATTTTCCCTGGCCTCATCAGTTCTGCTACTAACCACCAAGCCTATTGTTGTGTGTTGTAAATGTGTGTTTGGTAATAAAAAAGAAAGTGTTTTTTTTTTTTTTTTTTTTTTTTTACAATGCTTCCTGGTTGCCAACACCACAATATATATCAATATAGTATGCTATAATAGTAATGATGGGTGTGAATCTTTGGGTTGACAGTGAATCAATTCACGGTGCATTGGCTTTCAATTGATTCATAAGCACTGTATGTAAATGAATTCAGTTCAATACACTAAACAGCGATTTGATTCAGTGATTCAGGCTTCTTGAAAGAAATTGTTAAAATGTGTTAAAAATACTTGTTCCTCTAAAATAACTCAGGATATTTATTTGTTACTGAAGGCCAAATGTAGAAAGCTGTTTGTGGCCATTTTTAGCCTGCATTTGCCGCAAAAAATCTTGCATCATATAAAACAATGTACACAAAACAGAAAACTGAAGTATTGCCTGACCATGATGTAATGAGAGGATGATCATAAAAAAAACGTTGTATTGGTGTGTCCTAGGATATGATGCCAAGTCTGTCCATAGATTGCTCTGGACTTAGCCCTGAATGTCTTCACATTTTCCACACGCCCCTGAGGGCAGCTCATTTTGGTGTCAGTGCTGCCCGCACTTACACAGTCACATCGTTTTTACACACATGAACACACAAATGCACATATTAAATATATACAAATGCACGAATAAAGCCAGTGCTGCTGTTAGACTGAAGAGGCAGTGGAATAAGGGAGAGGGGTATGACTTTAAATGTCAGCCTTGCCACATCCAGTTTAAGTAATGATGATAAGCAACAGTAAAAATATTATAATTGCTATACACCTGCATATTTCTGATCTACTCACTAATTCTGAAAGCTGTAGTGTGGTGACACTTGTTATGTTCTTTGTGACCTTTTGTTGCTAATGTGCCCATATGTCAAAATGACTTGTTCTGAGTACATATGTGTGTGTATGTGCTCATATATGTGTGGATATGCTAAAAATTTTTGTATCATTCTGCTATGTGACAGATGCATGGGGCTTGCTGGGTGTTTAGGTGGCTGAGGTTGCCAGGGCTACGCTGCTTGTCTTCCATGACCGAGCAGAACAGTGAGAAAATGCAGGGACATGATCATCTGGCTTATTGCACAAGGATGATTCCAGAAGGGCAAAGCAATGGACAGGGGAGCATTTCTCTCTTTCATAAAACCATGCAGTGCCAGACACTCTGGAGGATCAGCATGCCTGTTGCTAGCTATCGGTGTCCAAAATACTTCAGCCAGTGCTGTGAGAACGTTAGTGAGTGATAGCCCCTTCCAAGTATACTGCTTTTGAACAGGACAGTGTGAAACAGCTTGGTATGGTGACCAGTTTGCATCCATGTACTATTTGTACCCTGGTCGAGTATGTGCTTCTGTTTTCCATTACATAAACATATACATAAATACAGGAGGAGTTCTCTGGAGGGTGTGGTGTGATGCTATGATTTCACATTAGCAGCCACAGCAGCAACAATGAAGGACCTTTATGGTCCGATTTACTTTTTACCCTGATAGTAATAGAGTAATGGCCCACTGCAATGAAGTACTCCAAATCTGACTGCCAGAACACGGCCATAACTCAACCTTGATGAGACTGCTCTCTCACAGCAGCTTACAGCTGCAACAAATTTAATAGGTAAATAAGCAGCATGCAAATACATTACAGCACAACCTGTTAATTTATATAGTGTTGTTAAAGAAATACTTGTTTACTTGTTTTTATATAGCTTCAGCCTAGCTAGAATCACTTTTCTCCTGGACTGTACAACACAGCAATCTTACGTAGTAGTTTTTGTTGACATTTCTATCATATAGAAATGAAAAAAATGGAGCCTTCCATTTGGACCATTATTTGACCACTTTTGGCCCACAATACACTTGCTATTCCCATTATGGCCCTTATGTGCCTAAACTCAACTGAATTCAGCCTGGAATCCTTTATTATCTGGGTTTAGATTTATGAGAATATTTTCTGGGTTTTCCATTGTATTTGATGGCAATGTCATCAAAAATTACCACTTATGATTGCTATGCTGTATGGTCCAGGATAAATGTGTCTCAAACTATATAATAATGTTGTAAATAGTACAGCACTATATAAAGTAACAGATTGTGCTGTAATATATTTAAGTACAGTAATGTGTAATTTAAAATGCTTGTCTGACCATATGAGTAATGTGTAATTTAAAATGCTTGTCTGACTATTTCTAGCTCAATCTATAATGTCTCAATTTGGTATTTTTAGTGCGCTGGTAAGAAGGAAAACAAATTAAAACAAACTTTTACTAGATTAGGGTGTAGAATAGTAATGCCTAAATATGCTCAAATATGCTCAACCCAAGATTTGTTTATGTATGTTTCCATGTTTCACTGTCTGGTGGATAAACATTGAGAGGTCCCTCAGATTTCTGGGCCCTTGTTTTGAACTGTTTGAACCTGAGCAGTCAGATACACCATTCATTTTTTCTCCCACAGTGACATCCCTGAACTTTGATGTGAGTGCCAGGTGGATAAATTACTAAACAAGATTGAAGACAAACAGCCAGAATCTGCAGAGTTGTGTGAAGGCCCTGGGAAATGACCTCTGCATGGGAAGTCTTTTGTTGTAGTCTATGCAGAAAGTAAACCTGCTACAGAGTAGATGGGTTTTCCCTAGACTATAGCAGTAAACCAAGATCTAATAAATCATTCAGAATCCAGATCTATTTTTATCTTCAACCTTACACTGGCCACTAAATCCGTAACCTTCTCTACCTATGTACCACTCTCTTACCCTGGCAATGAGCTTTCTTTTGGCTGCAGCTGAGGAAAGATGTGAACCATAAGGGGAGCTGAGGTTCTCTACATACCACAGAGGACACTCTGATCCGTTCCTTCTTTGTGACAGAAGGCTATTTCCAGAGCAAATCACATGACGACAATAGGCATGCGTGCGTGTACCCCGCACCTCCTCCTGCTCTGTTTAATAACCGCCAGGCTGGAGCCTGCCTGTGTGCACTTTGATATGTTTAAACTTTAAACAAATCCTGCTTGTGTAGTTGTACCTGTTCACCATAAACAGTAAACGGAGACTGTTCTATTCTTGTTGGCTCCAATACTGCTCTCTGCGTGACAGGAGGCTGACTTGAGAGTCGTAGGCATTGTGTTAATTCTCTGAGCTCCTCACAGTTCCAGCCAGAATGCTGTTGTGGGTTAATCAAATGAGCCTGCATCTGTCAGAGACACCTGCTTTCAATGTGTGTGTGTGTGTGTTCAGCACAATGTGCCTTATTTTTATACCCAGTAATAAGAAATCTTTGCCCAACGTTTGCTTCATTCTGGTTGGTATAGTAAGGATTGGAAAATGGTGTTTTTAACCTGAAATCACCATGAAAGTGAAGTATCTCTAAGTAAGCATATCCAGAAAATGAATATTGACTATATGTCTTAATAATTTGCTTATGCACCATGTTTTCTTTTTTTTTTTTCCAGTTTACATCTGAGGAGTTCACAGCGGAGTCCCCTCACACACAGAAAGATGTGAAATTGCGAGCTGGGCCCCACTTTCTCTTTCAGGTCAAGATTAGACCATGTTTACTTCTCTTCCACCTTACGCCAGCTGAAAGGGTCGACATAGCTGCCTATGTGAGTCAGACGTCAACACACACTTGCTGTCTCTCACCTGCAAAGGGTTAAGGAGCATGTGAGGAGGTTTGCTTTCCACGATCTTATCGACATTTGTACATTAAACAAACAGAGGCAGATTTAACCTTTGCACACAGTTATGAAAACAAGTGATGGTGGTGTGTTTGGCAGAGAAAGGTGGAGGCATGGATAGCTTGTGGAAGCAGTCACATGAGCGTGATGAGCCTTGCTTTGAATTCCAGTACTCCAACTGTCCAAATATCCCAGGAAGGGGACAGGGCTGTGTTCTGGTTGGAAGCATGGCTGCTAGAGAAATAGATGTGTGTGACAGATCCCAAGAAACCAGGAAATGTGTGACATGGAGGTGTGAAATGCCTGTGAAATGTGTTTCATAGAAATCCATTGGACAGCATCATTTTACTCTACATTTCCTTTCATATATTCTCATATACTACTGAAAGCTTTCTTCTTTATGCATGGCTAGTTCTCACTGCACTGCTATGGAATGCTTATTGATTCCAAAGGAAAAGCTGAACTATAGAAGAACCTAAATGGCCTTGCCTTGTAGTTAGATGCATCCCCTCCTCACATAACCCAGCAGAGTTATTGATCTGTGGGCTAGCAGTTCTCAATGCTGGTGTGGAGGATTTGGGCTCCACCACTAACGAAGGTAGAAATCCACCTTGATTCTCATCCCTTAGGGACAGGCTGCTTCTAGAGCTACATTTTTCTAATAGATATCCCAATCTCGACCTGCTTGGAACATGTTTGTGTTGCTGCATGCTATTTGCATGATTACTGGATGTAAATGGTGCTTGGAGGTCACCCTGGTGAAGCTGCTGACTCTTAAATATGGGGCAACATCTCTGGAATGTTAAGGCACTGATGTGGAACTAACATTCCACCAGCAGCAGTTGTCCTTGAGCCAAGAGTGCTCTCCTGATTGAAGTTGCTGACAAATGCTTTTTTCACTGGGATGGAAGAAGCTGCCATTTGACCTCTGACCTACAGTACCTCACCCCACTGAGATTACCATGTAAATGAAGACAGAAAAATCTCTATGCTTTCTTAAA
This sequence comes from Pangasius sanitwongsei, assembly GCA_037576675.1. Taxonomy (NCBI): domain Eukaryota; kingdom Metazoa; phylum Chordata; class Actinopteri; order Siluriformes; family Pangasiidae; genus Pangasius; species Pangasius sanitwongsei. The sequence continues at coordinate 20,120,568 of CM075009.1, read as the reverse complement.
CTTGGATTAACGCCCTGAAGGACTAAGGCAGCAATAATACTGATTAACCAACGGTGGTGGCAGGTGGTGCACGACAGCTCCATTTCTCCTCTGTGACTGAGCTCAGAGGTTAACCATGCCGTAAACATTTTCATCATCACTAACTTTCAGTGTGTGTCAGTTAGAATTGGCCTTTGCTTTATTAATAGCTGCATATTTCTCTTATTTCACAGTTAAAGGAAAAGTCCACACGGAAACACATTAAACATGTTTATATTAAAATATTTGTGATGTCCTTACTGATTGTGTTGCTAATTTATTGGCTGAAAGAAAAAAAAAAAAAAAAATATATATATATATATATATATATATATATATATATATATATATATATATATTGCTAGTGCAGTAAAATGGCATTTAATAGGAGAAAAATGTACAACATTTTTACATCTCAAACCTATGGCTCAAAGAGCTTCTTTGCTAACTCACCATTTCCCAGCGATGTTCAATATCATATTAATGAGCAATCCAAGATAGAAGTAATGGCGACAGCAAATGCTAGACTCAAATTTCCAACCATATGGGTAAGTTACAGCAGAGACTTGACTTGACTCAGCCAGTTAGCAAATATATGAGATAAGCACAATGGCACTGATGGTGGCAGCTGAGTAGGCGGGAGAGCTGGACAAACTGAAGGACTAAAGCACTGCTGCTCTTTGGATAGAGATGAAGCAAGGGCTAAATCCCACTGGTACCACTATCTGTAGCTAGTTGAACAGTATTATAGGTAATGTAGGAAGTGGTTAACCAAAGAGAAAACAGACTAAACTGTAGATGAAAGAAGTTTAAACTATAAAACTCAACTCAGAATTTCATTACAAAATAAATATTGGATGCTTTTAAAGATCACATGTTAATTATAAAGATTAATATGCAAGTTGTTCAGGGTGGATTTTTCCTTTAATAGTGGACTACAGCCTTTTAAAAGGATAATCAAAATACATGATCAAACAATGACCTCACACTATAAGCTAAATGAATTAGATTAACCAAATTCCTTACAGAGACCTTTGAGCCTTTTGAGATATTATCATTGCAATCCCAGTAAATAACAAACAACATTTTTTTTATGAGTTCTACCTTCTCTTTGAAGTGCGATAATACAATCTGAAGCATTTCCTTGAAACTTATCACTGGGCTGATTCTGGGCTGGATAATTATGCTGGTCCAGATAAGATAATTAGTGGAAAAATTCAAATAAGGGTGGTACAATGAAGAGGGCACCAGTGTTTGTCCCAAGAGACTTGTGACATGGAATTGGACTCTTGCTTTTCCCTGAAACACCATACCATGGATGGACATGGAGAAAGCTACTGGAAAGAGTCTGGAAGTGGTGTGGGGACATTTGTATGCTGGATTTCTAAACAGTGAAGGCAAAGTCCAATCTTCTGCCCACCTACAGAAAACAACAGGTGCTACATGCTTTAGTGCTACAAGAATGAGAGGCACTTTATGTGTGGTCTAGCAGACAAACAGCTAATGATGAGCCCTGGAGGAAAAGCCACTGTGCAGAGATAGGGGTTTCTGTCAGAACAGAATAAAGTCAGCCTACAGGCTGAATCCCTACTGTGGATCCAGACAGGTTATAAACAGTTAGATCCAGAAGTATTTGGACAATGACAGAGTTTTTGTGATTTTGCCTTTATACACCACCACAGTGGATTTGAAATAAAAC
>CM075009.1:20041090-20118751 GCA_037576675.1 Pangasius sanitwongsei | reverse complement strand
TCTACACTTCGATCACATCTTGATTGTTTTATTTCAAATCCATTGTGGTGGTGTATAAAGGCAAAATCACAAAAATTCTGTCATTATCCAAATACTTCTGGACCTAAGTGTATTTGCATTACTCTGACTTGTGTGTACAGGGCAGATCTTATGATTCTATGGATAGTTGGAGAGAGACTGATAACATTTACTGCATTCCAGAGATACATGGGGTTCAACAGGTCCAAAATCCCTGGTACTATCCTCCATACAATTTTTGACCAGTTGTAAGTAAATCTCATGGATAGGAGGAGATAACTATTCAGGACATCACATAAAGGTCCATGAAAAAGTTCACATTCTCTGATTTACGGTGTTGCAAAAGAAGAAAGACCAACTACAATAAAAGCTCATCACAACATTGAGCAAATGCCAGATAAAGATAGAGCTTCTTGTTTGCCATTATTTCATCCCTTTTTTCAGTGCTAGATATGGAATGCAATGAATACCCCTAGAGAAGATGAAATTGTAGTTACATTTGAAGTGCTAATCCACAAAATTAAGTAAGCCTAAGTCACCACTAATGCTCCTATAAATGCTATCTACAGTGCCTCCGGAATGTATCCACCCCCTAGTGATTATTTCTCTTTTTGCTGCGTTGCAACATCAAAATTAAGTATATTAGAATGGGATTTTGTTTTGCTCCTTTTGAAATGACTCTCTACAGAAATAAAATTAAAAAGAATTTTTAAAAAAATCTTATCACAGCTTAATTAATAATTAAGTGATTATTTATCCACCAGAGTCAATACTTGACTTGCAATACTTGCCTTTTTTTTTTTTTTGCCTAATTGTCCTTTTGCAGCAATTACGGCTTTGAGCTGTCTTGGCCATGCCTCTATGAGCTTTGCTCATTTTGATTTTGGCATTTTCTTCCATTCTTCAATGCAAATTTTCTCCAATTCTGCCAAATTAGATGGAGAACATTGATGGACTGCAATTTTCAGGTCATGCCACAGATTTCCAACTGGATTTAAGTCTGGGTTTTGACTTGACCATTCCAAATCAATATCCATAATTTTTTAAAGCCATTTCTTTGTATATTTTGTCCTGTGCTTTGGGTTGTTGTACTGTTGGGATGTAAATTTTCACACTAGACACAGATTTCTGGCTGACTGGAACAGGTTCTCCTCAAGAATATGCTTGTATCTGGCTCCATCTGTAACATCAGTCCACTGAGGTGAGCGTAGTGAAGAACCCAAGTGCAGCTTTTATTAACAAAGTGAAAACCAAAAATACCAATAAAGACTTGACTTGAACAGACTTGAACAGACTTGACACGAACAGACTGCAAGTTACAACAACAATACATGACCAAAGACAGTGGCTACATGAGGGCTATATATACACCAAACAATCAAGGTAACATGACACAATCCAATCAGAATCAGAACAAGACACATGAAACCAAGGAACCAATCAGAACATGACACAAAGACAAGGGTAACACATGACAAGATAGGAACCATGACTAAACTCCAAAATAAGACATGAGAACAATGAACAAGAAACAAACAAAACCCAAACCCCACGTTACACCATCCATGTTCCCCGTGACGGAAACTAGATTTTCCTGCTAAAAAAAAGCAACCCCCAACACAGACAGTGCTACCACCACCATCCTTGATGGTAGGAATGGTGTTACCTGGGCGTCGAACTGTCTTTGGTTCTCATCAAACATAACACTTTGCTTTTAGACCAAATAGCTCAAAATCTTTTTTCCTTGCTCCTCATCACAGCAAGACTAATCTGATCTGCTGTTTTAGTTGTGAGACCTTTCAAAGTCAGTGATATTTATTGTGCAACCATACAACTGAACATAAGTTTGAAATTACCACAGGTGTACCCAGTTTAACATATTTAGTGTGAGTGCTCCAGAAATTACTCACTACTCAAGAAAAACGAAATACTAGTCCTAATGTAGACTGTTAAAAGAAAGGGAAGTGAGTGCTTATCAATTAAGAAGTTTTTAGATTTTGTATTTTTAAATAATTCTGATGACATCTAAATAATGTTATTTAAGAAATAAATTTAATACCTAAATTTGTTGTTGCAATACAGCAAAAGAGATGTAATTACTAAGCAGTGAATATTTTCAGGAGGCAATGTTTATGGATGAAGCATAGCCATTTTCATCTTTGGCAACTGATTTACTATGAGTAAACAGTCATATCTCTAAGTATATCATGGTCTGTTTTTTTTAATACTAATAAAAAGAAAATGCAGCCAGTACAATTAGAAGTGTATCCATTTCCTGCTTGGCATACATTCTTCTAACCTTTTGCACCATTCCTGTACAATAATCTAATCCTTATCTTAGTATTCCTGACATTGTAATTTGATTACTGTTCCACAAAATCTAAGAAAGACAGATCTAGTTGGAGTGTTTCTGGAGAAAAAGGGAGTGGCTTTCTTCATTGTCTAGGCAATAGAGAGGGATATCAGTACATAGTGACTAATTGTAACATTGCAACAGCACAGGGTTATGTCCTGAATCTTGCAGACTAGCATTGCAACAGTAATACCATGAAGTAAGAACAAAAACATGCTAACTTGTCCCATGATACTTGACACTCATTCCACATATAATTAGTTCCAGAAAGATGATGACAGCCTTGTACAATACATTCTGGTTGTTTACTTATGTGACTGTAAATAGTCGGTTATTTAATTTTACTTTAGAAAGTATTTAGCATTCAGGGCCAGTAGAAGAAATCAATACCCTTTATCTAAAGCGCCTTTTTACTGGTCAAGAAAAGAGGCAAAGGCGACACTCTCAGAAAAAAGGGTACTAAACTGTACCTTTCCTTGTCGCTGGAATTGTACCCTCAAGCGTACACCTTTTGTACCTTCAGTATGTAAACATTACATAGAAAGTTACATCTAGTGTAACTTTTAAGCTTTAGCCTAGAAGGTAATTATGGTCCCATTTTGAACCTTTTAAATACAGGGTGTCCCAAAGGTCTCCATACATAGGGGAAATTAACACTTTTTAGCAAAATGTCTTACAAAATTTTTCATACTTAGTTTATGTTGTATTTTTTTTCTTTCAGATAGCCTTTAAGAATGCCTTTGACAAAAGCAGAATGTATTGAAATCATTCTCATGGCTGGATCAGGAAGCTGTCCCAAGGTTGTGATGGACTTTAAAAGAAAACTGGCAAGCACATCACACACGACACTGCTGCCAAACTTATTAACAAATTCAAAAGCCTGGATGTGTTACGGACCAATCAAAAAGTGGACGTCCACGAACATCCACTGACGAAGACACAACTGACGTGGTGCAGGCATACATAGTCCCCTATCTTACAAGACACCCTATATTTTCTACGAGTACGTCATATTCACATTTCCACATAAAAGATAAATATTAAAGGTACAAAAAATAAGAGCACCACCACACCACAGCAGGAAGAATGCTAAACAAAAGTTTACAATGGCCAAGCAAATACTGATCAGCAGCTGCAGAAAAAGCCTACTACAATGATTTCTGATAGAATACCATAAACTACTTCAGTATTTTGTGGATAATTGCATCATGTGATTGTCTGGTATTGCTGAGGACTGCTGGTGTGTAACCCTGCTGTACTTCCTTCTTCATGGATGAATCAGGTTCATTTCCTCCTCTGTAGTTATGTGTGTCAATACAGTCGTTCTGTTCATGTACTGTGTATTTTTCATGACTCAGTTGCATGACATCTGAGTCTTGCATTAGGCTCAGATGGGAAAGTCCAGTTTTTTTTTCTGCCTGCCTGTTTTCTTAGTTAAATCTTTCCTATCCGCATAACCACAATGGTTATTTTCACTTGTTACAATCAAAGTTCAATGCTCTGGTGTATCATAAGCTTTGTGCATTCATCTCATAGCAGCAGGTGAATGGAAGTGCTGCAGTGGAGAGTGGTGTTTCATTGGGAGTGTGCATCCAGCTTTATAACGATGACTAATCCCTGTCTTAAACCCCTTAATTAGGCTCAACCCATGTCAGTTCCCTTTCCCCTCTCTTGTTACTTCCCATCTGAATTTGGTTCCTTGTCACACTCCTGAACAGGGAGAAATACACAGGCAGATGCTAAACCTTAACAAATTAGCATGTGCACATGAAGCATGCTAGCATGGGACTGTTACTTTGAATAACAGTCTAACTGACACATATACAATATCCCTCCTTCCTAACATGATCATCTTAAGCAGGTTCAGTAAGCTGTTGATGTCAGGTGTTCCTGTGTGCTTGTCTACACACGTGTGTATGTGTGGGTGTGTGTGTGTGTGTATAAGAGCAAGAGAGAGAGAGAGAGAGAGAGAGAGACGAGCAAGGAGTAACTAGTGAGATTTATTTTTTAAATAGTGCATAGTCACAAAAAATGTCATTGCATAAATATAAACTTAAGACAGCAGATTGGGATGCATTTGCTTTGATTCCACAATTGCCTTGCCATTAGGCCTTGTAAAACTTAAAAATGAAACTTTTTTAAAAAAAAATAATTTTTCAGCATTGAATCAAAGAGAGCACACATTTAAAAATGTGCTAACCTATGTCTGATAACAATACAAAAAACAATTTTTTACAGCATATTTTTAGCATAGAATTAGCACTAACTAGCATCTGTGGTGATAGCATTAAGAACCTTTAATGATTTACTTAAAATGGATTTTTTCAGTCTATAATTTGGGTATATCACTTTCAAAGAGACCTCTTCAGTCAATATCACAATATCACTGAAAATAGAAAACAGAAGAAAAAAAGGGAAAACATACTCATCTTCTTCCAATAATCATTAAGAAATTTGCAAATGATGCAACTTCCCTGTTGAACATGCGACTTGTGGAAGATCCCATATATTTCCTAAGGGTGAATGTGTTCAGGTCACAGGGTTGAATGAATATTGTGGGACACATTTAAAACATAATTTTTTCATAATCTATAATGGATAACTAATGGGAAAAATGTTTCAAGCATGAGATTTTCAATGGATTCAGACATGATTGCAAAATAATACAAGTTCTGAAGTATTTTAATGATTATATTATTTACCTTTAAATGTAGGTCTTTAAAATACACTATATGGCCAAAAGATTGTAGACACCTGACCATCACACCCATATGTGATTGTTGAACATCCCATTCCAGATTTAGTCCCCCTTTGCTGTTATAATAACCTTCACTCTTCTAGGAAGACTTTCCACTAGATTTTGGAGCATGGCTATGGGGATTTGTGTTCATTCAGCTACAAGAACATTAGTAAGGTCAGGTGCTGATGTTGGATGAGCAGGTCTGGGGAACTTATTAGGTGTTCCAGTTCATCCCAAAGGTGATCAGTTGGCTTGAGGTCAGGGTTTTGTGCAGGACACTTGAGTTCTTCCAGACCAACCTTGGCAAACCATGTCTTCATGGAGCTTGCTTTGTGCACAGGGGCATTGTCATGCTGGAACAGGTTTGGGCCTCTTAGTTTCAGTGAAGGAAAATCTTAATGCTACAGCATACAAAGTCATTCTAGACAATAATGTGCCTCTGACTTTGTGGAAACAGTTTAGAAAAGGCCCATAATATGGGCAAGCATCTAGTGTATGTTTAAAATGTACTGTACTCTACCACATTACTTTATCAAGCAGTGTATATACACATTTGAGTGGAATATACACAATATTTTGACAGCCCAGCAACTATTTTAGGTTAGCAACCTTTTCTGAATGTTATGGTTCAGTGTCTTTTGGTTCCTAGACTGTTCGGGTCTCTTGGATGTTCTGAGAGTATTCCTACATGATGTTTAAATTTGTTCATAAAACATTGCTGCAACATTTCTAACTGTGGAACTTTAATTCTAAGTTTCCAGAATGTTACTTTATGTCAAACTGGGAATGTTGTGTGCCCAACATTCTAATAACATTGAGTCAAAAGCCATTATTAGAGCAGATGTTTTTTGGAGCATTGCCGGGAACGTTATTTCTGGAATTTCCTTCTGTAACTGCATACTGTAATGATACACTGTGATCCTACTATCCGGTGTCACCCAGAGTACTCTGTTTAGTCTGGTTCCCCTCTTGGTTTCTCATGTCATCTCAGGGTTGTTTTCTTGTCACTGTCATGTCTGGCTTGCTCATTAGGGATCTTCATCTCGTGTGTTAAAGAACTGTACAAATAAAATTGAAGTGAATTGAATTGTATGTTACATTCTTAGAAACTGTGGACTACTTCCCAATGTTACTATAATGCTATAATAAAGATTTATGTTAGCTGGAGCATGGTACTGAAATTCTTAAATGACTTCACAAAGATTACCCTGAAGCCAAGTGAAGCAGAAAAAGATGATTTTGGGTCAAATTGTCAATTGTGGAAGTTTTCACTCATGCAAATAAGGGAAAAGGAGGATACAAGTCATCCCTTTTTTGATTTTTGCTTTTCCAACAGCAGTGAAAGAGGAAAGCCGAGCACGCTCTGAATGTTCCAGCAAAGCCTTTTCCGAAAAGAGCTCTGACTACTTTACTGCACAAAGAAAAAGGAAAAAAAGGAACGTGCACTGAATTCCTCTATTGCCTCTTTTAGATGTGCAGCCATGTAAAGAAATCTGCATTTATAAGCTGCTGTCTGTCCAATACATTAAATTTGAGCTGTGCTTTATGAAGCATACAGTAGTAATTAAAGTATTCTTTTATGTTGAAACAAGTTTGCAGCTTGCTTCAATAACCTCTTGCCATTTCTGCTTCATGTAAATGGACTATCATGTACCTGCTTACAAGTGTTACAAAAGACACTCATTAAAAGAGAAAAGGGAAAAAGATCATCTTTAGGGAAAATTAATCTGTAGGGCATTTCATGGAGCACAGATATCTCCTCAATTTTGTACTAAGTGTGCTGTAAAACTCTCCCTTGCCGAAGGTATAATATTTGCATTTTGCAGTGAACTGCAGGACAGATGCTATTGCTCCTGTTTATATATAGCTCTTTTCCCCTGTTATGAGTGTGAGGTGGAATGGAATGAATACCAGTTGTTGTATAATCTTTGTATGACTAACCACTGCAGCAAACCTACAGTAGCATCCCTGTCAGAACTGAGGTAGAAGCCAAACACACACACAGACAAACCCAAACTGCCCATGCAGTGCTGCTTATAATCAGGATAATAGCCCTGTGCATAATTCAATTACCCAGAGGTTCACTGTTGAAGGCGTGTGGCTCTGTGATAAGCCAGCTGTGTTATCACGTTCTGTGTCTCTGGGCACAAACGTGTCTCTATGCTGCTAACGGCTGCACAAGGGCTTAGAGAAAGAGTGCACTGGAAGGGTTATGGCAGTCATTGCCTTCATTATCATTTTGTCCTTTGGGGATGGTCGAGCATTCAGGTAATCATCTGCCATTGTGTGGGATTCATGAGAGTGGGCGGTGATGAGATCTAACCTATTGGTCCTGTGCTGAATATTGGTATGACCTGGCCTGCCTTTCTATCCGCAGGGAAGCAGTGACAGTGTCACTCATGAAAATTCTGTTTTTGTGCTCTCTATTTCTCTCCAATGCTTGAAAAGCTAAGGAATATTGGTATGAAAATTGCAAATATCTAGGCAGTGTTCAAACATATTCCACTTTTCTCCATCTCTTTCCATTCAGGCACACCTCCATTACCTACTTTATGAGATCGCTTGCAGCCTTGATGTGCCCACTGAATGTCCTTGAGTCCTGAACAAATGCCTGCCACCTTTTATATGTGGGCCTTTATATTTATGTGAGTGTGTGGGAGTCTCCTGTACCTGTGTGAGCTTGCATGTGTCTGTATCCATGTGAGCATGTGCAGTGGGACGGGTGTGCTTTGTGCTGTCAGAAGTTGAGTTATGTTTTCCCTGTTCTTCATCCCCAGTATGGCTTCCTACAAATCATTGTCTCAGGGGACATCCAAGCAGTGTAGTATGGGTCAGTTCAGTAACCATGTTATGTCCAAAAGTCACATGTCCTAGTTTGCCTGGGATGCATCTACTCAGCATTTCTGCAGGTGGAAGGTTAGCACACATTCCAGCCCTCTGATAACACCAGATCCGACCCCTAACAGGAGCAGCCGGAGAAGTAGAACAACAACAACATAGATTCACACCATCTTGCATGAGTGGTGGACAACATACTGTACTTTAAAAATGTAGTTAGAAAAGCCACTTTTTTCTTATATTTACAAGTTTCCTCTGAAATATTTTGGAGGCTTTTTTGGTAGGAAGCATAAACCAGCTTTGACACATGAAGACAGTTACATAAGGCATCTAAACTGTCCTAGCTGCCCCAGAAAGCTAGCAGGCAACACCAAATATGCTGTTTTGGATGCCAGGCTATAAATGACTGTGCCATCATTTGGAGTTGAGCTCCAGTCTACTGATGTTGGGGTAAAAACTTAGACAGATCTTCCTTGTAAATTCCTCATAAATTGTGGGTCAGGAAGGCTGGTGCAACTAGGATGTCTCCAGCTCAGATATTTCTTCTCAAAGTCTTGTAATGGATGTGAGCCTGATGAACCATGATGGACATTTCGGAAGACCAGTGGCCTCAATTATGCAACACGTGACAACCGCCCATTAGCTCAGGAAAACACAAGACTTATCTAAGCATTTGCAATGAACCTACTCATCTAGATCACTAATGGAAGCCTGGCATGAACGGGGGCAGATATGTGCTGAAACGACACTGGGACTGTCCTCTATTTCTGTAAACTTGGCTAAATGGAGCACCTGATAATGCATGCAGCAAGATGACCTGTGTTAAATTAGCACATTTATTGTTTTTCTGGCCTCTAGACTGTGTGGGCTAGTTCCTCCAGTTGTTTTACAGCAGGTGGTAATTTAACATGGGACATTTAACTGCACTGGGAATAGTCACATTTCACTTTTCACACACAGTAAACTGAAGATGACTTTTTGTTCTATTTTTTATGTTAGGCAGAGTTGTTATATTCCTACATAAGCGACGAGCCTGTGATGGCTCTTTGTGTGTTTAGCCCCCCGGGCAAGAGATGGCGGGAAAAGAAATCCACCAAATCAGGACAAAGGCAGGAATTCTATACATGCAGCAACATACACAAACATTGCAGAGCCTCAGAGTGTGTCATCATTGTAGATCCACACACATTTGTCCCAAACCAGCACCTTGCTTTGGTGTGCATTTGATGTCAACACAGGGGCACATCAGGGAAGCTATCACGGGCCCAGGCCAGATGAGATGCCCAGGAATGTTTAGTAGTGTATTGTAATGCAGAATAAAACCATCTGAAGAAAAAACATTTATTTAATCAAACTATGATGATCAAAATGTTGGCCTATGCATCACTCAGCAGGTATTTTAATATTTCCCCTATTTCGTAAAATGGTTTGGTCTGCTGCATTATTGTGGTAAGAACTTCCACATCTTTTTTTTGTCTAATTACAGACATTTTCTCATATGTACAGGGTCTCTGGCTATTACTTACTTCCACTCATGCAGGTTTGCCAAGTTGTTTGCATAAATCAGGTGCACAAAGAACAAAGGAAAACAGAAAACAGAAAAAAAGGAAGAAGCACTGGTTAACTGGACTGGTTAAGGGAGTGTTTGGCACTAAGTAAGTTCTTGAAGCAATACTGACTATCACATTAGAATGAGTTATAGTTCAATTATGTGTTACAGCTGTTCACATTTTTTGTGTGTGTGTGTTTACTTCCTTGGGACCCCTTTTTAAATGGTTTGTCCCATGCCACACTGGTATGCACTGTGGGCCTGATTATTCTTATACTTCTCAGAAAGTATGTCTGGGTGCAAATTTTTGTTAAGACAGTGCTACTTTTGTGTGTACACTGTAACCTCAGTTTGACCTTCGCTTTCTAGGGAACAGTATTGACTGTGTACACAGCAGCATGAACTCATTTCACACGACTAAACTTACTGAGCATTAAGAGACTGCATGTGCGTGTGGGTTTAACAGCTCAGTGTATATGTCATATATCCTCTGACATATGCAATCTTCAATTGAATTTTCCTCAAAAGAAAAAGAACAAAAAACATTATACTCTCTGATACTGAACTACAATTAAGCCATCTAAATGAGTTGAGGTACACTTATCTACCCATAATCCTTCAGTAATCCAGATTTTTTATTCAATTGGAAAAAAGCCTACACTATTTTATTATCCCACTCTCCTTTTGTTCTCCTCCCCCACACAGTGTGTAATCTTGCCATTTTCACGTTCTCCTTTCATCCTTTCTCTGCCCTTGAGTCTATCTTGACTAGGAAGAGGGTATCAAATGGAGGCATGCCAAGAAATGTCCAATGTAGAGCCAATTCCAGGCTCCTATTCTTTTGTGTAAAATCAGATGACTTTAAAAAATTTTTCTGACCTGCCCAGCCATCCATTTATTTAACTAGCGTGACAGAAGCAAATGCACTGCTCCTACTTAAATTGGCACTCATGCGAGTCACATGACAGCCATATACGTGTTGGCTCTCGGAGACTGCTTTCCAGCAATATAAGACCTGCCCCACTCCATACACACCCTCTCACTCCAGCCTCTCAGATAGAAGCAGGGTTAACCAATCGCTGTGCAGCCTGTCTTCCCTACTTTGCATGTCCATAATATCCCTGGCCTTTCCTCCAGTCACAGTAGAGCACTTTATGCCCTTTATCCACAATTCAATGTGCTTGAAAGTCTCTATAACTGCAAAGTGCTGTTTAGTTAAACTTCACCCTACAGAATGTAACAAAGACATATTTCTGTGATTAAACGGCTCATTTCCTCTGGTGCTTGCTTAGGTCGTCCTTGAAACACCCAACACTGTAGTTCTAACAAGGTTAGAGTAAACAGCCTTCCTGTCCCATTCAGATTTTCCCACTAAGTACAAAGCATATTTTACTAAAAGCTAAGATGGGATTCACTTATTCTCAGAAGATTAACTCCCATTACGAGACTATTAGAATCAGGGTCATTCAAGAAATTAAATCCGAATATACACTCTTGTACAAAAATTTCTCAAAGGAGCTGCTCTGCAGCTATCAGAGGTCATTACAACAGTGATAAATCTGGAAATTCAGATCTCATCTAAAAGTTGTTAAACTGAATTTTCCCTCTGTTGTTTCCATTTAGAAATTTAATTATAAAAAGTTAATGAACTAGCTTTGAAACTGTAGCCATTTTGGGTCAGTGAGGGAAATTACAGAGTAATTTACTTTATAAGTCAAAATAAGCATCAGTAACAACAACAACAACAACAACAATAATAATAATAATAATAATAATAATAATAATAATAATAATTTTCATGCTTATGCTTAAGGTTGCTTTACAATTTTAGAAATACAAGAAATACAATTAAATTCAAAGTCACAAAACAGTGATAAAACAAACAAATAAACATGATGTCTAGTTCCTTAACATCTCAGCTTATTATTCAGGTATCTACCTTAAAGCAAATTATTCAGTAACTAGCAACTCATAGCAAATTCATGAGACTGAGGAATGTAAGTCTGAACCCACCAACAGGTCCTATGGGGTTTAAGGGTTTACAGTTCTGAATTTAAATTTTAATTAAATTGAATTTACTTACTATACAGGGCAAACCATATAATAATCTTTTCATAACCATAATACCTTCATTTCAGGGGACTGTAATGAAAAATAAATAAAATTGTTGTGTTTAGTGCTTGGTTGCAAATCCTTTGCAATGCATGACCGTCCGTAACCCATAAATATTACCAGATGCTGGGTATTTTTACTGGTGATGCTCTGCTAGGCCTGACAGTATATTCTTATTCTTCACTACAGATGCAAATGCTACATGTAGACCATCTCTAGATCATTTGCTGTGCTTAAATTAACTCCTGCAAAGACAGACAGCTGACCATGAAACAGCATTTGTCCAATTACTTTTGGTCCCCCAAAATATGAAAATCACATATTAAAAAGAGCTGTAATTCTTTTAATGTTGACCCTGAAGTGATCGAATCAAATGCTGTGGATATAAGACCCAGTTAATTATTGAGCGCATTGTATACGACCACATCTCCAGTAAGAGATCTGAAGATATGACAATTAAGTGGACTTTGTTTTTTCCATTTGTTTCTATTAACACAAATGGTTATCCTTTGAAATGGCTGTACTATTCCACTATAGCCTGTTACAGTGAAACAGATGACCTAGAATAAGATAATAAAAAATAAAAATTGGCAACCATTGTAGACTTTAATCATTTGCAAAGAATTTTTAAATGGTTGTTAAAACTGTCTGAAAACAATAAGGTAATTTTACTACATACTGTATTACTGCAGCAGATTCATCATCATTTTATTACTTTCTATTGTAAATGAACTTAAACACATAAAAAGGACAGAAATGTAAAATCTACTCAATACATGAATATGCTTTTAGTTTTGTTCTTCATGCTTGCTCTTAAGCAGACTGTCTTGTGACTAGGAAAATCCAAGACAACTTCTGCACTTTTGCAATAAGTTATTCTCATTCTGAGACAAGACTTAATATTTCCTATTTTCTGATACAGGAACTACTTTGTCATAGATTGCTTAAATTAACCTTCAGTCATGGCTTGGCAATATAGTAACTTTGTTAAACTGACACAAGGGATTAGAGGAGTAAGGAACAAAAGATAGCAGGGCATGCAGCTACGGGAAAACACTGAATGACATTACCACCCCATAGCTGATTATTTGCCAACAATTAATTTTTTTTTTTTATCAAGTAAACAATGACACTTCTTACTTTTTTATCCATTTATAGTTATGTTTAATCAATTCAAGTCAAGTGGCTTTTTATCCTCTATAGAGCCTGTATACTTTGGAGCAAAATATCATTTCCCCAGGAACATGGTGCAACACGTAATACATTAGCACAGTACACAGAAATACATAAAGTGCAGATATGCTACAGTGAGAGACCAGTTCAAAATATACAATAAATACATGAGACAATAAATACACAGGACAGTGCATGTTAACTAGACATGGCAACCAAACAGTATTGTATGGGAAAACCAGTGAAAACAATTGTCTGTAAACTATTGACTGTGAAATGTGGCAGCAATATCCAGTAAAAGGTAGCAGCAAAAAAGAGTCTCATAAGTGTCATTTTAAAAATTAAAAATGTCCCATAGCAGCATTATAAATGTAAATGTTGTGGAACGTATGCCAAAAAAGTTCCTGTTTATCATTTTATCAGCTATTTAACATTGTATCAGCTATAAACAGAAAGCTAATGAGATACCAGAGATCCTGCCTCCGGCTTCCCTGCGGCATGCCTGATCCATCCTGATTCTCTACTTCTCCTTGGAGCCTACTTCACTTGAAAATTCACTTGCTGCTGCTGAGGATGGCCCTGCTTGGACAGCCTAAAGAATACCATGAGATTGCTGGACACCCTAAAGATGGCTGTGGATGTTCTTAATTGGACAGCCTAAAGACTGCACTTGGTAAGGACAGTTTACACTCAAGTCTAAATCATTGAAATCAATCAATGACTCAGTCAATAACTTCCCTTTGATACTAGAGACTTGAAGTTAAAAAATAAATAAATCAGAAATGACTCTGATGTTGAATTGAGTCTAACATTGGGCAAGACAATGTGCAACACCGCATGTTAAATTGCAATTTACCGAATCTGACCAAATCAAACGGAAAACCAGCAATCTGTATTGGAAAATAATGTATTTCTTGTATTTATTGTTGTCTGTGGACAGCCAAGGTTGGATGCACAACACAGTTGACCTCTAAAAGCCTGAGCCTCATGGATGAATCAATAAGATAATGTGACTGAGGAAGTGGGGTATTCCACTGAGTGATACTCACAGACAGCACAGTTCTCTGCTCTGACAGTTGTGCGAAAGGGCGACTCACTCGTGTAACCTTTCACAGCCGTGTAGCAGGTGATATGCACACCCAGGCTATATGTAACACACAGCGGGGTTGTGACTACTGCCAGAGTTTTTAAAGGACCTTGGATTCCTAAATGTCACCTGTTAGCCCTTTGTTCACTCCGGATCGCTGTTGCAACAGCGAAGTAATGTCATTCAGATCCCTCTTATCACTGGTCTGGTTTATTATTGTTTCTGTTCAGCTCTGAGAACAGAGCAGTTCTCAGGGTTTGGTTGTGTCACAACAATGTGATCAAAGAGCAAACTGCCAGTCCTTGCTCAGGGAATAAGAGCTATCACTTCAGGCATTTAAGGCTACATTCACATTACACACCTTTTTGTTCAATTCCAGCTTTTATCCTCTGTTCTAATATTAGTCAATAGTGTGAATAGACCTCTGAGTTTCAAAATCATTAACATCACATGCATGATCCACATTTGTCATTCATCACAAACATGGGTCATGCATGTAGTGCTAATGCTTATAATATTATTATATTTGTAAGACAATAATCGATCATTGGAACAGCAGAATGAACGAATCAGCAGCGCAATCCTTTTGTTTGGAGTTCGGCTGATGGTTCATCAGCTGTTCATAATTAGGCTGAGCAAAAATAGGCCAGATGCAGAGTTGCAGTTTTTTGCAGCTGTTACTGGCAGTCTCCCTTTTTTTCCTAAGTTTGTTGCTGCTAGCATGCTGCTAGTGATGGACAGTGATGGCAGTGACATGCAAATGCATGCTGAAGTCTGATATAAAAAAAAATTCATTTTCATTACAGTTGCCAAATATTAGCTATGCATCCAATCCAGAATAACATAAACTGCCAGTCAAATCATTATCCCCGAATATTTTATTGAGTTTTACAAGTCAGAGTGTAAGGATACACATATATGTAAATACAAGTTGTTTTCTTTACACAGAGAAGTTTAATAAATAGTATTTGTAGTAAGTAAATATTAAATAAAATATTTCAGAACTGTACTGCACCCAGTTGTGTCAGTAGTTACCTCAGAAATGACATATTTCCTCATACAAATCATAAGAATAAAACAGAAAACAGAGGAAAAAGAGTGAAGAAATAAATATAAAGCTCATTAAATAAAAAAGTGGAGAATAAAACTGGCATTGGGATGCATCAGTACCTGTCACATATACCGTATACACCGTGCACACACTGTAATACACTACTTACACATGCTGTAATACATTACTTACATTATTTCTACTGTACACCGTCTATTGCTTTGATGAAGTAAATTATAGTTTCACATGCCTGGTCCTAAGCTTGAATTATTGTAGTTTTTCTACTGTTAATTAGAGCAGTGGATTGTTTATCCTATGTAACCATGAACACAGATAGAAAGGAAGGAAACCATGAACACGCCATATATTTTTAATTTCTTATGATTTCTAATATTTACATTTACGGCATTTGGCAGACGCCCTTATCCAGAGCGACTTACATTTATCTTATTTATACAACTGAGCAGTTGAGGGTTAAGGGCCTTGCTCAAGGGCCCAGCAGTGGAAGCTTAGCTGTACTGGGGATCGAACTCGTGACCTTCCGATCAGTAGCCCAATGACCTTACCACTGAGCTACCAATATACTTTTTCAATAGGTCAAACAAAACGATCCAGAGTAGTAGTTAAATAAGGAAGCCTAAATCTTTGTGGAACTAATTAACTGGTCACACTCCGATATTAATGGGACTCTTAGTGAGTGTTTTATTAAGGCCAGCACACTTTTCCTGATTAGATCTATATTGTTCCAATAAAATACGTAATCCCTATAAAAGTAACCCCTAATTTCCCAGTTGAGGTAATTGTAACAAAAATGTAAAACCATAAGGTGTTCAGAAAATGTTTGACTGGTAATATGTAAATATGTTTCAAATCGGAGTTGGGAAAATGATATATTTGTATTCTTACACTCAAAAATCAGAGGTGTGCCACTTTGATCTTTTAACGTAGCATTAAATATTTCCTCAGCAACTCACAGATCATTTAAAATAAAATTAAACCTTTCAGTCACTAATATTTAGTGTACTCTGCACATTTTGACTTAATCCCTATGACCTGAACAATTTAAACAGCATAAATTGTGTTGATGGCTAGATAGACAGAATGCTGTTCAGTGGGTTATTGGCCTGAGGTCACTTTCTGATTTGACTGAGAAAGCACAGCACTGTTTTCAAACAAGCTTGTTGATTTAGATCTATTATTAATGCTAATTTCATGGGGGTCCCTTTTGCAGTGCATAGGTTGTTGCAGTTCTGACTGAAATGAAGTTGGACTGTGTGTTTTGGTCTGTGCTGGAGCACGGCAGTAAACAAGTGAGTCACACTAACGGCAATGAAAAGATCAACATCACATCTCATGACGTTTGGTTAATGTTGGGCAATGAGAAAATGGCAAAATCATTAGTGAAAGCTGGTCAACGATTCCCAGATGTCAACGCCTCCTAGGAAACACGAGAAGCATTCCTCTAATAAATTCCAGGTCTGATTGTGGAGTACCAAAATGCCAATGCCACTATTTCAATGAACTTGTTACTGTATATATGCTAGTAAAACTTGGAAAATGTGTCAGATATGCAGGTGCTTGTGAGGAATATAGCCTAGTCTAAATATGGGTTGCACTGATGTGAAAAAAATAGCCCATCCTTGCTGTATAAATGAGTCATAGGATGATAAGTAAATGAAGCACTGAGACAGTGGAAGAAGTTTAAATCCTATTAAGGGTTACTGCTTTTTCGACTGCAGTTTTTCCTATCGCAGATTTTCGCACACATCAATCTACATTGCCAGAAATATTCTAAAGACATGGACAAAAAAACGATGTGTGGTTGTCGACAGACTGTTCTTGTAGATGCAGTCTGATCACATCCTGCATGACATTCTCATTCACCTAAAGCAGGGGTTCTCAAACTTTTTGCAGCCAAAGACCCCTTTAAATGGAAAATAAATTTCACAGACCTGTCAAGAAAGATTTATTTTATGACCCTAATCCAACTATTTAAATATCAGGCTCATTACTCAAATGTGCTCAGTAATATTCTGGATGTTTATTAGAGCTTTAAACATTTTTTTTTTATTCCCGACCTTTCCAATCACAAAACACGGTAGGCCCAAGTTGAGATTATTTATACACCTACTTGGAATTAGAGTTATTGATATTTGGATTAACCCCAAATTTCAGTGACCAGTCAGCCAGCCTAGTAATTATAACAACTCAATAATAAATATAATAACTTTGATAATGGTTACCACTGTAACAAAATAACAAATTACGGACTCCTGGACCCCACTTTGTTACTCTTCTGTTTTCTATTATATAATGGACACTGAATGTGTGATTTTGACCACAATTTCTATCCGTGTTTACTGATGTCTTTTCATAAACCTATAAGCAGATGTCACTTTAAAAACTGTACCTACTGAAACACAGCCAACAGTCTTTGTGATTGAAGCACCTACCATCTGGCCCTAAACAATGAACCCTCTTTCTAAGTCACTTAGATCAGTGGTTCTCAGACACCCTGGATGGGGCCCCAGTCCATCACAGGCACCATGCACACACACACATTCACACACTCACTCACACCAAGAGGCAATTTAGATTAGCCAGTCCACCTACCGGAGGAAACCAGAGAATGTGGGGGAAACCTAAAACATGCAAAACTCCACACAGACACTAACACAAGCTCAGGATCAAACCAGGAACCCTGGAGCTCTGAGAGGGCAACACTATCCACTCAAGCATTGCTGATTCAGTGGTAGAATCCTCACCCGCCTCACCTGGCCAATGCAGAGCTCAGTTTTTGCAATCTCACTTGTGTAATACCTTTTCTCTCACTTATTTGAATTCTTTCCTTACGTTGCTGTCTTGTATGTTGTTTTTGTTTGTTTGTTGTAAGCACTTTATTTTAACTGTAGGGGTGTGAAACTTCATTGTTTCTTGTTTACTCTGTATTCTGGAAACGTGAACTTGAACTTGTTCCACCATGCCACCTTAGGTCAATATGTACCATCTCATTCATTTACTTGAGGCTCCATTTCAATTTGAAACACTATGTATCGTATTGACAGCAGTTCCTCATTTTATTAGAAATGCAGTTATTAACATTATTAACTAAAAAAGTATAAATAAATTTTAGATTAGCCACCTTCACTTCAAATAACCAGTCCATTAGTCTTACAACTATGATAAATAAATAATAACCATAACAACCTTGATACTAGTTGACAGCA
Organism: Pangasius sanitwongsei; assembly: GCA_037576675.1. NCBI lineage: Eukaryota > Metazoa > Chordata > Actinopteri > Siluriformes > Pangasiidae > Pangasius > Pangasius sanitwongsei. The sequence continues at coordinate 20,100,603 of CM075009.1, read as the reverse complement.
GCCTAATCTCTACCACCATCATGTGATTAAAAAAAAGACAATAACGTCAGGGATCCCCTAGATATACACTAGATATAGACAAAAGTATGTACACACCTGAGTATTGAATATCTCATTCAAAAGCCATGGGCATTAATATTAAGTTGTTCCACCTTTACTATTATAATACTATAATACTTCCACTCTTCTGGGAAGGCTTTCCACTAGATTTTGGAGCGTGGCTGTGGGGATTTGCTCATTCAGCCACATGAGCATTAGTGAGATCAGGCACTGATGTCAGTTAGGAGGTCTTGGGTGCAGTAGGCTTTCCAATTCATCCCAAAGGTGCTTTCATTCCAACCTTGGTAAACCATGTCTTTATGGACTTGCTTTGTGCACAGGAGCATTGTCATGCTGGAACAGGTTTGGGCCTCTTAGTCGCTGAAGGGAAATTGTAAAGCTACAGCATACAAAGACATTCTATACAAACTGTGTGCTTCCAGCTTTGTGCCAACAGTTTGGAGAAGACCCACATACTGTATGGGTGTGATGGTTAGGTGTCCACTTCCTTTTGGACATATCGTGTATAATCACAGACTCCTGGGGATCCCTGGACCCCACTTTGAGAAATGATTTAAATCATTTCCTCTTGCCATCTTGATCCAAAAATCGAGGTCTACTGGGCTTGCTCAGCATTATTATACACACCAGAACATAGGACATGCTACAGAGAACATAGAACATACTACAGGGTGTCCAAAAGGTCTCCATACATAGGGGAAATTAACACTTTTTTTTAACAAAATGTCCAAAATATTTCATACTTAGTTTATATTGTAATTTTTTTCTTTCAGATAGCCTTTAAGAATGCCTTTGACAAAAGAAGAACATAGTGAAATCATTCTCATGGCTGGATCAGGAAGCTGTCACAAGGATGTGATGGACTTTAACAGGAAACATGGCAAACACATCACACACGACACTGTTGACAAACTTATTAACAAATTCAAAAAGACTGGAGGTTTTGTGGACCAACTGAGAAGTGGACGTCCACGAACACCCAGTGATGAAGGCACAACCGACATGGTGCCGGCATACATAGTCCCCTACTGTATGTATGGAGACTTTTGGGACACCCTGTAGTTGTGTTAGTTGCTTAATCATGTCATGCAGTACACCTGTCTGGAAGCATTTTGGTTCCTCCACTCACTTCCTGAAGTTTATTTTCCCTCTAATTTGGTTGTCTGTGTTACAAAATAGATTTTGTAACAGTTGTGTAATAGTAAGTGCCCCCTGCCGATGGACTAGTGTCACTGCAGCGCGAGCCAAGTCGTAATACCACCGCTCACGCGCTCCTCGGCTCTCATTCTCTAGAAGATGGCGGACTGCGTTTCGCTGTTAGATGAGGAGCTCTCTTCCTTCGTCTTCAATTACCTGACAGAAAACTCCGGGAGCCCGGTAAGAAACGCTCGTGCTTCATAAGAACAGGGCTGCAGCTGTTGGATCGGCTGGGTGTTTTTGCGCGTGAGGTGTTTTGCAGTGCAGCTGCGGCTCATGCTCCTGAGCGATGCTGCGAGAGCGTCTCTGCGCTCGCGCTGCCGGCGTCTCGAGCCCCGCTGACGTCTGCGCTTCATGTCCAGCCTGGAGGAAATGACTGAAATAAATATAAAAACGCGCCAAACTTGCTCCTTTGTTTAGGAAATCATCACGCGCTTAATGTTTCATTTGGTGAAAAGTCTAGTAGGAGCTCATTTAGGCTGGCATGGAGGATTATGATAGAATCTTAGAAGTTTGAAATGAGTTGGGGAAGAAAAAAAAAGAGTCGCACACGTGGGTGCTAAAGGCTGGTGAACTTGAACTCTAGACATGTGCTCCAGAGATCTGCTCTTCTTTTATCCACCCAGAGCTTTCACTGCTCTATAGCTAGATCGTTATAAGCTGGATTTTGTAGCTATTTCTTCGAAATATTTCGCACATTTAGCTTATAGGCAGATATAGAGTAGTGTAGCAGATGTGGTCTAGGTATGATCCTGGCTGAGCTTGCCTGCAGGAAACTAGTTTAGCAGGCTATTTGTAATAAATGTACCATTAGGTTATGTTACTGCTGGTTATAATGACTTTTGCTGTTTTTCTGCATCGCGCCCATTCATTCATTCATTCATTCATTCTTAGCTCCTACATCCCTGCTATCTGTTATAGGTTTAAAGCTGAACAACTTGTGTGTGTGCTCAGGCTTTGCATGTGTCACCTGATGCGTTGCTTTATATTTGATCTCTGGGCTACTTTATGGAAGAGATGTCTGTAGGTATCATTGCGCATAATTGCGTAAGTGAGGAAAAGTTCACACACTGTTGGAGAGTGAAATCCACCAGGCCGGTGCATGATGAAATCGAAAGGAAGTGCAGTCTGTAGTGGGAATGTTCACTTGAATAGCAAGTGTTTAAGTGGATATTGCAGGAGGTGCTGGATTCAGGTCGTTAATATACAGCAATGATGCGCGTCGAGATTTTGAAACATATATATATATATATATATGCTCAGTTTTATATAAGTGAATTGGTGGGGTTTGTTCTTTAACAACGCTTAAATCCCCACTAGAATTCAACTAGATAGAATTCTGTGAACTCTAGGGCTACATCCAGAAGCGCATATTAAACATGTATGTAAAATGCTTATATAGATTTTTTTAAATTATTAAAAAAAAAAAAAAAAAAAAGCGACTGTATTACGCTCGCGCTGGATTACCGGGTCGAACCGCCCGGTGTGGGGGTGTGTGTGCGTGTGTGTGCGCGCGCGCGAGCGTAAAATAGTACTCCGTCCTCGTGACACGAACTTGCTGCAGTCACGTGCTCGCCTCTGCCGTGCGACGTAGTGGAGTGCAGCGACGTCACGGCGGACGCGCGTGCGCCGCAGCAACCCACACGCCAACCCAACCCGTGCCTTCTCCTGTTCCCAACACTGCGTTGCGCAAAAGTGGAGCAGCTCTGATCACGACTTGCGCAGGGTTGCCAGATTGCGCTTTTCTGGGGGAAAAAAAAACAACAGCTTTTGGATTGTGACTATACATATGTGTGTATACACTCACGTCCACTTTATTAGGAACACCTGTACCTCTGCTCATTCAGGCAATCATTAAGTCATCCAGTCATGTGCTTCAAGCACTGAAGTTCATATTCACATCAAACATCAGTATGGGGAAACTCTGTGATCTCAGTATATTTGACCATGGCATGGCTGTTGGTGCCAGACAGGCTGGTTTGAGTATTTCAGAAACTGCTGATCTCTTTAAAGAATGGGTCTGCAATCTTATCCACAAAAGGCTGGTGTGGATGCAGGCTTTCATTCCAGCCAAGCAGAAGTCTGTTTCCACTTGTTTAATAAGTTCATGTTGGTATCCAACTACCAATCAACTATCAAGCATGCCTCCTCCTTTGCTGCAGTAAAAGCCTGCAGCCACACCGGCCCTTTGTGGATTAAACTGAAGACCCATTCTCTAGAGTGTACACAGAATGGTGCGGAAAACAAAAATCATCCAGTGAGCGGCAGTTCTGAGGACGAAAACACCAAGTTGATGAAAGGGGTCAGAGAAAAATGGTTCGAGTTGACAGGTCAGCTATGGTAACTCAAATATCCACTCTTTAAAACCATGGTGTGCAGAAAAGCTTCTCAGAACACACACCATGTCAGACATTAAGGTGGAGGAATTCCCATGCGTACACAGGGAGAAAGGAGCTCAGGGTGCCACTGTGTGTGTGTGTGTGTTTGTGTGTATATAATGTATGTGCTTGCATAGAATTCAGGAAGTAACTGTGTAATAATTGTTGATGTAGTAAAAGTTAAGCGTAGTACAAGTTTCCAGAGAAACAGGACAGAAACAGTTGTTGGATCTGGAAATGATATAATCTAATAATAATGATATAAATATGCATTTCAACTGTTCTGTTTTAGATACAATAGAGATATCAAAGCACGAAGTAGCAGCTGTAGTGAGAGTATAGGATAGGAACTGGTTGTTTTGCAGTGGCAATAATTCCAATCTGGCAACCCCAGACCTGTCGTTCCCTGTTGGAACTGGCTATAGCAGGGAGTGCAGCTTGACAACTAAGTCATTTCCACCGAGTTTTAGACTCCTTCATCTGCTCGCTGATGGAATAGTTGAGAACCCGCTAATCCAAATCTCAGTCAGGTTGCCGTTTAACTCACTCCCTTTACATGCATGTTTCTGTCTTGCAGTAATCAAGTGACAGTGGGAGCTAACTGGCTTCCATCTGTACATAGCCTGTGTAGTGTGTACATGTAGGTCAGTGTGGATACAGTGTGAATGCTGATGAAATGGTTGCATGAGAGTGTGACATTTGATTTAACCTGAGCACACACCAGAGGACTTTTACAATCCTAGCAACGGCACTCATCACACATTTAATGACTTCTTTTCCATCATAGATGTTCAAGCACTGTATGATTTATGAAGGATGGGCAATTAGAGGATCATATAGCTGAAGGTCATTGTGTAGCAGACACTACAGGAGCCAAGACTGAAGAAGACATGAGATAAGATCAAACCAAACTGATACTGCCATACTATGATCATATTAAATTGAGAATTGCTGACTTCACTTAAAATCATATGGATTTGCTTAGCTGTAGGTGTAAAATATGCTGCAGCAGGTCTCAGGCTGACAGGCTTTCTAGACCAACAGTGCTGTCGTGATGTGCAGCACTGCAGTGCTATGTGTACTGCTTTCGTGATATGGGCTGAGTCACCTGGCTTGACGAGAGTCAGGAAAATGTCTTTGCACCCTTAACTTGTTCTCACCGTCTTAGCTCAGTGGGAGCTAACCGATCTTCTGTGCAGTGCCACTGAGAATTTTTATGTTCATTTGCCACCATAAACCATCAGAAGTGACATCCTTTTTTAAAGAGGGACACAATGGTCTCTGTGGCCACACATTTACTTCCCTTTCCATACCTTCTGCCCCCTCAGGAAAAATTTCAGCTTGGGAAAACATCAGGATGAAAAGAGAAACGTGCCTCTTTAAGATATTGAGGTTGATATTATGCCAGAAAGCTGGCTCATTACATGTGATTGCACTTTGATTGTAAATTGCAAGAAATTCAATCTATGGACATTAATTTGTAATGCAAGAGAATGAGTGTAATATTGAAGTTGTGATTGCATCATGTAAATTGAAATGAATTTAGATTTTGTTGCACGTCATCTGCTGGTCTCTTCTTTGCCATCTTCACCCCCATTACTATGCACAATGCTCTCATGCATATGTTGCCACTCTGACTGGTGTTGTGATGACACTCAAAATAGTTATTTAGAGTGTCCTCTTCCTGCATCCAAGCCTCTGTATTTTCTCATAGAGTTTTGAGCAGAGCCTCAGGGGGTTCAGGGAACGGTGTGTGTGTGTGTGAGAGAGAGAGAGAGAGAGAGAGAGCACTGCTATGGATCTATGTCCAATTCTTACTGTGGACTGGAAGGGGATTAAACATCAATAATTGATAGTGAGTAATCCATCGTCAGATGACATCTGGCATCAAAGGTTAACCTTTGCTTTGAGTCTCCAGTCATAAGTCTCGAATGAAGTGAGAAACTTTCTCTTTGCCTCATTAAATATCACTCTTAAAGATGATCTGAATTTTATTCTGCCTCCCAGTTTGTACTTTGGCATTCTTGGGCCTGTGATCTTCACGTTATTATTAATGTACACTGGGCCTCATTTATCAGTCTTTTAAAAAAGCTGTGTGTAAATGTATTTGTAGGCTAAACTAAACTAAAAATCGCCACCAGATTTACAAGTTTTGTTTACGCTGCTTTTCTTCATACTCACATGCATGTGATAATAAATCACTCATAAATTACCAAGCATGTTCACTGCACAGCTGAGTTACATTTAGTGACACCCACAAAGCTCCGTAAATGGAAAAGAGCACAGAGAGCGTGGTGTGCGCTAAAATGTCCTGCAATTCAGCTAGTCTTATTTGTCTTAATTAATGGATTTGTTTTGCCTTACTTTCTTTCAAATAATTTAATATGAGGTTCACAAAATTTTCATTACATCCAGGTATAAAATTGAAATAAATAAGCTATTTATATCTGTAAAAATAATACTGCAGGTGTACATTAGTGAGTCCTCTTATATATAAATTTACACAAACTTAGGAGCTGTTGTATCAACATTGAACATAGCCAGGTTTTCATGAACACCAAATGTCTTGTGTAAACGCTTTTGTAATAGATTTATGAATAAATTTGTTCATATCCAGCTTGATAAATGGGGCCCGTTGTCCTTAATGAAAGGTCTGTGATGGCACGTGAGGCGTGTGGACTGTGGACTCTCTCTTTTTTTTTTTTTTGGCTGGCTACTTGACCTGATCTTGTGTTGGATTTTGCCTCCACAGAGTTTCACATTTCAGCAAATGTTCAGGGGCAGAATAGAGCGTTTACACTGTTTTATAAGGTGTTATGTAGTGCTGATTTATAGCAGTTTTATTTTTTTAATTGTAGATTCGGTAGAGCTGACGTCTGCCTGTTGCTAAGCTGTTTCAGTCTAGATGAACGATAATGTTATTTCTTCATTACTGTTAATTATTAATGATACTGTACTCAGAATCAGTATTTCTAAATGGATAAAGCTGATGAAAGCAGGTGCGCTGGAGTTAAAACTCACCTGAGGTTGGCCAGGCAGTTGAGGTCATTGTTTGGATTGGTCATCATTTGCGAGGCCAGACTGGCTTGAGCCAGCAAATTTGCAATCTAAAAAAGGTCGCAGGTGTGTCATCTGTGAACAGTATCGTTCCCCCACCTGCTTACTGTGTGAAATAAATGCGCACAGTGCGTTTTCTAACAGACTGCAGTCTGTCCCCAGGTCATTTTGGTGCAAGAGGGTAAAGCATACAGCAGTATGGATTCATTGTAATTAAGTGTAAAGCACAGAGCATTCAGTAATTACCCGCAAACCGAAGTTCTCTCGCTCATTTTGCATCTGGAGCCATCAAGTTGTTTTCCTCTGGGCTCTCCAAAGATCAGTGATTAAAGTCTGAATCACATTTTATGATAAGAGTAAAAGCCTTGTGTATTCAGCCAGCCTGTTAAGCATTAGGACATATTTTCTGCCACTATAAAATATGTTTGCATAACAAAATGCGGAGGCAATGGAAATGTGAAGATGCCATGTAGGAATTAGAGAAAGACTAACCCTAATTCATGCTCTTAATCATCGTATTCTGTAGAACCCTCTTTAACAGATCATTTTTTGTTCAAAACTGTTTTACACAAAGTACTGCAGTTTTTGGAACCAGAAACCTACAACAATGTTTTGTCCATTGGTCACCAATCTTGCACCAAATCAAATGTATGTATATATTATTAGACTCTTTTGTTGATTCCTGCCATGAGAATAGCCTTTTGTTTTAGCTTGCGTAAGACACAATAGTGAATCAGTTCAACTGGAAGGAAATTTCCACATGTTTTCGTTTGGTAGAGGAGCAGCGCACCAAGCCCCGCCATGGCAATGACATCAAGGGAGGGCAAGCTCAGACTGGTAAAGCCTCATGTGGGACAACAGAAAGCCGTGAAGCACTTCATTAAAACACTAGTTAGCGTAGTTGCTAAGGGCCCTGCACACAGTTGACCTCAGGTTGAACCTGGGGTACACAATATAATATGAAATTGCACTTGATGCGTTCATGATGGCTCGTAGACGTCTGCCAAAGATCTGGTCGGATTTCAGTCACCAAAAGCTGATCCGTCATCTCAGATAAATCAGCAAGTTTGTGTGAATCCCCAAAACATAAATGATGTTTCTTTAGAGCATTCATTTGTGCATTCCACTGACATATTAGGAAAGGCTCACATAACAGATTATGAGCGAGAGGGGTCACACCCACAGGAATGTCGAGGACATGAGTTGGCAGATAAACATGTTGCTGTGGGCTACAGGGATTTAGTAAACGCTGCTCCTTGGTTTATGGAAACTGGCAGCGTTCATAAGGGTGCAGGCTGCTACTCGTGCCTCTGCGAAACTTTCCATTCAGGCCAAGGAGAGTAAGGGATGGCCGAGACGAGAGGACTGGCTCCTCCCAAAGCAACAGAACAGTAGTGATTCTCAACATGGTGTTCTGCTTGCAGAAAATTTCTAAACCGCGGAAGTCTTTCAATGGCACTGTCTCTCACGAGTAGTGAAGTGAACCTTTGACTTGCTGGGCCTTTTGCCAACACCTAAAAAAAAAAACAAAAAAAAAACGTACAACGTAATTATCTTTATTGAAGCAACCTGGCAGGACAATGAGTCTCCAACAGATCAGGTGAACACGTTTGACCCGCTCTCCTTCCATTCCTGTGACCTAATTCAGCACTGAACTTTTGGCTTGGCAGGTTTGGCTAGCACAAAAATGAACATAACTCCGCAGTTTGTCACTTTCTTAGCCGGAATAGACTGGCTTTACCCAAGCCCATTACAAGCTCAGTTAGGAGGATAGTGTCTTGCACTATGTTCACACTAACAAGTGACAAGTTGCTCGTGTCACTTGTAGTTCCAGTGCACAGTCCAGTATTTGTTTTAGTTCCAGTGAGAAATGCTAGTAGCCAAAGTGTATAGCCTACAGCCCACTACAGGATTTCTACACATCTCTTTTGTTTAAAATGTATTTAGCTTTGATTAACATGCTACATACTAGGCTTCGTACTAGCTTCTATGCTAACGTACCCTATGTGCATCACAGGATTGGTCCGAGGAATCATTTGAGCCGTCGCTTTGCAGAGTCATACCTACCTTGCATAGTGTCAATCAAATTTCAATTCAAATGTCACTGTCTTGACAGCAATTCAAGTGGCACTGTCACTTTGTCACGTACGCACATAGGAAATGAATAATCACTCGACTGGCTTTACTCAAATCTTTTACAAGTTCATTCAGAAGTATAACATCTTAAAGGGATAGAGGGTCAGAGAATCTCATTCAAGATTACATATCATTATAGTTTATATGAGATTTCAGTATCTACCATATCCAGAACATGTGCTTGCTATGGCACTGTCCCAAATATGAAAAATAAAAATTTTCTTCTCCTACTCGGTTCTGCTACGGCCTTCTGTAAAATGGAGTTTCGTGATCACACTGCCTTCAGATTTTGTCTGAAGCTGTGTCGGGGATCAAGAAAAGGAGCCGTTGAAACAGTAACATGCCCTTTACTAGTAGGGACTTGTAAATTGTGTGGATGTGAATCAGCATAGGTGTGTTTTCATTCAAGAAGCATTCCAAATATGTAGCATTGATGTAACATGTTGTGTAAGTAGACAAAATGCAGTGCTACAAGGAAATAAAATGCAAAACAAGGAGATGTGCAACATGGTTATGACAGCATTTTTATTAGTCATCTATGGCAGGTGAATATTTCTCTATTATGCATTAAAGGGTTGGCTTTTTAAAGACTTAACTTTAAACCCCCTAGACAGGCTCTGGGTTCAGATGTTATAGGCAAATGATGTTTTGGGCAAGTTTCCTCTCCTAGTTTTTATTCCTTGTCTAAAGCTTGAATTCTGCAGTCATTTTTCATTCATCTGTTCCATTAGTCTTCCCATGTATTCTCTCAGCACTCCTTGTGCCTTTCCAGTAGCTCCCTGATGCAGAGATTCTATACGTGACCCTATTTCCAGCCTCAATAGGTCTTTGAAAAAGACGGAGCAGTCTCATTGGGTCACATTAGCATTTTCACTGCATACATTTGAATGTTTGGCTTTCACGTATGATCACACAATCTGCATCACATTCAGCCTGATCAGACTCTGGGTTTGTATTGCCAGAGTCTGATTCTCCCTTTATTAACAAAAATCTGGTGAGTATGTAGTGCTTTTTCTTTAAGGCATTTCTAAAATCTTGGTCATGCAGGCCTTATCTTGGGGATGGTGGAGGGTTAAGGGATGAGTCTCCTCAGGCACACACCCTTATGAGAAAGACAAACATTGGTGTAGGTCTCAGAGGGATCCAACCTGGCTGTGATTGCTTATTGATTTCTCTGGACATACTTTTTCTGAGGTTATTTTGCAGCAGAAAAAAAAAACATTTACACCCTGATATACTTCCTTGACAGTTTTTTGAATATTTGTTTTTGGTTTTCAGTGGATTACTCTTTTTATTTCTTAAAAAAAAAAAAAAAAAAAAGAATGTTTGAGATTTTTGTACGGCTTGCGTTTATCGTAACAGCTACTAAAATGTATAACAGTAACATCCTCTCTCATGTGACCTAATGAGGAAAGCATAATGTTAAACACTCTAATGGGAAATGGAAGTCACGCTTATGTAAATGCCCTTTAAATCTGCCAGCCTGGTGGGATATGAGAGGCCAGTCACATGCTGTTGAAACTCTTGCCAAGTAGTGTTATGTTTTAAATCCCACCTACTTAGAACTAGCACACAGAGTTGCTCTTTCATGTGGAGAACGTGGCTTTGTTTTGGAGGTGCCACCATAGAACTATTGATTTAGAGATAGACCATAGAGTGGAGAAAGGCTCTCTGGGGCGTCTCTTGCTAAAGGCTCATTAAGATGGAAGAAGCACACTAGAGTGTTTGTGTCTTGCCAGTAGCTCAAGGTTGGCGCAAAGGCCAAATAAAGACCGTATTGTTAAGACCTGCAGAATACGTTTTGGAGAATGTTCTGTAGTGGTCTGTAGTGTGTCTCTACAGAATAGCTCATCTCTCAGACAATAGTTCAGACATTAACCGGTAACACCGATGACAGTTTCCTGCTTTTATTCACCAAAACCTCAGGAAATGGATTCCAAACACAAAGGTATTGTACAGTGGAGTTAAAACAATTCCCTGATCTCCATAACTCAAGGTCCTTGCAGTGTGTCTTTTACACATAGCTAGATGCACAGGAAATGGCTGTGAAAGGAAATATGAGGGTGTACTGAATGACTAAGCCATCATGTTCTCCAATAGCTTGTTACATGCATAAATGGAGCCCTCATCTCCTGACAAACACAGATTAATTCACACTGACAGGAGCCCTATAGGTGTAAACTCCCACTCTTTTCCCAAAATATGTCTCTGGCTGCTCTTATGGCAACATCCATTTTATATATATATATGTATGTGTGTATATATATATTATAATAAATCTCTATTATAGATATTTGAGTGATCTGCTAGTTATTGTGACAGTTAACAGTGTCACTTTCTCTATATGTATCGTTCATGAATAAGTTGTTAAGTAACTATAATTTAATTGAATTCATCATTTATGGAATGCAAGAAACTGACCATGAATGGTGCCTGAGACAGCCATTAGTAGAATGGCTTGGCTGTTGGTGCCAGAGGAGTTACTTTACCCCCTGCAGACTTTCTTCTCTGCTCTGAACAGGAGCTGCCTGGAATAGGAGTTACATCCAGACGACAGCCAGTGACACAGAGACCTCCAGCTGGGTTTGCCAATCTGCTGCTGACTGGGGTGAGAAGGGACAGAGATGGATTACCTGCCATCCCCTTTCCACTCTCTTGTGCCTGGCACAAAGTCCCAAAGGACTTTCACAACTTTGTGCAACTGCCCTTATCTCTGAACTAGTACATAGTAAAAAAGAGCAACATAGTTGCACATTGCCCAATAACACACACTAAAGCCTTTTCAAGGAAAGACAATTACATGGAAATATTGCAGTGTGACTTTCCAGGCTTCGGGGTCACTTGGTTTGTGACGTTCTCACATACTAGTCACTCGATTGGCCTAGCACGTGGTCCTTTCCCTCTGCAGATTGAGTCTCTTGTGAAAAAGACACCAGCAGTGTGCACAGACCCATCAGGTGACTCTGGAGGTGGTACCTTCTCAGTGTAGAGATGCAAGGTCACTTGTGTGATGGAGTGGTCATGCTTCACAGTCATGTTTTATTTACTGCGGCCAGCAAACCACCTTTGGCTGGAGGCAGCTGGATCCACTTTTAACCTGACTGGCTGAGATTTACTGCAGAACAACTGGAAGTGAAGCAGTTTTTACTTGCTTTTATGGTTACAAGGAGAGGAGATGGATGGAGACCAAAACCAGTAGCAGGCATTATCCATTTACCTCAGGGTCAGTTTTAGTGATGGCCAGGAATATTATTTGTCCAATCCACTTTTCGTACGAGTGTTGTAAACCAGAATTATTTATAAATGTATTTATTTTAAATGAATCCAACCACTATGCCCCTGGAAATCCTGGAAAACACTGGGGGAAGACCCTCAAAAGTAGAAATGGCAGCACAGGGCACCATGCTCTTTGAATTCTTGCTCTGACAATTCGTATTTCTGTCTTTTAGAACACATGATCTGTTCAATCCGAGTAATGTATTCGGTTACATCCCTAATTTGTAGTATAGAAAAAGGATACCTTTGTATGTCATCTGTTAATGAAGCTGGGATTGATCAGGAAGAACAGGTGTTTCATACACCTTTTAGCTTTGTTTATCAGATTATAATTTACATATATTTGGTCTCCTGATGTGAAGACGTACCCTGGTGTGATTGAATTTGAACGTGGCAGGTATCAAGAGGACAGAACCAGATTGTTTTTTTGTGGGAAACTCAAAGGAACACGCCCCTTTGATCTGACAGCTGTGAAGTTCAAAGTAGCCCTGCTTGCTCAGAGGAGCACATGTGCTTGTCTTGATCTATTTCAGTAGTATCAGATAGGTAGCAGCTGCAATGATGCGATACACTGCTTATCGTCCATGTTACCTTTTGTTAGACTGACAATATAAGTTAAAGTGTATATTTTCCTTCATATTCTTAAGTAGAGAAAGCTTGTCCTAATTCCCTTTTTGTTTCCATTCAAGTCAGTCCAGCTTTTATTCCAAATATGGCTTTGGTTGTGTGTGAAGCGAGCAGTCACGTGCAGCACGACTGCACAGATTTGTGTCATGGTTCTCATAGTTGCTGCTGCTTCAGTGGATTATTCTACTGTGTAAACAAGTGTGTTCTTCTCATCAGTCCTGTTTTTTTTTTTTTTTTTTTTTTATATAAAGTTTTACACTCAAGCATAGATGAACAGATCCTTCTTTAGCTTCCTAGTTTCCATTTTCTGTCTGACAGAAACATCATATTATCATAATAAAATATCAAATTAAGATTTGTACTCTTGCAACTTGCACTCTCTTCCTTCCTTTAGTAAAGTTCTGGGAGTTAGTGCTGCTGTTTCTGTCTCCTGAGAGGATATTGACACAATGGAGGCCAAGTTAGGTAAACAGTAGCATAGTTCCTAATGGGTTTATGTCCTAAACTATGGTTATCTCCTCGCATTTGGTTAATCTTCCTTTATAACTGCCATTTTGACTGCCTCCACCTGCCCTTTCAATGACTTTAAACAGTATACTTAAAGTTTTTCTGCATCCCTAAAAAAAAAAAAAAAAAAAAACCTCATTTGAACGTCCCATTCCTCAGTCTTTATTGTATGCATTACTTTTTGTTTCCTTTCAGTAAAATTCAATTTCTAAGATAAAAGTTTTCAATGTCAACTTTTCAAAGTAAATTTGTCTGCTGATGTTGCTGTATGTCCTTGAGCCAGCTGAGTCAGATGGTTTATTCTGTTCACCCCGCCGGGCATGTGTGGTGTTCTATGCACATCACTCTACATCTTTGTATTGAAAAGAGCCCAAATGTCATCCACTTTGCAGAGAAAATGAGCGAATGCAGCCTTGATGGCTGTCTGAAGCTGGCAGATTGTCTTTCTGCATCCCTGCTCCTCCCTTATCGGTCAGCCCAGACACCAGAGGCGGGAAACGTTGTAGCCTGGGATTGGAATCTCACGCCTGTAAGTCAGTCACACTACAGCAGCGTAAATCTTCAGTGGATGTATTTACATGTTGACTGAGTCTCCAACCGCCAGGAGATTGTGGTAGACCGATGTGGGAGGTGTGGGCTGTGATGTGGTGTTGGTGCTAGGCAGCTGGTGATTTAGCAGGGATTGGATGATGAGTGCAGCAGTGGGCGAGGTGAGTGATGGTTCATGTGTCACGAAGGTAGCCCTGGCGCTACTGTCAGCCTTTCAAGGACATCTCCATACTGATTGAATTGGCTGAAGCCCAGACAGACACTGGCTATTGGCTAGGGGTCAATCAGAGATGCTGTTTGATGCTCATGTAGAGCATTAATCCAAGGCTATTTTGTGTTTGTGCCATTTGAAATATATTTGGCTAACACTTCACAGCAAGAGCACCACCGACTTGTAGCTATATGGGGGATTACATGACTGCGAGGCAAGGGTAACACATAGGTAATCGTTTCCCACACAAAAACCGAGAAGCTGCATAATTATGAGACTGAAGTCTTAGTTCATGGAGAATGAAATGTTAGTAATTACAGCTCTCGTCTAATAAGTACTGATTTGAGACAAGACCCTGGGATCCCCAAACCGGCAGTTACAGATTGGGAGGGATTAGTCACGCAGACTCTCGTTGTGTGAGTGACAGGGCTTGTGGTGGGGTTGGGGGTTGGGCAGATTTATGGCTCATGCCTGTCAGAAGAGCTGAACAGATCTCGAGATTCATAAAACGGAAGCACTCAGGAAGAGGGAACGGCATTTGCCATGACTTCTCAATCCTCCAAAGACGCCTTAGAATTTGTAACACCCCAGGCATCTCACGCTCACCACTGTTTGTGTGGGAGAGACAGAGATAGTAAGTGAATGTGTATGAGGCTGTGTGTTTGTTTGTGCACTATGCTCCATTATTATCAGTAGTGTTTTTGCGTATAAGAAGAGCCCTATTATGAACTTTTGTGAAAGCGCTGATGTGCATGCATCACTGAATTAATGGCTGTTGATTCAACCTGTGTTGATCCAACGAGAAAGTGAAGGTAATAATTGACGGTACTCAATAATTTTACTGCGCACTATGTACCTAGAAGTACACACACTCAGAAAAAAAGGGTACTAACTGTACTTTTCCAAGGGTAATACTTCCAAGGCTATATCTTCTGTACCACTTCTCTATTACATGGTAATGTGAATGTTGCTTACCTTTTAAGAAAAAGAAAATCATGTACATAATTGAATGTTAATGTCCACTCTTGTACCCTACAAAGTAATAATTTAAATGTACACTACATGCATATTTGCAGGTAAAAAATACACACTAAAGGTACAAAAGATGCATCACTCCATGTCACTGAGGTGATACATCTTTTATACCTTTAGTGTGTGTTTTTTACCTGCAAATGTGCATGTAGAGTAGTTTAACACCGTTCTTCCTGAGAATGCAGTGTCCAAAAATGCTACATTACACAAGTTCATGCATTACGTTTGTCCTTCCTTTACTCCAATGAAAGATGTTTCCCAACAAGACATTTGAGAAAAATATGCGAAAGGTTGATACTGCTTCACCACAGTTGTTCTATGGATGTGGTCCTGAATGGAAAGCAGTAAAATGGCACTGGAGAGGGAAGAGGAGAGAGCCACTTGCCTCAGGGCCTGGAAGAGTACTTCAGCTAATTAATTGCCTCAGTAAAGAAATGATAATTGTATTGGGGAAGGAATTGTAATGCGTGGTTATAGTTACACAGAGCAAAGAATTAAATTGGACCCTTTTAATACTGCAAATTATCACAAGTTGATCAAGTTGTCTGACATGTATGTTGTCACTAGAGACTTCTCATGCATGATGTAGCTGTGATTCAGATTCTGACAGTTACCTGAGGGGCTTGTTTTTTTCCTGCTATATTGGTTGCCTTGGAGGCATCTCTGGGCCTTCTCTGTCCATTTCACTGTAAATGTTAATCTGCACATATCAGTTATCATGGAATGACTGAAGCATCATATCCTCCAAACCTCATCTATAGGTTTTCCTTCGGAGAATCTAGGCCATGCAAAGTATAAGGGGCCCTGTGGGATGAGAACCACTTTCCTAGCATTTCATTTATGTCCCAGAAGACGCCTCTCCGCATAGGAAGTGCATTTCTGCCTGGCCTCCCTGTGGTGCCGTCAGTGTCCTTGCGTCCCGGCCTGGAGTGCCCTTATTGCCTTGTGCGTGTCAGCAGATTTTTGCAGGAGGAGATGTACACGAGGCCTGATTTCTGCAGGTGTGCATGAGGGTGCCTGAGGAAATAGCTGCCTGTTGAACACGAGCTTTTTGGGGGGAAGATCAGTGCAGGCGTGTTATTGGTGCTGAGGAGGGAGGAGAAGCTAGGTAGCGGAAGCAGTGAGCTGTGACAGAACAAACGTGATGCTCTTTCCAATGGTGCTCAGCAGAATAGCACAGAGGAGAAGGCTTTAGCGATTCGACAGTCTTATTAACCACATGTCTTGTCTCATAGGGTAGTGAAATTCTGCTGCGTTGTCTGCTTCTATCTTGCTACTGACACCAATTTTACTTTACCTCTTTCTCGCAAAGCGGACACTTCAGTCACATGGAAATAGCTTGCCTGAGGACATTGCGTCTGTTTTCAGCAATTAAATAATGTATAGTTGTCTAGCATTTTTAAAAACAGACATTGTCACAAAGCAGCTTGACACAGAAATCTGAATGTAGATTTAGATTCTTAATAAGCAAGCCTGAGGCGACAGTGGGAAGGAAAAACTCCCTGAAGCAACATGAGGAATCAACTGTGAGAAGAACCAGACTCAAAAGGAAACACTGGATAGTAGGATTTTAAATCATTACACTTCCACAATCATATACTATAAAGTTAAACAGAACTAAGTATGTTGAAAGGATGTTTAGTATGAGCATCTGAGTCTTTATGATCACAGCAGCAATTCTCAGGTACAAATTTACAGTATGCAGGTGAGATTATTGTGAGACCTTGGGAATTAACTGTTTTTTGGAAGTGCATTTTTTAGGGTATGCATGTGGGATCCTTTAGGTTAACCGAGGCAGTGCTTCTATATCCCAAAGTTGCTCTAAATGTTAAATAAAGTGAAATAAAGAAGGGCAGCAGGAGCAATGAATGTCTAACACAGTAAAGTTTCTTAGTGATCCCTCATGTACACAGACACTCTAGCACTAGTGAAATCCATGATTCCCTTGTATACCACTGCACCTTTATTATTGGTTTTGTTCCATGACCTAACCAAAGTTGGGAGAAAAACTGTTAGATGCACATCGTTGCTAGCTGTGGCTGTAATTATTTTACACTCAGGTGCCCACACTTATAATCTTTATTGACTGACCTTGTAAATCTGTCATTTGGCTTGCTGGGGGGTTTCAGTTTCTCAGCAACGAGCAGAAGCTTTTCTATGTCTGCATGCACAAAACCTCATTGAAAAACCATCAGACAATGAACAAGACATGTTGGTTTGGTAAATTGAGGGTGTGCCGATTAGGAGTTTTAAGTTACATTTAACTGTACAGCATCCAAGCCATGCAAAGGCTTTGAAAGGCCGCTAAGGAAACTCAAACCCACAATCATAGGCAATTAAATTTTTTCTTCACTTGCTTCACAATTATTTGCTATTGGTTTTTAGTAGTATTAGAGTCACAGATAAACATGTTGCTCCTGTATTTTTTGCTTGGCTCATCAGACAGAAGCTTATTAAGCTAGTCAGAGAACAACTCTGCAGGGGAGAGCGAAGCTAATGATTCACACAGTATCTAATTAAATCTCTCCTACCGATGAAGCGAAGACAGAAGATGTTGTTATGTGACCAGGAAGCATCATGGAGTCTGAGGGGTGCTGTGCAGTAACCTTTCAACCTTGATGTTTACTGTGAGTGTGGATGGTAAAACATGGCAACAGGCCATATAAGAAACATACAGGATTATATTATATAAAATGAGCCCTAAGAATCGGACCAGATTGGATTTCTGGACATCATCTGTAATGATTATTTCTGTTTCACGCGGGATTAAACGATCTCCATTTAAATTACAGAGATGGGAGTGTCTGAGCAATGTACGCATTGTTGTCACAACAAAAAAAAAAAAGCAGGAAATATAAAACATTCATTCAGTCACATTACATTTTTCTGATATATTGCAGGTATCATTATACCTAAAAATAGCAATGACAAACTCTGATTGGAAGCAATTGGTAAAATTTTGTACCAAACTTTTAAATTTTATTAAAATGATTTGAATTTATTACATTTTATCCTTTTCAGTACTTTAATTGTATAGGCATTGTAGCCATACGTCTTTCATAATTTAAAAAAAAAGCAACATTACTGTTTTGGCGGCAGTTGGTTAGCAAGCCTATATATCCTGATACATATCGTGTTGTACCGTAAGTATCGTAATTTGATATTTTTGTCACCCCTAGGCTATACCTGTGCTAGGATAACAACTTGCCTATAGCTGCCAGAGGTGTTGCTCCTCTGACAAGTCCTTTTGAACCTCGTCTACATTTTGTTGTTCGTTGTATGAAACTCAGCCAAAACCTGGCTTCAGTTTGTTTTAGGTGGAGGACAACAGACACAAGAGCTTCCTGGAGTGGCGCTATACTTAAGAAAAATTGTGAAAACGCCTTTCCTACGGGATATAACAGAATCTTTACCAACATGTCAATTCGAATGGAATATATACTACCTGCCTGGGGTTATTTCTACTGGTTATTTTAAGGAAGGACACAGTTGAATTTGGATTCAGAAACCTCCCAGAGATACTCCAATAATAATTACATTATCCCATTTAAAACTAATCTAATCCAAATAGGGCTTTAACCACAGCCTTTTCTCAATATCTCAGGATTGATTTTCCCAAAAGCATCAGCACAATAAGATCATTGTTAAATGTTAGTCAGCATTACTTTGAACATTCTCTGGTACCAGTTAATATGATCCTAACTTTACGATTCTTGTAGGAAACTTGCACTGCCCTAATTAGAAGGCGCTTGCTTGTAGCTAGTAAGAGCTGAAAGAGCAGCTAAACATAATTTTAAACCATGCTGCCGTTCCCTTGTTGTACCAGTCTGTATTATTAATGGCTCCTACTAGAGTATGAGATAACGTTCATTCGATCCCAGCCAAGACGGACTTAAAAATGTAGCTGAGTGGATTGGGGCTGTTGAGAGCAGGAACTGGTCCTCCAGTGCGTCAATTGATCTCAGGGCCATGCAGGGAGATTTGGGGAGTTCTGTTACCCAGTGTGTCCCATTCTGGTGTCCCGTGTGGTGCTCCTGATATTTGCACCAAAAAGGCCTGACCTTTCGGGGAGGAGGAGCCATGCTGAGATTTACTCTGCAGGTAGTCCCCGGCTGTGGGACCCAAATCCGATCTTCACCCACGCACAGTGAGGAGGAGGTATGGGTGGCAGAGCTGTGCCGCAGTCTGGCAACTAAATGCTGCACCTTGGTTTTTGAATCTATTGATACTAATTAACACTAATGTCATTGCATTTGTCTTGTTGAAATACATTAGCAAGTTATTAAGATGGTTATATCGTTAGAGGAGTGGGACAGCCAACTGTGCCTGACAAAATAATAATAACCATACATCAGCAACAATTAAATAAATGAAAAAGACAAACTCGCACTGCAGGCCCAAATACCTCTAAAAATGCAGTGGTCCATGTAAAAGAACAGTGTTGGTGTGCTGCTGAAAGGGAATCAATCGCAATTTTTCAAAAAGAGAAATTGGGGTGAGCATGACTTTGAACTGGTGTAGTAGGGCTCAGAGGCTGCAAAAGCATCTGATCAGACTCTGCTAACGGCACTGCTCAGCAAGTAAGCTACATTTTGAGGAATGGGGGCAGACTGTGTCAATATCCATCATCTATTACAGCCCTGGTACATATGATGGGTGCAAATACATCTTAGTGGTGTCTGTGGCTGCCTCGTTCTGAGAGATGTTTGGCACATCTTTTAATTGATTAAGAGCTCAGATGGAATATTTTCAGCCTTGTCCTATTGTGTTGGACAGCAAAATGTTTATTCTTGCTTGCCCTTTCTCATTCTTTCATGAATTTAAATGAAACCTTTTACTTTAATTCAAAAATGGTCTAATATGTGAGTACTAGATGAAGGAATATAAAGGTATTAAATGTGGACCTCAGTTATCTTTTGTTTTTGGGAACACTAATGAATTCATGAGAACTGTGAATGTAACGTTATCGGAACTAGAAAGTATCCACACCCTACAAATGGATTTTTGTTGACTTTAAGAAAGCAGTTAGCCTTGCGCCTCCAAAGGGGTTTTGGATAGAGAATGTGCCTTTTCACCTAGTAAGGCATAAATGGGAGGTAGCCATTGATATTCACATGGGTTAATTCCCTGTAATGCTGCTACTCTGCCATGACTTTCAGTTACTTTCAGCTATCTGGGCTCTTTGCTCAGCACATGGTCTAAGCTGCTGCGATGTCCTTGACATGACAACCTGGGTGGGAAACTGACAGTAATCAATCCTGTTTTAATTACTCCTAATGACCTTAACCTAATGACCTTAATTAACATATCCTGACAGATTTATTAAGATCCACACACAGGTTGTTGTGCCTGCTAACCCTCTCCCAAAGTGACAAATGCCTGTTGTGTTTTCAGCATCACTGCCATTCTTAACCGGGTAAGTTCTCTTAAAATAACATGGGACATAGAATTGGTCACAGGCCACAGTAATCTAACCTAATTATTATTGGAGTAGGTCACAAACAGGCAACAACGGGCAGCTGGAAAATGGGAGCATATAAAGGCCAGGTTACATTTTATTTTGGAAGACCCTGGAGTTACACTTTCCACTCCAATGGCTTGAAGATAAGGTCTGGCAGATGGCACAGCCTTCTGTTTGAGCATCAGGAATTCAGGGTGAATCATCCCCGCGCTTCAGAGCTCATCCCAAAAGCCAGCACTGTCCTGCGGACCAATCATGAGTTGCTGACTCAGACTTAATGTGACCTTAGTATTATAAGGTTCTCCCATTCATTCTTAACCTGGATAGAACGTAATAGTGCTAAGGTCACGATAAGGCTTGGGTGTGTGTTAAGAGTTTATGGGGTAAAGATGGAGTTGTAGGCAAAAGGTTAAAAAGGACTTAGATTTCATCATCAAATACTTGTGGGAAAGTGGAGATATAGCTTTGACATTAGTGCTGGCAAGGGTTTGAGTGTTCTCATGTGCTGGGGCACTGCAATCTTTCATAACCTTGAGTTCTGTGAAGAATTCAAATCTTTGCACTTCCACCATTCTTGGCATTCAGTGCATGGATAAGGTAATATGGGATACAGTGTTATGATTCAATATTTGTTTTCGAAGTGTTACTTCTAATCCTCGTAGTATCTTAGCATTTGTACTTCTAAATGTCTCCTGCAGTAGACCACTGCCATTTAAATGTGCATGTGAGTTGAACAGCTGTGTCTGAGCGGTGTCCTTTCAACCTTTCTTGAAGCAAAGGTCAGTTCAGCACTTCAGTCAATTCTTGGGTTTCAAAACAAACCCCCTTCTCTCACTGCGCCCCTAAAATAGAAATGGGAATATAGTGTGCCTTGATTTCTTGGCAGCTCTTAACAAACGAAAGAGCAACTTGTGATGGTGTCCGTGGCACTCTGCATGACTGTATTTGTTCTGCCAAAATCTCACCCTTGCAGGCAGTCTTTTAATTGAAAGTTTTTTGTTTTGCAGTGAAATGCGGTGTTTAACATGACTGCAGCTGGGCACCAATGTTCAGATCTTTTTTACCTCGCTACACTGTGACATTCCTCTAAGGGACAGCTGCATTCAAAGACACTGCAGTAGAAGCTTTTTCCATATTTAGAAGGAGGTTTATGTTCCCAGACAATAAATGGAAGAATGTCTTTTACTCTTTCAGATTGTCAGACTCAAGTGAAGATAATAGGTGTGCATGGCTAACCTTTTTATGTGCAAGGGTTTAAATGCTAAAATCAGTATTCGAGTGTTTGTTGGGTTGCATCATGGGAAGAGGGAAAGAATTTAAATGACAGAAAGTGATATGCACCCTTTCAATTTATCAGAGATGTATAGACTTTATAGAACAGATGATATATATATATATATATCTCATGTCATTGTTTGACCTACAGAGCTCTCTAGAGGTAAGACTGTGTTTATTACAAAATTTTGGAGCCTTGACTGACCCCTTGTGGTGCCCTTTGTACAAGGAAGGTTCTTAACATTGGTGAACCTCTATAACTTGAGCACAGGATGGAAATTGGGGTCTCCAAATCCATTCCCCCAGTCTCACAATATACACTTCACAAGCTGTAAGTATAATGTGTAGTCATATACGGTCATGGTGTCCCAACCCACCTCCAAATATTGCCGTATGAGGGTTGTGCATACAGTGAAGCCCACATCCAACCCCTGCTGAGGATGCAGGCAGCTCAAGGACACTGCGCCTTCAGAGTGTGTTATAATTCCAGCTCACAGAAGAATTGTTACTCTAGAAAAATTTTTTAATATCTCTAACGCTGCCTTCTGTCCTGCTTCAGGAGTGCTGTCTACAAAAGTGGTTTGATTTAATTACTGCAGTCCATGTTGTCTAAGAGCGAGGGCACAGACGGATGCTGACTCCAGCATGTGAATTAGTCCGAGCTGGGCTGGTGCCATCTTCCTCGGCTGTCGTGACTCAGGATCTGTTTGCAGCCATCCCAATGATACAGCTCAATTTACATCCCAGACCCTCTCTGTCTTTTCCTTCTTCTTCCTTGTAACTTCCATTAGCCTGGACAGAACTAGCTAGAATACACATAATGAGGACTACTAAGATGGCTTGTCTGCTGTAGCTCTACCACATTTAGTCTTGTTCATAACATTTGCCTTGTCATTTTAGATTGGCATGACTGAGGCATTGTTCTTAGGCTTTTTGAGTTTCCTCGGAGGCGGTAGCTTTGTGAAAGCCTAGAAACAGTACCTGCATTGTCCTCAAACACCCCCACCCTCCCTAGTAATAGTCGTGACTGCAGCAGGTGCAATTACCTCAGCATCTCCTAGGTGCCACATGCCCCCAGTGGTGTTAATTTGAGCTTGGGCTGCAGCGCTTATGCTAGGCTCACAGAATTGTGCAAGGAGCATGTGACATGCAGAGGCCTCCTAACGGTCGTACACAAGGATCTGAAACTGGAGACAGGCTACTCATGCCACTCCAGTGAAAAAGATCTGGCCTAGAGAGCTCAGGGGTGCTGACAACCTTTTGGAACTCCTGGTGATCCTTCCTCTCCTACATCTTTGAGTAATATACAGGCTGACTTGGATCAGGAGTCTTATTTTTGTCTCATTGCCAGACAAGCTTATGTTTCTGCCATCCACATCCTGTAAATTGTGTGAGGCTGAGTCTTAATGTATCATTTATTTAAAAGCTGATAAGATTTCTCTTAATGATGACAAGTTATATGGGAATAACATGACATAATTTTTGGCTACAGGTTTACAGTAGTTCATTGGTGTAACCAGTTTGGTAAGAGAATCTGCCTTTGATGTAAATTTAACTTGTGATGTATTTCACAACAGACCTTTATTTTTACTCACAGCTCAGCTGCAGCCAACAAGAGTGGCATTTTGACTGAAATTGGTTCTAAGAAATAAGCAAAAACCCAGTCATTTTTGTGGTACTGCCTCTTTTATCTCATTAGCCTGAATGTCTAACTTTTTCTTTTGCTGGTTCTATCAGTAGATTTGCTCCATGGAAGACACTGACAGGCCAAGACACAATGCCACTTAGATGTGATGAGAATCAAGTCCTTGCAGAGCATGAGAGGAATTATTCATTAATAACAGTTTCTGGCATGTTCTTCTTTTATTCTCCTGATAGTCTTGGCAGGTAATTATTAGCTTTAACCCATATCCCAATGATCCTCCCTTAGCGTAAACGCATACCGCACTGAATGAGATTCTGTGTGAGTGACAGGCTTGACAGTGTCCAAAATAAAGGAGGCTATTTTAAATATGCAGGCATAAGCCTAAATTCATTAGATTTGAAAGGTATAGCCAGGGAAATTGCAAGTTACATGTTTGTCCTCTGGGAATTTCCCCTACATTTTTCCATGCTTCATGCATTAGAGGCTCATAGAAGTTCCATTTGTTCCTGTAACATTATGGGTTGCTGCTTCATTACTGTGTCCTCACCCTGAAGGAGTGGTGATATCTCTCTCATGATCTTTACACCCTAGAAGGTGGTTCAGATTGAATTAATGGCTCCAAAATATATAGATGTTGTCAGTATATCAATGATGATACATCACTGTAAAAGAAAAAAAACTTCTGGTTCTGAAGCATTGTCAGCACTGCACTGGGCAACAGATGGAATCTAGGGTCTCTAATCTTAATCTTCCTAGTGCTGCAAGCATCATCAGCAGTGGCTATGGTGTCCAAACAAACCTCCATATGGTGCTACAGCATAGTGTTTCTAGTATTCATTTCTCCGAAAAAGTAAGTAGACCAGAGTATATCCAGGTAAGCTAAACAGATATGGCTATGAATTTTCACTGAACTCAAGCACTAAGGTAGAAAAGACTGTGAAGACATAAGTTGAAACTGATGCTGCATAATCTTCACTGGATTTGTCTCCAGACTTCAAATGAGTTATGTCAGAACATGCTGGGAATCTCTGCAGTAACCTAATAAACTATATTCTACAACAGCCTTACAAGACTCCTCTCTAAAAGTTTGTCCTGCAGACAAAATTTGTCAAAACCTTCTAGCAAAGCTAATTTTTTTTAAAACTTAAAGCTTAATGCTACTATAATAATTTAGTCAAATCATTTTTTGTAACTTAATCATGTCTGACATTTCTGTAATTTGATTAAATTGTTTAAATTAAGTAGACTACAGTAAGTACCATCATGCCTAAGACATGTGACAAGAAGGATGTAGTGACTGCACTTGTGTAGAGTAAAGAAGAGCTTAGAAATGGAGAATGGAATAAAACTAAGCCAATTTGGATCACTTCCAGTTCTTGGCTAAGGTTGGCTCTGGCTTTTCACTTGGGGAGCAGAAGCAGAAAACTGCCTTATAGCTGATCAGTGTTTGGATATGATCATTGGATAGTGTTATAATGTTTTGCAGTGATCTTCTATGGTAATTTGGGAATTTAAATATCATGTCTAGGGAGGTTGTCACTATTTTACTTCCTTTTCTTAGTAGCCTAGTTTCTGTTGTTTTTGGGTTTTTTTTTGTCCCCATCAAATTCGCCCAAATGAATTGGCAGAATATCAAAAGTCCTTTTTCTAAGAACTGAATCCAGTTCGCCATGATCCCATTACTGTCGTGGTGTGTTTAAGGGCACTAGGACTCGGCCATTTTCCATCTTAACTCCACCACCTGCTGGGCTCAGATGTCGCAATGTTTTGTTAATGAAAATGTTTTGTTAGGAAATGTACTACTTTGTAACTATTTGACAAGGTCCATGTTAGGTCCAATATTAGACACATTTGAAAGCACCAGTCTGATTACTGGTTTGCAGAGGCTGAATATAAAAAAAAATGGTTTCTGCCAGCCTGCAGCTATGGAGTGGAGTCTTTTATCTTCAACTTGTGACAGAGAGGAGGATGGCTTTTCCACTGTACGTTGCTGCCCCAGATCTTCCTTTAACTGTCCTACTTCTATCTGTCTGCAGTTAATTTCAACTTCCTGCAAGACTGCGGTAGAAAGCTTGTTCAAAAACTACCCAAGAACAGCACATTTAATCAATGCTTAATGCAGGTAATGGGATGTGCCACCTATTTGGGGGTTCATCCAACAAAATCAAATTTGTCAGTAGTGCCTTTGACACAGGCTAATATCTCATTCTGATCTCATGAATAAGCTGCAAAATCCTTCCTGCCCAGTCTAACTGGTTGTTGCAGACCGGCCTTTGGTAAAGCCGTCTGTGAGGGAATCCATTTAGCAGTAGCGTCAGGCTCTGTCTAGGAGTAAGCTGAAGGGTTAAGTGGTTGTGGGTGGTGTGTGAGTGTGAATGTGTTTGATAGAGCAAGGGAAGGCTGGGAGAAGCACTCAGTCCTGGCCCATCTGCATTTGGCATAAACAGTGTTTAATGCCTGGCCCGTCACAAGCAGCCTGTGTAAGCCAGTCATAAGACCAAGGATAACAGCTATATATAACAGACCTTAGATAGCTGCATGCTGAAAGGGAACAGGACACGCAGATAAGAGCTTATTAACTTGTGGGTGAAGGAGAAGGGTGAGTAGTTCACAAATTTAGTCAGTTGGTGCCAGGAATCCCCAAATCAAGAGGTCCTTAGGCCTTTTATTACAAAAAAAAAAATGCTCTGTACAAACATTCAGTATGGTAGCACATAGCTGTTAAGTCTTTCATACAGACAATGTGAAAGCATAATCACAGCGGAAACAAGACAAAACTATTGGTGATATCAACTTTTACCTCAGATGTGTTTTGAAATAACTAGGCAGTCTCTGTTTGAGTAAAATTAGGCGACAAGGTGTTTCAACTAGATCGCTAACTGAACTTCCACTGGTTGTGCCATATTTACAAGCATCAACATTTTCTCACAACTTCTGGATTGAATAATCGAAAGTAGTAAATACCACAAGCTTGGGCCTTACGTGTGGAATCTTCACACAAGAATGGTTGACAGCACTTCGTATGAGTGTGGCATGTATCAGTGTGTCTACACACTACACTTCCTGCCAGATAGCAAGCTAACCTACTCATAACTGCTAATGTTTGCAAGTCTGTTTCATGAGGAGTAAAAAGATTTTTTTTTTTTTGTTTAGACTAGGCAATGTGGAACAGGAGAACACCAATATCCTACAGTAGTGTAAGCTAGCTAGCTAGCAAGCTAGTCAGCTAGTCAGTCACCTGAAAGTTTGACCAACAAAAGAGCTAAATTGAATTCAATATACTTTTGTCAGCTAAAATCTTTTTCACGTTTAAATGTTTGTTCCATGCCTTCTCTCAGCTTTTCTGTAGAAATTCAGGAAAGTTCAGGCTCCTGATATTGTTCTATGGCTGTCCAGTGACCTTGCTACATGTCAGCTACCCCTCTGCTTTCCCCTCCAGTGGCCTGACCTTGTATGGCTGTGTGCAGGAGCAGAACTCACTGGTCAGAAACTTTGCTGCACATGGCTGTATGTAAGGAGCAATAAAGCACTCATGAGTGTGAAGGTGCTCAGGAATGTCTGTTTTTTTTTTTTTTTTTTTGTTCTTATCTAGATGCCCTTTGATGCCCTTGTTTAATGTACAGAAACAGGAGTCCTCACCTCCTGGTAGCAGTTAATGGTCTTTGAGTGTAAATGTTAAATGATAAACCACACTGATGTATTCATTGTTTTTGCATTTCAGATAAGTCAAGATTTAAAGGTCATTGGTCTTTTCTTTGTAGAAACGTACAGCTAGGCTACAAGGACAAGATGGGGAAAAAAAAACGGCAAGGGGCAGCATTTAATGGAAATTATATGCAAGCCTGTGTTTTTTTTTTTTGTTTTTTTTTTTTTACTTTTTTTTTTGTTTTTTTTAATATAAGATCTAATTGCAAAGGGTCAGTCTGTTCACCAAGGCGTGTAGGTTATGTTCATAATTATATGAATTATGCACCTACATTATATGAATTGCAATGAGCTAAAAATGGGATCAGTGGTCTATGTGAAGACATTTGGATTACTAGGGTGAGAGATAGTTGGTTTATCGGTATCTTAGTTTATCAGTAATGGGCAAAATGGGAGGGAATCCAGGGCCTACCACAAATAAGGTCAATGTTGGCATGTGAGTCACACCTCAGTGGCTGGCTCTCCCATGACCAGAGCCAGCTCTACAACATTAAGTGCTGATGTGCTTTATATGTTCAGCATGTCCTTGCATGCTTGCACGCTGCAGTGTATGCACAAATATGTATGTGTTTCTATGTGTGTGTTGGCCCAGTGAGTGACCTTAACCCTCCAGCACCAAGGAGGTTTTTATTGATTGATATTGAGGCTCTCCATAACATAGAGAGAAGGAAGGAGAGAGGGGGAAGAGGGGAAAAGCGGAAGGAAGGACCAAAAAAGGTCAAAAAAAAAAGACAAAGACATGTGGATATGTGAGATGGCAAGCATATGTTGAGATTGATTAGCTGCGGTCGCTTGGCCACTCCTGAGAGCTGAGGATGGGGTGAGCTGTAGGAGGAGGAGAAGAGCGAGATGACTCAGGGGCACGTGAGGAGGATGTGAGGAGAGTGCTAAAAAGAGCAGCAGCAGCAGGGTGCCTGTGTAAGCATGAAGCCTCTGGATACAAGATGAACACCTGCATTAGTGCCACAAATGCTCACACTGATGCTTTACCCAACCAGGGCTTCCACAACTTACCAATCTGCATATGTACTAGGACAGCAGGCCCATATCTCTCATTATTAACATTAATTACAGTTGCCCAAGCTATAAGTCTATATGCTATAATGGCATAATTGCATCTCGAAATATCATCAGCCACCTCAGCTCATTGCACTGGTGTCTGGATCAATCAGAACAACGCTCAGTAGCACTCACGGCTGGCAGATTACGATAAGAGTAAATTCCTGGAATAAGATGTAGCTTCATTTAGCTTTTAATCAGTAGTGTGTGAGAGATTCTTTGGTAATAATGTCACAATATACGTGATTCTATGTTGCTGATTGCATTTTCAAGAAGATAAGTGGACACTAAAAAAGGTCAGACCTTGTATCCACTTGACCAGACCTAGTTTCGTGAAGCAGATGGAAATGGATTGGCGCCGTAGTCAGCTTTGTGAAACAGAGATGGGTGTGTGTAGTGGAAGAGCTCATCAAGAATGCATTTGAGAGGCTGTATAGAATATTCATGCTTTGACCTCTGTGACAGTAAAGTGGGACTAGGTTTACTGCTTCAGCATGGACAACAGAAAAAGCCTGAGTTATTAAAGTGGGGACTGCATAACGCGATTGTACACATCAGGAGGAGCTATGTGGGGTTTTTTTTCGTTGCACCCCCTTGGGGTTTAAAGCACTTCCCTTCTCACAGTACTTACTCTCTCATGTGCGAACACATACTCTCATAGTTGTGCACACACACACACTGTTTGTTTTCTGCATTTCCCTGTCCCACATGTGGTGTCGTTTTCTTATTGAAATGCCACACGCCTAATTTCAGTTGTAATTCTCGATTCATTACTGGTAATGAAGTTTTGCTGATCGGGCAAGCTGACTCCCTGATTCACTGTGCTCATGCTACCTACCGCATATCCGTTGCAAAGCGATACAGTTGCCTGACCACAGGCCTGCTTATTGATCCCCCAAGAAGGAAGTATATTGTTAGATATGGTCTTTAGGGGAAATGTCTCTTTGATGTTAACCTGTCAGCCTGTAACTTTAGTGTTATTCTCTCTCTCTCTTTTTCAGTATGGGGAGGAGGAGGTGTGCTCAGACCGCCTGGACACTGATTTCCCCGACTTCGACCTCTCGCAGCTGGACACCAGCGACTTTGACTCAGTGAACTGCCTCAGCGAGCTACACTGGTGCAATGACCACTCAGACAGCTCCCCCGCCTCCATACAGTACAGCGCAGGGGACGCCGAGCTCTTCGAGGTCAGACCCCACATTCTGCAATCCTTGGGCCAACAATCTCCAGCTCTGATCTAATCTTAGCGCATTACGTAGCTAATCCCACCGGAAGGATCCGAAAAAGAGCTCAGTTGGGTTTAATGGAGCTAATATGACAACCGAACCCAGTGGTTTGGCAACTCTTGGCAGTTTGTCAAGAATGTGATGCTGGAGGTCAAGTCCAAAAGTGTCTTTGTGTCAACTATGATTGATCATAGAGAGTTGTTGTATCTAGTGCTAATTCACTCTATGCACCATGTAATTCTGGACCGTGATTGATTTTTAGGCACTGAGTACAGCTCTATTTTAGGTGCCAGGGAAGCCATTGATCATTACGTCAAGTTCAATTAACCTTCAGGTGGGACCAAATTCTGTATGATAGCACCACGTAACATGGAGCCCCACACGTTATGAGAGTATAGGTACATGGGACAAGGTTAGCAAATAAAAATTAGTAGATGTGCACACAATTCTATCTGAAAGAGGATTTTTTCTTCTGGGGCTTATCAGGTATGGAGGCCCCTAAGCCTCTGATCGATCGTTGCACAGTAATCGGATAGCTGCACTGTCCCCAGAGCAGGATGTGCAGATGGACCAGTGTCTGGCCCTTCAGTTGGAGGTCATCATATGTCTTATCCCCATCTCTCCCTCTCTCCCTCTGTCTCTCCCTCTCTCTCTCTCTCTCTCTCTCTCTCTCTCTCTCTCTCTCTCTCTCACCTCCCCTACAGACCGAAGAGGAGAATGCGGCGCTGCTCGCCGCTCTCACAGACAGCCTGGATGGCATTGTGGAGGACGGGGTGGGGGGGCTGTCCGTGTTCCCCTCGCTGGGTGAAGACCCTGAGGAGGAAGAGGAGGAGGAAGACGAGCTCCTTTTGGAAAGTGAGCCTGTCCAAGGCTCGCTGAGCCCAGAGACAGAAGACCCGTCTCTAGTAAGAACCCTTCCTTCCTGTTTAAGGTGGATTTGGATGGGCCTCTGACTACCCCACAGCATGGGTATGATAGGCAAAACAGGTCTGAATTTTTCTCATTTTGGGCTTTTCAATTCTCTTTAGCAACCGCACTAATAAGAATCCTTTTCACAGGCGGGGAGTTGGAGCACAACACAAGCTACACTTTAGGATTTAGACTCTTTCTCTAATTGTTTCACTCTTCTGTCCCTCTGTCTTTTTTTTTTCCATGACCTCTTTTTCTTGCTTGTTCAGTCCCATTCTGCAGTTTTCACACCTGTTTATGAGAGGCTATACAGATCTCTGATGAAAAAAAAAAAAACCAAAAAAAAAAAAAATTTTCCTTTCTCCTGCTCCCTGCAGTCTATTACTGCCTGTCTGTTTGCTTAGAATGCATTACGAAACTAGCTTTCTAGACACATTTTATTTTATTCCATTGAAGCTTTTGAATGAGCATGATGCTACAATCTTATGAACACATTTCTTTTCAGTCTGTTACATGAATTATGAGTTACAGCCTGTATATCTGTTAGAACCTATACTACATCTCCCTTAATGCAAAAAAAAAAAAAAAAATGCAAACGAGTCCAAATTCAGGCCTTATTAAAAAGGCTAAAAAGATCGCTTTGTTGAAGGTTTCAAAGGTCTTATTGTTACTTCAGTGAAAGCGGCTAACTGAATCCCTGGTACCTTTTCTTTTATTTGGGCTTGAATGAAATTGGTCTAAATTACGGAATGGAAATTGGAGTAAACAACCATAAGCAATTAATGCTTAGGGGAGAAACGTCTTGTTCTTAAACTGATTTAATATGATCAGATCAGTGTCTTAAGGGTTTAGAGGGTTCCTCCAAATGGTATTCTTTTTTTAATTGAAAGCACATTGCAGTAGAACAACGTATTGGAAATAACCCTTCCATCACTATGACAAGTTTTGGCACCTAGAAAATCCACTGATGATGTTAAAGAAGATATGACACCTTACATGGAAGGATTAAGATGAATACATGGAAGTAGAATTGACCTTAGCATTTTAATATAGTTATTAATTGGTTGTAATTTTAATGGTAATATGGTTATTAAAATGGTTATTATACTTACAACAGTGATGGTAAAAGTAGAAATAGACACTGTTCAGCATTTACACTGTATATTTGCTCTTACAGTCTCATTTGTGGTCTAAATGGTAGAGGATTATTTCTATCTATATCATAAAGATACAAAAAAAAAAAAAAAAAACATCTCTGCCCTAACATTATGGTCTAGACAGGTGTATTTCTATCTGGTCAGATATATAGCTAATGGAGGCTTCCTCCTTCTTCTTACGCCTCCTCAGACAGCTTTATAGCTTATTATGTCTGGGCAGCTGTATAATCCTGAAAAGTTTTAGAGCTCCCTCTGGTGGTTTGTGCTGTCAGTGTGCCTCAGCCCCCTCAGTGAGGCCCGTCTGTGTAGGAAACAAGGGCCGCATTGAGGACCTTTGGGCAACGTGAGAAGGGAGAGAGCTGAGCACATGTTCTCATGGAGTAGATGGCCCTGGCATGCCGGTGGCGTTTTGTATAGTGCAATGGAAGCACCCGGTGCCCCTTCACTTCCTTCAGTGGACTGTGAGAAGCTGCCAAACTAACACACTACCTCAAGCTACAGCAACTTAGTGAGCTTGGGGTTCTTTTTCCCCGCTGGTTTCATCATTGACGCACATCCCAGGTTACTCCCTCAGAAAGCAGAAGAAACAGTCTTCCATCTCTCTCTCTCTCTCTCTCTCTCTCGTGTTTTTCTCCCTTGGCTCTACCACCAGGGCAGCTCAGGGGTAGGAATTGGTGCCACAAGCAGATTTGTGTCAGCTATTCATTCTTATGGGGGGGGGGGGTATGCTCTGACACAGCAGTGATGCCCAGTACAGCTTGAAATTAGCATTGCTGCTTGACGTTTCTCTGTCTCTATGCCACCTGCATTTTGATATTGTGTTTGTGATTCTTTGGCAGGAATCAAAGCAGTGAACATTTCCTGTGATGATGATGTGTTGCGTGGATGGATAGAGTGGCATGCCTGCTAATTAGTTGTCCTTGTCTTTCTCTTTCTCTCTCTCACTCTCTCTCTCGCTTTCTTTCTCGCTGTCTCTCTCTCTCTTTCTCCCTCTTCTTTCCTGTCTACAGCTGAAAAAGCTCCTGCTGTCCCCCCCAAATGTGCCTGTGGGTCTTTACTCAAACAGATTGAGCAGTGCGCTCAGTAAGACTCAGCAACTCAAGTCTATCCGTCCTACTCTGAAGGTGAGCTGAGTCTGTTTGCGGCAATAAAACAAAACTCACGCACACGAAACAAAATTGTGTCTGGGAATGCTAGCATCAGCAGAGACACTGTGTATTAAGAAGCACTGTCTGTGCTGTAATAGCGTATTCCTGCCATCACGCTAATGCTTGGCTGGCTTCTACCTGTGTGTGAAGAGATTGTAATAAACTGGTGTTGCGTAGAATTAGCAAGCCACATTGTGTTGCATGTCTGTGCTTTGATGTGTTGTAGCTCTGCCAAGGCGAGTGCAGAATTAGCGCTGACTGTGGCCATCTGTCATAGCAAAACCATAGCTACCGGAGGGGTAAAGGGCAGCCCTGCTTTAGACTAAGAGCTTACATAAAGCCTGATTCAGCATCTAGTTTCTCATAGCATGTTTCCAACTTTAGCCCATAATCACAGAGTATGACGTAGACGAAGAAAAAGTCTTAGTAAATGAATTGTTTGGAAGAATGAAAGATTGGTGGTTTACTGGAGTACTGATTTTATTTTGGCTTGTAATCTTTATACACCTTAAAATAAAGATCCATCCTAAAACACAATAACAAATATGCTTATATTGAGATATTTGCAATGTGCTTCTAGTGCTAATTTGTTGGATGGTGGTGTATTTTCATTATTTGGGTGAGAAGTTAGCAGGCGTGTGCCATGCTGACGTCACAGGGGGACATTGTTGTCGCAAAAAAAAAAAAAAAATCACTGATCTCAAACATAACAGGTAATGGTCAGATTTTTTGCTAAAGACAAACGAGCAAGAGCTTCTTTTCTCACACACCATTTTCCAGCAACATTCAATGTCATTACGATGAGAAATCCAGCACAGAAGTAGTTACAGTTACAGAGTAACAGAATGCAATGGAGCTATATGACAGTTGCGCTGAATTATGACAGAAACTCTACTAGGCTTGGCTAGTTAGCGATCAACGAAATGACAAGAGCTGGACAGACTAAAGCACTAAAAGCGCTGCTGCATCGCTCACTTTAGGTAGAGATGAATTGCAGACTGCATATTGATTGTAAATATTGATATGCAAGTCATTCAGGGTGTTTTTTCCTTTGTTAGTTTATGTAGCCTGCTACCTGGTAATGTTATCAAATCTAATAAATCTCTCTCTTTCCTTTGGTCTCTTTACAGAGGGACAGAACATGCACAGTGGAGAGGAAGCCCCGAGCATTCAGGCCTGCTGGTCATCTCTGCACTGAGCTGCACCGCCACCTCACCCAGGAGGCCAACACCGAGGACACACCTGCAGCTGATACCGAGGAGGAGGAAGAAGAGGAAGATGAGGACAGTGACTCGGAGGATGAGGACGGGGTGGATGAAGAGGAAGAGTCTTCATCCAGCAGCGAGGTGGAGAGCACCGTGTGCACAGAGCCACTTGAGCCTCAGTTCCCCTCAGAGAAGGAGCGTCACTCTGTGGTGGAGCTGATCCGCTACATGCACACGTACTGTGTACCATCTCGCAAGCAGGCCAGCTGGGACCGCAAGGAGCGCGAAAATGTGACGCGCAAGACCAAACCTGAAAACCCTGCAATCCCCCGTAATGCCACCCCCAGCTGTCCTAAACCTGCCACTCAACCCACCACCCTCTCCAACAGCAGCACCAGTAAAGGCGCGAAACCCAAGATTCCTTTTGTACGGCGCAGAGAAGCAAAAGCGCACTCTCTGCTTAAGGAGCTGCTGGAGGCTGTTGCTTCCTTTGATGTGAGCAAGCCTTACAGACTGCACAGCCCCCCATATAGCCACAGCAGGACCACCGCAGCCCGGCCCAAAGCTGAGCACAAAGGCACAAGTGTCATCGAAGGCTCTCAGGTGGCTGCCAAGCGGCCAAAATGCCCCGAAATAGATGAGGGCTCATTTTCGGTGCGCCGCTCTCGCCGCTTAGCCTCCTTCCCGAGCCGATTTGCAAAAAGATCACGTTCGAGTGGACACTCAAGTGAGGAGGAGGGCTCAGTCCACCTCCTTGCCATGGATTCCCCTGCCGAAGACAGCATTGAGAAAGCAGACTCCCAGAAGAGCCCTGAAACCCCAAACCTCTGCTGTAATGACGGTACGAGACAAACAGTAGGTCAGGAAGTTTGACAACCAACTAACTTCATAACTCGGGTATGACTGGGGTATGACTGAGGATGTCTTTCTGTTCTGTTTCTCTGATTGCAGAAAAGCGTGCCTGCCTCTGCCTGCCGCTGACTCCTAAATCCACAGGGTGTGTATTCCCTTAACTCCTACTCTGCTGTAGAATTGGAGCTGGTCCAGGCCTAAAGGCTTATGAATGTTTCTGGAAGCCTCCCAAGTGACGTCTGGGAGACACATAGTGATGCTACACCTTTAATATCCGAAAGAGCCATGCTAGACTTGGAGCCAGTTTGTTTTGCTAATTATAGATTATTGCTGTGATGCGAAGTGACACAGATTGTTCAGAACTGCTCGGCATATCAGCCAGCATATATTAAATACCATATCAAATAGATTTAGTTTGTTTATTAAGATTTATTTTATGAATTGTCTGTTCAGACTTGCTGTTTTCCTTGTTATAAAGTCATAAAGCCATTGACTCCTCACTCTCTCTTTGTCATGATCAGAGATCCAAGCAGGCCCTTTGAGCAGACTCTCTGCGTGGAACTGTGCGGCACTGCAGGTAATGTCACTCTCTCAAACCATCCTGTAAGTTCAAACCCATGCCATGGGAAGCCATGTACTCACAGGATTAGCCGTGTGCTCGGGAAGGTAGACGACTAAATGAATAATGAAGCAGAGTGTTCCATTACATCAGAGCCACTAGGTTAGACTGACTGTGACATTTACATAGCAAATAGCATGGTGTTGGTTTACGTCTGAGAGTCAGAATTATTCCAAACATTCATTGTAGACTTGTCATGAAGTTGTCTATCTATATCAATAATATAAACATTGTAAGCCATTTCAGCCAGGTGGTGGTTAGGTGTGGTTAGTAATATTTAAGTCAGAACATTTTTGTATTATTTGATGAAGTTCTCCTCACATGCTGACAGATATCATTAAAGCATCTGCTCAGAGGACAAAACTAGTATGTATGCTCCCCCTGGCTCTGTAAAAGGCAGAAAAAAAATTAGCTATATGGATGACCAACATCCATCCAATCACTTTCATCCAAGCTCCACTTCTTGTAATAGCATCAGCCATTGTAGCCTAGGAGAGCATTTGGGGGCATGGCTTTGGAAGGCCCAAGCTCGGGGCTCAATTTGTAACTAGCTTGAGCTAGCTTTTGCCCAAATTGCTGTCTGTACCTTTAACTTTATTTTTCCTCTATAATTGTAAAAAAAAAAAAAAAAAAAAAACCCATAAAGGTCAATAAATGCAAGAGCGTAATTTGTCCCATTAAATTGGCGTTAATGTTTTATAAGTATTAAATTTATAAACAATGGCTTGCACAAGTCATTGCTAAATATTCTTTTTAAAGCATCCATAGGTTGTTTTTGTTATTTCGTATTCTTTTCACTTTGGCTTACAAGTGTGTCCCATTTTCCAGGACTCACCCCACCCACAACGCCACCCCACAAACCTGTCGAGGAGGAGCTCTTCAAGCCTGAGGGCAAAGCCGAACTACCTGGCAAGGGCTTGTGCCCAGTGCGGACACACCTGCGGAAGCTTCCGGAGCAGACGGAGCTGTACGCCCAGCTGCGGCGCATGGGCCCGACGGGCGAGAGCCAGAGCAAGGGCGCCTACAGAGACCATGACTACTGCATGCTAAACTTAGGGGAGAGCCACAAAAGGATTGCTGCCATCCTCCCAGTGCCCGTCTGCTACACTAAGGTCCAGGAGGGAGAGCAGGACAAGATGGGGGAGAAAAACAGGCAGGAGGAGACAGAGGCCCAACAGGCTGATTTGCCCCCCGACTTCTCCCCATGCCAACCTGCAGAGATAGAACAGCCCTCACCTGCCTGCTCACCCACTCCTGAGGCTGAGGCTGAGTGCCCAGACTCATGCCAGCCACCCTCGCCCTGCCATCAGATCAACCTCAGGTAGTTCTGGAGACTCAGTGTGCCTGCTTTTTCTTCGTCTGTTCTCTATGTAAGTCAGTCTCTCTTTAACTCTCCTCTCTTTGACTGTTGTAGCTGTGAGAGCCACTGTGACAAGCAGAGCAATAACACTACACATGGACAAGAGGAGGATGGGGTAAGTAGTGTTGAGGCTGCATAATCAACATTAATGGATCTTTTGGAGATGACCAACTCAAATATCTGCACAATATAGTGCTTGTGAAAAATGTACTTTTCCAATTCCAGTTAGTTTTTATTATCTTCCCATTCGTATTTACGTATACAATATGCTGAAATACCTCTATGACTCTTATCCAATTGGGGTTTCAGGACAAGTGCCAAGTATTCTACATTCACAATCTGCCGAGCAGCGTCACACAGGCTGTCCTGCGCAAACGCTTCAAGGCCTTTGGCGACCCAGAGGACTGCCGGGTGCTCATCAAAAACGAGTAGGTTCTAATCCTGCCCGTTTTCTTACTTTTGAAAGTAGCTGAGTTATGTGCAGGAACGTATGATTCTAACTTGTGTGTATCTGTGTTTTAGGGAGCGCTGTGGAGTCATTACTTTTAGGCAGAATCAGAATGAGCTGAGTCAGAAGCACAGGCGACATGACTCTGTGGGTCAGTACGCTGGAAATGGCAGTCGGAGGTTCAGCAGGAAGCGGTACATCGATCTGGGTAAGATGGAGGAGGAGGTGGGGGTCGATCGTGATGTAGAATGAGCTAGAGATAAGCAGTTTATTGAATAGTACATATAGTCTTTATATCTATATACATGTACCAAGTTAGAGGAAAAAAATGGTGGGTCTGTTTTTCTGTGGAGATATTTTGCTGTCTCTATATCTCTATATAGTAAAAAGTACTATATATAATAAAAAGTTTACAGAGATTTATTCCTACCGGTGTCTATTTATAGGACCCTACTTTTCATTTAAAAAAAGGCTAAACCTTTTAAGGATGTGTATATGTACTGTTAAGTCTATGCTATACTGTACTACACTGTACCATACCATAGCATTAGTATGTTGAAAGACTAAACTATGATATACTATAAGGCTAAATTATGGTATACTGAACTGTATTGTATTGTGGTACTGAACTACACTGTACTAAACCATACCATACCATACCATACATATGCAATAAGACTAAGGCATGTAATAAAATTAATGTCAGTAAGTATTAAGTGGCTCATATTCACCAAGTCAGACTTAAGTGCTCTGATCATATGGTGTCCTTTTATGGAATTGAGCTCTAAATGAATGTGGCTTTAAATGTTGTTTTGAATTTTAAATATTGTCTAGTAGTATGTCAAAGTGACTTATCCAAAGGTCTTCTTTAGTAATTATTCATTATACCACACGTCTGGTTGCTTTGACTTATTCCTATTACTGGACATTACACAATGACCTGTTTGACTAAAAAACCTTCATAAATGTTAGTGAAGTAATGTCCTGCTGCAATTGTGCTTTGTGTTTGGCTGCTCAGATGAGGCAGGACCAGGCCCAGTGAAGAGCAAGTATGACGCTCTGGACTTTGACACTTTGCTTAAGGAGGCCCAGAGGAGTCTACACCGCTGATACGCCTTACTGACAGCTCAGCGACCCTCGCTCCTGAGCCACCTCACAACCTCAGCCCAGACTCCACCTCATGTTTACATTTTTGAACATTGAATTCGGGAAAAAATTGGACCTTCTTATTGAGGCCGGAGTGCTGCTGAGGCATGAGAACGAAACCAAGAAATGAAACAACAACAGAAAGAAATGTGTGGACGTCAAACACTAGTGGCCTCTGAGCGGCCCTGGCTTTCTGTAGCAAACCCTTGCTCTCTCCGTTTGGTCGTTGTGACGTCTGTATGTGTGTTGCTTTTTTTGCTTAGTTTTTGTAACCTTTTGTCACTTTTTCGGTGGAACTGCAACTTTCACCATTTTGTCGTACAAATATATAAATGATAATTGCTTTATATTAGCAAAACTTTGTGGATGTTCAACTGTGTGTTACAATGACAAATAGTGGGGGGGGGAACAAACAACAAAAAAACTCCTTACAATGTAGAGTTTACAAATCAAAAAGGAACGAAAAAAAATCTTTGTCTTTTTTTTTTTTTTTTTGTCATTTTAGTGCTTCCTTATTTCATCTATGCACTCAAACGAGGTAGTGCTTGTGGTTTTCTTGCCTCTCCCCTCCTTCTATGGTTGGGTTCTTGCTGCTGGCTGCCACATATAACAAGCAATGGAGCCCGAAGACCTGACCAACTTTACTGTACAGCTGCACCATTCACATTTACCCGTCACGTCCACAGTGCTCTCAGTGTGTCAGGTTCTAGGTATGCAATCAATGCACTTGGATGCAGTGTCCTATTTAGAATGAAAAAAAAAAAAAAACAGAAAAACAAAATGATGACCATTACGTTAGAAAACTCTGCCAGAAAAATTTGGTCTCTCAGTAGAATGTATCCCTCGAGGATATGAATGTTGATCGGTATCAGCTAGTAACACATCCCATCAACTCAATAGCCATCAGAATAAGATGAGTGTCTACGGGTAGAGAGAAGGGCCGTGGAAATCCGGGAGGAAGTTATTTCTAAAGCTCAATCTCCCGAGAGGTACCAGTGTATCTCTATGTTGTTTACATCTCCCTCTCTCACATGCTCTCTCTATACTCAGTTTTTCTACTCTCTCCTATCTAATAGGCGAAGGTCTTCGGGTTTTTCTAGCTCTTGCCTCGTACTTTAAACTCTTAATCGTTCTCTGTCTGTGTTTGGAGTGTAAAAGTGTACCCACGTGTATCTGAGCGTGCCGTCTCTGTGTTTTCTCGGGTCCAGGGATGGGATCAGCCCCCAGATTCATGAAGCTGGGAGACAGTCACTCTCTGCTTTGTTTTTGGTTTTAAATATGGGGGTTATGACTCTATCCTGTAGATCCTGTATAGTGGAGCCATGTGCTTTTAAATGTGTGTGTGTGTGTGGGTGTGTGTTTCTTATGCATGATCCCTGCCTCACCTGTTTTAACCAATCACCTCCTCAGTAACACACCAGGAAACTGAATGTTTACATCATTTGAATCCTTCTTTGACTGTAATCAAACGCACACTAAGTACAACACGCCTTATTCAGCATTAAGGCTACTCTATCAGGATGTGCCTTTTTGGCCGACCCTAGATAATCGTCCGTACACACTTTTCGTAATACCCACACCATTTAAAATAAAAACCCAAATGAGTGTTTGTTCTTAGTATGTATACTACTGAAGGAGGATAATGTGCTGTTTACATGACTATATATAGATCTATATATACATAGGTATATAATCTGTACATAGCTCTGTGTCTAATGTAAACATGACTTGTATGGTTGCGTGTTGTACAGCCATATGTTCACGTGTGTTCAGAAACAGGCGTGTCAGGGTGTCTACTAGGGCAAAGGTGTATTAATGATGCAAGCACGTGGTGAGGATTTAAGTTTGAGCAATACAGGGAAGCACGAAAAGGGATGTGGCTTCAAAAGTCAAATTCTGTTGTAAAAAGTATCCCTTTAGAAGAAGAAGATGAATTATTTTCTGTTCTTTTTTCATTTTTTTTAAATTATTGTAATAAAATAATTATTTTTTAAAAGCAGATTTAAGATGCAATACGTGTCATCAGACAGTCTTTCTCCTAAACGAAAAGGATTTATTCAGAAAATTATTTGGCGATCTTTGAGATCCTGTCCTTTATGTCTCAGTGAAATACTGATTGAGAAGTGGACTGTAGTACCAGTAACAGCTTCTCATGAACTAATCTGCAAGATGTAGTTCCCTTGACTTTGAGTGTTGTGTATAATATTGCCACCAAATCCCTCTCACGCAGTAGTGAACTTGTATGACTCGGATTTCTGACTGGTTTTGTGTGTGTGTGTGTGTGCG
Source organism: Pangasius sanitwongsei (assembly GCA_037576675.1). NCBI lineage: Eukaryota > Metazoa > Chordata > Actinopteri > Siluriformes > Pangasiidae > Pangasius > Pangasius sanitwongsei. Next base: position 20,060,072 of record CM075009.1, on the reverse strand, counting down.
CGCGTACATGAGTGTGCAAGTGTGTGTCATAGGACTACTGGAGTGGGGCATTGTTGGTCAGGACTTGGACACTCTAATGGGTCACATGAAGGTCTTACAGACAGTCGTGTCAGGAGAGCCTTAAACCAATAGGGGGAAAACAGCTATTAAGCTTTTATTAATAATCTCTATTGTCCTTTAAAAGTCCAATCTGTTTTCTTAAGTGAACTTTTTCAATACAGCCATACAAAAAGATATATAGAGTACATATATATATGAATCTATATGTATTTGTGTTGGTGTATATACATATATATATATATATATAGAAGATATAATTTCTTATAGAATTTTCACCATTTATTTGTTTGAAAGCACTTCAGTACATTTCAACATACGGTGTCAATCTAGAATGTACAGACTGAGATAATCCAAATGAAAGGGAAAAAAAAAAAACTCCCAAAGGGAACCCTCTTTAAATGCAATACATCTCCATTTTAGCAATCACTATTTGACCAAAAAGTATACTTAATGTGTGTATAGCAAAAGTGCAGTACCGCAATGAATCTGTCTCATGAGTGAACGTCATGACTGGCCTGCTTGGCCCTTGTGTGTATGAGAGCAAGTGTGTTAGTGCATCTGTGTTTTCATTGCTACAGTAAGAAGTGTAAGGAAAGAGACAAATCTTCTCACTTTATAACCATGTCACATCCTTGGTCAGAAAATATCGCAATATTGGAAAATATTTGCCAACTAAATCACTGATTGTTTTATCAAAAAAAAAAAAAAAATCTATATACTCTTCATCATGATCATAAATATCAAAATTCAGTCCCATTGTGTGTTTATTTGGTGCCGAAGCCTCAGCGAACAGAGCATCTGATGTCTTTGTGAATCCATGAAGCCAGTGATGGTTGTAGTCTTGCTGCTTCAGTATCGTGTGTTTGGTGGAAAACGAAAACAGCGTCAAAGGGCATACATTGATTTCTTTGTTGTTTCATTTCTATTGAAATTTTTTTTTTTTTTGTCTTTACATCTAATGACTATCAAACTCACTATGATTTTCCTTTTTTAATGTAGTTTTTTGGAATATGGTAAATACTTCTAGTAAGATTTTATATTTTTTACATATATTGGTTTTATTTTGAGTCTTTTTTTTTTGTTTTTTTGTTTGTTTTTGTTTTTTTTTATTTATATGCCACTTAGCTTGAATGTCTTTTAATGGTGTTTTTTTTTCGTTTGTATTGTGTGATTTCATATGTCTTGAGAATGGAGACAAATGCATTTCAGTATTTTTGAATTGTTGAAATCTAGTTTCACAGATTATCTATACAGTGGAAATTATCTGATGTTATAAATTATATTTTAATTCATGTAAATAGTTGAAAAAAAAAAGATGATGGCTTCCTTTTAAACTGAATACATTTCTCTTCTGAGATTGTTTACATTATTAAACTGTAGAAACTGATCCTCATATACTGTAAAAAAAAAAAAAAAAAAAAAAAAAAAGTACATATATTCATTGATTTGGCTCCAGACAATAAAAAAAAAAAAAAAGTCCTAATGAACACTGACATTGCGTACTGTCTGTTAATGCATGTGGTACAGTGTTTTATTGTTTATTTGTGTTATGCTCCACTTCTCTGCAAGAAAATAAGCTTGACAAGTATTAATGTGTTATGGGCTGATTTACCCTCTACATAAAGGACTGGTAGCACTATGAAATTAGTCCTGGAATGAGCAGTGCAGGTTGGACTGGAGTTTGAGAGAGGAGGGTGCTGATTCCTTGCTATGGCTGAGCTACACACTGTGTAAGCAGTAGACGCACGATTGGATACTGAAGATTCTGTAACCAGGCAAAGTCCCAGATGGAAAGGAAGAAGAGAAGACCCTTTACGTTAATGCAGTATCCTGATGATGCTGCTGGTGGCAGTTTACCACTTCATTATCTTGAGCGATTCTGCTTTCTGCATAAGGGGTGTGTGTGTGTGTGTGTGTGTGTGAGAATGCACGTAAACCTCTTGACAGCACAGGGTTGAAACATGTAGATATCCCTTCCTGCAGCTGTGTAATCCAAAGACAGTACACCATTACGTCACACGATGCTGACGTACCCTATCTGTGTGTCTGGGATGACGTCAGCACTGTAGCTAAAGCCCCCCCCATTCACTAGCTCCTAATCTGCCAATCAGCTCTCTCGCCTCCCCGCTCAATTACACCATCCCCTGCGGGCATCATCCTGCCGTGTGTTAGATCATTATGCACGCTCCCTGTGGGACGGTTAGCACGCACAAGAGCTCAGCTGAGTGTGCAGCATCCTCTAGGTGGAGAGAAGCATGGCTTAGTCACAACATGTAAAACAGTTATTATCTTTGCTATGTTTATTTTTAGCACTGTCAGTTTTTTACTGAATATACATAATTCTGTTGAACACAAGGGTAGTACAAATTAAATGAAAGATACAGTCTAATGTTTGGCAACTACACAAAATTTCAACAGCGCTCTAATTAATCATTAAACTCTATATGTGCATTAACTAATATACACATATCAATGTATTATCATTACTATTCATTATTTAATAAAATCTCCAGCACATTAAGCAGCAGCATAGCTTGGGGGAGGGGGGGTTGGGTTTAAAGCCCCCTGAAATATTTTATGACATTTTCAAATGATTTGTGCTGTAATTGTGCTATAATAATGTTCATAAAAGGTCACTGGACATCATCATTACAATTCCTCCACATTTAACCACCCAGACATTGAACGAACTCATCCCTTAGTTTGTGTAATCACATTTTATTGGCTACCAGGTGCCATAGTGAGAAAAAGAGAATCAAACAGGCAATTTATTGTACAGATCATATAGTGATTTTATTTAGTATATTTACTCACCCCTGGCTACATCACAGACATTAATTAGTAATCTCCTAAATGTGAAATCTAACTGAAAAAGAGAATATATAGATATGTATTGATGTGGAATATTTCTGTTCTGAACAGTTGAAGACTCAGCTGAGGACACAGGTCTTGGACTGGGAGGCCTGGGCTGCACTTGCTGGAAGAGCAGAGAGAGAAAAGAACAAAGTTAAGGTCACTATTTCTCAGTCAGTGTTTAGTGTCAAATCTGACTTTTTACTTTATTGTCTTGTTCTCAATCTAGACATTGTGAAAGAATCAACACAAACATAATTCCCAGAAATGAAAGGATTCTCTCAGTTCTGTCAGTCTGATTCTTTTGTAACAGTAAATCCAGAGGGTGCAGTAGGTTGCATTGCTGGGTTACAGCTGCAGGCCTCCCTGTTAGAAAAGCTCAGATTACTGTCTGTGTAGTGTTCATCAGATCTTTCAGTCAGGATTTAGACCTCATCACAGTACTAAAAACAGCAATGGTTAAAGTGGTAAATGACCTACTACTGGCCTCTGATCAGGTTTGTCGCTCCTTGGGTGTGTTGCTTGATCTTCGTGCAACATTTGATACCACAGTTCATAGTATTCTGCTAGATAGCTTTGGAGTTAATGGAGGAAATGGCTCTCTCCTGGCTCAGGTATTATTTGACTAATCGCTATTAGCTTGTAGATGTAAATAGTGTTTAGTCTGACATTTCCTGTGAAATTGCTGTGGATGGTACCACACGGATACCCTAAAGATGTCTGTGAATGGTCTCACTTGGACAGCCTAATGATTGCACTTGCTAAAAACTATGCTCAAGTCTCATTCATTATACAGTGGATGATGTCACCTGTAAATTAGATTATATGCACAGCTTGAGTCTATAGTATACAGTTGTAGAAGAGCAATGATTTATAATTCACTGTCTGGTGTCATGCAGAAGAGGATGGGTTCCCTTTTGAATCAGGTTCCTCTCAAGGTTTCTTCCTCATGGCATCTCAGGGAGCTTTTACTTGCCACCTTCACCTCTGGCTTGCTTATTTGGGATAAATCTGAATCTATATTTAAATCCAGATATCTGTAATGCTGCTTTGTGACAATGTCCACTGTTAGAAGTTCTGCATGTTCTCCACATGTCCACATTTCCTCCAGGTTCTCCAGTTTCCTCCAACCTCCCAAAACCAGTAGGTGAATTGGTTACTCTAAACATCAAGACTTTACCTAAGAAGTGCTGCTGTAATCATAGTCATATTGAACATCCTTTCAACACACTTACTGTACTCTCTAACTTTACAGTATACAGTTGTATAAGAGTAATGATTTATAATTCCATTATCCGGTATCACCCAGAGGATGGGTTCCCTTTGGAGACTGGCTCCTCTCAAGTTTTCGTGACAGCTCAGGAAGTTTTTGCTTCCTGTTGTCAACTCTGAATTGAAATCTGTATCAGAATTTCTGTAAAGCTCCTTTGCAAGAATGCATACTGTTAAAAGCTCTATGCAAATAAAATAGAATTGCCCCTAGGTCTGAATGTGTGTAAGCATAATGCCCTGGAATGGACTCTTATCCCGTTAAGGGTGTATTCCTACCTTGCAACCAGTGTTCCTGGGAAAGTCTTGGATCACTTGAAACACTTACTATAGATGAATGACTGAATGAATAGTCTAGGGTGATAAGCATTTCCCTAGCACTAGTCCCTTTTTTTCATTTTTAAATTTTAACTTGCATACAAGCCAGTTTTAAAGTTCTCACCCTGTTTGGCAGCTGCTGCTGCAGCTGCAGCCTCTTCCTTAGCCTTCTTGGCTTCCTCAATCTTCGCCAGTTTGGCCTCATGTATTTCTTTAAGAGCGTTCCACTCCTTCCTGTTGTTCAGTAGCCTGTCCAGCATGGGCGTGATCTGCACATGGAAGCGAGAGAACTCCTGCAGGGAGATATGGAAGAGTGTGTAATGTTACAGCATTTAGTCAAATCAATCTCAAACTAACATATCTGTGATGTGTGATTACCACAGACTTGAATATTGACGTTTCACTGTGCTCAGAAAAGAACAGAAAACCTGTTTACTCTCAACAGTAATGGAAGACTAGGGGCAGTTGTTGGAGCAGTCAATGAAGATTAAACAAAAATGAATTTTTGTAGGACATCTTCATGAATTCTTTAGTCAAGCTCTAAATGATCTACTTTTTTAAGAGAGAAGTCAATATCAAAAAATCTTGTATTGCTCCAGTGCTCCATCATCACCAACCCATTGCATCCAGGCCACCACAGGTTCTCTCCAGCGGTGTGTCAAAATCACCAAGCACCAGAAAAGCTACTTTTCTTATGCAATCAAACTTATAAATGCTTAATTGCTTCACAAACAACTTATGTTTTGTGTTTAAGATGCAATAACTTTTCTGTGCAATATTTATCTGTGCAATATTCTTTTCTACTTTGCCAACAAAGCATGACTCTGACTGTGATTCTGATTCCAAAATGGGATGAAAAATGAACCTGTATAAGAACAGAAGACATTATCTCATTGTTAGAGGGTAACTGCTAAAGTTTTGATACAATTGTGTAATGAAAACATGCTGAAATTATTATCTGTAATTCCATATGTGCTACAGATGCAGTAGTTTAAAAGAAGTCTGAAGTTTTACTTTAATGTTAGATAACAGCCGCACATTTTAAATTGTTGGGCAGAACTATGAAAAGGACAGAGTTTGAAGAATTTATTTCAATTTTCAAATTACATTTAGGGTTGTTTTTGAATTATCCTGACAGCCTATTTTTATATTTAATTAATGAATGCACCATCATGAAATAAAGTTTATGAAAAACCTGGAGTGATTAAAGCTGAATTACATTTTAGCACACTTAAACTTGGGAGTGATGAAAGATGCAGAACTTCGTTTGTCCTCAACTAAATTGGCTGACTCATTAGGTCATTCATTTTCATCTGAGAAGCGAGCCTTTATAAATAATGCATTGCACATTCTCCCATTGCATTTTTACACTCTACTCTCTGTAATTGTTAGACTCACTTATTGCATAACCATTCAATAAAATGTAATTAACCTTGTCACTTAATTACGGTATTTTCTATACAGGTGCAAATCTATCAATGTCTTGAAAACCTGGAAGAGTTTAGGGGTTTGTTAATAGTTACAGTATAAGTGAATGTTGGCTTGACATCAAAATGGAAGGCCTCACCTTGTACACAAAGGAGCAGACGAAATCGATGAAACCACACTGCAGTTTGGGTAGATCATCTGCTTTGTTTCTGTCCATCATGGGCTAGAGGGTAAACAGAACTTAGCATTGAGATATAGTGAAACAAATCATTTTAAAATCATTTGAATTGTTGCACTTAAAGCTAAAGTCAGTAGCCAATGGAAAGAACAGGATATGAAAGGATCTGGAGGCAGTGTGGTGTAAAATAGGCAAGTTAGGGAATAGTGCAGCTGACTGGGCCACTATGACCGCTCTTTATGACTCACTGCACCACATAATAGGCAGTACATCACGGTGTGTCCTATGGGCAATCTCTCTCTTTCTTTTTCTACTATCTGTCTTTGCCACCATGGCCTCCACCTCCTCCTCCTCCTCTCTGTGTCTCATCATTCTGGTGAATGTCTCACAATAGGTTGTTGCTGGAGCACAGTCCTCTCCAGGTCACCCTGCTCCCAGAACTCCGCAGCCACAGAGAGTGCCACCTGCAGGATCACACATGCATAAACCACATGAGTTTAAACATACCAGGGTGTGGTTTCAAGCATGTCTTTAGGAATAGGGCAGGAAAAGAAAACTGCCCAAAACCCCCAAAGCATTAAGATAATCATAAGTTTTAGAGACAGTGCTTAGAGTAACTTCTAGGCTTTAGCCTTTGTGGCTGTAAGAGCTTGATTAAAAGTGCTTGATACTTATTTGATGTTGATGGTAAGTGAAGTGATTACTAATCACTGATTAAGTTTCCTGTGTGTGCTCCATTCATTAATTTGTTCTGCACTACACAAACAAATGTACATAGGTTACACTGCAGTGGAATATCGGCTGAGGCAGGACATGGAGATAAATTTTCTGATTGTAATCTTTTATGTCTGTAGCAGCAACAAAATTAGATTAGCAGTCAACTGATATTTTATTAGATGGGATATCATTCTGTCTGTGCAATGAAGCTTTTGAATAAACCTTTTACATTTATATGTGAAATAACTGCAAGGAAGCATCTTATTTAAAGGGGGTTTAATTTGCTGCTACACTCTATGGAAAAAGACAAATTACAATATTCACAAATATTTGATGTAAGCTGTTACTCTTTGAAGTGCACAGACTGCAAATTGGGTCTGCACATAACTGTTTTTTCTACTATTCTGACCTATTCTGCCAGCTCCTAGAGGAATTCTAATAAATCTTGCTGATTTCCAAAGCAATTCTATCCAATCCCATCTGTTCCTGAGGGAATTCTGACCACTCCTGCCTTCTCTTCAAGGAATTCTGACCAATACTGCCAATTCCTGGATGAATGTGGACCAATCCTGCAAGTTCTCAAAGAAACTGAGTAATCTTGCCTGCTAACAAATGAATTCTGACCAAGCCTGCCAGCTCACAAAGGAATTTTGATAAATCCCGCCAGCTCCCAAAGAAATTCTGACCAATTATGCAAGCTCCCAAAGGAATTCTGACCAATTATGCAAGCTCCCAAAGGAATTCTGACCAATCCTGCCTGCTAACGAACAAATTCTGACCAATCCTTCATGTCCAATCATGTCAACTCCAACAGAAAGTTTGATGATTGTTATATTTGTTTGTACCTCTTAGTTGGTTCTGTTTCCAAAAATAAAAAAACAAATAAGTAATTTACTGCCACACTAACCAGGATGATTAACAGTGTCTTTTTTGTGTCACAAGCTTCATGAAAGTAAAAAACACCTGCTCCCATGTCTTTTTTGTTGGGTCACAAGAGATCTCAGTGCCGATAAACACCTGTAACTGGATGCAATTAATCAGCTCAACAGGACTGAAGTAACTTGATCAGAAGCAAACTACTCTGCTGATGATCACAACTGAACAGGACCAAAACATTATGCTCAGTCATTATTTTTTCATAGTTGTTTTTCCACAACTTAGTTACCTACTTTAGCCTGTCATACATAATCATCAGCACGGCTGCAGATCTTAAATGCATAATAACATAGTATAAACAACTTATCACATTACCATATGAAATGCACCCGAATCTCATTACAGTATATTGCCTGACAGCACAGATATATTTGAGCAGCCACAGCCTTTTCATGCAGGAGCTGTTGAATCTGGCCTGCTGAGCAAAACTGCATTATGCAGAAGTAATGCCATACCTTGCTCTGGATCTCCCAGGGCTTGGCAATAGCAGATAAATCACAGGCAGTCATCATCATTGCCCTGCCATGGAAACATCATCAACATCATGCTGTGACACTGTGAATGAACTCACATGGACCCATATCGTAGTCAAAAATGGAGAAAGCAATGGAGTATTTCTCTTTCTGTGAGTTAGTCAAATATTACTGCTGCAGGGTTATTTTGCAACACTGTTGGACATTTCTTACATCACAATTTCTTTCCTGGTCGTCTCCAGCATCATGTACTTGGTCCAGTCGGTCCAGTTCTCATAGGTTTTGGATTGATCCACAATTTTTTGGAACATGGCCCTTTTCCTGCAAGCAATATAACAATTAAGTGAATGTCATTCACAGTGACACACTACTGACAGCTCAGGAATGTTCTAACAGTTTCCATGGTGATATACTCATCAATAAGCCAGTGTTCACATACCATATTCACAGCATAATATGTAATATCCTTACTTGAAATACAAAGCCAAGTCTGTGGCAATAATAGCTACATCCATCAAATGGATGACAATGTCGTGCTGCCGTCGATTAAGATTCTGGTAGATATTCAAAGCCTGAAAAGATGAATATATAGACAGTATATAGAAGAACATGCAGCTTTTTTGGTAGATTCCTATCCTAGAGGTCAGGTTCTTTTGAATTTGCTTTGCATGCACAGACAAGATATAATTTCATTAAAATATTATGAGATGCTTTCAAGCACATCAAGTCTTAGGCTCACTTCATCTCTCAGCAGGGTTTTACCAAACTCCAGATGGTGCCTCTCGAGAATGGAAGAACCGTGCAGCTTTGCTAGCGGGTTCCCAGATCTGAGAAAATAATTCCAGAAAGGAGATGATCTAAAACATGCTAAATTAATGCCACACAAATAAGAAGCAACAGATTATAGAGAGATGTTGTCATCAAAAGTAACTGCAACATCTCTGCAGTTTATGGCAGTAATTATGGTATGCGGCTCATACTTCATTTGGTAGAGGTTGTTTGTCCCGCGGTGATCGATATCGTGGCACAAACCAGCTGTGACCATGGCCATGGCCTCCAAGTCTGTGTAGTAGCGCTTCAGGTCACCAGTCTGAGAGAAATATTTAGAGCATTAAGTCAATAATATGAAAATATTTGAAAAAAACATGAAAATAGACAAAATTCCATTGCTTAAGGAAAATGGGTGAGATCATAAATAAGACATGTGACATGCTCTGTAAACTCATTTTGTTTATTTACATATTTAAATTATGAATTTGAATTTAATTATGTATAAAAGTGACAATTTTAATATTTATTTCACCTTGTTAGTCTCTGGTCAAACATGTCCCTAATATAAACGTTAGTTTAAATGCTCTTTCATGTTTCATTATTTCAGATGGTAAGCCGAGTAGGTAAAGTTTCTTATTGGAAAAAACATTCTCAATATTACTCTGTTTTTAGTGGAAAAAAATGTGTCGTTTTGACCTGAACCTATATTAAAGGTTTAAAAGACATCTCTGCAGAGCTGCGTGAGGAGACTCAATGTCTGTACTGGACTCCAGAGAGCTCATTACATTCAGTGACACCTGGGAGTGGTGCTCATTAGGGACTGGACTCACACCGGCACCAAAATTCCATCCTGCCTGTCATATGAGTCAATGTCTGTGTTTACTGATGAGGCAGCATGAAGCAGTTTCATGCATGGATGCCTCATTATCGTGCTTCTAGATCTCCTTTTTAAGGAATACATACTGGAGGAGGGCTCTATACCCGTACATATTGCCAGCACACTTAAAAAAAGGTGAAAGGAATCTGTCAAATACACAAGCAAAGGAGGTCATTTGTTTGTTTCTAGGGAGATACGATCAAATCTATTCATAGAGTCAATCGTTGGTCTATTATTTGCTGAATGCATCTAGTGCTTGTTGCTAACACAGCTGCATTTTACCATGAGAAGTGTGAACATCGTCTGGCCCACATTGAAGCCGTGTCTCCAGTTGTGGTAGGTAATCCTTCTATAGCCTTTACTGACTGAGTACACGAATCTCACCAGCACCTGGAAACATATGAGTACTTTTCTTACCTACAAGTACAGAAAAGTGCTCAGGAGATCATGAGTTTGAATCGCAATGATGCCAGAGCCATCCATGGGGAGTACAATTAAGCAAATTTGGGAATGTGGGAGTGAGAGGGATGGCATTGCCCTCTGCCCTGTCAATCAACACAACACTAGCCAGTTGTGAGAATCTTGGAAGACCAAATTGGTAGAAAATGTGTGTTTTTTTTTTTGTTTTTTTTTAAAACAAACCCAAAAGGACCATGTACAGTCTTTTAACATGGTTTTCTTCCTACCTGCTTGCTAGAGCTTCTCTACCACATGACAGCTACCAGTCTGGGACTGTGAGAGCTAACACATGCTTCCTCCACTCACTGCATCCTTTCACACTGCTGCTAAAACACTTTGAGGAGAGCACTAATAGTCCTATTCTGAATACATGGGCTAATAGGTGCCTATGGTTGACTAGGGAAGAAACAAAGCCAATCTTTGCCACCCAGAGAGCAGAGCCAATTATGCTGTCTTGGAACCCCGGATTGCCATAATTTGAGTTATCGATCGGCTTATTGTTAGCTCTAACTCACCTCACGAGGTATATGAAACTTGTCCACCACTCCCAGCTCGTAGTACATGGAAATACCACACTTAACCAGGTCCAGCTCAGAATGCTCAAAGTCACAGAAATGAAACTCATAGATCTCAGATTCCTCTGGGTCTAGTAAAGTTTCTGCCTACAAGACAGATAAAATGAAACTTAAAGATATAGCTAATTAATCATATTTAAATATTTATTTTCATTCGTGTCACTTTTTTTTTTTTACCAGAATGTCTTCCAGTTCATCTTCTTCACATTCATCTGGTTCTTTCTCATACACCTCACGTGTATTCTAACACAAAAGACCAAATAATAATAATCTAACTATTTTAACATCATCATAGGGAAGATATGATAGTTCCATATTATACTAATTTTACTGTACAACATTTTAACAGTTATTAAAAGGATCTGGGTAATGTATTACTTTTTAGGATACATCCTTTTTAGGATACAATGTTTAACTGAGGATGTTATGGTGCAGAAACTCACCAAGATGTTCTGGATCTCATCCTTTCTACACTTGACATGGTAAAGCACCATGTCCTGAAAGATGTCCTTGCGATTCTCTAGCTTGTTCATCTTATCATAAGTGTCTGTGTTGAGCACTGACCAGCCCAGGAACTGAGTTAGGGACTGATATAAAACAGAATAAGAACTGGAATTAAAATAAACTTGATGATCACTTGAATTCAACCAGTTTATTCTCACTGTACTAAAGATTAATCATTGTAAACACTCTGACTTTAGGAATAATTTGGAAGGCGTCATAGCCTCTGGGTGAAGAGTTCATGAATCAATAATGCAGAGACTGCTGTATAAAAATACAACAGTGAATCAGCCTGAATCCGCAAATACCTCCATTAGCGTTTCGTCCATTTCATCGAACGGCTTTCCATCTTTCCTGTTATAGAATGTTGCCACGCCAACTATTTCCTCTTTCTTGTTCACGATGGGTAGAGACAAGACATTCTTTACAGTCCAGCCAGATTCATCCAAAGGCTCTTTCTTATAATAACAACAGCAACAAAGTTTACGTTCAGAGCACATTTCAGATAATACAGTTCACTTTTCCAACAAATGAAATGCAGTAGAAATAATAAATTCATTGAACTTACTTGAAAGTTGAAGAAGTCATCCTGGGCAGCATTCATGATGTTACAGATCTGGTGGAAAAACGGAGACCATCAACATCATGAGATTCACCAGTACTTAAAAGGTTCAGTCCATTAGTTGCTGTGTCCATAGTATTCCATCATTGCATTCAGATAATGCCTTTCTGCTTGTGACTGGCATGATAGTTTTGATAGACAGAGGACTCTTACCAGGCCATTTTCAGCCACATAGGTGGGCAGTCCACTGACCAGAGCCCAGTGATCAGCAGGGGGGTTCCTACATAACAGAGCAAATATTGCAGAGTTGCAAAAATATGACAATATACAGTATGTACAATACATCTTTTTATACTGTAGCTAAAGCATAGAATCATATAGGCTAAATACTATTCCTGAAACAACATACATGTCTAGGGATCTGCACGGCATTATAATCGGGGGGTAAATTGGGAGTAGGAGAGCTTTACCTTTGTCATGGGCAGCAACAACAGTTCCATTCAATTTATGTAACAATTTGGAGTTTGATATCTTGATATCACATTTGCCATGAAAATTATAAGCCAAATATCTTCTGATTCTTTTCTGACAAAGATGCATGATGAACATAATTTGGTTTAATGATCAAATGTATGTAATCAACAGTTAACAATTTCCATGACTTGAAAGACTACATTTCTCTACAACACAGTGTGAAACTGTATTATATAATCATTATCATCAGCATTATCCAGCACTATTTATTTACATTTACATCCAATTATGGCATCAGAGCTCAGCACTACTTGTTGTTTACAAAAAAAACATGTGTGGGGAAGCCCTCCATTTGTGAATGCAGACCATGCCTTTAACTCTTGGTGGCACAAGGTGTGATTTTGCTAGATAGATAGGCCCCTTTTTCGTTTGAAGACCTTTGAAGATTTTAGATAGAGTTGTGTGGGAGGAGATGGGGAGGTGGTGGATGCCAAATTTCATCACAAGGGGGGAAATGAGCAGACAGGAATATATAGAGAGCTAACAAAGTAGAAGGAGATGATTCATATGTTAAACTCTCCCAAATTTCAGTTATTCCATGGCTCCATTTATGATGAATGAATGCTATTATTTTATTGTATTATACATTAGGTAATTTCTGAGCTTCTTCTTAAATTGGTGCTGCAGTTATGGTGTCTCTTTTTGACAGTCATAATTGGCTTCAGCCCAAGGCTATAAATAAATCCTAGTAATTAAATTTCAGAGATCAGAAATGATAAAAGTGGAGTGACTTACGGTATTACTTTAATGTCCTCCTTTCCATGTAATATATAATCAATCACTTTATAAAAGATGATTTCCTGAGGGGAAAGTAATATCATGAGTTTTTCCTGCACACACACGGGTGTATTTGTGAAATAGAATATAGGATTTAGGAACCAAAGGTTATTTAATGTCATATTTAATGGAACTTACTCTGCCATCAGGAGTCTTTGGTCCTGAATATGGAGGCACCTCACCCATCAGAACAGGCCAAAGGTCAAAGAACTCCTAAAAGTTTAATAAGAGATGCTTACAGTCATTTTAGCACTCACTGATGTACAATTGGGTCAATTTGTTATCTTATATAAAGTCCATAAAGTCCACAAATAAGAATATATAATCCTTAAGTAATGCTTTCATAATGAATTAATGCATGCATTAATCCTTAGCACATCAGGAAATAATGCTGTTAATGTATACATTAACAGCAAACTGAGTTATATATGAATATACATTACTAATGGTAATAGTTATGAATTAACATCATACTAACTCATCCTGTAAATTAATACTGTGAACTGTAGTATTAATGAAGATCATTTATATTATTAATGGGCTTTTTTTTTTTTTAACAATGTACTGTAGGTTAATCCAAACATTAGGTTATTTAAGTAACTTGGGACAATTCATGGTTCCGAATTCACACCCAGCACTGCTAATAAGTTGCATTCAGACAACATGATCAAACCATTTTTTTCAGTGTGATGTTAAAAATATGGGTATGATGGTGATATCAAAGAAGGTTCATTTATTCAAGCATATGGTAAGGAATGTAAAATATGGTAAATAAGAGTAGAAGAGTTGTAAACAGTTGTTGAGGCCAAGCTTAGAGTTGTGTGTAGATGTGATTTTAGAATGCAGTGTATTTGCTTATGGTTCATACCACACAAATTTGAACAATATGTATATTTCATTTGTATTAATCATTATGTTTCATGGTAGGGTTTTGTTTAGAATTGGGGTGTTGGAAAACAAAAATACAACTTTATACTGTATTATAGATTATAATTATGGGTTCCAAACACACCCTTCTTAAATGATCTTTATTAATACTGCAAGTCATGATATTAACAGAATGAGTGTGCAAATATGTTAATATTTAAGTAGTATCATTATTCTTGGCTATATACTATATGACTCAGAGTCTGTTAATGAATACTTTTCATTATTTGCTGATTATCTTAGGAACATCATGATAAGATTAGTTGTTAGATGATAGATGTTAGATTTTAGGTTAGTATTAATAAATGCTTATTTATGGATCTTATAGTTAGGTGATACAAAGAGTGTAATGTATATGTCATTTTTGCATTTTTGGTCTCTGTGTCTCAAAGCAGCAATGCAGAGGCTTGTCTTACGTCTCAGTATAAGTGTTTTTGTAAAGACACATGGTTAACATTTAGTCTACTTATTGCCATTCTCTAATCAGGAAGATAAAAAACCCAGTTCTAATTCAAATGTCATAGCACTACTCCAGTGATCAGTTAAATCACTTTTGTCTTGGTCATGTCCAAAAGGCCCACGGAGTAGCGGTCACAGTTGAGAAAGGCTCGCACAGTGTACAGGGCTTTGTGGAACTGCCTCTCAATATCTGTCAGCTCCTCAAACACTTTGCTGGCAGACCAGAGCAAAACCTGCAAGGTAGATGTAAATGGAAATTAATTAAGCCACCATGTTGTTGTGCTAGGCAAAACAATGAAATATTACTCATCATCTCACCTGTCCTCTTCTGGTTTCACAGTTATGCAAGTAGCTCAGGTGAAACACTCGAAGAACGAGATTGGCAAAGTTCAAATATTTGTCTAGCGTCTAAAAAAAAAAAAAGGCAGGTTTCAGGCAGGAGTTACTCTAACAAACACAGTTAAGCTGGGAAGATAAAATGAGCATAGAAATAAAGTATAAGCATTTCTGTACATTTCTACACACCCATGTATAGTGCCAAGTTTTATGCCATCTGGAATAAGAGCAAATAATATGATGTACACTATCTGAGGGAAAGAGAGGGAGAGACAGAATGGGAAAGACAGACACCTCTTCATCCTGTGTGGTGAAACAGGGGCCACCAATTTTGTTCACCGCCATTATGACAGCCACCATGTCCTTGCCGTTCATGATGGGAGTCGCCAGTACGTTCTTAGTCTCATACTCTATAAGTGTGTCCACAAAGTCACTGAAGTGGGGGCACTAAACAAAGAACCACGTGTTAGGAATCGTTAAGAAAGCATGACATAACCTATAAAGACTGCAGTGAATGATAAAGTATGACATTTGCATGCAACATTATAGCTAGTATTGACAGGTCATCAAATCAAATCTATTCGCCTGTTTGGTATGCATTTGATCCTTTTGATCCTTTCCCCTGAAGGCTATATTTATATACAATCACTTTTGTCAAATGAGCAACTGCAAATGTCTGCATGAACATGAACAAGTCTGGAATTGTGTATTCAATCTGCTGTCATTCTTCACCCACAGCTCACATGGCTATTTTTGATTAGTTAACAACAGTTGCTATCTTTCTTACTACGTAGTTTACGGACATTTGTGACTGAGCTGAAAAATAAAAGGTGCAGGTAAGCTGCTGCTATTCCGCTGACTTAGAGAACATGGTTTTATGCACTGACCTTTAAATCTAATCCAGGGTCGCTCTAATTCAAGCAAGATTAAAGAGCTTTATTCCCTGTGGCCCATCATAGCCAGTGGAAAGAAACAGACCTAATGCACTAATTCTACTCTGCACTCATAGTTTTTGGAGCAAATAATTTACCCAAAGAGCAATTGAAGCAATCAAATCAAAGAGGAATCTTTTAGTATATTATTAAAGACAGAGCTGGTGAACAGAGAGTGATATTTTCAGCTGGTCAGTTAGACGGGAGATGGGCTAAAGCAGGGAGGGAGTGCCACTGCTGCATTCCATAGACTTTGTATTTCAGTCACATTTTCATTGACGAAGATAAAGGCAGCCAATTTATTACAAATGATTATGTTCTAGGGAAAGGTCGTGGTCTACAAAGAAAGGCATGTTCCAGGATGAGTAGCAGGTTTTCATGTTAAGGGAGAGAGACAGTCTGTTCCTTTCTGAACTGATTGCTATAAGGGAGAATTTCATGGTTTTTCATTTCAGACCAGTGTCATGCACATTTGATAATGTGCCTCCTTTGCAGTGGTGTGATTCAGAACTAAATTAATCTATTGGATCTTTGATTCAAAAATTGGTACTGTTTGAAATGTACTATTCCTGCAAGAAAACAAATGTAACTATGTTAAACTATTAACACAAACTAATTATTAGAGAGTATTAAATGTGTTGCAATTGTTTTATTTATGTGTTAAAATTGTATAATAGAATTTGTCAAATTCTTTACCTACCAGGAAAAATATAATAAATCATTGCAACTTGATGTGATTAGTCTGTTGGCAAGTTCTTAAAATCTTGTCATGCTACAGAAATTTAAACTTACACTGCTCTCTACTGGTCAAAATATTGTTTTCAGAAGCAAGTGGGTCACATTTTCAAATGCATTATGAAATACATTGTGTCATGTTGCTTTAGGTCTTACAAATTAATTAGAAAATTAGAAATATTAATATTCTATCAAAATTCTAAATGTCTATAAAGGTTTCAGTTGTCTAGATCATTGTAAATGTCTCATAGCAGTAAATTAAAATGACTGGAGGTTTCATCATTGAGTTTTAATCAATACTCATCTTGAAGATAATGATAAAAGGTCTTTGAGATTATAACACGTTCAGTCATCTTAACACACCAGCCCTAGACGTTAGCCTACCTGTGTCACATCAGGTACATTAACTGTCTTCTTGACGGTGGCAACATGACCCACAATACCCATGTCCAGTGGATACACAATCTCACTGTCTGGAGGGACCAGGCACTCCTCCAACGTGGCATATTTGTGGACATTGAAGAGACGAGTGGCCAGCTCGGCCGTGCCATTCCTCTGCCGGTACATGAACAGGCTCATGCGGTCAGCATGCGTTATGAAGCTTAGATGGCGCATGAGATTGAACAGAGCCCTCTCCATCTGTAGGTGGTCCTGCAGGTCCCGCACCATGTCAAACACAAACTCACTCTCCTCCACAGAGCTCAGGTCATGGTACTGGCTGATATCCACTGCAGTCTTCTTGGATGTGGACAGCAGGTTCGACACTATCTGGGCCCTAAAGTGGGAATCATAGTATTGCTTGGCAAAGGCAGGATTACTGTCCAGAAACTTTTCAGCCACATCCTGGTCTACTACAGCCATATAGGTGCCTTAGCTGAGAAAGAAAACCTGTATACGTCTTTTGAGAGTTTCCTGTAGGACTGTAACTGCACACACTCCAGTGGTGTGTGATGTCTTCTACACTTAAGACGTGGGCAGAACTAATTGGGATTATGTGGATTGCTTTAAAGAGGCGTGCATGCTCCTAATCTTTCATCCAATTATAATTTGGATTATTTACAGTACATGGTCAGAGTTCATATATACTATATGGCCAAAGGTTTGTGGACACCTGACTATCACACCCATATGTGCTTTTGTTGAACATCCCATTCTAGATTTAGCCCCCTTTGCTGTTATAATAACCGCCTCTCTTCTGGGATGGCTTTCCGCTAGATTTTGGAGCATGACTGTGGGGATTTGCTCATTCAGCTACAAGAGCATTAGTTAGATGTCAGGTGAGGAGGCCTGGGGTGCAGTTAGTGTTCCAGTTCATCCCAGTGGTGTGCAGTGCAGTTGAGATCAGGGCTCTGTGCAGGCCACTCGAGTTCTTCCACCCTTAACCTTGGCAAACCATGACTTCATGGACCTCACTTTGCATACAGGGGTACTGTCATACTTGGGCAATGTCATGTTTGAGTCTCTTAGTTCCAGTGAAGGGAGATTGTAATGCTATAGCTTACAAAGACATCCTGTACAACTGTGTGCCTCCAACTTTGTGGCAACAGTTTGGGGAAGAACCACACATGGGTGTGATGGTAAGGTGTCCACATACTTTTGGCCATATAGCATACATTATCATAGAAGTATTCTGTGAAATAAAACAGGAAATTAAATCAATCCACTTGTGTAATTGTACTTGAAAGTGTCAATGCACTCTGTATATTGGGTATTAGCATTCTGTATATTGGAGTACTGTATCTGTGTGAGACCTATTTACAGAAATGTCTTTGACCTTCACATTAATACATGACACCACATGCCACATACAGTCTGCTGAGACATCAGAATAAAACTTGAAACTCTCTGCCATACTGTCTGTCATATAGTGCAGTACGGCTACTACTACTACTACTACTGCTACTGCTGCTGCTGCTAATCATCATCATCATAAAACTACTACTACTACTACTACTACTACTACTACTGCTGCTGCGAATCATCATCTTCATCATAAAACTACTACTACTACTACTACTACTACTGCTGCGAATCATCATCATCATCATAAAACTACTACTACTACTACTACTACTACTACTGCTGCTGCTGCTAATCATCATCATCATCATAAAACTACTACTACTACTACTACTGCTGCTGCTAATCATCATCATCATAAAACTACTACTACTACTACTACTGCTGCTGCTAATCATCATCATCATCATCATCATCATCATAAAACTACTACTACTACTACTACTACTACTACTGCTGCGAATCATCATCATCATCATAAAACTACTACTACTACTACTACTAC
>CM075009.1:20009168-20040331 GCA_037576675.1 Pangasius sanitwongsei | reverse complement strand
CTGCTGCTGCTAATCATCATCATCATCATCATAAAACTACTACTACTACTACTACTGCTGCTGCTAATCATCATCATTATAAAACTACTACTACTACTACTACTGCTGCTAATCATCATCATCATCATCATAAAACTACTACTACTACTACTACTACTACTACTACTGCTGCTAATCATCATCATCATCATAAAACTACTACTACTACTACTGCTGCTGCTGTTAATCATCATCATTATAAAACTACTACTACTACTACTACTACTGCTGCTGCTGCGAATCATCATCTTCATCATAAAACTACTACTACTACTACTGCTGCTGCTGCTGCTGCTAATCATCATCATCATCATCATCATCATAAAACTACTAATACTACTACTAATAATCATCATCATCATCAAACTACTACTATTACTACTACTAATAGTAGTAGTAGTAGTAGTAGTAGTAGTAACAGCAGCAGCAACTCAACAACAATATAATAATAATAATAATAATAATAATAATAATAATAATAATAACAACCACCACCACCACCACCACCATCATCATCAACATAAAAAACTACTACTACTACTACTACTACTACTAATAATAATAATAATAATATTAACCACCACCACCATCATCATCATCTCTGTATGTGATTATGTTTGCTGAATAAAACTTTTAATGGGAGTAGTGTATGTATAAACCGTACTAAACAGTATGACTAAACGGTTGGCTGTACGGGTTTGTGGCGCACTCTTTCAACTCACACCAGTTAGAAAAACAGTATGTTGTTTCCGAGTACACTAGTCAACATCCGGGGTATATATCTGTTCACGTGACATGTTTTCGTTCTGAAGTGAACCACGTGACAGCGGGGTTCCGCGATGGCTTCAGATCTCGTTGGTGAACTCTGTGTCTACTTTCTTTTACAAGTGTCAGAGAGTCGGAGTCGGGAAAGATGCAGCACGTCATCCGGTGGATGTGATAAGATATGATTGAGTGTGTAAGCTTTACGAGGTGAGTTACAGATTAAGCGTTATATCTGTGCTCTGTTTGAACTGTTGTGGGTCTGCTAATGTACACGTAACCTGAAGTTACACGTTGCAAAGTTTTGATCAATGGCCCATTCATCCACTGCCGGCGTGGCACTTCTTAACAGACACCTCGTTTAAAACCATGCTAGTAAAGTTAGTGTACTGAAGAAAAATCAGTAGAGTGTTGCAGATGTCATTCTGAGCTTTTAAACTTCATCTTAGCTGAAATTAATGATATCACTTTTGATATTAGTTACCTAGCTACACAAGTTTACACTCTGAAAATAATGCACCCATTTGGAAGGAGCTAGTTTAATGCATCTTTAAGAGTAAACTAAAACCTCTGAGTTACTGCTATTATTTACAATTTATTTACAACTGCTTCAATTTCTATCTATTGGACATATTGTGAGCCATCATACTCTACATATTGTCACTTGGGATTAGGCTTATGTAAAAGACTGGGAAGCTACTGCTGCTGAGTATAAAGTGTTTTATTTTGTTTTTAATTCATTCATTCTTTCTTTTCTTATATTCTTCACTCTAACCAATAAAGATCAGATGTGGTTATACTCCTGTACTGACCTGTATCTATACCTGAGTGCAAATCTTACTGTGGACTAAATCCTAAAACGTTCAATTTAGAAAAACTGGTTAAATATTACAGGAAATATGAGCGGAATAATGTAATGCGGCTCTAGAAAGTGCGCTGTAACAGCTATACACAGGTACACAGGATTACAGTTCTCCCTGCAGTGTGATCTGATTGACCTAGAAAAAGAAACTAATCCCCAAAATGAAGCCTGTGTGTTGGCTTGTGTTTTTGATTTAAAAAAAAAAAAAAAAAAAAAACGACAAAAAGATCCCAAAACAGTCAACCCCAGAGATTTGGATCAATTCCACACAGCAAAATGACACAGCAAGCAAAATGAATTTAGCATCCTAGTGTTTCAGTGAGACAGCCAATGGATAGTGTCCTTTATTTTGAATTTATCCGATCATAATTGAACAAATCAGGGCTCAAAATGTAAGTAAGAGCCCCTCTAGCTGGGACTATTGGTCACACTGAAATATAACTGCAGCCAGTAAAAAATGTACAGAATAGCATGACTTTCCATTAGATTGCAGGTTTGATTTGGGAGAAGAAAAAAAAAAGTGGTCAATATAAGCACTTAATAATGTTCTCATGCCATGACAGATAAATGTCTGATAACTGTCAGTAATATTGTATTGTAGTTAGTGAGCTGTTATTTCATTAATCCTAGTTAAGACTCCTGTACTTGTATTAGTACAAGTCAGCCTAGTCAGCATAGACCTCTGATATGGACACCCTGATCATTATTATCCATTTGTGATGAGGTAGCGAAAGTTTAGATCAGGGTTAGGGGCAGAGTCTTGCAGAACTGCTCTACATCTGTGTAAAAAAAAAATGCAGAAATTATGCAAAGGGAAGTGCTCCATGAAGCTGTGTGCCACATCATTTACACAAAGGATGGTTTGTTTTATAAGCAAGTGGAGCCGTCGGAATCTGGAAGAATTTTATGTGAGCTTACTCGCATAATTAATTTGTGATTAGCAATGATTAGATCATGATTGCTCTCATTATGCTTTTGACTGCTTGGTAATTCCTGCATGCAGCGTTAGTGTTTGCTTTAGTGAGAACAGTAGTGGCTCATTGGTTATGGTTCTCAGCTACTGAACAGAAGATCGAGTTTAAATTCCAGCAGTACCAGAAAGCCAGAGTTAGACCCTTTATCCATATAGTCTCAGTTTCTCATTACTGTGCTTGGATTATATTGTGGTTCAATTGTGAAGTCATTTTGGGTGAAAAAGTTTGCCAAATAAATAAGTAACCACTCTTTATGGCCGTGGTGAGCAGAAAAGCATCTCAGAATGCACAACATGGCAAACCTTGAGGCAGATGCACAAGTGGGCACAGGCTCCCTGAAAATGGACAAGGCCAGGCAATGTTTTTCAACTGTCCAGATGCTTTTCTGCTCACCACGGTTGTAAAGAGTGGTTATTTGAGTTACTGTAGCCTTCCTATCGGCTCAAAACAGTCTGACCATTCTCCTCTTACCTCTCTCATCAGCAAGGCATTTGTTCTGCAGGAAGTTCAGTGCTGCTCACTGAATAATTTTTTTTGGGTTTGTTTTTCACACCATTCTGTGTAAACTCTAGAGACTGTTGTGTGTGCGAATCCCAAGATGATCAGCAGTTTCTGAAATTCTCAAACCAGCCCGTCTGGCACCAACAACCATGTCACAGTGAAAGTCACACTAAGATCACATTTTCCCCACATTCTAATATCTGATGTGAATATTAACTGAAGCTCTTGACCTGTATCTACATGATTTTATGCATTGTGCTGCTGCCACATGATTGCCTCATTAGAAAATTGCATGAATGAGCAGTGTGTTCCTAATAAAGTGGTCAGTGAGTGTATCTTCTCTGACTGTGATGCATTTTTTATATTTTAATTTGAGTTGTTTTTTTTGTTTGTTTTTTTAAGGAATTGTAGTTAACACCTTTCAAGTAACTGAAATACTTTAGAAGCAGCAGTGTTTGAAGGGGTTATCTTACATGTTAACATTATTTCTTTTTATGTGCAAGTCAGAATGAGTCACAGAAACCTAAATCTCCAAAAAAAAAAAGGGCTCTTCCAGGCTTTGCAAAGTCATTTGACGTCATTTTTTGAGATAAAGTTTGATGGATGACTTTGGTGCCATGTAGCAAATATTGACTGTCCCTGTCTGCCCTGTTGAAACCCTGGATTTTGATCAAATTCTTTGCTCTACATTAAAAGGCCATATCACATATCCAAATTCTCACAGGTTCAGATGCACAGCAACTTAATTTGTCATTCTGATATTTATCATTTACATACCACACAACACTGTTTGTGATAGCTTTATTAAAACCCATCTGTGTGTTTTCCTCTAAGGGAGAGCTTTGGGTCATTACACGATGTCAGGTGCTAAGGCAGACCAGGTTACGGCAGAAGCTGAATCTGAGAATGAACTTCAGACTCCATTCATCCTAGAGGAATGTGAGAGAAAGGACCAGCCTCTGAGGGTGTTGCTGAGAGAAAAATTGCAAAAGCAATGTGTCTGCAGCCCAGCTCGAGCAAAAGCCCTGCTCCTAGACTCTGTACCCATCTTAAAATGGCTGCCAAAATATCAGCTCAAAGACTGGCTCCTGGGTGACGTGATGTCAGGCCTTATTGTGGGCATCCTGCTGGTTCCCCAGTCCATCGCCTACTCACTGCTGGCAGGCCAGGATCCCATCTATGGGCTCTACACCTCGTTCTTCTCCAGCATTATCTACACTCTGCTTGGCACATCCAGGCACATTTCGGTGGGTATCTTCGGGGTGCTGTGCTTGTTGGTGGGCCAGGTGGTGGACAGGGAGCTGACATTGGCTGGATATCTCACCGATCAGTCGGGAAACCTCACCAGCCTGGAGAACAGCACAATTCCGCACTGTGACCGTAGCTGCTACGCCATCACCATAGGGGCCACTTTGACTTTCATGGCAGGAGTGTATCAGGTAAGTGTCTGCTTAGACCAGGTCCCCTAACATATACCAAATTGGGTGGGGGTGGGGGGGGTGTTATGTTTAAGATGAAGATAAACTTGATTACTATAGCCAGACTGAGATGCCTGTAATAACAGCTAAGCTGAATATGTTGACTGGAAAGAGCAGATATATCAGACAGACTTAAAACCATGATAAGACGACAATTGGCTGGCAACAATGCTGCAAAAGGAGAGGCCACATTATGATTTTCATTATTTCATTCTCACAATGTAGTAATCCTGTGCCCATTATAGTTTAATGTGGCAACAAGCTAATAAATTCAGCCATTGGCTATTTCTCTCAAAGTCCTTTAATTAATAGAATTGTGCTAAAATAAAATTTTGTTCTCACCTCTAATGCCATTGTGATGACAATGTATCTCATTATGTCTCTGTAAGACTTCCCCTTGCCAATTGAAAAATCTCTATTTATAGAAGAGACTAAAAGACTCCATGTATTAACACTGAGCCCTAACATTCTTGTACAGGTTATCCATTGAATTATGTGTTTCTATTAAACAAGAACGTAAATTAACCACAAATGCTTTCAATAGTGAAAACAAGAGCATAACAAAGCTATTCCTGTGCATATACTGCAAATGACCATGATTTCTTTTATGTCATGGCCATGTTGTACGCCATGATTACGTGTCAGCTAATCTTATTTACACTGAGTAAGCCTGCTTGTGAACAGGTCTGTGATTACAGGCTTGTTATCTTTGGAACAAGTCCAACAACATTGTTGAAAACCTGAAAAATCCAAGATCTTGTCAAATTGTCAACAATCCAATCCCATTAACAAGGAGATCCATGGCTGAAGAATGTGCTACTGGAGCTAATATTCAATATACAGTAACACTAAACTATAAATTTACAACAAACAATAAACTATATAACTTACAGTTAACATTAAACTATGTAAAATACAGTAAATACTAAATACTAAACTTTACACATCAAACACTATACACAGTAGTATTCTTGATGATGTAAACTGTTTGAATATTCATGAGTAGCATTATTATTTACAGTGTATGTAAAGTGACCTGTGCAGGTGGAATTGGTATAAATTATGTCTTGTCTTGTAAAATGACAGAGCAGGTAGAGTAGGTAGGAATTAAATTAAATAGCCATCAGACAGATCTGTTTAAGAGTGTTAATGGCCGTAGGGAAGCAACTGTTCATGAACCTAGACTTGACATGGATGGTCTGTAATCTTCCAGATGAGAGGAGTGTGAACAGTCAGTGGGAGGGGTGAGAATGATCCCATGGTGATGTGTTATGTGTATGGGTTTAATTTATGGCCAGGCAGCTGGAAGTCACTTCTGAGTACTCAAACACATAAGCACTTGTATGGAAAGTCTGGTCAGCAAACGATAAAACGTTTATTGGTATGTTAGAGGGAGTGTCTGCATATAGTAACCAGTGATTGCAGGTTGCTAAAATCAATATTGTGACAAACCATATATTCATTAGCTAGCTCACCAGGCAAGTGAAAGCTCCATGGCTCAGAAGTCCAATGAACAAGGCTAAAACGCAGCAACTTAAGTGCTTTTTAAAGCAGTAATTAAACTCTAAAGTGTGACGAGCTATGGAAAATATGCATTTACTTGAATCCATGGGAGATCTGACTTTATGCAGCCATAATCTTAATCGTCTCCTGATAATGTCTTTGGTGATGAAGCATAATCTTGTTTGTGTACATGGCAGAAAGGCAGAAAGTGTTTGCTTTAGCTAATATTTCACCCATGAGCTGTGATGTTCTATCATTACACATAAAGACATTATTTAATTCTGAGACATTATTATCTTCATTTTCATTTGATGAAGTATTAAAATGCGAGGTGACTGCATGAATGTACTCATATAGCTGTATAACTGTTTTTGTGCTGCACCGCACTGTATTTTGCTCATTTGTATCACTGTTTCCACATCTGTTCATAACCCTGATTGTAGAACAATTGTCTAGCATCTGTTCAAGATAATTAATATGCCTAGTTAAAAATAGTCAGACAAATAGTGGGATTTGGAAGAGTATAGTGCATGCCACAACTTTGAGGTTCTCTTTACCAGGTGATGCATGTTAAGTTTTAAACAAATAAATCAACTGAATTTTTTTTTTTTTTTTTTAGAGTTTTCTTTCTCTGATTGTTGGACGAGTGAGTCCAACTGGTGAGTGTTATATCAGCAGCCTACTGAACCTGCTTGTCCTCCAGGAAAATGTGAATGATATCCTAGATACGTAATGTGTTTGTCCTGTTTGATTTGTCCACCCACATGTGATAGTATTAAAGAAATCATGTACTGTTTAACCCTTTCAGGTTGAAGAACACATTTTGATTCTAATTTGCTTCACTGAAGGAACAAGTTATTATTCTCTTATAAAATTATAACTTCAATTTGGTGTAAAAACCAGCAATTGTATAATTGAGTCAAAAATGCATCTTTATTTGATCTCAGCAAACAATCCTAATCCTGAGCTTTTTATACTCTTCCAGGTGCTAATGGGTCTCCTTCAGGTTGGCTTTGTCTCCGTCTTCCTTTCTGACTCACTCCTAAGTGGCTTTGCCACTGGCGCCTCTCTCACCATCCTCACCTCACAGCTGAAGTACCTGCTGGGCCTGAAACTGCCTCGTGCCCAGGGTTGGGGTTCATTGATCAAAACCTGGATCAGGCTCGTCACGAACCTGAGCCAAACCAACATATGTGACCTCATCACCAGCATCCTCTGCCTGCTCGTTCTGGTCCCCGCCAAAGAGCTGAACGACCGCTTTAAATCCAAACTCAAGGCACCAATTCCCTTTGAGCTGTTTGTGGTCATCGTTGCCACACTGGCTTCCCATTTCGGTCATTTCCAGGAGAAGTATGGATCTGAAGTGTCTGGGGCCATTCCCACAGGCTTCATGCCTCCACAGCTCCCAGCCTGGAATCTCATACCTAACATAGCGCTCGATGCCTTCTCGATAGCCATCGTGGGCTTCGCCATCACTGTGTCTCTGTCTGAGATGTTTGCTCAGAAGCATGGCTACATAGTGAATCCTAATCAGGAGATGTACGCCATTGGGTTCTGCAATATCTTTCCATCATTTTTTCGCTGCTTCACCACTAGTGCTGCCCTGACCAAGACCCTGGTGAAGGAGTCCACTGGCTGCCAGACTCAGCTCTCGAGCCTGGTTACCGCTCTCGTGCTACTACTGGTGCTACTTGTCATCGCACCTCTCTTCTACTCACTACAGAAGTAAGTGTATACTGTAATGCAGTGTAATCTTAGTCTAGGAGAGGGAAAAAAGTTATGCATTAATGCGACAGAGTGAGAAGCTGAGGGAGGTGTGAAAGATGATCTCCAAAGTGCAGGGTGTCATCTACGAACACACCTACACAAACACAAATACACTCAAATACGTTCTTTCGTATCAGTACAGTGCACTTCAGATATAACTTCAGAACATGTGCATACAGAGGAGGTATGAACATAAAACAGATACAGAATTAAGTTGTACATACCGTATAAAGCTCTCAGTACGAATTGCACAGGTAGAATGTTAGAAGGTTAGCACAGTTAGAATGAAACAAATTTAAGCATGCTTAGTTCAGCGTTCACTGGTATAACTCTCAGTGGACTGAGTCTGAAGCACAGGGCTTTTCCTATTCTGCTGTTAGACAGTTGTTGTGTTCTCAGTCACACAGCTCTCTATAGCCCTAGACATGTTTGTAGATTGTAGACTTCCCAATCGCCATGGTGATTTCTTCAAATTGACTCGGTGAGGAAAGGCTGTCACACAGAGTTTGGCATGCGTGCATGCTCTTTGCTTTGTGTTTTTGTGTACTTTCAGAGACGGACACATAAGAGTGATTTTTAGACACGTTTGTGGTATCAGCGTCAGTTTATTGTACTCACATTTGGCAGATTTGGATTGTAAACTTTATAATGTTTCGAATCCACCACTCACTAGCTGTCAGTTTCATCACTTACTGGGAATCTAAAGTGCTCCCTTACACCAGACCTTTTAAAGATTTGGGGGAATCTTCCAGCTCCTGCTTGACGCTGACCGTAGCCATTGCTGCTTTTCCCAAGACAGTATGCTAGCATAGTAAATTGTGAAAAACTGCATGCTTGTGGGCTTGATTAAATTTCAGTTTTGGCATTGTTAAATGTCATTTACCATCTCCTTCCTTGTTTTCAGATGTGTGCTAGCCGTTATCATTGTGGTGAACCTGCGTGGCGCCTTGCGGAAGTTCCGAGATGTGCCACGAATGTGGCGTGTGAACCGCATAGACGCTGCCATCTGGCTGGTGACCATGGCCACATCAGCGCTGGTAAACACTGAGCTGGGCCTGCTGGTAGGCGTGCTGGTGTCTGCATTCTGTGTGCTAGGCCGCACACAGTGTGCCCGGACACTCGAGCTGGGCCAGGCAGGGCATCGTGACCTCTTCAAGGACCTGGAATCATATAAAAACCTCCACAAGCAACCCGGGGTGGCTGTGTTTCGCTATGAAGCTCCAATCTACTACGCCAACCAGACTCTGTTTAAGAAGTCACTGTATCGCAGCGTAGGTCTGGACCCGCAGAAAGAGAAAGCCAGGCGCAAGAAGCTGGAAAAGCAGAAGAAGAGGAAGGAAGACGCTGAAGTGCCCACCAATGTTTTCCTCCCTTCTTTTCACACACTGATCCTAGACTGCAGCGCTGTGTTATTTCTGGATACGGCAGGAGTTAGCGCTCTGAAGGAGGTGTATAAGGATTACAAGGAGTTTGCCGTGCGCTTGTTATTAGCCCAGTGCAGCATGTCGGTGATCGATTCACTGCGCAGAGGCGGTTATTATGACCCCAAGAGCACAGAGATCATTTTTCACACTCTCGGTGATGCTGTCTTATATGCCCAAAGCTGTCAGTCACAGAATGGTGACTGTGAGACTCGTTGCTGATGAAATGCTACACGTTTACTACACTGTCCAGCCAACCCTATGTGCCTTACTGGAATATTTTAAACAGATTATTTTTGTATTGTCCTTGGTTCTTTTCAGTCCTAACCTACATTAAATACTGGAAGAAATTTATCTGGATTCCTGTTTGTATTCAGCGCTTGTTTGTTAAATGTAAAAACTGAATTTTTTCAGAAGACTTATGGCCATTACAAAGATGAAGTGTCATTGCTGTTACAAAGTTCATTGCTGATTATATTTGCACTTGTATTGTCTAGGTTTTTACAAGGACGATACAAGTACAAAAAACAAGTTCAACCTTGGACAAAACCAGGTTTGGTCTCCATTTTGCTGGTCAAAGAAAATGAAGAAAAGAAAATTCTACTGGTCTCAAAAAGAAGACTATATGTATATATGCATATCTATATATGTATGCAAAACTACTGATTACATTTTCGTAGATCAGTCTTACCAAATAGTATAAACATATAAAGATGATTCATTGTATTTAGAAATCTTTAATGACTTAAAGATCCTGCACAAATGTGTGTTTTTTTTTTTTGTTTTTTTTTGTTCTTTGTATTTCTGCTGGATTGAAACTATTCCTTTTATTTGAACGTATTTATGACAGCAACCAAGCACCAGCCTATTATGTGTAAGTCTTAAGCATGTGGAGTGCCTTGAGCACACACAGTAATGAGTTACCAACACAAACAGGCTGTAGTTTAGTGTGACAAGTTCTTCTTTCCATATGCCAAAGCAAATAAAATGTTTACTGAGTCTCTGCCTCCCTCTGTGGGAGATTACTTCTTGTTAATCTGATAGTTCCATTCAGGGTAAGTACTGCATAATTGCTATGCACAATCAGGATGTTCAGAAAGTCAGTAGTAGTAGCTTTATGTAGCTTTATATAATATATATCCTATATATTTGTTCTATAGCAATACATTTATTTTGGTCAATGAACACTGAGATGCTCTTTGATTGATTAATTGTGCTCTTTTTTACCCTTAGATTTATAGAGGGATCTTTATTCATTAATTCTTTGTTTAATTCGAATGTTTAACACTACAGACAGTATTGTTAAATGTATTTGATCATCATGGGTGTAACATACTTTCGATTGTTTCAACTTTTATTATACACAAAATAAACTGTTTACAGAATACATGTATCCTTAATTTCTTGCCTTTAAATAGTTCTGTGTTAAGAAAGGATAACATAATAAGGTAAGATTGAAAATTCCTCACTGCTTATATTATTCCACCACACAATAAAATACTCTCTCTGCACACAGTATGTTGCTGCCATATTTTCCCTGAAATATCAATGTGAGATTTGCCTACCAAGCCCATTCTATATCCCTGTGTGTCCCTCAGTGCAGATAACTGGGTTTTTTTTCATATGAGCAGGGTGCTTGTGCCAAAGCATTAAACAAAATAAGACCCACAAGCAAATATTAAGTAGACCACCTGTCAAAATCTAAAAATAAATATGCCTGCTGTGAATACAAATAATGAGAATTAAATGTAATTAAAAATACACTACCCTATTTACAATTGTTTTTCTGTCTTCAAAGTATTGAGGTGGACAAAGTACTGAGAAATTAGATTTAAGGGGAAGTATAGATAATGTTTCAAAATCTTACTCAATTAAAAGTGGATGTATTTGGCCAAAATATTTACTCAAGTGAATGTCAGAAAGTTGATATTTTTTAAATGTGCTCATGTATTACAAATGACAAATTTTATGTTTTTAACTGTTTACATAAAAACATGACATTAACTTCATTTTATCTCTGTAAGTTTACTGGTCATATGAATGAATGAATCAGAAGTAAAATATTGTGTAAATAATCAATATTTACCATTAGCTAAAATTTGACTTGCTCTCTGGTCAGTTACATTATCTACTGGAATTAGTGCTAGTCTAAACTGGCATTAGAAAAGAAAACAGGCTAACGGGTAAATATAGCTAGTTAATGTTAGCAAACTAGCAAAACTTACCTCAGCATGCTTATTTCAAATCAGATGGAGTTCATGCTTTCTTATGGAGGCAAAAGAGACTCCAGTGTATTGGAACATTTTACTGAGGTAGGGTCAGGGGCGCTCATCCTCAAGGTCTACACTTAAGTCTGATGGCTTATCCGTGTTCAGATGCACACGGATAGCTATAGCACTAACTTTCATTGTGCAGCATGAGAAGGCCACAGAAGATGATGAATTGGCATGATACTTCATTTTTTCTACACTCATGAACCTGATTGGATGCTAAACTGACCCCAGTTGAATGATATATAGCATACAGTCACTGGCTGGCTGAGTGAAGAAGAGACCTTTGACTTTTGTTAATGAGTACTTTGAAGGTATAAATAAAAAATGTATTTTTTTCCCTTGAAAATGTAATTGAGTAAGAGTACAAGCATTTGATTTCAATAATACTCAGATCAAATAAATATGGCAAAATAATAGTCCAATTACCCAAATATTTTACACTCTTTTTTTCCCCAATGCATTTTTTTTAGTTCTGGAGTCTTTACTCCTTAAATCTGAGATCCTTCCCACCTTTCCAATGCAAATGAAACGAAAGAAAACAATTTAGTTGTTTGAAAATTAAAGATTCTGTCCCTGCATCACCCTGACATCACCACCAGAGTGCAGCATTGTCATAATTAAAACAAGCATTCTTGCTCTGCAACCAGATGTTTCCTCACTAATAGAACTAATGATATTTGTTTTAAAAAATATGTATGAGAACTGTCAAAATATCCTGCAGTTTTATGACCTTGCTTACAGGTAATTCCCTTTGGATACTCTGATGGAAAAAGTGTCTGTCATCTTGAAGTTTGGCCGCAGTTGAGCTGGTACTTTGGCTGGGCTTCATAATGCCATTAAACTGTCAGACCAAATTGTCTCCTGTCAGTGAAAAGAAAAATGTATTCTGCCTCATTTGCAAGGCTGAGACACTGGATGTGTCCAAAGAGTTCATTGTCTCG
The DNA here is from genome assembly GCA_037576675.1 of Pangasius sanitwongsei. Lineage (NCBI taxonomy): Eukaryota > Metazoa > Chordata > Actinopteri > Siluriformes > Pangasiidae > Pangasius > Pangasius sanitwongsei. The sequence goes on along the minus strand of CM075009.1, from coordinate 20,027,810 downwards.
ATGACATTAGCAGGCGTTTGCTGATGTAAGCAGTCTCTTCTTGCCTCCTTCTTTCAACCCTTAAATTGAGTATGCAATTAATTAATTCAGTTTTTCTATCAAGGTGTCAGGATCATGTAGATGAATGTTCCTGTTTAACCTGGTCTATAGACAGTCAGGGACTAAACTACAGAATGTATTACCACTTTTTATTTTGTTATTTTATCTGAAAGAATTCCTGTGACCAAGCTTCCAACCAGTCAAATTTGAAAACACTTGCAGTGATTAACAGATACTCTGATGTTAAATGTGTGTTACTCCCAGATAATGTGCAATGTGTCTAAATCAGGGGTTCTCAAACTTTTTATTTTATTTTATTTTTTATTTTATTTTACTGATTTTTTTTTTTTTTTTTTTTTTTTTTTTGCAGCCAGGGACCCCTTTAACTCTAAAACTTTAAAATAAATTCCCCAGTCTATCAGTACAGATTTATTTTACATAAACGCATAGTATTTAAATATTATGATCATTATTAAATAATATTATTTAAATATTATATACTAAATATTTAAATATTAGAATCATTAATAAAATGTGCACAGTAATATCCTGGTGTTTTAATGAAAGAATAAAAAAAAGAAGAGCAGTATGTTAGTGAGCTTTTTTTCTTTTTTATTTATTATTATTCCTGAACTTTCCACCAACAGTCCACATTAGGCTCAAGTTGACATTATTTACAGGGCTACCTGATGTTGCGTTATTGAGGTTTGGATTAAACCCATTCAATTCAAGTGACCAGTGACAAGCAGACTAATATAAGAACTCAATAATAAATATAAGAAGTTTGATAATGGTAGATTGCGATTTTCTGTAAAACAATATTTGAAAAATCATGCGCCACAAATCCCACAGGTCTAAATAAATTAAAGAGGAAAAAGATAATATTTAATAAACTGGAGCATAAACAATTTCCCAATAACATATCCTAAAGTACTCTATCTATCTATCTATCTATCTATCTATCTATAAGTGAGTGCTCGAGCAGCAGGTGAGACTATAACTTTAAGCATTTTTAACTGCTGAAGCACATTTTTTTTCCATATAAAACAGAACAAATCACAAAGACAGCCTGACTGCAGAGACAGAAAAAGGCAATTTGCAAGAGTTCTCATCAACCCCCCTTGTTGACTGTAGCTTTTTAATTGTAATTGGATAATTTTATAATTAACTATATAATGGGTTAGCTAATTACCGGTCATCAGTTGTTAGCATCCATAAAAACCCACTCTCCTTTGTGAATGAGAGCACTCATGACTGTATTCTCTTCTGCAGCACAGTTCATTCTTATGTAAACTCCTCATTGCTTCCAATCAGTGTTCTGAAGAGAAGAGGAGAGAAGAAACAGCTTATTTTCTGAGCGGTTCTAAGGCACAGTATGCAGCTGCCCTGAAAATAATGTTGTCTCACTGTTCCACGCACATTGGCTTTGCTTTACATTCAGGTCGGGTGTTTTGGCTGCACGATTATTGTCGTGCTTTAGCTTTGTTTTGCGGGTTGTGCTGCAAAAGCAGGCTGTTGAGATAAGGGCAAGTTGCTGGCATCTCAATTTATCTTCTGCCACAGAGTTATACTGCACCTGCAAATTCAGGCAAATGTAGTGTCTGCCAAAGTTTCTCACTCTTTTCCGAGGTCTTTTAAGCCATTTTATTTATGTACCCACAGTAATGTTTTATCACCATTTAGCTTGATCTTACTTTTCCTCCACCATCTTCTAGTTAGATCCAATCCCAAATGGCTTCCTATTCACTTTGTTTGTTCCCTACAAGTGCCCAACTCGACTGGTACATCCAGAATATAACATAATGGAGCTGAGCACCCTACCTTACCCTAGAGTGGGTATTACCCCTGGGAAATGCGTGCTCATTGTGCTTGACACATCTCTAAAGAAACACAAGCGTGGGTTTGTGCTGTGAACTGAGATCAAAGCAGAGCAACTATATGAGGTACGGTGTACATCATATTCTTGCGTCTTTTGGCAGAAGTAAACGTGACTCAGGAAGCAGGATTTCAGCAAACATTCCTTGTGCTTACTGTTTGGTGGTTCTGTTACATATAGGAAAGTTCATGTTGGCAGATGTCTTACCCAGTAGCTATGAGTACTGTCATGTTTATGCCATTTAGCTCATTGGTTAGCTCCAGCTGGTTTGCCTGGCTAATGCAAGGACATTTCCTCTCCCTCTCTAAGGCAGGAATGCCATGCTTAGTCCTAAATGGGTCAAGCAGTTACCCTGGCTCCTAAATTACTAGATTTAGAAGCTGTGTTAGAGAAAGGAAACCAGTCCAAGACCACAGGAGAACCACTGCAACGTCCTTGAGGAACCTCCAGTTGCTTAGCTCCCTTTGGATAAAACCAAAATGAAAAATCACCAAACTATGCAACTAATCCCATTGGAACCTAAGAGTTAATACTTGAACAAGGTGAAGTCATTCAAACTGATGAAAAATGAACCATTCTAGAGTAATTCTACAAAATATTTTTTGTATTAAGTAGTATCCTCTGAGTACTTCCATGTTTTGTTCCTGCTGAGATTTATGTGTGCTACATGCAACCTGAATCCCATGCTACAAGTGTACAAGAGCCTGCGAAATATATATAAAAATCTTAACCTACTTACTGTGGAAAATGTTAGAGTACGAGGATATCAAGGAGGTCAATTAGTGTCCTAGAGCAATATCAGTTTGAACATTAATATACAGTGAATTGCAGTTAATTGAAAGAGAGCCAAAAGGGAGAGAGTGAGTCAGCAGGTGCAGAAACAGAACAGCCCAGGATCCATAGAAATTGGTGTCCACTGAAACTGAATGTCTCTGCTGCAATGGTTGACAAGTTACAATGCCACTTATTCAATGGCTCCATGTTTCTTGGTTGACAAGACGGTGACTGCACTATGTTCCACTGAGGAAAAAGACTTTGGAGTCTTGGAAAGTTCTGAGTCTGATTTAGGCTTGACTTTTCCATTAGACTAGGATTAATTGGAAAGTCATGACCACGACCTGAAAGATCTCATGGTCAGATGTCAATAGAGTAAGCAAACTAATTGTTGATCATTTTCTTTTTCCAGTGTTCAATATGCTGCATATCTGATTCGTAATTCCTTTTTAGTCTATAGGTCTACACCCTACCCCATGACCAATCACTAAGCGTACCCTGTAGCATGTTGTATGTTGTGTTATGCACAGTACAGTATGCGATTCACTGACACGATTCATTTATTTCCACATGCAGTTTTTACATTATTCACTTATTTTCACTGGTGTCTTTTTCACATGATTCATGTATCTTCACATGTGATTCTTTGACATGATTCATTTATTTAACATACAGTTTTTACACATGATTAATTTATTTTCACAGGCAATTTTCACATTATTTACTATTCACTTGTTTTTACACGATTCATTTGTTTTCACATGGTTCATTTATTTTCAGAGACATTTTTTCAAATGATTTGTTTATTCTCACATGTGATTCTTTGAAATGATTCATTGATTTTCACTTGCATTTTTTCCCCACAAGATTTGTATTTCACATTTTTTATTTCATGATTCATTTTTTACATTATTCATTTAACTTCATGTTATTTTTCCCAAGATTCCTATATTTCACATGTAGGTTTTTCCACATGATTCATTTTTCACATTATTTTTTCACGATTCATTTATTTTTTACATCGCAGATTATGCACATGATGTGGCATTTATTTGAGTGCACATGTGCAATTTCAGGACATTATTATGCACTTTCACATTATTCCCTTATTAATCAAGTGAGAAAAATATATGATCTCTCGTGAAATGTGTGATTTTTCCTTAACAGGAAGCCACATGGCCCTGCACAGTTTCAGGTTTTGCATTGTTTTAAGCATACCTGATCCAGCTGATGAGCTAATATGAAATCTATCACACTGTGGACAGATGAGTTGGGAGAAAAAAAAACACCTGAATCCTGAAGGAAAGTGAATGCTTAGAAATTAGGTTTTCATAAATTAATAGAATTCCCTTTAACCTTGATCTGTCTCTGTGAGCTCAGCTGAAGCCCAAGCTCTCTCTCTCTCTCTCTCTCTCTCTCTCTCTGTCTCTCTGTGCCTCTTTTCTGTCCCTATGTTCAGAAGCAACAGGCCAAATCCCTCAGGTCTCACAGGGCCAGTGCTTCTCCAGATGGCATGTAGACCAGACTGAAACAGCTGTAGAGGAGTGATTGATGGGGATAAACTGTGGAAATTTTAACCTGCTTCATTGGAGAGGGAAAAGAAAAAGTATGTGGAAAGGAAGTGCTTTTGCTGCATTTTACTAATGACATTATAAAATAGGCCTGCCTACAGACAAAACATGTGAAAAGGAGCTGGATGGAACCGAGCCGATTTGAGAGAATCATTAATCATTCCATATTGGTGTTAGAATTACTTTACATTTGTAAGACGGCAAGAGATTACAAACAAAAAAAGACTTTGTTTTCTTTTTGATGTGAGAAAAGTGCATATCAGTTTCCTCTTGTATCAGATGTTATATGACCTCATTGATTTTTATTCTTTTCAAATTCACTACCCAAAAGCAGCATTGTGTTTGTCTGATTCTCAGTGGCATTTATGGTTTTGTTTCTGTATGCTGTTGGTAAATTAGAAACAGATTTATGATAGTGGTGATGATACAGCTGTTCAGCACATCACATATGTTCCCGGAAAAATTATCCATGCTTGATATGACCAGTGAGTAAGAGGGTCTCAATGTTTTAGCTATCATCAGCTGTGGGAATATGTTATTGTGCCTCACGCTTCACAGCAGTTTTGGGCAGTTTGTTCTTATCATGCTACTGAGCATTTATGTGTACTTGTGGAATATAAGAACCACCAACGAACTCCTCCTGAAGTACAAAATTTTAAATGTAATTTTTAAACATTTGAATATGACATATATATATATATATATATATATGCAGTCCACATTTGTGCATCAAACATCCTGTTTACTGTTCATCTGTGTACTTTCTATTTTCAAGAATTTCAGGCTAATTTCAGCTCCTTGTTTAATGAGAGGTCTGTAAAGATCAGCTATATTTTTTATGAGAGATGACTATGTGTACTTTTATGGACCTATAGACAGGGAAATCAAGAGGTGAGATGTATTTAGTGCATGAGTCACAGATATTAGTCTTCCCATAGACAAAATCTGTACCATGCATTGCTTAAAATATTGGGCGAGTCATTGCATACTGCTTCTGGATTCCTGGTATTCAATAGGCTGATGGTGCTCTGGTGCAGACCGGCGTTATTTAGTCTTATGCAGTGACTCGCTGGTTCATCAATGTCACTTCCTTGGAGATGAATCAGTCACCTCAACAGGTGGGCTGTTGGAGTGAAATCAAGCCTCTAAAGGAGCCAGAAAAAAAGCAGGCAACCATCTCTGGCTTTGATCCACAAATAATAGTGAAGCATGCTCTCTGCCTTACAGCTCCAAGGGGAAGAGAAAATAATAGGATGACAAATTTCACATTTCATTCCCACCAATAATTGTGTTTTGATCCAGAGAGGTGAAGCGTGATCTATCAAAGTGCCCTCAGTGCAACACTGTGATTTGTTGTGTACAATATATCTGGGTATGGTCATCCTTTTCCTAGGAAGCACTTTGCCCAGACATTTTTACTGTGATGACTTACTGGGAAACCTGCATCAATTAACTGCAAGGTATGAACATTTTAATAGAAACTCAAAAGCTCAGTTTGCAGTTAAGCCATAAACAGTTTTGGTACATAGCTAGCTACAAGTATCACCATTAATAGATTAAATGATTTATTTATAGTAATGTGGCAGTAGCTATTAGTAGTGTGGCAAAGTTATTTTCAAAATAATGTAGCTTTTAATGTAGCTTAGTAACCAGCTACTTTTTTTTCAAGTGACAGTATAGTGTGACATTTATTGTGATATAGTGTGAGATGTTTTTTACATTTTGAATATTATATTTAATTATTTTTTCATCTCTTATTTTTACTCAAACAGTATGAGGAAACAGGAAATGAGGAAACAGTATCCACCCAGGACTAAGTACAATTCTTCTACAGTGTTTAGTGTGCTCTCTCTTGCATGGAAGAGCATCTCTCTTTGCTATCAAACATAGTCTTGATAGCAAAATTATCTAACATTCAGAGCCATATTTATCAATGTTTATAATCGTAAAAGATTTGCACCATATCAAATACATATTTGTTTGTAACCTCTGCAAATCTGAAATGAATATACTGTCCACATGCAAACTTTTAATCACCAATTCACGAACACACAAAGGTGGATAGCTTGTTACCTTTTTTTTGTTATGGTTGTTGATTACCTAACTCGTTAAGTTTAGAGGGCGATCAGGCATGATCCCAATAGGTGGTGAGTATTTTCTGTTGACTAACTAATGGTTTTGAGGGAGCATGACAACTAACAGTAGATATTTAGTTGAAAAAACAAAAACTGATGTGTTTTCGGGTAAAGTGTATCCAATTGAGTCTTTCATTAATTGTAATTCTTCTTATGTAATTTATAAGTTGGAATTAAGTGGACATTTTTATATAGGTCAAACAAAAAGGAAGTTGGGATTGAGAGTGGCCGAACATAAAAATTTGGTGTATCCAATGACGAGGCATTATAATGAGGTGGGTCATGGTAGTGATAGCTCCCTTAAAGTGATTGGAATTGAATCTATTCCATGTACTATACGAGGTGGGAATAGATTAAAACGTCTTTTACAACATGAGACTTTTTGGATTCATACACTTAAGGGTACGAAGTTTCGTGGTGTTAATGAGGAAATAGATTTTTTACCATTCTTGTAGTAATTATCATTGTGTCTTTTTGTTACAATGTTTCATTTGTGTGTGAGTTGGTTAGTTATAGCCACTCCCACTTGTTAACCATTTTGAATGTTTTTAGCCCAATTTTTATGTTTTTAGGCCTTTTACGCTTAACCACGCGAGTGCCGTGGAATATTTTGTTTTTTCATCTGATATTTACCTCTCATATATCCAATGAGCACCAGTGGCCACACAATTGTTATACCCCCGTAGCACACCCAGTTGTCTTGTTTTAGATATTTAGTTATTTAGTTAGAAATAACAAGCAATTATGACAAACATTGTTATTCATACTACAGCAAACACCGAAACACAGGACTGTTATTATGGACTGCTGTATGCACGTTAGCTAGCTCGAAACGAACCAAACCAAGAGTGACGTAAGCCCTGTCTGTATCTGTTGCTTTTTATAATATTGTTTTACAGTTAACTTTAACTGCTTCTTACTAATAGTTTGCCAAATTAAAGCTGCAGAATAAAATGAAAATGCCACAGTTGATTTTACTCAGATTTTCCAAAGAAGCTTCAGTGTGCTTAGTTCCTTTCTCTTAGTAGCTTGTAGTGTAGCTAGCTACTTTATTGTAGTAAAATTGTAGTATTTCCATAGCTTAGCTATTTTAAATCATGAGTAGCTTCACAAGATACAACTGCAAAGTTCCTGTCAAACTGCCTTTTTTGCTAGCTATACTACAAGCTACTGTTTCTTAGTAGCTTGTAGCATATCTAGCTACTTTATTAACAGGGTAGTGTGGCTGTAGCATAAGTATTTTTAATCATGAGTAGTTTGTAGCTTGACAAGTTACAACTGCAATAGTTTCCCCAAAACTGGCCATATCCTTTGGACAAGGCCTTAAATGTCACGCTAACTGTATCACTCTGCGGTTCTTTCAGAGAATTATGTTGTACGGACTCGATCATTTTACACTAATGATCTAGACTGGTCTGTTACAAGCATAGTGCAAGGCTTATCCTTTCACGCCATAAGGTCTTGCACTGGTATCAGATCATAATGTAGTCATCTCTAGGGGTCTTCAGCTAAATTGGTGTCAGACGGAGTCCTTCTCCACAGGAATGAAAAAATTATTTCAAGAGCACTAAAGCAAGCTATTACCTGACCAGCAGCAGAGGGGAGGAAGGCTGTCGAGGATGGTGTATTGACGGAATTCTTTAGTGAACACTCATATATTATAAATATAAACCTTAAAGAAGTGTTCTTATTTTACAGCATTTTAAATTATGTTGGATGTTTGGGGACTGCAATTTCTCCCCAGTGAAATTCCATATAGCATACAGTAATTGTCAATTATTTAGACATTAACTATAGCTGAATGAGTCAGATTATGTAGAAGTTGTTAATGTGGCTTTGCACAGGCCAATTAAGGAAATTACACATGTATTGTATTTCAGTATGCCTTTTAAGTCTACTGGCCATGTGTGAAATTTCACTTTATTAACTGAAGCGCACTGTGTGTCTGCCTTGTGTTGGTGAGTAATAATAAATTATTAACAAAAGCGTCATAGCCTGTAGCTCTTCCAGAACAATTTTAAATGCAGGGCTCAGGAGTCACACAGAATTTTGCATGGAGCCATTGATAAATACTACATTTTGCCTTTCATATTGGTAATATGACTAAGGTTACACACTATTGCAAACTACCTACTTCCAACAACTATCATGATCTGCACTGTAAATAATTGAGAAAAGCTTCAGTAAACAAAATGATGTAATTGTGGAGAATAAGTATAAAGGCCTCAGCATACATCTTGCAAACGGACTTTGTGCCAAGGATTTGCTTGCTGTGCACATAGCAGCTAGGTGAATTCCACAGATGAATATGCTAAATGACAAAGCCTGTATTCATGTGAAATGAATGTATATGAAATGAATCTGCAGAAAATATGCAAGCTTGTAAGCTTAAGAAGGGCTTCTCATAACCCTTGCATATGTCATTTACCAGTATACCAAGGCTGTTTACAGTATGTTTTCACTTGCAAGTTCAAGAAATCTGGCTCGCTGTGTGGCTGGAAAAGTTCAGCAAGCAGCCACACTGTGTTTAGCCATTCAAGTGATGGTTTCAAAAAGGGAAGGCATCTAATTCACTGTAACCAAAACCATGCAAACGTCAAACAAACGGTTGCAACAAATTGTGCAAGTGCATGCATTCAATAGTGCTGCACCTGTTCTGGCCAACAAAATTCCCCAGACACGCCCCTGTCCATGGCAGAATTTTTTTGTTTCTAATGTATTGCATGCTGCTAACTTCATGTGAGTTACATGAAGGCAAAAAGCCTGAAAAGCACAAGTAATGCGCTTAGAAATCCAGATATTCACGTTAAATTAGTAGCTAACCATGCATGTAGTCTGGCTTCACTGCAGCTGAAAGTACAGAGTGAATTAGAAAATTAGGCTAAGTAGTAGGTATCATTCAAAAGAAAGAGGGAATGGGAGAGGCTGTTATGACTTATGAGTTATCACTATTATATGGATCTATACATCATCTGCAACCATGGTTGAGTGGTTGAGAACTTGGCATGGGTTGGGCATGAGAATGAGCAAGAAGCGAGAAAAAACAAATTTGGTCTGCATTCAGCCTGCTCTGCACTTTGTACCATTCCTTCAGCAGGAGTACTCTAGAATTCTTGCACACTTTACTAAATTTCATACACAAAATTATTGTGCCTCTGCTCTTATAGGCCATTGTGGAAAGTTTTTCTTTTTTTCATGCTGTTCTATTTATTTCTATTCCTTACCTGTGTAATAGTATGCCAAAAATGAAATGATAACCATAAGGCGTTTTTCTCTTACAGTTTTTTACAAAGACATTTGCCTGAATATATATATATTATGAAATATCTACTATGAAATAAAAAGTCAGGGTTTGTAAAAAAACTGGCAAGTCATTTGATTGAATGTAAGTAAACTGTGTCTGTTAACATCTGCTAACTACTTTCTCTTGATCATCTCACAGGTTTGCTAAAAGACTGCCTAGGCTCTTACCATCACTTTGCAGACCTTAACTTTTGGCACTCTGTGTAAATTGGCTGCTTTTGGCCATTATGTGTCTAGATAAAGCTGAAATGAAAAGTAAGAACTAATTAACAATTAGCTTTATGCAGACTCATTAGGACAGGTCAGCGGACACTCGAGGGAGAAGTGACTCTCCATTAGCGCTGTCTCTCTTCTCCTCTTCTTCTGCTGTTACATCAGGAAGTAAATGAACTTCTGTATGTCTCAGCATCCTGATCATAGGATGTACTGTACCTTTTTGTAGATCTACAATATCTACAAACATCCACACTACCATGGTGGAACTACTTAAAAGGGTCTGTCTGCAGTTTGTAGACCATAGAACTTGTGTCTTTCAGTCCATATATGGAAGTGAGAGCATTTCAGTGTGGGCATGTTGGCATGTCTTTGAGTAAATACTGTATGTGGAAATCCTCAAGTAGGAATCTTCAAGAAGGATGTCTTTTGGCTCCATCTATGCTTCTGTATTTTCACAGATTTTATTAGCCATCTAGCTAATCTGAGCTAACCTGATAGGATTTCTGAGAGGAATTTTAAGTCATATCCAAAAATGATTGAAATCATCACCGCTAAATCTGTGACACTAGCTAACATAAACTAACAGGAATGATAGGATATTATATCATAGATTTGAATCATTTCCACAGCTAATGTTAGCCCGCTAGTTAATTTGAGCCAACCTGACAGGATTTCTGTGAGGACTTTTAAGTTATAGCTGTTATAAGTCACTGCCAATATTGGCCAGTAAGCTAACATAAACTAACTAGTCTCATAATGTAAAACTAGGTAGATAGAAGCTATCCTTTGGGAACAATTATAAAAAACTATGCTTACTCAAAACCCCAGAAGCATCTGTGCCACATGTAGCACTTGAGTCTCTATTACTGCCATGTTGTCTTTTATTGCCTGGGTACCTAGCAATCAATCTTGGATACACATGGGAAGGCAACTCTTCCTGAAAGGTTGCTAGATTGGTTGATCTCTGAAAGTGATATAACACCAAATTGCTTTATCCTCTGTAGTCAGCAGCTCTGAAAGGCAACATGATTCAAAAGGAAATTTATATTTTTTCCTTGGGAAATACCCACCACAGACACTTGTAATGCATTGCACTGACCTTTGATTCCTACAGCTCCTCTCTAACATGAGCAGTAAACCTCCAATGGATTGTAGTTTGTTTAGGTAAAACTAAATCTAGTTACGGATAGCTGAAAGGATGTACAGTATATTCAATGGAAATAAAAATCTACACACAGCTGTTAAATTTGTAGTTTTTTGTTGAAACCAAGATAAATCATGTGAAATCTTTTTCCACTTTTAATGTGATATAGCAACCAATAAAAACAAACAGAAATGTTTTAGGAAAAAGAAAAAAAAGAACAATAACTTGTTTGCCTAAGCATGCACACCCTTTTGTTAATAATATACAATGGGGCATGTGACTGTGCTCGGAATTAACCAATCACATTCAAACTCATGTACAAAAGTAATTATCATATACCTTCCATTAATGAAGTGATTGGGATTAATCCCAAATCAGCTGTTTCTGTAGGATTTTCTTGACATCTTCTTGGTTTCATCCAACTGCTGAAGCCATGGTCCGCAAAAAAGTTTACATAGTGTAGCATATACTGGATGTCATTTTTAAAGGTATCGATCAGAAGAGGAGTACAAAAGAATTTCCAAAACATTGGATGTACCAACACTGTGAGGGCCATCATCAACAAGTGGAGAAAATGGGGCATGACATTGACATTACCAAGAACAGGACGTCCCTCCAAAATTGATGAAAGGACAAGACGAAAACTTATCTGGAAGGCTGCAATATCATTAATATTAAAGGCTGCAGGAATAACTGGCAAGTACTGGTCACTCCCTGCATGTGACAATAATCTCTCATATTCTTCCCATGTCTGGGCTATGGGGTAGTGTGGATAGATGGAAGCCCTTTCTCATAAAGAAAGCCCCAAGCCCAACTAAATTACCCCAAACCATGTTGCAAAATGTATTATGGTCTGATGAGACCAAGGGAGAACTTGTTGGGCATAATTCTAAAAGATATGTCTAACACAAATTCAACACAGCCTATCACCCAAAGAACACCATACCCACAGCAACGCATGGTGGTGGCAGCATCATGCTATGGGGCTGCTTCTCTTCATCTGGGACTGGGACCCTAGTCAAAATAGAGGGGATCATGGATAGCTCCAAATACCAATCTATTTTGGTACAAAACCTGTAGACTGACTGACAACTCCAGCAGAACAATGACAAAGCACAAATCCAAGTCAACAAAGGAGTGGCTTCAGAAGAAGATCAACATTTAGGAATGGCCCAGTCAGAGCCCAGATCTAAATCTTGTCAAAAACCTGTGGAATGACTTGAAGAGGGCTGTGCACAGGAGAGCTCATCGCAGTTTGATAGATCTAGACCATTTTTGCAAGGAAAAGTGAAATAAAATTGCACTGAAATGAATTTAAAAACATTGAGATATTCTAAGTTGGTAGACTCTTACCCAAAAAGACTGAGGGATATATTACAAGCAAAAGGTGCTTTAACAAAGCATTAGTTAAGGGGTCTGCATACTTATGCAACCAAGTTATTGTAAGTTTTTTTCTTTGTCTTTTATTTCTCCCTGAAATGAATCTATTTGTTTTTCACTTGAATTTTGTTGGTTGCTATATCACATTAAAGGTGGAAAGTGATCTGACATTATTTATTTTAGTTTCTTTTTTTTATATCACTAAAACCAGTGGACCATCTTGTTGCTTGTTGGGCAATGGTGGCTGGGATATGTGAAGAAAATAATTTCACTGTGCTCTAATGTATATGTGACAAATAAAGGCTTCTTCTGTCATCCATTCTTCTCTGACCATCTCCTTTTTACCATCCTCTTGAATGTGTCTGTTAAGATCCATCACTATAGAGATAACAAGGCTCTTTGCAACCTGTTCCTCACTTAGCATAAGGACTCTAGCATGATTTAAGAACAGTTGTTTTATCTCTATCCACTCATAAGAGGAGGGAACCACATTCAGAACAATCAGTGGAATGCATTTGTGAGCATGTTGTATTCTAAAGTGATGACGGTTTTAATTTGTCTGAAGGATGCACAACACCAGGTATTACTGCTTGTCAGCCTGCCCTTGAAAAATGTTCCTCATATGCAATAATAATTACAGCTTGGAGCTCCCGAGAGACACAGCTTTTCCTTGAATCTATCCCCGTGACAACTTGCAGTGAATGCACTAAACATTGTTTTGTACTCCTTGTGTGTACTTTCAAACGTAACATCCAAATCCACCCATAATTCCTTACCATTTATGTCCTGTGCTTGATCTTCACTATTGTCAACTTCTGCATCATCCTGCACTTCTGTCACTTTGAATGTAAGCGTCTGTCATTAAAAGATATGTGCTGCTGCTGTCACGGCTCATTTTTTATCATTTCTTGACTTCATTAAGAAACACAGGCTTATAGTGTTCAGTTATTGCTCTTGGCAAGGCATTGTAATGGTCATATATAACTTTTAAAATGTTTCTAAACTCAGCTTTTAACAGTGACGGGGGAGACGGCAACTTACCGTCAAATAGGAAATGATTGCACTGCTGATAAATTTCAGTGTCTTTGATGGACTCTAATGAACTTTAGATTGTGGCTTCACATATTATTCAAGGATACAGAGGTATGAGAGCAAACAGTGATTTTACCAGATTGATATTAAAAGATTTAAAAAGAAGTTTAAAGTTGGCTTACATAAACTGGCTAAAACAAATTTAAGTGCAGAAACAATTTTTCAGTGGTTTTATTATAGTTTCAAAAATATAGCTTCAGCTTTGCGGTATGCTTATATTTAATTGTTTAGCTAAGACAAAGATGTTTGCTGTATAGACACTTGACTCTGACTTAGTCTTTGCAGGTGGTTTGGCTCTAAAGCGAGTGACTCATGCATCACTAACACACACAGATGATGGCACTTATTCACCAAGTTAGATAGAAATGTGAGATAAAAATGGCATACAAGGTGGGCACAAAATGAAAACTTGAAATCAACTGTTGATTTCAACTAAACAAAAGATGGTCTAATGGGGTTGCCTTTTGCAATGCTGACTGCAATTCATATAAGCGTATATAGGATATATTATGCATTCATGCCTCATAATAAAATATAGGTAATGGGGTTTAGTATCTTCATCAGCTCATTAGTCCTTCTGTACAAGACAGATGATCCACATGTCCAGGCTATTCAAATGCACCTGGATATCATTGCATGTGATGTGATTTTATTTTATATAACACTAAAAGACACCAGAGGAAATTCTATTAATTTTTTGTCTGTTTGATCAGTTTTTTCAGTGTGGAATCTGTTTAGCTGTTTAGGATAGAAATGTAACTCTTCTGTATTTAAAAATACAGCTTTAGTGAAATACGGCAAAAGCATCACAACACACAACTTGACACAACTTCGATGAAATTTTTTTCCATTCCATTTACTTCTTTCCTTGAATCTTTCTCAATATCTTAATGGCCAGCTGAATGCTTTTCTTTTATTGGCTCACTATTGTGACATGGCTATTCTGCAGGAAATAGGGCATGGTTTGTGTAAATTAGATGTATGTAAGGGTAAAATGGGGTGTGTTGTATGTATATGATATGTGAATAAGGGACGAGTAGCTGGGAGCTTGTGTCCATGCAACTGAAGCTAATTTATTAACTGTATTCATATCACAGCTTGGTTTGTTTTCTGATGACAGTTTTATCAATCAGATGCATATTTGTTCATACGTCATACTGTGCATTCTGTTGCTGTGCCAATTTAATGAATAAGAAAGCTTTTAGATACTTGGTGTTGCAGTTTTGGGGATTGCTTAGCCATACAATATACATATTCTATGTTTTTTACTTAGAATAATTAGAAAATTATTGATGGTTTACAAATCCAAACCATATAATACAGGCATACAGGCACTGAATCTTCATAAGGCAGGAACAAGCAGGAAAGCTGACCTCCAGAATCGCTGTCTTTTTTTTTCAGAATTGTATTGCTAATAATAATGTGATGAGATGATATTAAACCTTTCATGCATAGTTTCCATGCTAATGGAGAATCAGTTTAAAGTGTTTTTTAGGGGAAAAATAAGACATAAATCACCTCCAAATCACTTGAGACCACTACAGTAATTTAACATAAAACATAAAACCTGATTTCTGATGCTCTCTAGACCACTTGAGATTCTCACTGCAGCATGTCTCTGGTATATGTACAAACTTTCTACACAAAAGCCCACATGAAAATAAGATTTTGTGCCAGGCTCCAGTGAAAGCCATAGCTTTTTTAACAATGATTTGGTTGTTTGTTTTACCTCCAAAATCAGCTGCATCATGCAACAGTCATAAACTGCATAAAAGTTTGTACATATCAAGAAACTGATATATGTTTTCTATAATTTTGTAAAATGTTTTATCCCTTTTTAACTCTTGGAATTCCTACTTAATATTTATTTATATACTTTATAATATATCTGATATTTAGTAAAGGCCAAAATTCATATGACATACAATTTTAATAAAGACATTTTTAAAGAATCTGGATGTGTTTCTAAGTTATGCATGAAAAGGTTAAAATATACCTTTGCGTAGTACATTTGTATAGTATATTTTGAATTAGATAAATATGAATTTAATTTATTTTATTTAATATATTTTTTATGGTCAAGACCAAAATAAGATCGAGAAAAAATGGGTCTAGTCTGGTGACAGTGATCCTGGGAAAAAGACTAAAAAAGAACTAGAGAACCCAGCCTTATAATGCTACGTGTTTGAGACTATGCACGTGTAATTTCCTGCCACTCCAGCATGGTGTCAGTTATTGTGTTTAGCTAGCTAGGTGCGCATGCTGTTGCACATTTGTACTTGAACAGAAATTTTTGTGAGACTGACAAGCTACAACTCTCACATACTGAAATATGAATTATAAGTGAGCCTGCATAAAATGTCATTCTTAAGTAAAAAAGGAAGAGCAA
Organism: Pangasius sanitwongsei; assembly: GCA_037576675.1. Classification (NCBI taxonomy): domain Eukaryota; kingdom Metazoa; phylum Chordata; class Actinopteri; order Siluriformes; family Pangasiidae; genus Pangasius; species Pangasius sanitwongsei. The sequence continues at coordinate 20,011,891 of CM075009.1, read as the reverse complement.
ATCATCAATCCACTGGCATGCCTTTACTTAAACATTCTCATCTGTAGCAGCCTGAGATTTTATGTGTGCTGGCCTACAATTTTCGAGTGCATTACTCTTTGTTTCAAGCGGTTGTGAGCTATCACTTCAGTGTGTCACTTTGTCATTGGCAAAGAAGAATTGGCTCTGCGTCATGCCATTTTGGGCGATGATAGGTTGGCATGGTTTCCGTGACAACCAGGACTTCAGACAGTATAATAGGAACAAAAAAGCCTTTCTGGGATAGAAGTGGTGGTAAAGGAAGAGATAAGATCGGTTCACAGGTGCTCAGCAGGCATGATCAAGCATTCTTCTTCCTGATGGCCTTTAATGTATCTGGGCTTATCAGAATTCCCCACCACTCAATCACAGATCCCCAGCCATGCATGGCTGAAGGTATTATCCTGATATGAGTACGGCAACTATGTACTTCACCTGGGGTGATTAGTTTTGGCATTTAATTAGATGAATCATAGCCAAGGCTAATAACCATTGATATTTTCTCTAGGAATGTGGTACTGACATGCAATCAGAACCCTATTGTGGTGTGTGAAGAGCAAAGCATTCAGGCCAGAAGATACACTAATTCAGTTTTTAAAAAAAAGCCCACTGGGTCTGTGGCTCGAGAATACCAAGACTCCCACACACTGATAGAGGGGCTGAATAGCAGCTAAATTTATCAGCGCTCTCTAAATTAATCAGTGCTTTCAGCTAAGAACATCAGCAGGTTTTAGTACTTAGCACAAAGGAAATGACAACTGTGTTAAATAAATTGTTGTTGGCATTTTATTAAAAGCCAATAAGCAGTAGATAATTTGTGCCTGAACAGGATCCTGTACCTCTGCATGTTTTTTCCTTTTAATAATAATAATAATAATAATAACAATAATAATAATAATAATAAAATTTTAATGAATGATCATTCAAGAACATAATCAGCTCATTTCCATGGTGACCAGTTGGCATCTGGGAATCATACCATACTCACGTGTGCTCAGGCATCATGAATATGGTGCAAAAAGGTAGCTGATGTTGTTTTCTGTTTCTGAAACTTGTTGGCCTATCACACAAAATTCAACAATGCGTTTTTGGATTTTGAATGCCCACAGATGAGCAGAGCAAATCACGAGTTTGGGAGGAGGGTGCGATTTAGGATGACTGTGTTGTGGAGTACTTTGTATAATTAGGAAGCTAAGAAAGTCTTTTTTGTATTCATATATTCATGTAATGTCATTCAAAGGTCATAATGTATATACTTTTCTAAGACTCATGTTTTTTTCGTTAGTCCTGCAGTTGTTTGCTGTGCCTCAGAGATGGCCAGCAAATATGCTCCAAGCTGCTGAATTTACTTATTCATGAAGTTTGGCTCAGCATGAAACCAGGCAATCACCATCAAGTCCTTCTCTGGTTCTGGCAGATCTAATCCCTGTTCTTAGTTTTTCTCATTTCAAAAAAAAAAAAAAAAATGCAGCCCAGACACAGTTCATTGCACACAGTAAGAAAACAGCCCCAAACACTCATACTGTACATCACCGTCAAGAGTAAGAAAAAGGCCATTTTCATTCATAAGCAGTAAATACACATAAATGAGAATGCCTCCCAACTTTCACTGCTTGCACATCCAGTGTTTTCCTGTTGTCAAATTTTTCAATATTTCTAAAACCTTAAGTATAAAAAAATGTACATTACATAATTGTCTACATTGTCACAACCTGCTGAATTAAGCTAACTACCCTATGGGTTTTTGGTCAGTAGAGAGGATTATTGCTGTGAGCCAGATAATTCAAATGTATCAATACACACTCACACTTGTGACCGTTTGTTCCATACAAGACAAGAAGGAATATATAATATATCATCAGGTACAGCTGTGTGTCAGTGGATGCTAATGAGAAATGCAATTTGTGGTGACAGAGAACATCTTGGAAAAGGCACCTTCACTTTGTCCTGTCATGCAGACAAGGTTAAGCAGAAGCCTGTTGGCCGAGTCCTCTTTCAGAGACTGGCTGTGAGAGAATTTGTACATGGCTTAAAGCAGACTCTATTTACACTGAATTTAAAGATTGGTGACAAGTTAAAGAAAGAAATGGTGGCTCTGTTAGGCTGTGGAGGGTATGGTTTGGGTCCACTTGTTCCCTTGAAAGGGAAACATCACTGCAATCAATGAATAGTTATTCTATCTGATCATCTTCATCCTATTATGAAACATCTCTATCCCTGATGGAAGTGGTTTCTTCAAGAATGACCCCACCCCCATCCACAGGGCATGAGGGCTGACTGAATGGTTTGATGAGTATCAGAATGATGTAAATCACATGCTATGGCCTTCACAGTTACTGGCTCTCAACCATTTGAACATTCATGGAAGATTTTAGACTGATATATTATAACAGCATTCTCCATCGTCCTCCTAAAACCACCAGCTGAGGGAATATCTTTTGGAAGCGTTCATCTCCAAGATACTTGTAGAATTTCACAAGGCACATTGAAGATGTTGTGGTGGCTCAGTACCTACATTTTATGGTGTTTTTTTCCCTTTAATTTGTCACCCTTCAGCAATAGAAGTATATTAGATGTATTGCAATATGCTTTGGCATACAGTTAGGTCCGGAAGTATTTGGACAGTGATTTTTTGTGATTTTGCCTTTATACACCACCACAATGGATTTGAAATAAAACAATCAAGATGTGATCAAAGTGTAGAC
>CM075009.1:19996528-20009068 GCA_037576675.1 Pangasius sanitwongsei | reverse complement strand
AATCCATTGTGGTGGAGTATAAAGGCAAAATCACAAAAACTCTGTCATTGTCCAAATACTTCCGGACCTAACTGTATGAGCTATAGGATCTATGTGCCTGGTCTTTTATAACCAGTACATACATAATGTCAATTTTATTGTCAATCTGCCTAGAGTAGTCATTTTATAGCATGTAGTTGTATGAATCTCATGTTTAATCAGAGACATGTCCTTGGTAACTGTTTCTACCCTGCTCCAGGTCAGTACATACTGGCCCTTATTTATCAAAGTTGCATAGAAGCAAGCACAGATTTGAGTGTACAGTATGATGTATGAAATTATCTGCATCTGATTAATGAAAGTGTTGATTTTAGCACAAATCTATAAGTCATATACATATGGTACACCCCAAAATTACCTTCAAATTTACATGCAACACATCCTAATTTATGCACTTGTCTTGATAGTGAGTCAATAAAAGGAGAGTATTCAATTCAGCAAGCTATTGAGATCAGAGGAAGATCCAATGAAAGAAGTAAATGGGGTGAAAAATACATTCCTTTTGTCTGTTTAAAACCATAATCATGTAGAAATTTGAACAATTTTCCAAACTCACCTGCAGGGATTAAAGTGAACTCTTTATATATGTATAGCTTATATGTCCAAGGATCTTTGAACAGCCAGAGAATGTGATTTATCTGTACAAGGCTCCGCATGCAGGTCAGTGCTTGTGGTTCCTGTTTTGTGCAAATGCACCTAAAATAAAGGATTAATGAGCTAATGAAGATTCACATCTGTGTCTCTGATTCATATTTACAAATGACATTTTCACCCTAAACCCCATTACATTCCTGCATGCAGAATCCTCATTAATAACATTATTTGCTCATTTTATTGTTATTACTCAATATACTTAACACTTAATATACTTAGTATAATTGCTATAAATCTGGATGGAAGTTTATTTGATATTTGTTTCAATTATTTAACTACAAATCAAGCACTTTTACAGATTGTTAATAAAATAATCATGGCCAAATGACGAATGCAGTGAATAAGGAAACTGGTGGTGAAATCTGTATGCACTTGTTTTATGATCACATTTGACAACTTACTGATTAAAGGCCAAAGGTTTTGTTGACATGACTGTAAATTTTCAATTTAAGTTTGATACTAAAGCCTATTAAAAGTGTCTCTCGGTTCAGTCACAGTGCTTCATCAGAATAAAAGGCTGATTAATATTATCGATTTGTCTGGTCAGCTTTGAAGATATACAGCTACAAACATGCCCCTTGTTCATTATACATATACTACTTTGTTTGTTACGTTGTACAGCTTCTTTTTTGCATTATTGCAGAAAAGGTCACATATAACCCAAAGCATATCATCAGTGAAGGGCTTCCTAATCAATCTACTAATCAATACTCAATTTCCCTTGCACTATTTAATTGCATATGGTTTTCTTACTGTTACACCATGACCATATGACCATTTAATCCTATCACCTACATGCGAATGACAACTGGAAATGGACATTAATCTCTCTGCTCACAACCTATTGATTCAATTTGGCATCTCCAGGAACTGTGAAAGGAGAAATAAGAGTATTCTGTCTTTTACACTGATAATAATGTCACCATAGTTCAAATTCAAGAACATCGTTTCGCTTTAATATTTCATTCAATGCCACACATCTCACATTCCTGTATTCTGTATGGCACTACAAACTGACTTATCTTAATTAACTAATGAGAACGTCGCATAAACCATCCCCCAGAAACCACATATCCTCTAACTAACCTTACTAATTACCCATAGAAGTAACAGGCTAAAGTATTGATTCCCTCTAAAGCACATACTGGATTCACTCCACTGGTTAAAAAAAAAAAAAAAAAGCCCCAGAGTCACAAGAGCCAGAAATAGAATGATATTACATCGACCTAGTAGTCAGTCCCTTGAAGTGAAAGGCATTTGTCTGAGATATTAGGAGGACTGTGTACCATGGTAAACAGGCGCTTAATAAAGCTGATGAAAATGTATTCAGAAATGCTCCCAAAATAAAATGCTCCTGCACTATACTTCTTTTTTGGCAACATTTTACATTAAGGTTCCCTTAACTGATATTTAACACATTAATTAACCATGTACTTTGACAACACATTAACTAAAATTAATTGATGTTTGCATAAAGTTGATAAAGCAAATAAGTCAAATAATCACCACTTGCATTAAGCAATATTCATATCTATATGAAACAAAACTACTTAATATGTTTGAGGTTGTTAGCTGACAAAATTCAGAACTTAGGCTAGCATTATTTAATCTGTACATTAATGAATTGTGGTAAAGGATTTCCTCACAATTAAATTGCATTCTTTTAGCATTTTGTAATATTGACTAATATTTAAATGTGTATACAAAATAAACTTAATTTAAGAATTTCCATGAAATTAAATTGCTTCCTTTTAGAATGATTCAGTTTTGTTAATCGATCGTAATTTAGTAATATTGACTGAACTTAATTTCCATTGACAGCATTACCTAATTTAAATAGATGGGCTGAACAAGATATGCTAGTGTCGGTATATTTCACTCATCTTAGCACCACTTCATTTATTTGGGTTTGTTTTAACTTAAGTGTATAGACATCATTTAACTTAGTTTTGAATGGCACTACATGAATCCACACTTGTTCATGCAATGATTCATTTAAAAATGATTTACAGTGGAATTTAAAAAATCTATTTTTAAATGGAATTAAAAAATAAATTTCAAATAATAATACATATATATGTCAGCAGGGATGCCTGCGCCACAAGTCTCGTCCTTCTTGTTACTAATTTGTATGCCAGCAATACCCCTAAATATAGGGTACACAGACTTCAGTCAAATCTACTGAGGACAATCTATTTTAGACACTTGACCTTGCTGTGACCTTGAGCCTGTTTGGAGCAATTCCAAAATCTAATCAGTTTATCTGCTGGTCACAATGATAATTCCGTATAAATCCTACAAACTTTTAACCACTCATTCAGATATAGTGCCAACGAGAATCTCGGACAGCTGCATGGATGGACAGACAGAGAGACAACCTGAAAATATGAAAATAGTTTACCAAACACTAATGGAATCAGTGACTTAATGTGGATGAATGGTTGTAAATATATTTCAGAACAAAAAAAAAAATTACAAAAATAGTTCTTTTCTGTCAACATAAAATGTATCTTTCCATTAACCAACACAGTTTCACAGTGCATACAGTATGTCAGGCATGAATAGCTCAGTGACAGCAAATTCCAGTTTTCCAGACTTCAGTGCTAGTTTCTTTCCATCTAGCTCCATGATAATCTTCTGAAGAGCTTCAAAGTAGTTAAGTTCTAGCAGGTAGCTAAGGTTGAGGCATATATCAATCCCAGCAGTATTCCCACTGCAAATGCCACTATGGAGCACTCTCATCACTTCAACCCCCTCCAGGATGATTCCAATGTCCTCTGGGTCATCTCTGGCCAGTGGACCTTCATGTTTTCAGTTGTCATCTCTGCCATCTCTTCATGGAGCATTTCTGTTTCCAGTGACAAAAGAACACTGTGTACCTACTACATCTCAACACCTATTATCTCAATGTTGAATATGTAACAAAATGATAAATCCAACTATTAATTATTTAACCATTCAGAAGAAAAACTAGAAATGCTTTTCAAGTGCTTGTAAGGTGAGAAAGTGATTACTTTAAAAGCTTTACACAAAAAAATGGATTGCGATTAACTGTGAAAAGGCTAAAAGCCACAAAGGACAAGAGAAAGAAAATCATGTCACCTACATGGATGAAAGAATGGTTGTACAGAGGGATGTTTATTTAGTTAGAGGGAAAGATGGACATACAGTTTGGTGGGTGATTGGAAGGGTGGGTGGAAGGAATATGTAAGGCATTCCATGGCTTAAAAGTACATGGGCAGCTGAGGTATGTGCATGGATAGTGCTGATTGCACCAATAATTATGGTGCTGCAGTCTGAAGTGCTTCAGCAGTTCATGCCTACTAGACACTAGTATATCACACTCCTTCCACTTCCACATCTACTATGGACACACTAATACGTTATTGTTTCTATAGTAACAGCTCAGACACAAGGAGTTGTACAACGATGCTCCTAACACAGACTAATAAAGTGATTTTTAAAAATGTGTAAAATAAAACAAAGTAAAATGTATAATCCTTTATGTGGTGATGTTTTTTAAGGAGACATTTATTTAACATTTATGGAAGGAGTCTTGGTTGCAAGCACTTTGTAATAGTCAAAGTCTCCCATCTTCAGGACAAGTCTTCAGGACAGAGGAGTTTGCAGTTTCTTGGTAAAATGACAGGCTGAGAGAGAGAGAGAGGCAGCTATAATGTAGGTGAGAACAGGAACTAATTTGTCTCTCAGATGTTCCACAACATTTAAATCTAACTATAAGTGGTTAAATGTGTGATGTGTCATGCATTAATAAATTAAACATTATAATCTTTGGCAAATTGCTGTGGTATAAGTGGAATAACACACTCCAGACCATGCTGCTATATGAAAATAATGCCCCCCGGGAGAGGTAGTGGCACCTGGCTACGCATCCTGCTGCATCACACACACCCTGGTGTGCAGGGTATATATGCATTATTTCCATATAACAGCATGGTCTGTTGTGTGTTGTTCCTTACATAAACTCCACTCACTACCACTAGGCAACAAAAGTTAGGTTAGCTTAAGTAAGGTAGATAGTGTTAATGCTTGCACTAGCACAGCAATATGAGCAAGGCTTATCATATTTGAACCTTTCCGACATGCAGCACTATGCATCCAAGACATGCCTTTGACACAGTTATTACCTAAATAACTGTTAGGGTTAGGTAGCTTAGCTTACTCCTATTAGCACAGTTGTGAAACCTTAGTAAGCTAAGGTTCATTTCACTCACTTCAATTGTGAGTGAAGCTTAGTCCACACTAACACAGGTGAATTTAAAAACGCTTCTTTTCATCCATGCTAAAATGGCGTTTTCATATTTATTCGTGTTAGCGAGGGTTAGGTCACAGGAAAGGGCTTATCTGTAGCCTACAAATAAATAAATAATTTAAACACCTGAAAAAGTAAGATACTCATCAACTGGGAGTTGTCACATTAAGACAGATTTCTTACTATGACATTCATCCAAAGGAACAAGCAAATCTTTTTTAAAACATCTGTCCAGGCCATCTGGAGTGTGACATTCCTCTGCGACATTAACACAATCCAGCCATCTTCATTTTACTTAAATGGTTGATTTAATGATTGGTATGTTTATGTTCTCTCAACAAAAATATTTTGAGTCACATGTAAAATTGTATGAATTCAACTGTTGTGAGCTTTATGATTTGTTTTCTTAACATGTACAAGGGATAATATTTCATTTTTTGAGTGTATAATGTAATTTTTGCTAATTTATATAGAGGTGCAGCAGGTAGTGTTGCTGCCTCACAGCACCAGAGTCCCTGGTTTGATTCTGATTTCTGTGCATGTTCCCATGTCTGCGTTCCTCTTACATCCCAAGACCATGCTGGTAGGTGGATTGGCTTGTTAAATTGCCTCTAGGTGTGAATATGTGTGTGCATGATGTTGTGTGATGGACTGGTGTACCATCCAGGTTCTACACCTCGCATCCAGTGTTCCTGGAATAGAATCTGGATTCACGGTGACCCTGACCAGAATAAAGCAATTACTGAAGATGAATGAATGAATAATTTATGCGGACTTATTTTTATCCATGGATTAAATAAACATTAGTCACTGGATATGTATTTCATTAACATTTAAACAATGTAACTTATTTAAACATGCAACCTGTGTGTTACATTGTTAACATCACTTTTGGTTTATTAATGCTGAAGTTCATGGTTTGTTAATGTAAACTATTGTATTAAATAAAGTTGGTTAAGGGAACCTTAAAGTAAAGTGTTACTTTTTTCGTCTAGCATGGAGTTGTTATTCATTTTAGCTTTAAATCACTTCTTTTCATAATCCACAAACTTGTTCACAAGTTACTGTGAGTATGAGGGCAGTCCACAGAGATCGATTACTCGTATGCAATGTTCTGTCTGGAGTCCATGTGATGATTTCTGGGAAAGTGTGCAATATCTCTTCCCCTCATAAAAATGATCCCAAAAGGGATATACACATGGATGGATTCACTTGATGAATGCAGATTTGGAAAGTGAGCCTATTGTTGAGTGTTGACATCTGTCAACACTTGATATGAGAACTTGTTTGCCTGGTGTCTTCTTCCTGGTCTGCCAACTGAAGAAAAATCATAGGCTATTCTCAAGACAGAATGTTCACCAGGGAGGAATGCTTAAAATACATGCTTAGTGTAGTTTGGTCAAATGACTTGGACTGATGAGGCCCACTTGAGGGGCACTAAAATAGCAGGGTCAGGGTTCTCAAGCATGGATAATAATCAACCCTACCCATGGAACAACTCAGTAGGAAAAAAGCATATCCTTTTAAAGAGAGGTCATGGAATCACTGCATTCTCATTTCATTGCACTCCCCGGCTGGGTATCATGTGCCATTGTGGAAAACGGAGTGCGAAAGTTTAATCATGCAGAGCAGAGCAGAGTAAGATCGGAAAAACTGAGGGTCATAGGCCTCATAATGGCATGATCCCACAAGCATCAAGGAGCCTAATCTGCATTATGATGTGAGTCTCTGTGGTGTAAATCAAGACCCACAGGCAGGTCAGAGTGATCTTCCTCTTCCCTGTGGAGCTTGGAGACCTTTTAATAGGACACTGACCACTGTTAGGGCAACAGCAGGCATCTTGCCCACAGTACAGTCTCATGTCTTTCTAATCATAAGTAGGCAAGTTTCTGTGACTTAAAAAATAACATTCTCCCTCAACCTTGGGTGAGATTCTGGTTGGCTGGTATAAATAGACTATCAGGACCAAGTCTATTCTACCTATCAGATTGTTTGCTGTTAACATATGTCGTTTAGATTTTTGTGGAACTAAGCACAACAGCACCACCAATGGCCACAAAAAAAATAAACAGAATGGTACAAAGATGCAGCCTAGGGCTGATTTCTTTCTAGCCAAGACTGTAGATTCATGCAGCTGAACAGTGACAGTCATACCTAGATTTAATCTTCTTTTTTTCCCCAAAAATGCCTTTGGAGGATAAACTAAAAGTAGATAAACACACATTGTTGAATCAAAGTAGAAATTAAACAAAAGGACAGACCACAGAACTATAAAATGCAAGTACTTGCACTTTACTGCACTATCTGTAATTAGCACTATTAGTTATACTCAGACTGTTATTTGCACATTATTGCTATTTGCACATCTGCATTTTTTAATCCACTGTATGTATCGACTGCATCATATTGCATGCATCATGCTGCTTAACCCTACCTGTATACTGTTTATCTCAACTAACTGCACCATAATTCTTATTTATTCCATTTAACTTAATTGCCACGTGTACTACTGGTATGCATCATACTGTTTACCACTGTACACTGTTTGCACTACTGGTTTGATGCTAACTGCATTTCGTTGTCTCTGTACTTGTACTCTGACAATGATAATAAAGTTGAACCTGACCTAACCGAACCTATAAATATGGCATGAACTCAGTAGAGCATTACACTTGACAAAAAATTAGAAATCACAAATGCAGCTGCCTATCTGTCTTTAACTGTGTGTGTATAATAGTTTGTCTCACATAATTCTTACTGCCATTGATGAGACCTTGTAATATCATGTATTGCTGACTTTGTCAGGTGTCATTGTCAAGTCTCATTGACTCATTGTCACTCTATTAATAGATATAAGATTTTAACCCTCCCATCTAATATTGTGCCTAGCTGTCACCGTCACTATTGTTTGCCATACTCATCTGTACACCTTGTCTATATCATTTCCCTGCACGCTTGCACCACCATGATGCCTTTGAGCCTCATTCATTATACCATGCAACTTAGCTCTCACTGCATTAACTTCTGTCATTTGCATCTCATTATAATGCTCATCTTTGTGCTTCCGTTACTAATGTCTCATTTCTTATTTCCTCCTAGCCTAACCCAGATGCCTGCCCTTGCTGTCCAGATACACAGGAGTGAAACATAAACTGCTGTATCAAACCTTCACTTTGTGATATCCTTTTGGCCCCTGGATTGAGCACGTATGCTGCCTGTCTGTCACCTGCCCATGTCTGACACTTGAGCCTCCTGACCTCACATCTTCAATTAACCAAACTTACTCTGCTTAAATGAAATGTAATTAGTTGTTCCAGGTACGGCTCTATTAACATTTGAACTCCCACTCTGTTGTCTCATCAGCTCCATTTACTCTATTAGCAGCAATCATTATTAACCTTTAATGGACCTTTAAAGGACTATTATTAGTCCTATGGACATTGAAACTCACTGAGTTTGTGCCACTGGAAGCCTTTTAAAGCCTTTTTTGAGGTTTAGTTTCTTTCAGGTTTTAAAATACTGCCTCGGGGAGTCTTTCATCTCACTGCAAGGGGAAACGCTGTGATTAGCTACAGTACAATGTTGCATGCCATTTGGACACAGGATTCAAAATCTCCAGCTGCATGACATTTTACTTTAGCTAACTGTTGGGCCCTCGAACAAGGCCCTTAACCCTCTCTGCTCCAGGGGTGCTGTATCATGTCTGACCCCAGCTTCCTAAGATGGCATATGCAAAGAAAAGACTTTCACTGTGCTGTAAAGTATATGTGAAAAATAAAGGATCATCTGACTGAGTAGGGTAGGGATTGTAATAGCAAAATTGCTGTTATTTGACTAATTGTGACCTGTTGAATAAATATGGAGTGTTTGATGTTAATCAAGCTAAACAGTCATTTGATGATGCCTGTACATTTGGGTTGTGTTTTTTTTTTTTTTTTCATGCACTGACTTTTTGGAGGGATATCCTGTTCTTGGTAATTTCACTGTAGTGTGTAAAAATTATATCTAATTTTTTGTTTACAAGTTTTTGTTTACAATTCCATTGTACCCCTCTCCTGATCAATACTTTTCAACAATGAGATCCAGTATATGCTTTCTAAGCTATTTGCAAACCATGGCTTCAGTGGTGATGGTCAAGGACCCAAGTGTGGCAGCTTAGCAGCTTAGCAATGTTGAGTTCTCAACATTCAGATCAGCCCAATCCTTAACCACTGAGCCTTCCACTACCAAAAGTGTGGTGCCAGCCATAAATCCTTTGAAACACTTCATAGGCAAAGTACACAGCCTTATTGAATATCACAGTTTATTAGGATTAGCTATCAATGAAAAAGACTTGAATTTTCTCATTTGTTCTTTTTCATCATTGTCTATTCTGCATTAGAAATAACAAGCTGTTCTTTTTACTCAGTAATATTCTCTGTGCACTGTTTGATGAACTATGTTATTAGGTCATGTACAACCTGAGAGGAAACTCTAAGAACTGTGAGACTTGCAGTCTACAACAATTGACAAACAGGTATGACTGTCTGAGTGCTTTCTCTTTTGTATCCCCCTAAATCCTAAAATCATAACCAAGTATGTTAGGTGATGTAACATGTAAGCTGTGTACACTGCCTCAGAAGCCTGCAATGGTGCCTTCCGGAACATCAGGGGAATTTATTCTACTAAAAGAGTCTGTTTTACAGTGATAAAACATAACGCTTTGTACAGCTTTCTTTATATTCCCACATAAAGTAACCTCCTAACTAACAAAATCTCTAAATGGAACTATCCAGGATAGTCCACTCCCAGGGCCCAACTTTATGTGGGTGGTTTCTGGATTCTTGTGCCTTTCCTGTGCGTCTTCCTCCAACGCTATGATGGCTGTCAGGTCAGTCCAATCTGATTGGAGTGTAATGGTGAGAGGCATGCTGCTGGCTGGTGGTGAATGGTGGATGTGAGACCTAACACACTGCTCTCTCTTCTAACAGCCATTGTAGGAGACTCTTATCATGTCCAATCAACAAAGATGGGACTTGCCATGACTCCTGCCATCAGCAGCCATCAGCAGCTCAGCCATAATAATACAATCAGAGATTGTCACTAGCTTGGCACAGTAGGAAGAATTCAAGAGTCAACTGACAGACATTTGCATAGTGACAAGTGACTGTGTAAGTTGATTATTTTGCTTTACTGCTAATAGTTTGTGTGGAGTTCAGCAAAAGCATAATAAGGCTTACTTCTTACTTCAAGTCACAGTACCATGTGTTCTCTCTATCTAACATCACATTTAGCTCCCTAGAAACCATGCTCTTTCTCTGTGTTTTAAAGATAATGAGTGAATAACCTTGGATTTGCAGCATGGGTAAAAGTCTATGGGACCTTAAAATTTGGAGACATTCTTGATTGCACTAATCCTTGTATTGAATTTGGAAAAAATGGCTCATCTGAGCGGCTCAGAGGGTTGTAAATGGTAGTCATATTTCTGGAGGCAGACAAGATACTGTGTGCTGCCATGTTGTTAAGAAAGGGTATAAAGAAATGTTGAGAGCTGCCAGTAATCCACCAGTTTATTTGGTTATGACAGAGTCTGGCTAGCACCCAAACAGCTGCGTAAATTCCCACTGAATAGAACTTATGAAACAATGCTGGACAGTGTGACAAAATTAAATGACATAACAGTAAACCCCATAAATTGATTCCACAATTCTTTCCAACATTTTCCTGTAGACTAGTATGTAGCCGTCATTCAGAGATTGGGGTTGGAGCAGAGGTGCATCATGTTACAAAAAATTCATCTCCAATATACATGGGAAATATAGTCAGACTTAATGACCTGTGAAGCGTGACCACATTATGTCCCTATGCACTCTCCTGTCTTCTCCACCAGTGTTTCTCACCAGCGTTCAAGCAGTCCCCTGTGATGCCTATGTATAACCTTTCCCACCCAGCTGCTTATTTTAATCTTGATGGCTTTTGGTTCAAGGCCTGCCTTCTCCTTGCTTTGTTGAAGTGAAAAATGTTTGGGTGCAGAAAACACTACAAGGTTAGTTAAATATCAAGTGTAATGCAAAACAGCTTTGTGATCTACAGTTCTACGGTTCAGTAAAATGCTCGAAACAAATAGCCGTGTTTGCAAAAATAAATAGAAGGTCAGGATCAAGAAGCTTGCATAAAATAGGGCTGGCATTACTGGAAGAACATGATGTGATGCATGAACTTGTTTGCTTCCTGATTTCCTCAGATTCGAGTCATTAACTTCCAAATATGCAGTGAAGCATCACTGAGTGGACCCGAAAAGTCTGTTTGGTACTACAGCAGCCACAATTAGATTTTAAAGCCCAGTTGCTGTATATCTATTACACAGCAATGCACTGCACCAAGAGTGTCAAATCTCAGTCCTAATGCATGGAATTTGGCATTGTGAATCCCTCTGTAATTATCCGAGGATTATTTGGGGTAATTATCTTGAACCCAGTATGTTAAATTAGATGACTGAATGCATGCTAAACTCAGCAGTATTACAGTTCCCTAACACCCCCACGCTTCTCTGTACTGTTTAGCAGGTGTAGGAAGTGTACAAATTCCTCATTGTAAATGTAATAATGGTACAATAAATGATAGCTTTCCCATCATGTTCAAAGGTATCCTGTGTTTTCTGACTAACATATTGTCAGGCTTCTACACTGTTGCCCCTGATTTACTATTAAGAAATTAAGAATCATTGTACATACAATATCAATAACGAGATAATGGCAAAACAAAGACATACTGTATGTCATGTGCAATCATAAACAATTTATGATGCCTAGGTCTAATGTGAGAGTTTGCAGTAATGGAGAGTGAGTTTGTTATTGCCCCATGTTGGCTACAGTGCAAGCTTTATAGTTCACTCATAAAAAGCTTGTGCCTGGATAATTGAGACGAATGCCTTGCTTTCAACGGATGAGTGAACCAGCACACAATCAAGTTGTCTAACTAAAAAACCTGTACAACTATGGATAAATGACCTACTTAGATTTTTGGTTCAGTGTTATTGTCATCTATATAATATTAGGCAAACCAGAACAATGGTAGTCTATTTACACAAATGTTCATGCTCAATAGATGATGCTTGCTGGGTTAATAAAACGACTCTCTGGCTGTTGGACTCAGTTTTGTGGTGTGATTCATCTGCTGTTGTTCATTTTAAAAAGCGAAGATAATTTGCATTTACATTTGTTATAAAGTTGTGTTCGTTCCAGCAGAGTTTTCTGTTATCTAAGCAATGCTATTACTATTGTAAGCTGCAAAACAGATGTAACTGAATACAAATACATTATTTGAACTGAACAAATAATGTGTTCTAAACCAATACAAATATAGATATGAATTGATGGTGCACTATTTTAAATTTTTTGGTTTTTTTTGGTTTGTTTTTTCTTTTGGTTCACAGAGCATCTGGTTGAAACTAGAAATGTGCATGAGTTTGTGCTTGCTTGGGGGGGGGGGGGGGGGGGGTGGTGGTTAAAAAAAAAAAAGGCACCAAAAAAAACAACAAAACCAAAAAAAAAACCCAAAAAGTAAACGTTATATTTTTAAAATGTGGGGGTTGG
>CM075009.1:19980384-19996518 GCA_037576675.1 Pangasius sanitwongsei | reverse complement strand
CCCCCCCCCCCCCCCCCCCCCCCACCCCCCCCCCCCCCCCCCCCCCCGCCCCCCCGCCCCCCGCCGCCCCCCCCCCCCCCCCCCCCCCCGCCGGCGACAAATAAGCATGCAGCACGAATAAGCACGCAGAGCAAAGAAATTCCACATTCATGAAACTGTATCTTTTGAAACTGTCTGGTTAGGGTCAAGTTGGTTTAAATTAAGCTACTTGTTTGTTTATATTTTGGGAAATAGAACTATCTAAATTCACTAGAAAATATTGCAGGCAGGTACTAACAAAAATAATACACAAACATGGTTCAAAAAGATATTTTTTGCACGCATATCTAGTTGAGACCAATTATGAGCTGGAGTGATGTAGCTGAGGTTGAGGTACTGGCAGAGCCAGAATTCACAGACCAGTGCTACCATTTCTACCTCTGGCTTTTTCTAGTGTTTTAGAGTGTTTCCAGGAGCAGAATGGTAGATTTAATATTTAATTTAAAAAAAACCCTTTCAGATTTAGGCCACTCCTACTTCAGGTTTAACTCTGAATATAGATACAGATACTCTTAACCTCAGGGTCGTGGGTTTGAGCCACATGTCAGGCACCAAACCCAGCCACTGGGGTCGCACAAGCTAGTGTACTCTCAGTGACGGTCCCAAGCCCAGATAAAATGGGAGGGTTGCTGCAGGATATGCATTCAGCCAAATCAATATGTGGACCATAACAACCAGATTTCCATAATGGAGACGGAGTATCCACTGTGGCGACCCCTAACAAGCAGCCAAAAGAAGAAGAACAACAGATACAGATGGTGTCATTGCAGTACCAGAAGTGCTACATGGAAGACGGAACTCATCTTTGCTCATCCTGTCTTCAAGCAAGCTGAGACTCCAAGCTAAGCTTCAGTCCTACTACTTAGCTAATTAATCTTCATAACTACACTGCAGCAGTAAGTGAAAAAAAAAACCTTCATGTGCACATCCTGCAAAGAATTCCCCCGAGATAGGGCTAATTTACCTCACTCCCTCCACACCAGTTCAAAATTAAAATTTATTCACATTTAGTTTTAGATTTGCTGTTATAATATACATTCAGGACAGTTCCTTAAAGTATTGCATTTAATGGTAGTATTAAAATGAGTTGATATGATTAATTGTTTAATTAATGTCTCCCTTGGTGTATTTGAGAATTAGCTAATAACCCCTGTCCTTGATATGCTTCTTTTTTCCACTTAGCTTTTTTCCACTGTAAGGGACTTCATTGCCCATCATCAGCTCACTTTTGGTGCTCATAAAACCTATGGAAAAATCATAATCGTTTCTCATGTATCATAATTTTTGTGAAACTGAATTTCATCATGTTATGTCCTCAAAATTACACATATGGGATTACATGTGGAATAAAGAATCAAACATGGGAGAAAATTACAAATAAAAATGGAACCACATGCCCTGCATATGAAAATAAATGAATCATGTGGGGGAAAATTGCATGTCATAATAAATGGATTATGTGAAAATAATCACATCAAAATAAATGAATCATGTGGAATGAAATCAAATGTGAAAATAAAACAATCGCTTAAAAATCACGTGAAAATAAGACATAACAATGTCAGCACAAGCCGCATGTGTAAATTTCACATCCTGCGATTATTCACATGTGACGGTCTTGTGACATTTCTGTAAGGGAATCAATGCTGTGCAATTGTTTGGTAGTGCCAAAAGTAGTTTCTTTGGTATATTAGGCCCAGTTAATAATCTGCTTTTTACTAATCAGAAGCTTCAAACTGAGTTTTTGTGAGATGGTGGAATCCTCACCTTTAGTCCTTTTTAGAGGTCACCATTAACTTGACTCCACTCTGTTGCTGTATACCTCATCCCACGTGAATTCACATTAATGCAGTCAGTGGCTTTGTAGGCAATTCTGGTTCAGCAGGAAACTTCAAAGAGCTCATTTGCACTGTCAGAGAGACCCAATGATCCCTGAGCTCCTTGCTGGAATTGTTATCTGTTTTGAAGTCTGGTCATAGGGTTCCAGCAAATCAGTCATGTCATGCAAATGAAAGAACAGTGGATAACACACTCACACACACCCACACACTCAGACACACACAGACAAACTGACCATGGGATAATTGAGAAGTTATTCATCCTCATGCAGCAGCACCTTATTTATGCAACTGTTAACTGCTCAGTCTGTGTTCAATAAGGAAAGCTCAGCGCTGTTTACTTACTTCATTTGTCTTTTGAAAATCTTACATCTGAGTTACTCAAAGAGACTCTTAGGCTTAGTGCTCTAATGTGCAAAAAATAAATTGAAATTATGAAAAATTCATATAATGTAACAAATGAAATGATCAAATATATAATGTTCTATTTTGTTCTGGTTCAGGCTTGCTGTCATATCAATATTGTCACCTGCCTCTACATTTCCCATCATCCCCAGCCAGTCAACAAACTACAAATATCACATGACCACAAGCAACATATTCTTATTCACAGTGTCATGCTTTTTAATCAAGCACATCTATTCCCAGTCAAGTCATTCCCTTTAGTCATTCCCCCAGACTGTGGTCAGTCCATTGTGAAGTCTTGCTCCTGTGTTGTGTCAGTGATGTTACAAAGCATTATATGTTTGTGTTCTGCCAGCCAGCGTTTTGATTTTGGGTTTGTTCATATGCAGTTATTGCCTCTTGCAATAGCTTAGCTTGTTGTAGGTCTCCTAACTTTTGCATGTTTTGTTATTCTGACTACTGCCTTGCTTTTTCGATTTATTTGCCTGATTTTGTTTAGAAAAAAAAAAATAATAACCCTGCCTTTGCATCCAAACCTGTGCAGCTTCTGATACCTGCATCACTCTGTTTTCATGACCTTAGCGGATGTTGTCAGTTTTGTCAGCTATGCATTGTACTCCATGGCGTGACTGAAATAATTAATCTAATGTATGCAAACCACCCAATCCCCAACCTGCACACTAAAAAAAAAATTAGCCAGCTACAACAAAGAACAAATAAAAAGAAAATTATTTTTCTTATAGTACAAATTAGAGTAGATGGAAATTATAGGTTCCTATGTTGTCTTTCCCTTTAAGGCTACAACAAAAATGTACCCAGTGAATGTCTACAGTGGATGTCTACAACAGAAAAATGATTGTGCAGACCTTTAAAAAAAAAAGAAGGAAGCTGTAAACTTCATCATATTGTGGTAAAGATGTGCTGCCCTGATCTTCATCCTAAAACGATCCAGACTACTAAAGTGAACAAATAAACCTCGTCTCGATACGCCTTAGGCATGCCGTTAACATACCAACATGCTGCACGTGGCTGTGCCAAGTGATTAGTGTGTAACTGTCCCTAACACAGTGTGTGGCAGACCTAAATTTAGAAACCACATTAGCTACTCTGTTCCAATTACAATCCACTAAACATTTGACAGGCCAGCAAAAAAAAAAAAAAAGTTGTAAAAACAGTTGCATGTAAATGATCAGTTGCTTGTTTTTAAACACTAGTTTATGTGATACTCCACACTACTTCTACCACTAGCACCATCACATTTTTGACACAGGAAATGCTTTAAGAGCAATCATATGTTTCACCATGAATGTGCTGTTTATTTGATGGAGGTTGGCTCTGTGAGGTGTGTGCGTGTCGGAAGATGGACATGTTAAACACAACATTTGTAACTTTTAGAAACATTTATAGCATTTAGAAACATTTGCTTTACTAATGGCTTTCTCTTACATTCATTTCTTACATTCATAGTAGCACTGCTACTATGGCCATGCATCCTCAAAGAGGTACAGCAATATTTCTTCCTTAGACGTATCTCGCCCTCCATGTTTTCCCTGTTTTTATCCAAATAATGCAGGGTGGTCAGATCTTGTTTATAAGGATAGATGAGGGTGTGTGTGCCAGGGATGGAAAATAATGAACTACTTTTTTTTTTATAGTATTTGTGTACGTGGTTCACTGTAATGGTATTTTCTTAGTGTAATTAAATCATAGTACTTTTATTTTTACTTGTTTTTTTTAAGTTTTGTTATATTAAATAATATTTTGTATTTTTTATGAAGCATTTTTATAAAATACTTTGCTACTGAGCCAGTCAAAATGAAGTTTTTTGTTGTTGTTCTAGTTTTTGCTGTATATCTACAATAGACAGATGAGGTCTCTTCAGCTTTAAATGCTTGAAAGGAAACAATGTGATAATGATCTGCAAATTATCTGCAAATTATGTAAGCCAAAATCCTGGGAGATGTTAACAGCTCAACATCCAACCCAAAAAAATATGTACAGGTAAGCCATTAGCTCACTAAGTGAGCTAGACTAGCTAGCCAGATTTTATTTTATATATTTTTTTTATTTAGAGTATGAAAATCTGTATTATACTTAAGACATCGGACTTAAGATGTCACTCCGATGTTCGGTAGTGATTGCCTGTTGTGTTAAATAAATAAAGTACTGCTAATGCTCAGGATAACTAGATATGTTTTAACATGTAAATTAACACATAAATTAACATGAGCTAGCTAGCAAATGAACATAGCAAGCTGCTGAAAGCCCAGCAGCAGTTATCTAGCCAGCTAACGTAACCCTTCTTTATGCACTGATGATAATGGAGGTAGTGTTCACTTTAACATAGCTCACTTGACTAGTTAACATCATGGTTCAAAATGCATTCTTCAGGTATAAAACATTTTCGGATTAGTCGTGCCAATTGTAGACATGTAAAACAGTAATTTGTAAACTAATTACTCAAGTAGTTTTTCACTCTTACTTCAGTAAACTACTTTTACTTCTTTTACTCAAGTGAATTTTATACAGTACTGTATATATATATATATATATATATATATATTTTTTTTTTTTTTTTTTCTTTCAGATAGCCTTTAAGAATGCCTTTGGCAAAAGAACAACATATTGAAATCATTCTCATGGCTGGATCGGGAAGCTGTCACAAGGTTGTGATGGACTTTAACAGGAAACTGGCAAGCACATCACACACGACACCGCTGCCAAACTTATTAACAAATTCAAAAAGACTGGAAGTGCTGCAGACCAACCGAGAAGTGGACGTCCACGAACATCCACTGACACCCTGTTTATAAGGCTGGAACTTAGGACCATCTGGCAAATTTTTCCTCAACCTAAATAATGCAAATTGTATATATGGCCATTCATGTGGTTGCATAGGCTGCAGGAGAAACTTTTACTCGAGACCTTTGACATTTAGGCTTACCTGGTAGTACCTGCACAACATGTAATTGACTGAGGAGAATGGCTCCAGCATTTCTCAGAAATCTCTGAAATGTCAAGGCATAGTGATGCATCTATGGGTGTTTCTCCTGTGGCTCTTGCAAGCGGCAAAGATCACATTAGGGTCAAGCAGGTGCACATACTTCCTGCTGTGCAGGATTCTCCCATTATCATGTCACATGCTAGCCCACTAGAATGGTTAGGGCCGATGGCTCTTAAGATCACTCTAGCCTCCTGTAACAGTCTCTGTGAGAGCCTGCTTTTGACAAACACAATCCAATTTGCTCTTTTCACGTTAGCAACAATAAAGGAGCTTGACGTTTGCAGATGCACATAACCAAACATCAGTGACATTTGGCTGAATGGACTAATAATAGAGATCCTTCCAGGGCCTGCATTACATTAGATGAGCTCTTTTTTGACTGTAGATGCTTGCTGCTTTTCTCAGGAAATGGCCCTAGTGTTGGAGGCTCATACATTTTTAAACATCCTCTTCATACCATTACCTGGCTAAAAGCAAATTTTTTTTTTAACTTTCTGGCCACATCTAAATAAAGGCACTTTGTTGGAGTGAATGATCTGTAAGAAATTCATTCATTCATTGTTTTTGTTTTTGGGAGGAGGAAACCGGAGAAACCGAAGGAAACCCACAAGGAGAACATGCACAGAAACTCCACACAAGCCCAAGTGCTGACAGGACCCTTGAGCCATTTTTCTTTTCAAAGACAATGTTGTATGGAAGAGGCCACATTTGCCTTGTCAGCCCACTTGAAACCAACCAAATTGCGAGTAGGAGAGATGGATCAAGAGCAATGTGAGAAAAGTGTGAAGAATGAATGTGTCCACCCCGTGCAGCTGGCTTCATCGTTCTGTAATGCACTATTTTTTTTTGGCAAAAATCTGTGAAATTAAAGAGAATTAGAAGTTATGGCATTTAATTTGTCTGTATCCACAGATGGTATTTCAATGACAGTCCAATGAGAGAGGTTCTGGGACTATAGTGATCTATAGGGTTAATTATTGTTCTCCAGGCTCTAACTATAGCCTAGTTAATCAAATCCAAAATGAGGATCTGGTGTTTTGTTAAATTGTCGTCCTTGTCAAGAAAGGATATCCTGCAATTCCTACAAAAATGATTGCCCTTAGGTATAATAATATTAGTCCAACTGGAGGAAAAGAGTGAGACAAAGTAGGACATATAAGAGAAGCTTTGTAACAGTAGGGTGAGTGGTTAAAACTGTAAAGAAAGTAAAGATATGCACATACCAAAAGATCCACAGGGAGTGAAAAAGAAGCTTTTGTAAATTTGCACTAATGGAAAGTTTGCTTGACCCATTATAAAACATAATTTGCATTCCCATCAGGGTTAACTGGCGACTGCTTCTCCCATTATGGTCTGGTGCATTAGGGCTAAGTGTTGGTGAGCATAATGCATTAAATGGAAATCACTGATAATACACCCTTGGGGTTCCTACCAGCAATCCAGTCTATCATGTGGAATGAATGCCAGTGTACATTACCAGCTGAGACACTGTGCAGTTTACAGACCCCCGACTCGCTCACATGCGTTAAGATCAATTATTCAATGGTGGGTTTTTTCCCCGACTGGAATTTAATTCCTTTCCTGCCATTTGCACTTGGCCAGTTCAAACAAATAAGCTTCTGCTTGTCTTTAGTCATCACTGCAGTTTGCTCCCATTTTCCACATGGCTGCTCTCAGATGACCTGCAGGAGGTCTGAGTTTTCAGGGAGCTCTTTGTAACTCCCCTGCCCTTTGAGTCAAGGAGGCCTGATCATTCCTGTCAACCAGTTTACTCTGACAAAGATAAACTCCATTTCCCACTTCTGCTTGGGAACAACAGGACCAACGACCTTGACCAAAGAGATTCTCACAGTGATTGCTGCTTGTGATATTATGTGGGAGGTCTAAAGTCTATTATCTATCAATAGCTTGTTAATGAAACTATTAGGGTTGAGCAACGCAGTACATCACAAGGTCTTATCAACAGCATAATAGGAATAATTTGGTGCAAACTAGCACGCACACATAAATTTTTCAAGTGTATAATGCTCTACTGGATTCTTGCCATGTTTCCTCCGATTGCCAACAAGTTCAACAGAGAAGTCGTAACACTTTTATTCTAAACAAAAACACTTGGACTTTGTAAATAAAAGGATGAGAGAGTAAATAATCCAGCCTGTACATGTTCAATACACACATGGATATATTTCACTTTCACCTTCTCAATCAATTCTGATGACATTATGGATGTGTCAGTAACATGGGCTGAAAAATATCAGTCCAAATGGAGATCAAAGCTACAGGGCATTTCACACTGCATGAATCTACAGTCTGGGCTAGAAAGAAGTCAGCCCCAGCCTCACATCTTTAGACCAATTCTGTGTATTTCTCTTATGACCATTACGCTTTAAGACATTTCTTAACAGCAAATAATCTGAAACATTATATTCATGTCTTTTTTCATTTTTGAAAGACAGAGGAGCTTAGCCTGCTAGCCCATTTATACCAGCTGCCCCCACTGTCACTTTATTTCAACCTCCACTGCCATATATTGTACTCTGTGAAGGAACTGAAAATGATATGTACTCTTATTTATGTTGCTGTAAACATTAGCTCGTAAAACTAGGCTTTGGGTTAAACCATTAAATGCATGTGGGAGGGGTGTAATGCAATCTGTATATGCTTAGTGCTCAAAATATTAATATATACGGTATATCTATATTTAGATTTAGACTGTAAGTGGGCTTGTTCTACTCACCCTTAGTGAAGATTGAGTATGAAAATATGAAAGTAAAAATCTCCCATCTTTTTTACCAACATTTTTTAATTACATCCTGTGGGATTCCAAGCCCGATGCACACTTCTTATCTTGACCAGATGTCCTCTGAAGCTTTCTAGCAGGCTTTCATTTAAAAAAATGAATAGTGCACTCCCTATTTGTATCTGAATTTGTATTTCCTTTAGAATGCATTATCTGTTCAATCAGAATAATGTATTTGTATTCAGTTAAATCCATACTATGTGGTGTGCTTTGGAATGGAGATACATCGAAATTAAACTGTCCCATTGCTGTTTCTCAGTAGTAAAAACACTCTATTTGATTTCAAATGTGAATTGCAAAGATAAAAATGAGAGATAAAATGAGTATTGTTCTTGCACATGCTCTTGTGACAGGAATCTGGGTCTCGACTTCTTTATCAGTGTCACTAGTGTTTCTAACACTAGTGACACAAAAGGATGACTCTCTGGCAAGCTTCAACAGAAAACAAAGCATAAATAAGGAACTGATGCTTGTGGGATTAGAACAGGCTCACCAAAATATGTCAGCAGGATGTGTGGTCTAAAGTCAGTTCACAGGTTTTTTGACCTAAAAATGTTAACTAAGCTTATTTGTTTGTACGTTTGTACAATTTTCAGTGCAATTTTTATGAAGTCAGTATGACAGATACGCTAACAATATGACAAAAATGCTAACAGATACTTGCAAGTAAGAGTTTACAATGGTGTATTGGCTCATGCATTCTTGGATTCACGTAAATTAGACAATAATGAATAAAGTATTATTAAAGATGGCAAAGGATTTCTGGACATATAGTATGTAACATTGCCAGATGATGTCAGTGTATGCATGGTTGTAATGCTAAAAATTCCATGCATACTTCATACACTTAATTTTATTACAAACGTATTGTTTTCACATTTATTATGAACACGTCTTGTGCCTGTGCGTATCTGTATATGTTCGTAGGCTTTACCTGTGCAAGCAACGCAATAGATTATGTAACACTATCAGCAGCTTCGCTTCTCTGACAACACATTTTAAATGTTGTCTATAATTTATTCCTCTGTGTTTTTACTTGATTCTGGTTTGGTTTCGGCAGGTGTGAGCACTTCCTAGTGTCTTTATACTGAAAAAAATAAATAAATGAAACTTCTTTTTCTACAGAATGTAATTGAATGTTTATAAAATTGTCAACTCAGAAGTGATATACTATATTACCTGGGGTTATTTCTACTAGTCATTTTACAGAGGGTGAAAAACAGTGTAATCTTTCTAGATGTGATGGATTTGGATGAGACTAAAATCCCAGAGACACTCCAGTAATAATTCAGTGGTGGAAAGAGTACAAAATACAGTCTCTTGAGTAAAAATACTGATACTGTAGCAATAATTCACTTGTGTAAAAGAAAAAATCGTGATCCTATGTATATTATATCTATCTATCTATCTATCTATCTATATATATATGTATATATATATATATATATACTGTATATATTTGATCAAGTAACCTATTTAACTATGCTTAGACGAGTAGTAGGTTGGGGGTTTTTTTTTGTTAGTCATACTCATCGCAACATTATTTGCTCTGCTGAAGATGGGCTCCTGAGTCTTCCTGTAATTCATATCCCCAAACATAAACTTAACTGTTTTAATTGCTGTTCAGAGAGGGTAATCATTTCTTTAACACATTTTAAAGGGTTCATTCTTTCCAGTCATGCCTAGTCATTTCCACAAGCCACAAAAATATTGCTGTACTGATAAACCAGATCATTTTATGGTCCACTGCTGTACTTTGAACATCTATCCTTTGATATCAAGCTGCCACCTCTCAATAAGGAACTGGTTGGTTTAATATAATTTAATGTAGTGTTCTGTCCGGTGCTCTGCTATGTTAGCAAGTATTTATAAGATACACAGCTATACCAAAATAATTTACTCAAATTTGTTGGTCTATTTTAATCAGGCTGTCTTTTGAACCATTGTCGTGTTTTATTGCTTGGTCACAGGAATCCATTGTGACCGTGAGGTGTTTTCCTGTAAATCCCCCAGCCAGACTGTGCTCGCTGTTGTTTATCAGTGCTCACTACAGATGAATGACAATCAATTAACTCAGCAGAGCAAAGCACTTTGTCCCCCAGTTCAGCCCACAGATAAGCATTTGTGGTGGCTTTTCTGACCAAACCTCTTACACTGACAAGAACACATTGCTGTGTTTCAGGCCCCAGGAACTAAAAGTTTTGTTCATTTGAAGTAAGATAATGTAGACAAATGCAAAGGGTTTCTCAGCCTGAAATTCACAGCAGATATTTTAAAGACCAGGCATGGTATAGTCTTTCTACTAGAAGCAGTTGTTATTCATTAAAGTCAGTACAAATATTGCATTTGCTATGCTAATTAAATAACAGATAATTGCAAAAAATATGACAGCCTAGGCCATATAAAATAATATGCACATCCACATTATCCAAAATGTCTTTGCTAATAAAATTAGCATACTGGAGTACAGTCTTCATGAACAGCTGGTGTTTTGACAGATCCATGTCTTTCCTGTGATTCAAAATTTAATTAAGTTTCAGTGCCATTGCCAATTAAGCTAGGGAATAGAATAATCTTTCTTTTAGATATTTAGCTGACATCAAAATCATAAAAAAAACTGTAATGTCTGGCCTTTATGATTGCTGGGGGAAAAAGCTCACTGTGGGAATATAATGATCTCTCTTTTAGGCATTTAGCTGACATCTGACACATAAAAAACCTGTAATGGCAGGTCATTGTGATTGCTAAAAAAATGGCCATTGTTGGATCTTCAACAAGAATAATAACCTATCAGCATTAATTATAATGAGTATCACTAGTAGACAGCACTTCTTCTCTCGGTGAACCACATTTTTCTGTACAA
Source organism: Pangasius sanitwongsei (assembly GCA_037576675.1). Taxonomy (NCBI): domain Eukaryota; kingdom Metazoa; phylum Chordata; class Actinopteri; order Siluriformes; family Pangasiidae; genus Pangasius; species Pangasius sanitwongsei. Next base: position 19,985,569 of record CM075009.1, on the reverse strand, counting down.
TTTTCTTTTCTTTTAATAGAGCAGTTTTTTGAAGAATATCACAGAGAAACTAGGAGCAAGCGGCACTGCATGAATTATCTGAAAAGTCAGCTTTAATGGGCTCAGATCATTTCTGTTGCTTTGATTAAAACGTTTAAAAAAAATATTTACCTCATAATGCACTGTCTTGTTTACACATAACACAGTACACAGCTGCAGGGAGTGTGGAGAGCAGTGGGTAATATTTTTTTGCTTTTTTAAAAAAAGTTCAGAACTGTCTTTCTGGCACCTGTTGTAACTGAACAGTTACAGCCTTACCAAAGACAGTCTCTCTGAGGGAGATCAAGCGTCAGTGCTTTCAAAAGATTGTAAGAGCCCGTGGCCTTGTGACCCTGGCCACCTGCCAACTGACTCACCATGTCTACATTTGCTTCAAGAGACCAACATCAAGAAAAATTGGATTTTAATTGCTGATGTAGGGATATGTAAATTAATACTTCTTGCATGGCATACACCTCATTGTAGACGTTTCTCTTAATGTTTAGTCCCTTATAGTCTGGTGTTAATTCTGATATTTTATGCCAAATACAGTATAGGATAGAAATAATTCATTCCAGTGCAGGAATGCAAAATGTTATTTACATAGAATTGGTCACGTAAATTCTACATTAATATATAAGAAGGGATTTAACTTAATATTTAATATTCAATCTATATTACTATTATTCAAGTTCTCCTTATTCAGAGTCTGGTTACGGAGGTGTTTAAGTTTCTTATTAAAATCACCTGCATGTAGTTCGTGCCTCTGAGATTATTCGTTAATAGAGGTGTCTGAGGTGAGGTTTTTCAATGCTGTCTATAAAACCACCCTTAAAGACAATCACTTGCCTTTAAAACAGGGGATAGAAAATGCAGACCTAATACTGCTTCTTGCTCAAGCCAATGTCCTGCTAGAGCTTCAGCTTAAGTTAATCTTAAGGTCAGTATGGCTCATAAATGAACCGTTAGTGGCTAGTGGCTAGTTCTGAGAGTGTAAATAAGATCTTTTTTCCTTACATGTCCCCACTTCATTGCTCCTATAACAACAACTAGCTAAGCTATGGAAACAGAGATGTAATTCATGCTATGTCCATCACTGTTGAAGTGTCTTGCCATTGGAAGGAGAGATCCTTCATTCAGATGGTACAAAGGATTTCTCCTATGCCTTATGTTATGAAAAAACAGATGATGAACTAACCAGAAAAAAACATTGTTTCTGTGGCATCAGTAGTTGTCACCTATCTATGTCTCTTATATTTGTGTAACTGCCACTGCTAGTGTGCATAACATCATAATTATGTAAATTTACACTCACTGAACACTTTATTGTGAACGCTTGCACACCTGCTCATTCATACAACTGTCTAATCAGCCAATCGTGTGGCAGCAGTGCAATACATAAAATCACGCAGATTGATTTGATCTCAGTGATTTTGACAGTGGCGTGTTTGGTTTGAGTATTTCTATAACTGCGGATCTCCTGGGGTTTTCACGCACAACAGTCTCTGGAGTTTACTCAGAATGATGCAATAAAGAAAAAACATCCAGTGAGTTGCAGTTCAGACTGGTTTAAGCTGACAGATAGTCTACAGTAACTCAAATAACCACTCTGTGCAAATGTGGTGAGCAGAAAAGCATCTCAGAACGTACAACACTTCAAACCTTGAGGCAGATGGGCTACAACAGCAGAAGATCACATCGGGTTCCGGTTCTGTTAGCCAAGAACAGAAAGCTTTGGCTGCAGTGGGCACAGGCTGACCAAAACTGGACAGTTGAAGACTGGAAAAACATAGCTTGGTATAAGGACTCTCGGTTTCTGCTGAGGCACACAGATGGTAGAGTCAGAATTGGGCACCAACAGCATGAATGCATGAACCCAACCTGCGTTGTGTCAACAGTCCAGGCTGGTGGAGGTGGTGTAATGGTGTGGGGAATGTTAGTACCAATTAATCATTGCTTGAATGCCACAGCCTTTATGAGCATTGTTGTTGACCATGTTGATCCCTTCACAATTGGCCACAATTTACGCATCTTTAATGGATACTTCCAGCGTGATAACACACCATGTCACAGTGCAAAATTCGTCTCAAACTGGTTTCATGAATGACAGTGAGTTCAGTGTTCTTCAGTGGCCTTCACAATCACCGGCTCTGAATTCAATAGAGCACCTTTGGGATGTGGTAGAAGGAGATTCGCCGCATGAAAGTGCACCTGAAAAATCTGCAGGAATTGCATGATGCAATCATATTGACATGGATCAGAATCTCAAAGGAATATTCCCATCATCTTCTGGAATCCCTGCCATGAAGAATTGAGGCTGTTTTGAGAGCAAAGTAAGGCACTACCCTGTATTAGTATAGAGTTCCTAATAAAGTGCTCAGTGAGTGTATACCAATACAATATGATTTCTGTAAATATCATTAAACTGAAAGGGTCTGTGGTATATAATGTATCAGCCTTAAATAAATTAATTTGAAATTTTCAGCATTTTTGTCATTGTTATATCAGAAAAGGTCAGTTGTTGTGACTCATCCTGCCTACTTAAAAGAAGTCAAATGCAATGAAGAGTTAGAAACAGTTGGCCTGGCAGCTGACTAAATTCTCCGGGTAAATTATTTTGAGAACTGCTTTGACAGGGATCTACCATTAATCCTATTGTCTTTAATTAATTCCATTGCCAAAGATTTGTGTTCCAATATAAGGGACTAAAAGGGACTCCCTTAAAAGCCATATTTCATTTAAGGGTACTAAAAACAAGCATTGCTGTTTCCATGGTGTCCATTGAATTAAATGTAGAGTGTCTGTAATTACCCTGATGGACCACTGCTATTATGGTAGCATTTATGTAAATCATTATCTCTCTTGGTATTAAAAGAATGATATGTATGGTATTTCCTCTTCCACATCTGTGGCTGTGCCCAAAAGGACTGTGCCAAGCACACCATGGAATAAACCTACTAAATTTGTCAAATGCTGCTACTTATTTTTCAGGCTAGCTTCAAGTCTACTGGGAATCTAAACATCTACCAGGCAAATGTTGTACAAGCAGGGAAATCAATTAGGATCCAGCAGCTGGGAAAAAACTACTGCGCGTGGGTGGGCTTGGAGATATATGCATGTTTTGTTTTGTGGACAGGCATCAGTTTTCTGTGTTTTCCTTTTGATGCTGATCAGCTTGATCGAAAAAAAGAGGCAGGATTCAGCTGGGCTTTGTGTAAGCAGGGTGCAGCTTAAAGGACAAAATGCCAGACTAAAAAATAGCTATGAAGTTCAGGAAAAAAATATGATTAAAGCTCAACATTGGCAGACAGCAAACATTCATAAACACATGTGATATCAGTGACATCTGTGTGCCGTGGTGGAAATTGAGCTTTTGCATCTTTTTTAAACAAAAAGTATTGCGTGTCTTTCAAACACTTTCATGTCTTCTATGAAAGAGAACTCCAGCTGTATTTGCTTGATATAATTTAAATCAACTAGGGGGTCAGTTGTACCAGATGTAACAATTAATCGCTCCAATCAGCAAGAAGCTACAGTGGTGACACTCACTCTGCACATGCTCGGTAGCATCCGCTATCTGCCTGCAAAAGAATAGTATCTTAATCACAGCTCTGCAGCCGGTTGCACCAGCTGAACATAAGTTCTGTCATCACATAGTGTGAACGTAAATGAATGTACATTTGAGTTCATCCATCCAACCATCCATTTTCCACTTATCCTACACAGGGTCGCGTGGGAGCCTGAAATCTACCCCAGGGGACTTGGGGCACAAGGCGGGGGACACCCTGGACGGGGTGCCAACCCATCGCAGGGCACAATCTCACACACACCCATTCACACACTACAGACAATTCAGAAATGCCAATCAGCCTATAACACATGTCTTTGGACTGGGGGAGGAGACCAGAGTACCCAGAGGAAACCCCCAAAGCACAGGGTGGACATGCACACTCTGCACACACAGAATAAACCACACCTATAAATCCTTTTTTTTCCTTTATATTCTGTTAGGGGGATTTCTTCATATGCGTAGTCATGGTCTATGATAACTGGACAAACTAACTACATATGATGAAAATGTCAAGTTTTAATCGACGATTACTTTATGCACCTTCTACACTGAAATCCTACTCCACAATAGTTTTTAAACTATGTGTTTTAGGATCGACTTTACGCCATGACTTACAATTGAACTTACATCCAGCTAGTACAACTGACTCTAAAGAAATTATCAAACCCAGGGTTTTTCATTTTTTTCATCAGGTTACATCATAAAAAGTCAGATTCTGCGGTATGAAAGTATAAAAGACAGCGTGATTGATAGTAGACAATGATAGTAGACAATGCTATGCTGGTTTGCTAGCATATTAGATTTCAAGAGAGTGAGGGTTAAAAGTGAGGGGTCAGATGTAACTGTTTATTTAATAGAGTTTAGTTTATCTAACAAAACACAAAAGACATTCCATTTACTTGAAAAATGCTTTTTGGAAATCTTTGTGGCACAATGACGAAGCTCAAAGATGTATATACACTCACCATCCACTTTAATAGGAATACCTGTACACCTGCTCATTTATGCAGTTATCCAATCAGCCAATCACGTGGCAGCAGCACAGTGTATAAAATCCTGCAGATACAGGTCAAGAGCTTCAGTTAATGTTCACATCAGAATGGGGGAAAAGTGGGATCTCTGTGACTTTAACCGTGACATGGTTGTTGGTGCCAGATTGGCTGGTTCAAGTATTTCAGAAACTGCTGATCTCTTAGGATTTTTTTTTACACACAACAGTCGCTAGAGGTGTGAAAAATAAAAAAAAAACCTCTGTGTGGATGGTCTACAGGTTGAAACACCTTGTTGATGAGACAGATCAGAGGAGAATGACCAGACTGGTCTGAGCTGAAGGTATATATAGTACTGTGCAAAAGTCTTAGACACATGCAGAGAAACGCTGTTGAGCAAAGATGCCTTCAAAAATAATGAAACTAAATGTTTCTACATTAAAAAAAAGAATACTGTAAAAAGCAGTAAATAGGAATAAATAAAACAAAGTCAATATTTGGTGAGATGATCTTTCACTTTAAAAAAAATTGTAGTCTCAGGTACAGTTTGTGCAGTTTTATAAGGAAATGAGCTGTAAGTGTTACTGAGCATCTTGCAGAAGCAGCC
>CM075009.1:19955024-19980284 GCA_037576675.1 Pangasius sanitwongsei | reverse complement strand
TAGGGAGGAAACTCAGAATTTGAGTTTTGAGAACATGGGCTCCAGACTTCAGGCAGTCATTGACTGCAAAGGATTTTAATCCAATTATTAAAATTATGGTTATATTTACAATTATGTCACTTTGTCCAAATACCTTTGAGCCCCTGAACATGGAGGTACTTTGCCCTTAAATAGAGGTATCCACAGGACTCTTTCTTTCTTTCTTTCTTTCTGTCTGTCTGTCTGTCTGCCTGTCTGTCTGTCTAACTAATTAATCCTTGTCCTGCCCTCTTGCTTGTACCCGCCCATGATATTGTCTAATGAATTTAGTTGGTACAATATGTAAAGAAGTAAGCAATTAAATTACAGAAGCTCTAAGCAGGAGATATACTGAATTGGAATGAAAGATTAAAATCCAACTTACACGAGAATCAGTAAACACGTAGCACAGCACGACACTGCACCTTATACACTCCCATGTTACAATATGCCTTGTTTTTGTCCATTGATCTCAGTTAATCTGTCTTGCATAACTGCATTTTTGCTTTGATGGCAGGGTAGTGAAGTGTTGACAAATCTTTATTCGCTGGTGATACTGTATTGCTTAACATTCTAGGTGAGGTAACTGCATACCTGACCAATTCCACCATCATTGCTATACCTTCATATCTGGTGCAGTATCTTTTTTAAAGCGCAATGTCATTTTTCCAACACGTAACTCTGAAATGAATTGCTGGCAGCAGACATTTTAGGATTATCTGTAATTCCTTTTTAGGAGGTGTTGTAGGTTTAGGAGCCGGTTTGAGTGCTAAAATGCTTTGGGGATTACTTTTAGACTGAATAATACACCAATTTTCAAGGTTTGATCCTAAACCAGCCAGTTGCAGCTATGTATAGCCTAGTTTTATGAATTCATCACCTGGATTTTATCAGCCTTGCTCTCACAATTGACTTCTGCTAAAGGCTTCTAAAGTAAATACTGGCCTTGGTAAGATCATTCATAGCTATAGAATTCCATCTTCCTGGAATAAATTACAATGAAAGCCTAATACAGTCAGTCTGGGCAGTTACTGATAACTCATTAATGATGTGGCTAGTTTTATTTGTTAGAGACTTTAGTGATGGCAGTTGATCGATATTTCATTTCCTTTTGACAGAACTGGTGTCTAATCATTTTTTTTTAAATCATATACTTAATTAATTTAATTTGTTTGTTTTAAACATAATGTTCTTAAGGTATTTTTTTTATTTTATGTTTAAACTAGACACACATGGCGCTGTTCTTCAATTTGTGTTCCCATGTGTAAATAAAGATTAATCATGGTGCTTCTTTCCATTTTAAAAATAGTTGTTTAAACAATGCTGAAGCAATAGGATTAAGGGCTAATGGATTTGACTCAACTTTAAAGATTTAAAAGGATCTTGAGTGTGTGTGTGTGTGTGTGTGAGACTTAAAGTTTTGATTCAAACGGAGCTGCCATGAATGCAACAGTTGTGGGAGGGAACTGGGCTCTTGTTCAGCCTCACTTTTCTAAAAATGGCCACTGAACCCAGACACCAACATCATGATGAATACAGTTTGTACCCCTCCCTCCTCATTTGAGCTAGGAAATTACATTTTAGGGAGCAAATCCATTTGTTTTTCGTCCGTGCTTATGGACTGATACCATGCAGTACAACAAGCTGGTGGCTGTTATTGTAATTAGAATAAGGAGAGTATTAAGGTCAGGATAATGCCACGTTAAATCACATTATTTTTAGGTCATTTCTCCAAGAGCTTTGTAAATCTAAGATTCATCTTCTGTCATCACAATTACAATAAAAATGATCAAAAAAAAATTAGCATAGGGTGGCATGGAGGGTCCTGCACTAAAAAAAAAAAAAGGAATATGTAGTCAGTCAATTTAAGAGAACATGATTTCATTGCTTATCCAAACTTAATTTAAACAAGTTTCTACTTACTTACTAGATTAAATTATGTAGAGTGAGCGTGATCAATTCACATAGTATTAACGTAAACCAATTACATTATGAAATCCCATGAGGACACTGGCACTGACAGGGGACCTATAACTATGGTATTAAATTAATGCAGCTCAAACATATACAGTAGAATAGCACAGCTGTAATGTGGCTGCTGCTGAACACCAGCACCTTAGGTTTGAGGCACAGCTCAGGTGATAGTGTGGACTTTGATTTTATTCAGTGCTTCAAAAATACTTGATCAGATCAAGTTGGATGTACAAAAACAAATTGTGTTAGTGTAACTCAATGGAATAGATGTATGCATTTGAATGAAGTAAATTCAGTGAGCTTTTTTTTCAGTGTGGATTCAATCCTGACCCTTTTGCATGTTTTCCATATGTCCATGTGGGTTTCTTCAGGATTCTCTGGTTTCCTCCCACCTACGAAAAACATGCCAGTAGGTGGATTGACTAGTCTAAAGTGCCCCTAGGTATGATTTGCATTCCATCCGGGGTTTATTCCCGCCTCATGCCCAGTGTTCCTGGGATCCACCGTGGCCCTGATCAGGATATAGTGCTGACTGAAGCTGAATAAATGAATATTACCATCTATATAAAAATGAATAAATTGAAAATGAAATAAATATTTTTGTTTAGCATTACTGTGAATAAGATCTTTCTTTTACCTAGGACATGCTTAAACATAAAGTATACACACACAGGCAAACTATTTATTTTACTGTCAATTTAAGAAACAATAAATATACCCATTTACTCTGCTAACTTGCAGCATTTGTATAATGTTAGACAAGAGTTTATTGATTCCAAGTTAAATAACTTGTGTCTCTTAAAGTGTGTTTCTTATAATGATGAATAAGACTAGCAGAATGTTGTGCCCAGTTAAGCATTAGTGAACGTGAACACTGCCACCCATATTTGAAATATTCTTTTAATTTTGAGGGGTTGAACAATATAAGATAAATAGAAGATTATTTTTTTAAAAATCCCTGAAATGTTCTTGGGACATAAAAGCATCAGAGAGGGTTACAGTGGAGGTGTGAAGCTCAGATATCACAGCCTATTCCCCACTCATTAGCGTTGCCATGGCCCAGAAGTATTATAGTGCGTCTGGGAGAAGATCAGAGCAATGTGTGTGTCTGTGGAGCAGAGAAAGTGCTGCTATTAGGCCTGTGCTACTGTTCATTTAGTCCAGCACAATGACTCTAGGTGGTCTTTGCAGAGAAAGTGTACTGTTATAGTGGAACACACAGAAAGTAGTATCTGAGCAGTCTGGTCGGCATTTTGTCTCGACACAAACAGAACAAACCCAATGTACTGGGGTTGCAAAATGTATTGGGCTTGTAAAATGTATTTATTTTTATTATTGTAATCTTGTACTTGTACGTCACATCACGAAAGAAGAGAAAGAATTAATTGAAATTGTCATTGCAGATCTTAGTGTAAGTGAAAATTTCTACATCAAAAGGTGTGTGTGTAAGTGAGTGTAAACGAAAGAAAACTGCTTCAGTATGAACAAAGCAGCTTCATAGTGACAAAAAAGGCAAACTACCACATTACTGTGTGTAGAAGGGTAAGGATGTGTGTTTGCACGTGTGTGTGTGTGTTGGTGTAAAAGGCGCCTGTTAACCATTTAAGTTAAAGAACATATAGAACATGAGCTGGGGCATCTGCTTCAGTACTGTTACACTCATCATTGTGGTACTGGCTCTCCTAATCACTGTTTCAGCCTTCACACTTTTCACTGTAATCAACTCCAACTCCATAGTTCTTTTGAATAATTTGATGTCGACTGTTAGGCATATTTTACAGACTTGCCTTTAGACTTGTACTTGTTTGGAAACAAGCAGGGTGAAGTTATTAAATGCATTCAGTTAACAATCAATTGTATTTATGTCCAGAAAATTGGATCACATGTATGGCTTTTATTAAATGCAGATGTTGGATTAAATCTTCATATAATGGAAAATCAATGGAAACAAACATGCTAAATCAATACATTGGGATTGTGATTGATTGATTTCATCTTCAGTTTGATTTAAGCTAAGCTCAAGAAAATTTCTGCATGTGCTTAGTAAAACACTCCATTATTTCTCCCTATCGAAAACAAGCGCTTCCGTTTAAAACCCCTCCCACCAAAAATTCACTTAGTTTTGCTTGCAGCAGAAATAAAAAACAGTATCACAGAGTGAGCTGTCCAGTCCTGTCCCGCAGCGAGACAACAGGAGCTTGCTGTACTGCCTCATGATATGAGTGCCTACAAGGTGAAAAAACACACTCCTGGTGCTGTCAGTTCTCAGCTCTCCCTGTGGACAGAAACCAAACCCAGGCTCTCCAGGGCCTGCATGAAACGTGGGGGACCTGGCCACTGATTTATACCTCTCTCCTCTCCAAAGCTCGCCTGGGGAAATCTACAGTTTATAAGTGTGTCCTGGAATGTTAAAGTGTTCCTTATGTTACAGGCCAGATTGATTGGTGCTGGCCAATGTAAATGTAAATTTCACTTAAATTTGGTGGAGGGAGAGGGAGGCTTTTGAGATGACTGGGTGACAGGTCTGTGTGTTTTGGTGATACATAGTAGGATATCTGGCTTCTGTCTGATAATTCATCTGATTTGTTTTTTTCTATATATTAAATTGGATTGATGAATTCAGTTGAAAACGTACATAAATAACTTAACTTAAATTTAGTCTTCAGCTGTGCAAGTGCAGTGTGTTTCTTAGTCTTTTGCTTTTCACACTGATAATCCTCAATAGATGACAAGTCAAAGCTGACTGTGGTTTGTTATACCACAGATATTAATACTAAAATTTTTCAAATATCAGCCAGTATGTCCTCACACTCAAAAACACTACACTCAGTCATCCTGCAACTTGAACATCTATTTTTTTCTCTCCCCAATATTGTCACCTGCCAATTCCCACCCACCGGCCAGCTTTCCCCTATCATACGACAGCTACCAACAGAGGAGGGTGAAGGCTAACACATGCTTCCTCTGACATGTGAAGCCAGCCAGCCACATCTTTTCAAATAGCTGCTTATGCTGCATCGCATGGCGGCATAACACACTCAGAGGCAAGCCCTATCTGCCTTTTTTTTTATCATTACATGAGCTCACAGAGCCCCACAATTGGCTAGTGTTGCTGTGATTGACAGGGGAAATGGAGTATGCCATCCCACTCATCCAGAGAGCACACTCAATTTTGCTCATGAATTTGAATCCCAGCGAGGCCATAGACGACAATAAGACGACAAACACTTATCTGTTGCTGCACTTGGGAGTCTAATTTAAACATCTTTGAACAGATATCTCTACTGGTCTTGCATACTAATATAAAGTAGGTACATCCTTCATATTTTCAGACCATTAAAATAAAAAACAATGATGCCTCAACAATAATAATACATAGCCTTCACCCAAATACCTTTCTATAGACCAGTATGACTTTTAAAGGCTGCATATACTCATATTCTTACAGAAATTCTTACAGAAATCCACACTTGGTGCAGTTACTCAACTTCCAGTACAAATGCAGTTGCTGAAAAATAAACAGCCACAACAAATCTATGACAAACATCAGTTTATTTTTATACTTCTTACATAATCCATTCCAGTGAATGACCATGTTTTTCTGATGTACCCCAGGCTAAATGTCCTCACCACTTACCACTGGCATGTCTATGCCAGGCCTCAAATGCCCATACCTATAAATCTTCTAATGCTTTAAAAACCCAGCCACTTCTTCAGTTCCTGTTCTTCTCTTCCAGATTATTAACCATAGTTGCAGCTACATTTGCAAAATTATTTGCCACTAAATAAGTTGTGATATAAAGAGCTTCCCATTTAATACATTTTCCATTAGTCTAATCAAAAACTGGGCTATGCTTGCATAGCCAGAGATATAGCAGATCTAGAGGGGAATTGGGAGTCTCTACAACACAAAATCGGCATATTTACACACGACAGAAACTTATTAGAATGCACAGACGTTGACATGCTTGATCCTTCCTGAGCCAATAGGATGAACATCTAAGGCATAAATCTTCAAATGTTTGTGATTCCCCACGAGCAGGATTCCCAGGCGCTTGACAACCATCATGTCTATCAGGTTCTTCTCTGCTCATGGGTCTGTCAGAGCGGGCAGCAGTGCAGGGCGTTCGTTGCAGGTGTCCCAGAAGAGCACAACATCCACCTTTGTACAAGCAGGGGAAATTCAGTAATTTAATAGTGCCACACTGGCTAGTGAGTGTAGATGTTTCGGAAGGCCTTTACCAATTGGTCCACAACAGTTCTAAGTTGTAACTGCTTCTGTTGGGAATGTTTGACTAAGGCAACCTTCAATTCTGTGTTGCTGCTAAGCTGGTAAATTAACTGCGCTCGACCCTAAGCATACTAACAGCTTTCATGTTTCTAAGTCAGTTAATTTTTTTATTCATCCCTAAGCTCCTTGCATTTTCAAGCTACAGAATGGTTTAAAGACATGGTTTAAAGACTCAACTTTAAGAGCCAGAAGACATAACTGCAATTCATAATTATCGCCTAATCCTGCCAACTTGTCTTTCATCCATGTTACCCCACTAAAGCCCGATGATTTACAGACAAAAAACTTAGAGTGGACATCCCTTTCCCATCTCTTGCACTTCATTTAAAAAAATATTAATTAACTTTTATGATCCATGTTCATTGTGTCTATGTGTTTTTATTCCCATGTATTTCTGCCTCATGTCTAGTGTTCCCAGATAGGCTGAAGTATCTGCAGGATTTTCCTGGCTTTCCTTCCCCTTTCGTCTGGATTTTCCTGGATATTTTAATCCCCCAAAATGTATTTGTGCATATGCGAATCCTATTTTAATCATCTCTTTTAAGAAAACATAATAAGGTTCCAGAGAATAGCCTGTAGAATAGCCTACTTGTATTTCCAAGTCAACTCTGTTCACATGTACTGTACTGCTGTTCTGAAATGTACTGCAGTGGACATTTCAAGTAGGAACAATAAAAAATGAGTCAGTACTGTATATTGTGTTTTAAAAATATTTCTGAATTAATAAATCTGAATTAATTTCCTATTTTACTGGGTGCCAGGAAAACCATTTTTTAAATTATTATATTCTTGCTTTTTCTTTTATCAAAACAAAAATTAAATGAATGCAGTATACACATACCTTTTATCATTAATAATTATTTTTTTATTTTTTTTCCCCATAAATTTGAACACAATATAAATAAGGTGCTTGCCGTGTGTTTCTCTTTGTTCATGCTTGGGGCAGAAATTACAAAAAGCATGGGGGGCACAAATTATAAAAATGTCACCACTGGGGCAGTATAATAGTGCAATCAATAAAATTTTTCTGTTTTTTTTTTCTGTCTCTTTTGTATCTCAGTGGTTTCTATTTGTTGTAATTGCAATCTGTGAAGCACTTTGTAAACTTGTATTTTATGAAGTGCAACATAAATAAAATTATTGTTATATTATCATGCCCCATAGAAACCCATTAATTTAAAACCCATGGCTTGAATTTTCAAATTACTACCACCAAATCTGATTTGAGACTCAACAGCTACATACTTGCATTTCATGAGAGCATGTGACTATCCATCCGCACTATTGTTTCCCTCTTCCTTCTGTCATTAAACGGAAACCCACTGATTCTGTTACTCTAAGCTTTTGAGCTAGAGCCATCAGACTCACCCCAAGAACTGCATACCAATGGTACCCGTCTGTCAAACCCATTTCTTTGTTCCATTTCTTCCTCCTTTGATCAGTTCATCTTTCCTCCCATAGAAACCCACTGATTTCATTACAGCTTGAGCTACATCCAGCAGGTTTCTTGTATTCACCTTGTGAATAGTTTCACCCAGAGCACATGACTGGATTTTGTACTGATACCACACTGATTTTTTTTAAACTATACCTTATTTGTAATGAGCTTTGGAAAACCAGCTTTGGGTTTGTTCACAGAAACTGGACAGTTCCAAACTCAGTTTCAGTAAGCCTGTGCTCACTATAGCCTCAGATTCCTGTTCTTGGCTGACAGGCGTGGAATCCGATGTGGTATTATGCTGTTGTAGTCCATCTGCCTCCAGGTCTGATGTGTTGATGCTTTTCTGCTCACCACAGTTGTAAAGAGTGGTTATTTGAGTTACTGTAGTTTTCTTGTCAGCTTGAACCAGTCTGGCCATTCTCCCCTCACTTCTCTCATCAGCAAGGTGATTCTGCCTGTACTAGATGTTCTTCTAACAAAGCTGTGTAAACTCAAGGGACTGTTGAGCATGAAAATCCCTGGAAATCAGCTGTTTCTGAAATATTCAACCCAGCCCATCTGCCACCAACCACCATGTCATGGTCAAAGTCACCAAGATCACAATTCTTTTCCCATTCTGATGTTTGATGTGAATATTAACTGAAGATGAGAGAGCAGAAGAAGGCAGACCATGTATAATAGACAACAGATGAGTTACAGGTACAGTGAGCCCTCAGGCTTTAACACTAACAAAGGCTAAACTGTGCTCCAACAACCATCCATCTAAATCACTAAAGGCCTCTCCTTGTCTCCCTACACAACTTTGCTCACAGTCTGAATTCCTCTGGCTGGCAAAATCCAAAAATCTCCCCAACTGACACTTAGTCTAAGAGTGCATGAAACCCAGACAGCAAACTGTGAACTATTTACTCTGTGGAAAGGCCAGTAAGAAATCAACGTAATTTATCCTGGCATGGTGATATGAGCATTTTATTACTCTGTTAAAATACCAGTTTGTCCTCTTCACTAGCATACCACAGCAGGTTAAAAAAAATACATTCTGGCATACCTGCGCTATACATAAACATATTAAAGTGCACTTTTTTTTCCCCCCAACTTCTAACTTTGGTGCTGGACAATATCATGATAAAATTTGACACAATACACTTTACTGAGATATCATGTGTATTGTGATGTTTTTTTTTTCTTTCTTTTATGTTTTATGCTTTAAATAATAACAAAAAATCTTCATTTTACTGAATCTTCACAATTAATTTTTTTTTACAGATTTCCCCCCTCTGTATTAATTTATTTTAATTGTTGTTAACGAGCTTAAATATTGTGAATCATAGAAATCTCTTCATATATTGTGATGTGATGGTATTGAATGATATAGAGTAATGTGATGAAGTAATATAGGGAAATAAATCTCAGATTTACACTTTATAGTTATCAGAATGGGAAAATATTATACCTTGGACTGTATAAACATGTATACTGTATAGACATGTTTTTTTTGTTCTGCTGACTTCATACTGTCATTTTTGAATTTGCGTTTTAGGATCAGGCACGTCACTCTCATGTATTCCCCAGTTTACAGTACACAGAGAGCCACTGGGTCACAGCAGAGGAGGGATAAGGGGAGCAATGGAAATGCTGGTATCAACTTGTGCTGAGGCAAGCTTTTGAAAATTGACACCAAAACAACCTTAATTGAATATGCCAAGGCTAACTGTGCTATGAACCACTGCTCTGGTGTTTTAAATCGAGTTTGTTCTGGGATCAGTGTGAGGGATCAATGCTTTTTCTCACTTCCCACACATGGAACTGCTCAGATATCAAGGACCATAATGGTAATGCTCAGAGTGATGGCTAATATTTAATTATATAAGATGAGTTTTTGTGCATTAGAGAAAGAAATGCCACTTGTCAGTTAGGTAACTGCATAACAGTATATACTGCTGTGTCATTGTCCAGTAAGCATGCTGTTCAGTGACATTCATCCCATGTGCAAAATGCTTCATTTATTGAGAGTGGGGCTGCAGCTAGCGATTGTTCTGATAATCGATTAATATTTTTGATCAACTGATACTACTACAGGTGATATCAGGTAATCTGTCACAGAATCAGAATATTATCAAGTGCTTATGTCGACTCCAAAGCTTTGTTTTTACTGCCTGAAATCAGTGAATTTGGGATCGACTTCAATGTGAACTGAAAGCAAGATTGCTACTTAGTGACTTGACACCCAGCATTTATTACAATTATCTATTGTATATACGAAGATAATGAACACTGTAGCATTTATCAGCTATAGAAAAAAGTAGTATAACTACTTACAAGCTAACCGATTTAAATAGTTGCACTGCTTTACCACTGCCCAAAGCTGTATAATGAACATGTTTCCTGCCATGAGTGTTATGAAATGAGAAAATGTTAATCTCTTACACTAATCATTCATCTGAGACCATGTTCAGCCATTTTCAATTCATCAAGTACTCATACAAACTACCAATTTTTTGGCCAAAGTGGCTCAAGATAATGTTTTCTGATAGGGCAGGAAAGATTGATAAATTTACCTATAAAAGTATGTTACAGCCAGAAAAAGGCATAAGACAGTGTATAATATACTGGATAAGGCAGTGCATAATATGCAGCGGTTAATAATGCATTCCCACAAACAAATGATTACAAATTGAAATATTACCCACATCAAAACACAAGTTAGGTCATGAGGCCAACAGTGTAGCTTAATGTAAACAGTTCCCATACTTAGAGTACTGTTTTCTCTGTTGTAAAGTGCTTCACCATTTACATCATACTATATGTGTTTTTAGGCTAAGTGAAGTGACATAGTGATTAAGCTACTGTGTGCTTCGTAACACAGTCCAACTAACCGATAAAGAAATTCTTTGCCATCTTTTTATTTTATTATAGAATTTAATCAATTTTGTTGATTAGGTGTTGTAGCCTTAATTGAGTATACTAGTTACTTGTTATAGACAGTGCTTCATTAAGCTTAATAACTGGGCTGAAGGAAAATTATGATTGAAAAGACTCATTTTTTATTTCTGAATCATAAACAGTGCAAAACAATGTGCATATTTGCATCTGTATAAAGCTAAATACATTTAAAAAATTGCTATGAACAGAGGTCAAATATTGTAAACAGGTTCACCATATCTTAAAAATAATAAATATAAACTTATAAATTCTCTCCCAAAATTTAATAGAATGAGCAAAGTCTCTGACTTGAAAATGATTAAATTGAAACTTAATGAGCTCCTCTTTTTAACTGTTATAACATGGTTGTGTAACCATATAACCTATAATGCATGTAATTCATTGTGTTTTGGAGCTATCGGTCAAACGTGTTTCATGATTCATACTGTTAAAAGAGTAGTACATTAGTGTGAAGAACTCAGCTGTCCTCATCTTTGTTTTTGTGCCTAGAGAAGGAAATGCCATTCGTCATCTATTAATTGTTTAACAGATCATATTTATTAAGTAGTCTGATTTAGCCTAACTTATTAACATGACATTATCAGTGTGCCTTGATGTTTTTGTTTTATTATTCATTTTTGTTATTCAGACACTCATATCCTCAAGTGCACAGTTTTTACTTCATTAACTTTGAAACATTTGAAGTCCTCAGAAATATGGATATTTATTAATAGTACTTTAGGGCATATTTTACATTTCAATAAGCAAATTATGATCAGTTAACAACAGAATGAGCTTAAATAAATAGCAAAGCAAAATATAAAATAAAGCTAAAGTTTTGGTGTAACTGAGAGACTCTGCTCGTCCAGGGGCATGTGTGTGCCAGCTTTCAGGTGACTGAGCTAATAAAGAGTACAATGACCAAGTAATACTTTTTTCTATTTCAGGATGCCTCTCGGTAGGCTTCTGACGGCAGGGACAGAGTCCTTTTGATTTGAAACACATTGAAGTGCCGAGCATTTGAGATATCACGCCTTCGTCAAAGATTAATAATTTATCAGGCCAAGAGGGCCCAAGAGAACTCCCTGTTGTGTTGTTTATTTCTCTCCAGGTTGTTATGTGCATATGATTGAGGCTCTGTGCAGTCAGAGAGTCCGTGTTTGATTAGTCTGTTGGCTGAAGTGGAGTGAGTGATATAAAGAGGTTACCCATGGAGAGTAATGCAGGAGGAAACACGTTGGAGTGTGTGGGCGCTTGGACTCTAATCCAAGCCGTACATACCATGATAGGCTGTAAAATCACAGGGCACGTTAAGATAGAACTATAGCATTTTTTATTGCATTAGATATGTTAACGGGAAGTGAGGAAAGCGAGTAAACTTTGGCACATGGAAGGGTGCGTAGAAGCTGACTGGCCTTGAGAGAATTACAGATGCATGTGTTAAGTCACAAGTGTGGTTGCCGTTAATTTGTTGAGCTCACCTCGGTTTGTCTGATTATTTTGTTGATGGGGATTTACACCTCACACAGCTCGCCTCATGTGATCGCAGGCTGATCAGGGAGAGTGAAATCTGAGTGCTGGGAGCTCAGTGTGAGCTATGTATGTGTCTATAGGGAGCAGTTTGCATTTCCTTTTGCATCAGGGTGCTAGTTTTTGCTCGTGAGAGGCAGACTTATGTATAATGTTTCCCTCGTCTGTTTTACTTGCAAACATTAGCAGATATGTGCAAAATTTCCATTACAAATTCCCAGTTTCTGCTTCAGATTACTGCAGTGGGGTTTGTTGTTTCTTTTCTTTTTTCAGATAAACTAAGTTAAAGGGTTGAGCACCACCCTAATTTATCACAAAAGGTTTCCCCTAGAACAGTTTATTTTCTTATTCACGTGCAAGATATCTTATGGTTTACAATGTACTATTCCAACAAATAAAAAAAAGGGATTATTGCACTGGAGCTTTTAAGAATACTTTTTATTCTTTCTCTGGGCATTTGGCCATAAAACTACTTCTTTCAGGTGCTCTACAATCAGAAGAATCATTATGTTTTCTTCTTTTCCAGAGAGAGGAAATGCTACTTTATTTATTTGCTTGTCCTTTACTTTCTGCCACTGGCAAAGGTCAGTGATGTATTATATAACCATATACTGAAGCAACATATGGCAGTTGTCATGCAGCCTTTTATATTAAATCTGTACAGTGCATTATGTTTCAGCGCAGTAACCAAACATTATTTTATTTAAAAACGTTTTTTTTCTGTAACACATAGCATTGTTTTATTGTCCATTAGGCATATGCGACATTAATTCCATAAGCCAAGTGATTTGCTAATTGAGTATATTAGTTCCTTGTTATGGTTTGTGCCTCAGATCTTATGAGCTTGCCTATAGCAGTGTAATCCTTGATGCCTTCTTGAGTGAAACATGTTTCATGATCTGCAATATTAATGGAGTGGTAAATTAGTGTGGCGCACTCAGCAGCCCTCATCTTCATAGCAGATGGAGTGGAGCAGAGAGCGCCATTCACAAGCACAGGCTCTCTCTAAATACCACCCAGCCAACAGTAAGCAAGCACTGGCTTCCCTGAGATCATTATTAAAGCCAACATTTGCATTTAAATGAAATATAAAGTGCACTGGGGTAATGGGAGATTTTGCATGGTATGTGGCATAATGACGTTTATTTTAAATGAACGACTTTCTGGGTTGTGTTCCACACCACTCTCAGAGCACAGCAAACGACTGAGCTCATTCTTACCTCATGCATGTCGACCGACTATACATTAACAAGCAGTGTGCACTCTTAATTCAATCGGTCTCCTGGAAACTTCTGACTCAACAAGTCTTGTTTTATTGAGATGGATGTTTTTTTCTTGCTCTAATCTCAGGTTTCAGTGTTTGGCTGGTGACCTTTTGCCTTAAGGACCATGAAGAGTAACATACGGTAATGGAGGGTTTTGAGACGTTTCAGAAATTAAACAGAGTTTCTCTTTCTCTCATCTCATTCATAAAGTAGATCAGTTACCTGTGTGTTATAAATAAAACATAAAGACAATTGAGCCCATGCCACACACACACACACACACACACACAGGATGCCTCTCAGAATGGATGTTTGCAGTCAATAAATCATGTTGCTGCTTGGTTTGTTCACTTTTAAGTGCATGATAAAAGTGAATGATTTAAGCCTTAAATGCAGAAGGAATACATTTAGATCATGTAGCACCTACTACACTTAAGAACTCTGGTTTTGCACCTAGTTGTTAGAAAGGCTTTGAAAGGTTTTTAAATGGATCATTCACATCCTTTGCTTTCTTCGACACCAAGGCAGAAAGTCGGCTGTAAACCAAACACTAAGTGAACCTTCTGATCTCATAAAAGTCGTGTATTAAATTCAGTTTGTACAGTGAGCTATTGCAGTCACTCACAAAGCAGAACATCACAGATGAGTTGACTGGAATGCAGCAAACGTATAACGACTGTATGATTCATGATAGTATTTTGAGTAAATTGAGAGTAGTTGGTGTTTTGGTGTTTTTTAATCCCTTAGGATTTCCTGAATCTAACTACATCAGCAGCAATCATTAGTTAAATTGAGAATAATTGTTGTTTTGGTGTTTTGTAATCTCTTAGGATTTCCTTGCTCTCGTTACATACTTTCATACTTCCAGTACCTTTTAAAAGGTCATTCCAGATACCTTGCCGATACTGAACAGGGAAGTCTAGGTCAGTGTTTCCTAGTCCTGCTTGCTCCTTTAGGACACACATTTCACATTGCACAAATGCACATTTATATGTTTTCCCTGCTCACCTCACTTCAAGTTCTACCTCATGTAAGACTTGTTAGTGATCTGATGAGGAGACTCCGGTGTCTTCTGAGCAAAGAAAATACTCACGATGAGGCTAGTGCAATATAACAATTTTATCATCCCTACATGATATCACCTTGCCACGATATCCAGTGATGCTTATGCTGATTGCATCATATTACCTGACCTGCCAACCTTAAGCACTTTGCATAGAGGCTTCTCAGTTTAACATTGGAGTATGCTAGTATGGGTTATTACACAAAAATACACAAAAAAAGCAGTCCTTTTCGCACCAATCAAACGGGAGATGAGCCAATAGACATATGAATGTGGATTGATTTGCACAGGTGTTTTGAACTCTGCAATATTAAATGGCACTGGAAGCCCCGTCCCTCCTTCTCATCTCACATGCTTTCTACAAATGTAAATGGAAAATAGTTTATTAATGTGAAAAAAAATCTATTAATGTATGTTCAAATTAGCTAGCATTAGACAAGTATATATTTAACATTAGTTGACAATATTTATTAGGGATTAGGAAAAGATTTCATAGGGAAATGGTAAGAAATTTACTCAAAAAGACGGCCTACAATAAAATGTCAAATGTAACAATTTGCAAATCATCTTAACAGTGATGTTTTTTTTGTTTTGTTTTTTTTTTTACAAAACAGATGTCGACCATGTGGACATTAGACAACCGATTTGCCGCCATTCCTGACTCCACAACTAATAATATTATTACTTCCTCCCCTTCTCTCCGTAAACCTGAAATGGTGGAAATGTGTTCCTGTCTTGTGTTCTGCACAATTAAATAGTTCATCACATTATTTTTAAAATGGAAAATCTCAAGAAGGGAAAATTCACTATAACACAAGCATACTCATTCAGGACCAGGATTGGGAAACATTTTTCTATGTCATGTAGTAATAATGTAGATGTTGCAGGCATCTGATGTTATTCTGTCTGTATACAATACATTTAAAAGTGTCTGGAGGCCATCTGGAGACGTCAGCCATTTCTGAGGCTCCCTGCTGGTGGGCTCTTGCAGAAATTCTCTCCTCCGAATGATGAGCATCCCGCTGGGGTAGCCATGCAGGAAACTCTCTCTCTCTCTCTCTCTCTCTCTCGCTCTCTCTCTGTTCCTCTCTTTCTCTCTCTCTCTGTATCTCTCTGTTCCTCTCTCTCTCTCTCTCTCTCTCTTGGTTCCTCTCTCTCTGTATCTCTCTTTTGCTCTCTCTCTCTCTCTTTCTCTCTCTGTTCCTCTCGTTCTCTCTCTCTCTCTCTCTCTCTGTATCTCTCTCTCTCTCTCTCTCTCTCTATCACTGTCTGTTATGTGAGGGGGTGGTAGGGAGGAGAGGAGGCAGGGGGTAATTGAGCTTTTGCTATTTGCTGTTCTCCCCATGTGGATCTCCGTGTTTCAGTGATGACCAAGACATTTATTGCACTTGCAAATCTCCTGGCTGCAAATGTAAAAAGAAAACCTTGAGGCACTTGGTATGAGAAGTTGTACTGTTCTTTCTGCTAATGTGAATCAGGCAGGACCCCTACAAAGTGCATACCTCTGGGCGTGGGTATGAAAACCTGATATGCATTTTAAAAATAGCAGAGTGCCAGTTGATTTCAGTTCATCGATTTGAACACTCAGTTTAAACGATCAGTTTCAGCACATTACATAATGGATCTTGGTTGATGGAAGATTCTTTCCCATTCTTCTTAGTACAGTTATTAAGCTCATGCGCAAGCACATGTTTTGAGTTATCTGCTGGCATTCTTTGTAGAGCAATTTGTAATGAACTTGATCCTGCAACTAATTTCAACCCTACACCCCATACATCTCCTCTGCAAAATGAATTTTTTTTGTCCTAACCTCATATACAAATAGCTCTTTTCTTTTGAGTGACTTCTTCTGTGTTGCTGTTTAATTATCGGCCTTTTTCAGGTACTAGTCATTATATTTTGATAGCCATTTTTTTCTTTTTAACGGGACATTCATTTTGCACAGGCAGGGAATCTTTTTCTTTTGTATATTCACAGATCAGTTAATTTAATACATACCCCATTTACAGAATATAATTATTTCCTCTATTCGGAGGTGATAATGCAGATACAGTATGCATTAATTTATGTGATGATTAGGATTAATGAAACAGCAAATCACAGATTATAGTTTCTCAGAAGCAGTCTCATTGATTCTTTATGTCTTTAGTCTATATCAGTATTAGATTAATGTCCATCTCCTTACTTTACAGAGACGCTGTTCTTCTATGGGTACATGAATCTGAGTTCCAGCGGCCAGATGCCTGTGATGGAGGAAGTCGATACCAGTGAGAGGTTAGAAAACTATTACTTACTGTATGTCTTAATATGTATGCTCTACCTCTGAGTCACGTAGAAATGATCCTCATTCATATGTTTTAAATTTGCTTTAGTCATGTTCATTATTATTGGTGCATGATTGTGCATTATTGATGCTTGACTGTCACCTTGGTGACCTGCTTTTTTGAAGGAGAAGAAGAATCAATCCGCTTCCTCTATTAAGGCTGTAAGAGAGTGATTTTGAGCACTGGCTCATTTTTCAGCAGAGGAAACATGGCCTTCCTCTCCTCGTATCAACTTTCCCACCTGCTCTATCTGATTACTGCTCACCCAAATTAACCTTAAGGATATTGTGACAATTTTCATGCATCACTGAATTAGAAGAAGTTATAAATAGAAGCAAACAGGCACAGAAGTGACCTTTAATGCTTATTAAACTTGGACTGACTTTTAGGCATTTCCATGATGTTACGCTGCAGCTGGCAGTGTGATTTTTCTGTGGCCTTGGAACATTGTTGCAGGTGTTGTAGTTAATTTGTGTGAATAATCCCATGCATTCCAATAACTGATGCAAAACAGGGCGTTCATTCAGGTCTTGTGGTGTGCGAGTTCCTACTCGGCTGTACAGTGAGGTTGAATAGTTCAGGCAGCTGCCTGGTTCTGTGTGAATGACTATTCTAGTGTGTCTAACAAAGCTGTCAAAACCGCCATTGATAAAATGCAGGAAGCCTGGGCTCTGCTCATGATTATCATCTCCGACTGCTCCTCCAAGTGCTGCGCTCACTCTTGGCTTGTGCCTTTTTTCCCTCTCCTTATGTTTCCATTTACATCTTTGAGCGTGGCCTATAGTGTCACCACTTGATATCGCTCCAGACCACATGTTCTCCTGCTCGTTATAGTCCATGTTTATCAGGAGAGATATGTTTCTCAAGAAAATAATTTAGAATGGGGTTCATTGGGTTGTAGGGAAAAAACAAACAGCTTAGGCATAGTTTGGGGCGATGCTGGTAAGTTTCACCACTTTAATCAACAGCATAGTACTTTAATTAAATATTCAGTATGTTTAGGTCCTATGATCCACATTATGGGAATACCAGCAGAATGTAAATCTCTCCATCCAGATCCATATCTCATATATACTGAACTGAGTCATGTAGAATAGCTTAGTTTTAAGGCTGGTGGTGAATTCCAGTGCAGTGGATGACATCTGATCTGCTGAGAATAGGTGAAATGAGAATAAAGGAGAGTGGCTGAAGAAGTGGCTGCTGTCTCTTAGTGTTTGTCAGCTGGAATATGTGCTATTTTTGAAATTTCAAGTTTTAAGGATTGTGCTGTTACTGTGGTTTTGAATTTTTTGTCCTTAATATTGAATCAGTTTTAAGTAATAATTTAAATTAAACTAAATAAATGGTTGTGTGTGGGGTGGGGACATGTTTTTATATCTTAGTGGCAATCAGATGTCCCAACAAGCTTAGGAATATCTGACCTTACGGGAACGGTTGCCTGGCCCCATTAAGAAAACTTCTTTTTTACAAAAACTGCAGCATTTATTTAATAATCCTTTGGGTTACTGAAGTCAAGGTTTGGGTTAGATTTAGGTGTGTCATAGCATTAATTAGATGCATTAATGATTATGTCAGTGGAAGGTCCTCAGAAGGATGGTTAGACGCACAACACACTACAAAACACTACAGCTCTCGGTACATCCTGGCTCAGCACAGGGTGTAGAAATCGGGGAACTGGGGAATCATCACACGCAGCTCCATCTGCTTAAAAATATGTTCTAAAATGAATGCTTGATGAAACGTGCTGTAGGAAAATAATCCATACTGGCATGGTGTTCTGTGGCCTGACGCAAAATGGGGTTACCAACCTAAACTATAATAATTTATTAATGAATAACTCGTTGTGCTATTTATAAATGTTTAAAGTCCATTCAATGTTTGTGAAACAAAGTTAGTTCCTATTATCTCTTATCTTATAGCAGCTATAAACAGTCGCTTCCTCACCAGCCTCTCTTTTTTTCTCTCTTTTGAAATTAATAAGACATGAAGAAATTTCTTTGTCCTGAAGGCTTTCACCTGAAGTGAAAGTTCTACCTCATGTAAGACTTGTTAATGATCTGATGAGGAGACTCCGGTGTCTTTTGAGCAAAGAAAATACTCACGGTGAGGCTAGTGCAATATAACAATTTTAGAACTTTGTCCTGAAGTGCTGACACCTCAGACTCCGTCTATAAACGTTGCATAAACAGAAAACTCTCCTAACAGAGAACCTTTTTTTAATGAGATAACACTGATTATCTCATTACACTGGCACCTGTTAAGGGGTGGGATATATTAGGCTGCAAAAGAACAGTCAGTTCTCGAAGTTGATGTGTTGGAAGCAGGAAAATGGGCAAACAAGGATCAGAACGACTTTGACAAAGGCCAGATTGTGATGGCTAAGATGACTGGGTCAGAAGAAAAAAAAAACGACAGGTCTTGTGGGGCGTTCTCGGTATGCAGTGGTTAGTACCAGTACCTACCAAAAGTCCAAGGAAGGACTACCGGTGAACCGGTTGACAGGGTCATGGGTGCGCAAGGCTCATTGATGCGCGTGGGGAGAGAAGGCTAGCTCGTCTGGTCCAATCCCATAGAACAGCTACTGTAGCACAAATTGCTGAAAAAGTTTATGCTGGCTATGATAGAAAGGTGTCAGAACACGCAGTGCATCGCAGCTTGCTGCCTATGGAGCTGCAAAGACGTGATAAATACGGTATAGTGTCTGACACAATTTTGTTTAATTTGCGAGAGAGGTAGAGAGATAGAGAGAGGTCATCCTTTGTAATGGGAGTTTGTTAACAGGAAATACCTGTTGAGACTTCCTGATAGCTCATTTGCGGAAGGGTTGGTGAATCAGTATCTAAAGACAGTTTCAAGTCACTTGATGTTTCCAGGCAGTCTTGGCCTTTCTCTCTGTCAGCAGCACATACAGCAATGTTATCTTTCTTAAATGTTAAGACTAACTGATAAAGTTGAATCTATTTTAATAAATTAATGCATTATCAGATTGAAGTGCAGTTTCTATGCTATCATATGGTGCTGCTGCTGAGTGCCACACTTGTGAAAGTAAACATGATAAGCGTAATGTATAGGGAAGATTTATGGTATTGAAGCGATGTATGGTAGCGAAGATAAGGGTAATTGAGCGCTGTATACACACACTCAGACACACAAGGTATCTGTGGTTTATTTACATACCATGTGCCCATACATATACACACACTCCTTTACACTGATTTACCTGAATAATTTTAACACAGACGTGTAAACATTTCATCAAGGCCAGAATTTTCAGGAAGTCGAGCATATTTAACATAGGCAGCATGCTAATGATATACTCTAATCCTGCAAAACAGTCAACCATTTTGAATCTTTTAAATACACAATCATCCACTGAATTCCTGCAGGGATTTTAGCATAAAAAACCTGTTTATTTCCTGGGACAGAAACATGCCTGTGAATTCAGAATTTGAAGACAACCTGATCCATCGCCAGGTGCAAGTTATTATCATATTTCCAAATTAATTGCCATCAATCTGTGTGAGGTGAAAGCACGAATGATAATTGTCAGGAAATGGATTCATGATTTATGAGACTGGAAAAATGCAAGTCAGTGGACATACTTTGTTTCCTCACGGCTGCCGAGTGTTCATATGCAAATGAAACTGGAGATTATGGAGCGTCTCGGATGTGTGGGAACGAGCTGAAGTATTTCCTTGCTTTACAGAATGTGAACTCCACTTCCTGTCTATACTTTATTCTCTATAAATGTGGCATGTTTAGTAAATAGCTACACTGCTGGATGGAAGAAACTAATGTCTCTCTGATGTACACACAGACTGGTTTAGACGTGTAGTCATCAGAGCTGAACAACACATGTTAACAGAGTGGAAAGCTATACAGATGGGTGACAAATTAAAGGAAAAATGGTAGCTCTTATGCTCTGGAGGCATTTTCTTGCATGTTTTGGGTCCACGTGTGCTCTTAGAGGGAAGCGTCACCAAATCAATGCAAAATTCTTCTGACTGATCACCGTTATCCTATGATGAAACATTTCTATCCTGATGGGCGTGGTCTCTTTCAGGATGACCCCGCCCCCATCCACAGGGCATGACGTCTCAGTAAATGTTTTGATGAGGATGAAAATAATGTAAATCAGATGCTGTGGCCTTCACGCTCACTAGACCTCAACCAGACTTCAGTAGTTTAGTTTCACCTGGGCTTTCAAGTGGGTTTTATCAGTAAGCCTATTCCTTTTGCAGAATATCTGAATCCTTTAGGGCAGGGATTCTCACACTTTTTGTAGCCAGGGTCCCCTTTAATGGTAAAATAAATTCCATGGACTGCCTCAGCACAGAGTATACATAATTTAAATGTGTATAAAATTCCTGAACTTTCTACAGACAGAACACATTAGGTCTAAATCGCACCTATTCAATTAAATTGCAAATCAAACAAGTTAATAACTATAAGAACTTAATAATAAATATAATAACTTTGATAATGATGGTGATTCCCGCTGTTGTAACTAAAATAGAGAATCAGGGACTCCTTGGCTATTCTTCATGGACCCCTGTAGGTTCCGATGCTTGCCTTAAAACAAAAATAGACTTGCATCTGTTTACATTAAAGCACTTATTACACCCTGTTCTGCTCCCTCTGAACATCTAGCACTGCTCAGCTAGACCCACCGTCTCTCAGGGTGCAAGGAAGACATGCATCAAGGCTCTTCTCTGAGCAGGCACCCAGGTGATGGAATGAACTTCAACTGGCTGTTCAAGCAGCTGAGCCACTGGCTGTCTTCAAATGAAAACTAAACACCTACCTCTTCACCAAGCACTTGAATTAGCACTCGTACTGTGTTTTCTGTTCATACTCTACAACCCACCATGCTTTTTAGACTGATGGTATTCTTATTCCCTGACCTAGTGAACTAGCACGGATAAGGTTGTCTGTTAAATGCTCAGAATGTAAATGTAAATGTTGAAAAAAAGAAAGAAACGTTGATGTGGAGTGTAACTTAATTTTTACAATAAATTTTATCACCTATGAATTATATCTGTTAGCCCTGCTTTTTCCTTAAAATGTCCTATTCTAATTTCAGAGCCAAGGTTAATGCTGTTAATCAATAAAAAAAACTTACACTGATACCCCTGCTTTAAAGAGTAATTTTTAAAGGCATTATACGTTTGATGTTTGAATAATAAGTGGAGTGAATAAAACCTTGGAATACGTATTTTCTGGACATCTCCAAATGACCACGTCAGTGACATGGTTGATCAAAATACTATAGAATTTGTTCTACACTTAAGCACACATCATCAAGGACAGTATCAAAAAAACGGACACAAGTATAAGGATAAATTATTCATTGATCATTTGTAAATGCAAATAATGCCCTTTGCTCCCTAATCAACACATTTGTTCTTCTTGGGTAGGCAGTTAAATTAGGCAGTTCGGATTCAAACATTAACAAGAGAAGAACTGATGATAAATGACCGCGTTTTATGCCGTGATTGTCAACAGACAGACAGTACGATGATTTCTGTGTAATTAAGGTCAGGTTTTTGTTCACCTTTAAGAGTCTAAGAGTGCAGGTTATTAGTCTGATCTCTAGTTTCTGTATGAAGCTCTGAAACACAATGGTGGGGATGAATTATTACTAATTTTTCATTTTATTGATCTGTCTACTTTTCATTATTTTATAATTTTTTCAACAGCATGCAGTCTAGTCAATATTAACCCAAACTCGATCTATTCATTAATTTCTTATTTTGCTTGATTTTCACTTACATATTTATATGGATGCTAAACCAATCAGGTTAATACCTCACATTTCAACTTTAATCTTAATTTAAAAATGTAAGATTTTTAATTTAATCAGTATGTATAAAGATGATCATCAGGCTGATTAAGCTTCAGTAATTATAAACATGTCACTCAGCCAAGCTTGAACTGCACATGCTGAATTTGCCATAGAGGCCAATCTAAACAGTGAAAACTTTCAGGCTGCTCATGTGCTGGGAAAGAAAACAAAAGAAGTCTAGAATATCATGCTCAGATTATTCTCAGCTAGACAGAACTTTCACCACAGTCCTAATTATGTGACATGTTACAGGTAGACTCAATTACTCTAAATAAAGGATCAAGTGAAAAGCCAGCATCTGCAGCTATAAAGACTTGGTTTTGCCAGTAACAGAGTACTAAATATTACAGAGTACTATATACACAGAGTAAGTATATTTATTTTTATATGATTATTCAATACGCTGTCCATCCTGGGTAACTGTGAAGATTAGCGCTCATTGTTCCAAAAAAAAAAAAATATGTAGAACAAAAGCTAAGTCACTGTCTAAAAATACCTTTGGCACACGTATTGTGTGTTAGATAGATTGATCAGTTTCCCTTTAAAAACACCTCAACATTTAAGTATGTGTAAAGATGACAGTAAATCATAAAATTTTGACAATTATTTATCAAATCAAACATTTGGTCTGTTTAACCTGGCCTCAGAATTTTTCATATTTTATACATGATAACGAATTTGGCTTCTCCAGGTGTTTAAGACGTAACATGATATTGTTGGACTGGCTAAATTGCCCCTGGATGTGAAGAAGTGTGTGACTGTGTGTGGTGCCTTGTGATGGACTGGTGCCTGCCTCAAATGATTATCTTGTGTTATCACTCTATATATGTATATATATATACATACACACACACACACACACACACACACAAAAGTATGTGGACACCTGGCCATCACACCCATATGTGCTTGTTGAACATCCCATTCCAGATTGAATCCCTCCCTTTGCTGTTATAATAACCTCCACTCTTCTGGGAAGGCATTCCACTAGATTTTGGAGTTGTTCATTCAGCCACAGTGAGGTCGGGCACTGATGTTGGGTGAGGAGGTCTGGTGTGAAGTCTGCATTTCAGTTCATCCCAAAGGTGTTCAGTGGGCTTGAGGTCAGGGCTCTGTGCAGGCTTGAGTTCTTCCACACCAACCTTGGCAGATCATGTCTTCATGCAGCTCGCATTGCGCACAGAGGCACTGTCATGCTGGAACAGGTTTGGGCCTCTAAGTTCCAGTGAAGGGAAATTGTAATGCTACAGCATACAGAGACATTCATTGTATGCTTCCAACTTTGTGGCAAGGCCCAAATATGGGTGTGATGGTCAGATGTCCACAAATTTTTGGCCATACAGTGTAGCTGGACCTGTAAGAGGAAAGTGTTGGTTGTTCTCTGGGACAGAACTCCTGAGCTACATGGGAAGTTAGATTTTCATTTTCAGACAAACTTGGAATTATATCAGTGGACTGTTGGATCTGCAGCAAACTTCTGTTCTCAGTGACTACACCTAAAAAAAAAACATAAACTCAGCATACAAACAGAGCCTTTTTAAAGAATAAATAAAACATCAATGAATAATTATTGCATAATAATAATAATTAATTATTATGTTCTATATTGCATCTCTATCTGTATTTCCATACTTACTTCCGTCATTAAATTTAGAGCAAATATCCCTTGTACACTTTCAGTATCTAGCTTGGTGCTACTGCAGTGACTCTAATGTGATTGGCAGAAAGGCCACTAAATGATTAAAAAGAGAAATTTGTTTTCAGCCTACTGCACAGAGCTGAGCTGCTCCATTGCCCATTCAACAGTGGAGCTGGTGTAGTAGCTGACCTGAGGGCAGCTCACTTAAAGCTTTTATTATGCTGCAGTGTGCTGATTACACCATCAGTTCCAGAGCACACGAGGGGTCAAAGGTTTTAGCTGTCATCATACGTCACACGTACATGACTGTGTCTGCCACGCAAGGAGAGTGTTGTTCCCATCATAGCCTCCATCCTCACGGTCACAGGAAGGGAATGGGAAAGAAATGACTCTGTTTACTTCAAGCTACAAGTGTTAGAAAATGGAAACGAAACATGATTATTAAGTCAGGGAAGCATTTATTTTTATAATATGATGTTCAGTCAGTTCTGTCAGTTGCCCTGATAATCCTGTAATAGTGGTTCACATTCAGTGCAGTGTCGGGGGTCAAGTGAAATCACTTAAATATCATACTCCAGGTCAGATACATCAAACATCATCACATCACAGCCCAACTTCAGGCATGGAAAAAGTCCAACTACACAGTGACAGGCAGGAGCTGCAACCAATCAGGAGAGAGTAAGTGTAAGAGTGAAAAAGTGTTAAGAGTCTGAGTGAATGAGGCATAATCATTTAGTTAAAACGAAGATGGATTCAGGCGAGGTGGAGTTTTAATTTTTTTTTTTTCTTGCTGAACAGGTACAGCATTTATTTGTTGTCTGATTTGGTGGGAATGAAAGATGATAATCACCTAGTTTACCTTTGTTATTTAGTGAAGTGAAGTGACTTGTGGCCAAGTATAGTGACCCATACTCGGAATTTGTGCTCTGCATTTAACCCATCCAAGTG
>CM075009.1:19933736-19954924 GCA_037576675.1 Pangasius sanitwongsei | reverse complement strand
GTGGAAGAGAGCGCTGGTCATTCACTCCCCCCACCTACAATCCCTGCCAGACCTGAGACTCGAACCCACGACCTTCACCTACGGGTTACAAGTTAGACTCTCTAACCGTTAGGCTAGGAAACTCATAACAGTCACCTAGTGACTACCAGAAGGTGTTTGTGTGATTCTCTGTATTATAGCATTTTAACTTGGTTATATCACATGAGAGTGAACCATCTGGGGTGTTTCTCACCCTCATGTGTATATTTATTGCTTTGCATATTAGCTGGCATGCTAACACTATCTGTTTTGATGTGTTTGACAGGCTGGATAACAAAATACAGTGATTAGATTAAAAATGACTCATCTGATTGGCCACCTCTTGATGATATTCACTTCTCTTTTGCATAAAGTTGAGAACTTTATGCAACTTTCTTTTGCACCACTCTCAGGCTATGTCCCAAATACTTGGGCTACGTCCCAAACAGCAAAATACCACGCTAAATACTTTATCAGTACATGGTCGCCATCATTACTATTTAGGCATATGACTAAGTGTGATCTAAACACAGCTTTGAAATCTCTCTGAAAGTGTTGATTTAGCAATTGTAAAATTAATCTTTGCAGTGGAGAACATCACAGCACAGCCCATGATACAAATTGTTCTTCAGGTTTTAATTGGGCTTTTCACCTTGAAGCTCAGCATAATAGGAAAATAGTTAATTACTGTAGCAGGTTCAAATTATGGTGAATTGCTGTGTATTTTCCCAAGATTTTTTTCAGAGTGTGAGTGCAGGATGGTGTTGAGGAGCGGGCAGAGACTTGGCTTCCTGTTTTCTTTCTTCGAGGTCAGATTTTTCCTTATTTGTCAGTTGTGTGTCAGGAGATGTAGACTGCATCCTCATTATCTCTGAAAGACGGCTTCTCTGCTCTGATGCATTCACACACGCGCTGCTTTTCATGCTTATATTTCTGTCCAGTGCTTACGTCAAGGTCGCTACTTGTGGCAGAATTCTTTCTTCAGGTCAATTATTGTCAAATCCAACCATTTATATGGTCCCTACTTACATGGGCAATTTGCAGACAAGCTGAGCAATTTGCCTGCAGTTTATATAGGAATAATAGAACATAGTGGTCTGCCGTTTCATCATTGGACCATGAAATATCAATCAGCTCATTAAAACTGTTTCTAATCAGACATTAGTGAGTGCCATGCTATTGATTGCTGTCAAATAAGTCCTTATCCTCTCTATGTTGCCACAGCAACGGCATGGCGAAGAGAGTTGCTCTCATCAGCTTCCTGTCGCTGGTCATGCTTATGAGCGTCCTGGGAAACCTACTGGTCATGGTGGCAGTCTGCAAGGACCGGCAACTCAGGTCAGAGTCCCTCCTCTTATAACTTCACTTTCTCCTTCTTACACTTTTTGTCACCCATCTATTAACCTCACAGAAAAGCTTCACCTGTTTATTTATATGCCTTGTTTTTGCTCGACCCAATCACTGCATACGAATACAAATTATTCATACGAATAGAATTCAGTTAGGTCTGCTTAGGTCCAGAATAGAATTCAGATTCTAAAAGAGTTGAAAGAGTCCTAATGATTTCAAAAAAGTGAGTTGGCAAAAACAGCCATACTTTTTAGCAGTTGATGAAAGTAGTTGAAAAGTATCTCCATCCAAATGAAAACGTCAAAACAATTTGAAAATGCTCACATGAGCACGCCAGCCCAGTGATAGCATGTCATAAACATTTCTGTCAAACCTGATGAGCATGCGTATTGAGCGTTAGACAAGGTGAACTACTGCTTAAGGTTACCCTTGAATACAAAGTCACCAAGATTCTTACCCAAAATCCCCGCTTGCAGTACGAGTTGTACCACCAGAGCAGTGGATTCAGGATCAGTACAGTGTGCATCATATTCATGAAGGTGTAATAATAAAACAAAATGAAATTAAATTGCAAACATTAAAAACATTGCAAAAATTAAATGTTATCAAATAAGAAACTGTAGCTATAATAATTTCTTAATAGCTGACTAACAATCTGGTCAGCAGTCATGATAAACGGACATTCATAACTTGATTCTCTTGTTTCTATATAAATGATGGATGAAACAACAACGACATAAAATTACTCAAGCTCGAGTCACATGATAAGCATTTATTAGTATTAGACAGATGGATTTTTGAATCAGGAGATGTTTGTCAAGGATGCCTCGAAATGAAAGATTCATGTAATGTATGTGCTCATCTACACTTGACTACACTCGACTTTACGCTGGCAGGTATGTCAGAGATGCAGACTGAAAGCAGTACATGTCATGTAGTGTGAGCAGGACAGTGCTTCTGGGATTTTTGTCATGGAGTGTCCACTAGACGCTAGAGGGCTGTTTTTGCAATGACCATTTTTGCTTGAATGAAAACGGTTGTTTGACTGGACACTTACAGGGTTAAACATATTTTGAGCACATATTTAACAGCAAAAACATATGCTAATCATACAGTACGATGATTATTTTACACCAAGTTTACAGAGAAGGCCCTATAACCCTCGTGTATAGCATCACACAATGACATTACGCCTGAAGTATCAACACTGTGTTTGTGTGGAGAAGGCCATCAAGTGAATGATTTTCAGTCACCATCACAGTCCACACACGTAATGTAATGCCACCTCCTGCTTTCCTAGCCAGAGGAACCTGAAATCGTAGCCAGAGGGTAACACTTAGGGAATTCGCTTTCTCAGTAGTCAGTCCTTTGAAGTGAATTTTAGTGACTTTTCAAAGAGCTCTTCCAGTCAAAAATCAGCCTTACATGTCATATCTGTTGAAACCAAGTCAAAATGATAACACATTCCACTCTCCTTTTCAAATACTTCCCCATTATATGATTATATGCCGTGATCCCGTGCTTTAAAGGGGCTTTCACTGACCTTTCAGCATCTTAACCATGCTAAACATAATAAGTATATAAATAAATCAAGAAATAAAACGTTTCTATGAATCTACTATTTATAAAATAAAAGATTTAAAAGATGGGCTAAGAGGTGTCATCAAGAAGTATTTTAAATGAAGAAATCAGTATATTGGTTCCAAGAAGCATAAAACTCTTTCTTGTACAACAAGACTGTACCATTTTCTGAAAGTGATTTCATGTCATTTTTAGATCATACATCACTTGAAAATCTTTTGTTGGCTTTTGAATTGGGTCATTATCAGCCTAATGAACCAGCTGAAAGTACCCATCTTCAGTCCTGAAGAGCCACCGCAGTGTTAAATATAGTGTTTGCATTGCTATAACACACCTGATTCAATTTGAGGTAATTATGTCATTATTAGCTTTTGACAAAATGAACTAGTCACAGTGGTGCAGTGGGTAGCTTTGCTGCCTCACAGCTCCATGGTCCCCAGTTAAAACCTGAGCTCTATCTATCCATCCATCCATCCATCCAGATTTTGGAAACCAAAGAACCTAGAAGAAATCCACACGTACACAGCAAGCAAAGTGCTGTTATTTTAATATATTTCACTTAGCAAGGTTGTTTGCAGGTTTTACGATGTAAAAAAAAATGAAGCCGAGATAAATCATGTCAGATCTTTTCCCACATTTAATGGGATATAGCACCCAACAAAATCCAAGTGAAAAAAAAAATTTAGGGGAAAAAAGAAAAAACTTACAACAACCTGGTTGCACAAGTGTGCACACCCTTTTATAATGGGGTATGTGACTGAGCTCCAAATTAACCAATCACAATTCAAACCCATGTGCAAAAGTATTTATCATGCACCCGTCGTCAGTGAAGTGATTCTGATTAATAATAAAAAAAAACAACAGATTAGCTGTTTCTGTAGGATTTGGTTTGATCTGGTTTCATATTTTGCATCACAAAAAACTGCAATTTTTACAGGGGTGTGTAGCCTTTTTATATCCACTGTAGTAGGCTTGAAGGGGAAAAAGTACATCGTGTGACAGCGGGCCAAACAGTAGGTATATCACAGAGAGAGTAGTCAGGCTCTGAAAATTGTTTGATCCAGCTGCATTGCTGTTAGTGCTGTATAAACCATCTGGCATCATTATGCTTTAACAATGGGCTTTTAATAATAGGGCTCTGTAAACACTGACATATAATCTGATGGTATAATTATCAGATGTCAAATAGACGTCAGATGTGCAGTGGTTAATGAAAACTGTCAGTACTCTTCATGTCTTCATTCTTGCACAGATGTATATTGTTAGCAGGCAGCTGGTAGTGCATTTTATTGCCATGCATCTGAACACATGATAAAGTGATTTGAATCTGTTTAGAGGTTCTCAGTAGTCTATATATAGCACAGCCTTTTCAGCGGCTCTCACAGCCCACTCCCTCAGCCAGAGTTTTAATAGTTATTAATGGAGTGCCAGAGGGTCTGGTCTTTCTCAAGCACTATGGAAGAGGCTATAATGCAGAGAATACCCCTTCCCCACACACACACACACACACACACACACCTTTATATTATGCAGCCATACCTCATTCATATACATATAAAGTGGCTTGAAAGAGGATATGAATTTCCTTTGGATAAAAGAAGCACCTTTTAACTCATCTATCACTCTTTTAAATTACTTCCAGTTGAGTAACTTTTGTCTAGTATTACTTAATGTTATTGCTGTTTTTATGTTTTATATCCATTATTAGATGCCTTTGTATTGTTGCTTGAAGAATACTTGCTGTGAAATGACTTTCAGCAAGTTTTTATTGGTGCTGTATTCTTTATTGAAAGGGAAATTAGCTGAATATTATATTCTGCAGTTCCACCCCTCTTCTCTCTTAGATTTTGCACTATATCACTTTGCATTCATGATGTTAGATGAGATCAGAGGTGACTAGGTTAGTTTGTAAAGTAGCATCAAGAATGATATGTATCATTATGAATAAGATATGTATGTTTGTCCCTATATAATCTCATATCAGCATGCTCAAATAATATTGTCACAATTTCTCCCCAATTTGGTTACCACTTCCTACCCTCCAGCCACCTCTGCTATCATACAACAGCTACCAGTTTGTGAGGGTGATGGCTAATGTGCTTCCTACGAGATAAATCTTTTCAGTCTGCTGCTCTTGCAGCATCACAGGACAGCGTAACACCCTCGGTGGAAAGTGCTATCTACCCTCTTCCGCATACATGATCTCACAGATGCCCTCAGTTGGCTTGTGTCGCTGTGATTGACAGGGAAGAGAGTATGTCATCCGTCCCAGCCAGAAGGCATGGCCGGTTTTGCTCCTTTGACTCCCGGCCATGGATAGCTGTGTCATCTCCTGACAATACGGCGAACACTTTTCTGTTGCACCACTCAGGAGCCCTTTTTCCAAGTTACTGTTAGATGCATTTTATCTCAATAAACTAGCTATTTAATAAGCAGTTTAACATACCTGAACTTGAAATTTGGCATGTATGTCTTCTCTTTTCTGTTTATCAATTCCATTAGAGGTTTACGTAATTAAATGCATATAATAGCCAGCAACCATTTTTCATTCTTACTACACTGTTGATAAAAATAAAACAATATGCACAAGAAAAGGCAGGTTTAAATGAACCCTAATAGTAATGTGCAGCTCAATCTTCCCCCAGTATTTAGCCACTGGTGTTTGTGGAAAGGAACATTAACAGAATATTCATGTGTGCATATTTGATTTTTTAGTTTGTCTCCAGCTCCCTGAAGTATGCAAGTTCAATACAGAATAGAACGGTCTTTGTTTTCAGCAAAAGATTCTAATCTAATCTAAAAGGCTAATATTGAATCTCTGTTTCTTTTTAGGAAAATTAAGACCAATTACTTCATAGTGTCGCTGGCCTTTGCTGACCTGCTGGTATCAGTGCTAGTGATGCCGTTTGGGGCCATCGAGCTAATCCATCAGAACTGGATCTATGGCGAGACGTTCTGCCTGGTGCGCACCTCGCTGGACGTGCTACTCACCACTGCTTCCATCCTGCACCTGTGCTGCATATCTCTGGACAGGTGGGACAGACTCACACATGCATACTCGTCTCCATGGCCTCCAACTGCCCTTCTCATTTTACCAAGCAAACACAGAGAGACATGTTTAAAGATGCATAATAAGTCTCTCAGGTACTTCCAACTCTTTCTCACAGGACATGAGGAGAATTCCGTAATAAGCTGTTGTCATGGCAGTCGTGCAGTGTTTAGTCATAAAAGCATTGGCAAATCAGAGTTAAATTTTGTGAAGATATGCGTAGTACGTGATGTTGCTGTTTCCATGGTGACTTTAGTGTGACTCAAGCTGACTTTGGTATATTCAGCTGCGAAATCAGACCCAACACTGCGATTACGAAGCCAATTACAGTCCACATAAGACTTTTAGGGGCATCCAAAGGCATATCGTTATTGCAGCTCTGAATTTCTTTATAATGTAGTAGAATTAAATCTAGACTTAATTCTATCTGGAGACTGTATTTTCTCTCAACATGAAGACATGTAAATGTAAATGTAAAAAAAAAAAAAAAAAAGATGTTGGTAGTATATAAATACATTATTAAGAAATGTAAATAGGGGTTAAATGTAGTACTATAAGGCTAATACAGAGATCCAAAGGCATAAATAATAAACAAGAGAAATAAAATGACTAATATAAAGAACAATACAGTGAACCGGATATGTGCATTAGTCACAGAGTGTAGTTGTTTTTGCTTGGCATGCCAATGAGGCATAACATGATTAAAATATTCATTCACTCTGTTGTGCATTGTACACTTTTAATAAAACATTATATACATAAATTTAATAAAAAATTAGTGATGAACATCATTTTAAAATTTTATGTTAAAATTTTAAGTTATAGCATTCCCAGTGATCACTACATACACTTACTGGCCACTTTATTAGGAACCCTGTACACTTGCTGATTATTGAAAACAAAATTGGCCAGACGAAATTGGAAAAAGACCAGGTGACATTTTTCCAATCTTCAGCTGTTTAGTTTTGGTGAGCCTGTGCCCACTGTAGCATCAGATTCCTGTTTTTGGCTGACAGGAATGGAACTCAGTGTGATCTTCTGCTATTGAGACTCATCCACCTCGAGGTTTGACGTGTTGTGCATTCCCCGGGCGCCACAGCAAAAAAAGGCTGCCCACTGCTCCGGGTGTGTGTTCACGGTGTGTGTGTGTGTATTCACTACTGTGTGTGTGCACTTGGATGGGTTAAATGCAGAGCACAAATTCCGAGTATGGGTCACCATACTTGGCCACACGTCACTTCACTTCTATTCACTTCTAAGATGCTTTTCTGCTCACCACGGTTGTTAGGAGTGGTTATTCAAGTTACTGTAGACTTGTCAGCTCAAACCAGTCTGGCAATCCTCCTCTGACCTCTCTCATCAACAAGACGGCAGAGCTGCCGCTCAATCGATGCCGCACCATTCTGTGTAATGTCTAGAGACTGTCTTGTGCATGAAAATACCAGGAGATCAGTAAACATCAAACATCAAGCATTGCAGCAGTACAAATTCATTGTTTCATCTCACATCTAGTGTGCTGCAGTGCCAAATCAATACAACATGAACTGTTGTACAAGTTCCTGGTGGTCATTGTTGATGAAGCACAAGCATCACACACATCCACAAACAGACACACACTTCTCACAAACAAGAGAAACACTGTGTGTTACTCATTAAGTTTAAGAAGTTCAGACAAGTGCAGTACAAGAGGTACATTCCTCATGTCAAATTCCTAATGGCTTTGAAAGCCAGCATACAAACTAAATTATTATAGGATTATTTCCTCACTCTCTATGACATTATGGCATTTTTCTTATTTCTTCCAAGTAAGTAGACTGTATAATGGACTAGTAAGTAATTACAGTGAATGAATAGATGATGCTTTTAAAGAATTAAATGAAATAGAAAAAAAACGAATGCCAGCAGGACAGGAGCTATCTTTGTCCAAATGTGCACCACTCTTTAGTGCGTTCCCATAAGAGTGCTTTTTTTTTAATGCTCAGGTCTGTTGAACCAATTTGTCCAAGCTTACTGAGTGTGCGTTCACGTGTTATCCATTATAGCGTAGAACATTTAATCTAGCCTTTTTTCTGTAGAAATAAACAGTCTGGCATGAATGATAGAGGAGGAAGGATTAAGTATTAATACTTGTCTGGCATGTAAGCTTCTTATCTTACCCAGGTATGCTGTAAAGCACCACTACAGTCGAGCGACACTGCTCTTTTTCATTCCGGTTTTACCAGTTTCTCTGTGACTGGTGTTTGAAAGAGAGCTCTAGGGAGCCTTTGAGCGCACAGCTCATCTGGATTGCATCTTTCATAGCCTGCAGTTACAGAGATCTTTTAAAAATCTGGCTTGTTACTCGGGTCACAAGGGCAGAAAAAGAAAAAAAAAGTAGGTTTGATGTTAATAATAAACCAAGTGCCTGACCCCATTTCTGGTTCTTTTTCTCCCCGTATCTTTTTTTCTCTCCATTTCATTTTTGTCTCTCTCAACCACACAGAATGTTTGTAAGTTGAGTCTAAAGATGAGTCTTGAATAAAAGTGTCAGATCAGCAAATGGTTTATTAGAGTCCTCCGGTCAGAGTGACAATTTTAATAGGAATAAATCTCTCTCTAAATTAAGGATCTGTGAGAGTCCATGTCCTTTACTTTGTGTGTATGACTGTGCCCAACTTTGTTCATTTATACCAACATTCATTCTTGCAGTTTTGTAATGGGATTTATGTTTGCTAGCATCAGAAGGTTCGGGAGAATTTCCTGAAAGCTCAGCAGCGACTTTCTGGTGTCATGAATCTTGTATCAGGCATTTTTGGCCATTTTGCAAGTCATTTGCTAAAGTGACAGCAGGCACTAAGGGACTGGAACAAGAGTGTGTTCTGTTTCTCTCACTGGACACATATTGTATCAGGCGTTTTTGGCCATTTTGCAAGTCGTTCACTAAAGTGAGTGTACACACTAAGGGATTGGAACAGTATGTGTCCTGACTGACTGTGCTTCAGACAGTCATTTAACACACTTTCTTATTAAGCATATAATTTCATTTTAGTGTGTGTGAAACACGTGTGAAATTCTTAGCAGCAGCTTATTCTCTAATTTACCCATGGAGCTCAGGTTGTTATCGACCTCCTTGCATGTCTCACACGAGACATGCACACAATTCAAAATGTGCTTTAACGTGTCTTCTGGTCTCCTCTCACTCTACCTGCCTATCCAAAGACAAAGACTGATTTTAGCTAACTATTGGCACTTGCCTGAGAATGACTAGGCTGATTCAGAATATTCAGTGTTGTAACAATATTCAGCCCTGCAGTGCTGTCAGTTATGGAATCTCCAACACGGCAAAAGTCATTAATATGCATTCTGAAAAAAAAAGATCAGATAGTGAGTTAAAAATGCTTTTGATCATTTCCTAAAGTCTCAAATAGCCAATAAAAGAAATCTCACCACATCTCCCGCACTCTCCCGCAACATTTCCTAATCTCCTCTCCGCTTATATGATAATGAGTAAATTAGGAATTAAAAAATGACTAAACTGGTAGAAAAGTTCAAAAATTGATAAACAGAGGAGTATAAAGTTATTATTATTTATTTATTTTTAACTTATTATCATTAAAAACTTATGGTAATAAGTAAAACCACTTATGTAACTAACTCTAGAATCAACATTTGTACTCGGTTATTTTTTTTGACACATCGGTCACTTTGGGGACTCCATATTCAGCAATTTCTTATTATAATGTGTATTAGTGCACCATAAGGTTTATTTTCAATCTCAGCACTGTATATCACAAATATACATCACAACTGAATCTTAGTTAATGGAATATCTGTGGAAATTAATTAATGGTTTTTATGGATTTTAATCGTTTAGCATAGTTCATTTGGTAGATTACATTATAGTTCAACTAGATGTCATTAGATATTACAAACTGTTTGCAGGTGTTATGTAGAGCTTTTTGTAAGTTTGATGAAGAGTCATTGTGTTTGCAAAGCCCATGATTGAAACACCAGTGACTGCTAGGCATGAGTGTATTTTATTTATTTGGGTCCACTGGCACATTGGCTGCTGCTGGGCAAAGCATACAGACACAATAGAATTTTTACCCAAAAAAAACAGTTAATTACAGAAATGTTTTACTTATTTACAGGAGATGTCACTGCTGGAAGCAAAAATATCTCAAACAGGCCATGTTTCAGATTTAAAGCCATTAATATACTTACTTGGTGACAGACTTCCCTAATTACTGTTCCTTTCTTTCTTCTTTCAATCTGTTATTTTGTTTTCCAGTATTGATTAAAATGTTCTGCCAACCACAGGGTTTAAATTACTGTAAATATTTAATAGTAATACCACTCTAAGTCCATTAAAGCTTCGTTAGGCAGTACAAACCACTGATGGCCTTGCTATTGATTTTTAGACTAATCTTGTGCACACTGGAATAGGTTTTCTAGCAGGTTTCTAGCAGTTGTGTTAGTGCGGATGTAGGATGTAGTACGTGACTGTAACGGTAGGTGAGGAACTGAAAATCCACATCTACAAAATGGTGTGCTGCAGCATATAAATTATGTGTTCATCATCAATCATTTATATGATGCGCATTTATATATCATAAGGAAATGTATTCACTTAGGCGTGTATATTAGAGACCACAACTTCCTTCCTGGGACATATGGTGCCATTGGGAATTGACATTCCCCCCCGGCATTCTGCGATCATCCCCATAGACTTCATAGAAAGCCTATAATTGAGGTTCCTTGGTATTTCTAATTTAGTGAGGTGTGGAAGCATCTGTATGAACATTAGCACTTTGGAAAGCTGGGGCACTTAAAGAATAAAAACTCACTTGAAATAGCTGCACTTATAACGTAAAAATGGCAGCAATCAGTGTCTAATGTAGTTGTCTCCTGATTCTGCGGCTTCACAGCAAAAGGCGCAGCTAAAGGCAGGTGAACAGGTGAGCAGAGACGTTCTTAAAAGTTTTATTTGTAGAAGTAGCATAAAGGCGTCAGAGATGCATTAGAGCCCTCTGCTTATGTTCTCTCCGCAACTGTACAGCTCAATGGAATAGTCATTATTGCTCACTTCACTCCCACGGCTCAGACGTATGCTTTTCATTTGACTGCAGGACTTTTCTCCACAGTGAGCTCTTGTTCTGTGCCAAGCAAGCTTAGTGCTGACTTGTTTATGCAACCGTTTATGATAGCATTTCCAGCCTTTACTGAGGTAACCACAGGAAAGCTCAAATGCACAACCAGTTTTCATGTGTTACGTGAAAATTGACCAGGCTAGTTCAGTGTAAAAACGAATCATAAATCTGTTAGATATAATTATTTACCTATGTTGCTCGCTCAGGTAATGATTCACACCTACTGCAGTCCATCTGTTGTTGCTGTTTTTAGTCAGCCATGGATCCTAAGAGCATTAGGAAACTTCATCTATTACCAGCACTTTAATTTGACTGATGTGTTTACACTTAGTCTGATACCTGCTACTTGTACCACAATTATAATAAAATAAGCCAGGTGGCCCTCTGACAGCCGTCCTCTAGCAGTCCTGCTTTTGCCATGAGACGTTCAGCAGGCTCCAAGTAACACAATGCAGTCCATGGTGCGCTGGTACATGCAGAGAGACTAATGTGTGGGTTGTCTTTCTGATGGCCTGCTGTTAAACACTTGCTCCTGTTGCACTCCCTCAAACTGCCAACCACACACATTTATCTCAACAGAGTGATGCATGATTTTTGGTCTTTGTTTGTTTTTTGAAGAAGAAGAAGAAGAAACAAGAGTCTAAAAACAAAACCAGTGACCTGCCACCATTCTGATTTTAACATCAGAGTATGCTGCTACAACTTATAACTCAAAAATATGCAAAAAGAGCAGTCTTTAAGCCCCCTCCCCCAAAAAATAATTTAGATAAGCAGATAAGCCAATTGACTTGTCAATTGGCAAATCAACTCTCCAAGAATAACTGATACCCTGGAAGCCCCGCCCCTCTCGACCCCTCTCAGCTTTTCTGCCTTCACTTTGTGTCATGGTAAATGGAGAATGTTTTAAGTTCATTAATGTGAAATAAACACTGTGACTGTATGTCTGAATTAGCTGACATTAGATAAGTATATAGTTAACATCAGTTAAATATATTTATTAAAGAAGCCACCAAAAAAAGATCATTAATGCACCCAGTTATTACTGTACAAACCTTATGCGAGTGATTTGTGAAAGGACTACATCTATATGGCAGTGTTAGCAGCAGTGGATTATTCAAGCAAGAAATTCTCTCGGTTGGTTAAAGAACTTAAAAAGGTGAATCATCTGGCCATTAGAAAGATTCGAGA
Source organism: Pangasius sanitwongsei (assembly GCA_037576675.1). NCBI lineage: Eukaryota > Metazoa > Chordata > Actinopteri > Siluriformes > Pangasiidae > Pangasius > Pangasius sanitwongsei. The sequence goes on along the minus strand of CM075009.1, from coordinate 19,942,609 downwards.
GGATAATGAAAGCCTGCTTCACCATGAAGCACAGTGGCACAGTGATGGCATATGGTTTACGATAGAGCATAGGCCTCTTTGCCCATGTTAAATGTGTTGTAAATAGTGTGTGTCAGAGGAAGATAAACAGGAACCCCGACACACACGCGGGCGACAGTGCTGATGGAACTGGGTCAGAGAGAGGAAAGAGAGCAGGTTAGAGATGGATGGATGATCATCATTTCTTACTGAAGGACCAGTGGGTACACTGTCCATCACAACACCAGGCTCTCACTTATTCGTTTCCTCTCTTAATTGTAAGCCAGGCTGACCAGTGATACAGTCTTAACAACCTCAACCTGCTCATCATTCTGTAGCCTCAGAGCAGCTAGGAGCAGAAAGTAGGTAACTGAAGATCTAGATTGTACAGCAGTGGACAGATCATCAGTTCATTAGCTAGCCCACTGGGCATGTGAAAGCTCCAATGTGCTGCCCAGTTCTCTGCTTATATGCTTGCCATTTAAACTAGGCTAAAAATCACAAATAGTATAATTTAACTCAAAAATATGCTGTGCAAATTATGTGCATTAATGCAGATTATGGAAAATAAGTGAGTACTTGAATCCATGGTAGGGACGACTTTATGCAGCTACACTGTATATCCTCTCCTGATAACGTTTCTGGTAATGAGGCATTTTTTGTGTGCCCTCGGCAAAACGGCAAAACGTCTTTGGATAACATTTCAGCTATGAGCTGTGGTCTCTTGTGGCACGTAAAGATGTGTGTGTCTGGCGTGTTGTGCTAGTGAAGCGCATCTGACTGTGTTGTGCTAGTATTAGAGCTATATGACATTATGATTATGACATTGTGATTATGGACAGATTTTCTAGCATCCATGCGAGCTAATTATATGGCAAGTAAAATTAGTTCCTACCAACAGCCGGTCCATTTCCTTGGTTCTTGTACACAGTGCAGCAGGTGGTGGATAATTAAGTATTTAGTTTGGCAGGACTGGAGAACTTTATGCTAATACCCACATACAAATATTTTAGGTCAAACACTTGATTTAAAGTTTTCTGTGTGCACCGGTCCAGTAGTTTCCCCCATTTGCATATGACTTTTTCTGAAAAGATGTTATGCTGTAATAAGAAAAAAGAAGCAGACACTTTTTTGTGCTGTGTGCCATCTCTGATGCAGATCTGAGTTATTTTTACTGTCGGTTGTATGGATAGTATGACCCATCATACCAAGACATCTGTGCTATTATATCAGCAGCATTTCTCCACTCACACACAGTCATCTCCCTTTGTTCCTGCAAAATAGGAGTGCTATACATTCGGCAACAACTTCCTCCACACCGGACTTATTTTTCTCACATTCATGTGGACATTTTTTTCAGTTTGTGTTGGAGAAAGGCTCGCACTTGCTCAGAGCCTGTCATTATTCTTTCTTGTGGTATTCGCCATTTCGGAAATTTGACAGCTTTGAGATCATAAGCTGTGATGTAGACATCTCTCAGAGGGTAAATCAATTCCAAATTAGATTTTTTTTTTAACTCTAAACTCATTAGTACACAGAATTCATGTATTCTGTTATAGAAATACTTGAAGTTATTTCCCTAACATGCTCTTTATGGCATGCTGAATGTCACACAAAAAGTCAAAATCTTTTTTGCTGCCTGTGCTAAAGGGTCATTTAAAGGTGGCTATTGGAGATCTAGCTTGACGGTTCAAAAAGTTCATGATAGTGTAGTATAGCAAGCGTGTTGCCACAGGGCCTGGTTGAAATTGTTTGCTTTTTTCAGTCTGGACACTTTGCCACTTTCCTATTTATTTAAAATAATACATGTAATAATTATATGTTAATACACTATATAACATAATCACGGTAATGCTTTACATTAAGATTCCAATAACTAACATTATTTACTGCAATAATTAACAGTAACAAACCATGAACTTAAGCATTAACACACCATGTGTAATATTAACAAAGTAACAATACAAGGTAACACATATTAATTGACCTTTGTTTTTAATGTTAACCAAATACACTGACTAATGTTTATTCAATCAATGAATAAAATAAGTCCAATTTTACTCATTGATGGTTAAGGCAGTTGTTGATTTTTTCTGGTTTATTTGGTTTATTGTTTTAAAAAAGGATATTCAGTTATACCACATTTATATTAACGCACTCATTCTAATACATTATCGCTTCTCATTCACAGGTATTTGTATGACAGACACGCCACATAATCTAAGTATAATACTAAACTGCTGTAAAAAAAAAAAAAAAAAAAATTGTTATTTAACACAGGCATATACTTGTTGATATGGTGAAGGTTTCTGTAAGAAGATGTTTATTAAACATTTATGGAAGATGTCTGTTGCTTCGTCACAGTTAGTAGACTTTCTGCACTTTTTGCGCTTTCTGCTTTCCCAGTCACATGACAGTGCTAGCTGTATGTTTTTGATTTTATTAAGAGAGGAGAAAACAAGACTTGCGATGGAAAGGCCGTTTATAGCTGCTGTAATGTAAGTGATAACAGGAAATAACTTGTCTCATGGATGTTCCACAACGTTAAATGTAACTATAAATGGTTAAAAGTATGTTATGTTGTTCTTTAATAAATAAAAAAATTGTAACTGTTGATGCATTGCTGTGGTAAAGGAGGAATAAAACATTATCAATAAAAATAAATCAAAAATGATAATTTTATTATAAAATAAAAATAATCACTTTTAGCAGCCCATCAATTATTTACCAATAACAGCACTCCCTGTCATGTTTTATTACTTAGTTAATACAATTGTTAGTTACATTTTCTTTTTATTTATTAATGCTGAAGTACATGGTTTGTTCATGTTAACTAATGTGTTAAATACAAATAAAAGTCAAGTGAACCTTATTGTAAAGCATTACCATAGTCTCAGTAGTATTAAATTAGTTAATATATATGTAAAAAAAAAAATAAAAAAAAAGAAAGAAAGAAATAATAATAAAAGAAATGCTTTTAAACCTTTTGTTGCAGGTACTATGCCATCTGTTGTCAGCCTCTGGTCTACAGGAACAAGATGACACCACTGAGAGTTGCTCTTATGATAGGAGGATGCTGGATTATCCCAACTGTTATATCCTTCTTACCAATTATGCAAGGCTGGAACAGTATTGGAATAAGTGATTTGGTGAGTCACATCCATCAGCTGTCACAGCTAGTCCCAGTGTTTAAAAATGTATTTGGCTGTGGAATGTTTAAAGATATTTTTTCTCTTTCGGGCTCATCACGACGAGTGTAAACAAACTTGCTTTGGTGAAAATGATTAGGCATTCGGTGAAATAATCAGCTCAGTATACATGTAAATGAGGTGTTTTTTATTAGAGCAGATTTCAGATATTTTACATGGTTCTTTATAGGTTTTTACTAGATTTTGTGCCCCCACTTTGTATTCTAGATGAATACTATATGCTGCAGATGCCTAAAGAAGCTACAGCAAGCTTCTCCTCCTGTAGTCCCACTGTTCCGAGACTACTATGAGGAAGAGCATAATTAATAACTCCCACTCAGACATATGATGCAATAGAAATAAAATGTCACATCACCCTATTAGAGCATATAATCCATCTATAAACAAACATTAAATGGTCTTGGATGAAGATTGATTTGCTGTAATGAAAGTCAGCCAGACAGAGGAAATGCTGTTTAAGTGGCATCCTGAGTATGTTTTTCCTCACACAATCAATGATTCTGCTTAGAGGAGTTTCATAACATGGTGGTTTCATAAACTGTGGCAGTATTTATTCTGCGTAGAACTTAATAGGTAATTGAATACACAATAGCCTGCACAGTACACAGTTCTTTGCATTTCACACTCTACAAATAATGATCATAAGAATCATTCCCTGGTGAGTGAAAGATGAGAGTGTGTTTGATTTTGTGTTTGGCTGCCTTATGTAGTTCGCCTCTGAATTATTCACAATACATGAGTATTATCCTAATGACTGTTTATTTCGGACAGTAAATTAGCTGCACGCTTTAAAGTCGGAACATCAGAAACTCTGCCAGATCTACTGACTGTGCTTCTCAAAGGAGCTGATTAGTGTTTGTAGCTCATGTATCACTGAAGGCTTGGGTCACATTCCAACTTAGTCACTTGTAGAGATTATGAACAGGCATCCCTCCAGGGCTCCAGATTCACCGCACTTCCTGGACACGAATGACTGAATGAATATATAGTGATCCCTGTGGTGAAGGTATTGCTAATGACTCAATATTTAATGACCTTTCTCCAACTGATGCTATTAATAAACAGCACATCACAAGCTTATGAATATACATATTTATAGTTATGTGTACTGACTGTTTTGACCTCGGATCCAGACCACTTGAGAACACTTCACAGATGATTTCATTTGGGTTGCGTCCAATTAAAGTGCATTTCAACAAAGTAAAGTGAAGCAAAAATTGTTTTTCTTATTCTTTTTTACCCTGGTGATTTTTTAAGTTTTCTTCAGTAAAGTGTAACGCATGGAAACCAAGACTTCATAAATTTTGAGCCAGCCTTATCAAAGCCTTGTGTCAAGTACGAGGAGTTAGAGGTGATTTTATTCTTATTTAAGAATAGTCAGGGTCAGGGTCTTTTCTAAAGGGCTGTCTTTGAAAACACCTGTTTTTAAAATTAATGCTGTTCAGGTTAAGGTCTCGTGGTTTTAAATTTAAATGGTAAGAAAGATTTCCTCTACTGACTGCTGACAAATTGACAGTTCCCCCAGGCCAAGGACCTACAGATTGGAATAGCAATGAACGGGCAGAAAAAAAGAAACCTCAGCACAGAGAGTAAAATAAAGTGTGACATTTTCTTTTTGTGTGCTGAATGTGCAATTTGTGTGCGTGTGTAAATATTCCCCCTCCCCTCAACAGATAGAGGCGCGGAAGTTCACTGGCAACTCCACGGTGTGCGTGTTCATGGTGAACAAGCCATATGCACTCACCTGCTCTGTGGTGGCCTTCTACATCCCACTGGGTCTGATGGTGCTTGCCTACCAGCGCATCTATGTAACGGCACGTGAGCATGCCCGTCAGATCAGCATGCTGCAGAGGGCAGGTGGCGCAGTCTCCGGCCCTGAGAGCGCTGAACACCAGCGCAACCACCGCATGCGCACTGAGACCAAGGCGGCAAAGACTCTGTGCATCATTATGGGCTGCTTTTGCCTGTGCTGGGCTCCATTCTTCATCACTAACGTGGTGGACCCTTTCATAGACTACACAGTGCCCGAGCAGCTGTGGGCAGCATGCCTGTGGCTGGGCTACATCAACTCCATGCTAAACCCCATCCTCTATGCCTTCCTCAACAAGTCCTTCCGCCGTGCCTTCCTCATCATCCTCTGCTGCGGCCACCAGCGATACCGACGGCCCTCCATCCTTGCACCTAGAACACCCTGCACAGCTACACAGATCAACGGCTCCACACACGTGCTCAAGTAAGTGAAATCATTCTAAACCTCCTGTGTCTGTCAAGATAATTCTTGTATTACATTTGCTTATTAGCATTTGGGTCGGCAATGTCCTGGTTTTTCTGGTTCTAATTAAACACAGGGGGTATATTTCCAAACTGTGTATTATTATCTTAATCCCAAAGTAATACTGGAATCATTCTAAATGTCATCTGTGTTGTGGCACTTTGTTTACATAAGAAAGCAAAAAAAATACCATTTTGTTCTTGATATAGCCATATACACTCAGTGGCCACTTTAATAGGAATACCTGTAACTCTGCTCTTTCATGCAATTATCCAAACAGCTGATCATGTGGCAGCAGCACAGAGTTGTGCAGATACAGGTCAAGAGCTTCAGTTAATGTTCACATCAGCCATCAGAATGGATGGTAGAATCTCAGTAACTTGCCATGGCATGTTTGTTGGTGCCAGACAAGCTGTTTTGAATATTTCAGAAACTGCTGATCTCCTGGGATTTTCATGCACAACAGTCTGTATAAAGAGTTTACAAGCTGTGGAAAAAGCAGGCAGAAACACCTTGTTGATGAGAGAGGTCAGAGGAGAATGGCCAGACTGGTTTGAGATGACAAGAAGGCTTCAGTAACTCATAGTGTTTATGCTAACCACTGTTTACAACAGTGAGCAGGAAAGCATCTCAGAATACACACCATTTCGAACCTTGCGGCGGATGGGCTACAACAGCAAGACCAATAACAGCCAAGAACAGGAATTTGTGACTCACTAAAACTGGACAGTTAAAAAGACCAGGCAATATCACAACCACACCATGGTCAAAGTCACTGAGATCACTTTTTCCTCCCTGTTCTGATGTTTGATGTGAAAATTAATTGAAATTCTTTACTTGTAGCTGTGTGATTTTATGCATTGTGCTGCTGCCACATGATTGTCTGATTGGATAATTGCATGAATGTGCACTGAAATGGGTGGTGAGCGTATTACATTCACGTTCAGATTTAATATATTCTCTTCTCATGAATTTTACTGAACAGAGGTTGTTTTTTTTTTTCCTTTTTGTGTGCCTGACATGGTTAACATTCCATATAGCAAGGGCAGTTGAGTTGTTGTTAACTTACAGTATGCTTATTCTCTTAGGCCATACATTAAAGCAAAACTTGGCTTTAGTATACAGTGAGTCCTTATTTCTTATCACTTCACACCTTGTTTGCTTTGTAGTTACTAAATAATAGTATATTCCAGTATATTTTATTACTAGCGATCCTACAATTGTGTGGTTATTGTTGAGCTGTGTTTTTCACTGAACACAGCATAGCATGGACTTTCCCATGAGAATTTGAAAAAATGAGAACATCCCCAAACTGTCAAGTTACTCTCCCACACTTGTCTCTTTGTCACTTTTTTCTGTCTCTCTGTCCTTCTCTGTCTTAGAGGACCTCTTTAATTTCTCATAACATTAGAGATGCACTCTCACTTCAGTCCAATAACACCACTGTATCACTGATCTAAAACTTCTTCTAAACAATAACTGCTGTAAACTTGCAAAGAAACAAACTGCTGTAAACTGCAATAAGGAGGACTGGTGAAGGCAGAAATGGAAGGCCCTTTCTGTTTTTTTTTTACTCCAAGGTTAGGTCTAAGGTCTAAGCTCCCTCAGGCTTTAACCAAAGACTAGCATACTGTTTTAAATATCAAGTTTAGCCAGCTGGTCTTTTTGAACTTAATTCTCCAGGGAAATCATAAATATATCTATACATTTGTTAACACTTCTATGTGAAAACATGAGGGCATCTTTAAAATATGTTTCTTATGTGCATTAATGCGTTTTAAAAAAAAAAATCAATGCAATATTTATTGAATTTCTGTTATTTAATGCTGGAGGACCCTCATTAGTCAATCTAGTTGAAAGATAAATCTTTACTTTGACTGATGAATGCTGATGGATTTATTGTTGGACTAAAATATTATGGTGTTGGCTTTTCAATAACAGTTTCTTTGTACAGGGTTTATTGATGATCTTTTGTGACATGCAGTCACTAGCCAGGAGAGGAAGGAAGCTTTCACAGATACAAATAATGTGGTGCTGTTACCTTGCTGTCACATTCTGTCTGATATATTTCATCTATTTTGCCTGGTGTCTGGATTTAGGCACTGGATTTAGGATACTTATGATAGTTAATTTACATCTCTTCCTCTTCCTAACCATTTTCAGTTTTTCAGAGTTGAGAGTCTAATACTTGAGAGAGAGTTATTTACGTAGTATACTGTATTGCCTAGGGCAAGAACAACCCAAGTTACCGATTTTGTATAAATGTTCTAATGTATGTCATATGTTAGAGGGCTTATCTACCTTCCTCCTCGGAGGGCAGCAGCCATGAATGTAGTGCATTAGCACCAGTGTGGCATTTTTTTTAAACATATCATTTGTAACCATGGGAACACAGCATGAGATTAACACTAGGGTCATTGTACTTGGACATTGTCTTGCACTGTAGGGCTATTTCAGACTGCAGAACAAGTCATCATAAACTGATTTGTTAGAACATGAATTGGTGTTATACAATAAGGGCTGAATGCTTTTGAAATGATGATGTCTTTGCCAAAATCAAGACGGTCAGTGTGTTAACAATCAGTAATCAGATGTGTTATTCTGACATGCTGTGATTGTGTCATCAGAGCCAGGCTCAGCTTCTGCTTTGTGCTTTGTGACAATTTCAATAAAAAAACTCAGAGTATTAAGGATGCAGTGCAGCTTACAGATGTAATGATAGGAGCTGAAGAAGAACAGAAGGGAACAGATAGTACAGGACTTTATACAGTTAATTACACCTGCCTCCAGCAAAGGCCACCAGAAATTGTTGTGGGCCAGGGGCAAGGTGTTTATTATGTAAAGATGTCTCAAGCTGTGTTGAGTGGATCCACAGTGTAAGTGGTTCAATATTGCACTGGGGACATAGGTCTTAGTGTTTGATATATGAAACTGGCAGTATGGCTCCAATGTCCTGGGAGCAAATGGGCCATCATGCTGCTTGGGAGAGTGTGCTATGATTATAACCAATTCCAATACAAGCAAGTCTAACACCTACATCCCTACTTCCCTCAAACCACCATCAATAAATAGCATACTCATTCCCACATACAGCAATAGCCTATCCATAGGTTTCCATACTCACACACAGGTAATCATGTACAGTATTACTTAAAATCATAGGACAGAAAGGTTTGTGAGAGGATACATAGGAATACTGTTTCCACTAAGTTTATGGATTCATGGTTGATTACTTAAGGTCCCTTTTTACTTTTTGGAAAGAATGATATTATAAATAAATATATGTAAATATAATAAATTTTTGGCTCTATACACCACCACAATGGATTTCAAATGAAACGAACAAGATGTGCTTTAACTGCAGACTGTCAGCT
>CM075009.1:19899488-19924140 GCA_037576675.1 Pangasius sanitwongsei | reverse complement strand
ATATATATATATATATATATATATATATATATATATATATATATATACTGTATGTGTGTGTGTGTGTGTGTGTGTGTGTGATATGATGTGCTTGCCATGTTTCCTGTTAAGTCAAGTCCAACATGTCAAGTCCAGCATGACATCTTCCCGATCCAGCCATGAGAATGATTTCAATACATTCTTCTTTTGTCAAAGGTATTCTTAAAGGGTATCTGAAAAAAAAAAGTATAATATAAACTGAGTATGAAAAACTCTGGATGACATTTTGCTAAAAAAATTTACTTTCCCCTATGTATGGAGACTTTTGGGACACAGGGTGTCCCAAAAATATATATAAGTATTTAAATGTTTAAACCGGGAAAACAACCCATCTTTTTAAATGGCCACTGAAGGCAAAACCTGAGGCAGAAAGACCCACAAACAAGCAGCAACTGAAGGCAGAAAGACCCACAAACAAGCAGCAACTGAAGGCAGCTGCAGTAAATGCCTGGCAAAGCATCTCAAGGAAGGAACCTCAGCATTTGGTCATGTCCATGGGTTCCAGACATAAGGTAGTCATTGACTGCAATGGATTTGCATCCAGGTTTTAAAAATAATCCTTATATTTTTAATTATCTTAGTTTGTCCAGTTACTTTTGAGCCTGTGAAAATGGAGTGACTCTGCAAAAAAAGGCTGTAAATCCTAAATGGTTAATGCAATATTTTTCTTAAACCTCTTGAATTAAAGCTGAAAGTCTACACTTCAATCACATCATGATTGCTTCACTTCAAATCTATTGTGGTGGTGTACACAGGCAAAATTATGAAAACAAATATTTATGCACTGTGTGTGTATGTGTATACATATATATATATTTTCACACAAACAATGATTACTATAATATATAATATGATATATATCCATTAATGAATTGCTGTGTTATAAGAGGAATAACGCACTTGGCATCACACCACCTCATCACTGATTATTTATCTACAATAGCACATGCATACAGCACTTACAGTGTATTATATTTTATATTATAGCTAGGGCTGCACGATATTGAAGAAAAACACGAAATGCGATAACTTGTTAAATAATGCGATATGCGGTACTATAATGCTATAAGTGTGTAAAATCAATTTAAATTATATATATATATATTTAAAAACTGAAAATGACATAACGACCATAAATGTTTCATGTTCTTTTGAGGAAAAGAAAGCAATCTCTGCTGTCTGCATCGCCCTAAAACTTTGAAATTTTCTTAACTTTTTTGAAGTATTAAAATCATTCCGTTATCGCAAGCCCTTGCGATATGCATATCGCGATATTTACATTTGCGATATTTCGATAATTTCGATATATTGTGCAGCCCTAATTATAGCACACACACTGTACTGAAGCTATACTGTGAAATCCCAGACAGTAAACTTCTTTTATTCTTCTTAATAAACTTCAGTTAAACTTGCATATAGTTTGTTTGATTATTAGTTTAATGCAGTTATACCATTTTGCTGTTTTATTAGAAACCCCTGAGAAAGAACGAAAGAAAGACAGAAAGAAAGAAAGTATAGTGAGCATGCTTGTGATTCTAATTGTTAAGACGATTAAAAAGGAGTAATGATCTTCTGTTGTCTGCTTTGTGTCACCAAAACAAAAACCTTTGCACACATAATCTAATAGCCTATACACAATGATTTCTAATTACGGTGTGTCGGCTAATCAAGTGTTTGTTTGTTTTTTTTAAAGTGTGATATTCCGTATTAAAGCTAGATGGCGTAAATGAAATGCAACCAGTTCAAATCTGCTCTGGGATTGGATAATAGGTCATATTCACGTTTTCACCGTCCAATCACAAGCCAGTGAAAGAGGAGGAGGCGGGACTTGTTGGAATACAGGCAGGTGGGGAAGAAAACACGCGGCATCGTGGTTGACGTCACGTTCTCGTTCCTGTGTGGTCACCTGACCAAGCAGTGTCACGTGATCCGCGCTCCATTCTCGCCATTTTGAGCGCAGCGTGAGAAAAAAAGTGAGAGAGTTTTTTTTTTTTTACTGCCTGAGAGTAAAACCTGCGAATCACAAGCGCCGGGGGGCCAAAGATCACTCAGAGTTGCCGCATCAGTAAGTAACTCTGACTGCCTGCTTATAAAAGTCGCATGATTCCGAGCTGTTTATTAAACAACGCCAGTGGTTTAAGTGTCTTATTTTCCACACTGTCGGGGCTTCAGTGGGAGAGACGGAGTCCCAAACGCCTCCACTCCTTATATGTAGTGCGCTACCATGGGGGTGGAAGCTGTTCCATCGAACCCTATGTAGTGCGCCTATATAGGGAGTGAGTAGCCATTCGGAATACAGCCAGATCCTCGCCATGTGTGTCTGCTCGGCGGATAGAGAAGGCATAAAAACCTCCACGGTTATTAGGGACGTGGTATTCTTAAGAGCAGAAAACTTTTAGAGCTTTAGCGTTAATCAGTTACAAACTGAAATCCATTTCAAGGCATGGACTGCTTTCTAAACCACCTCAGAAATGTTTACACCTTGTTAGAGATTCAGAAATGTTTGGAAATTATTTTTAGCAGATAACATGCACTCCTTCTTAAAAAAAAAAAAAAAAAAACAGAATAGAAACCTTCATAGAATTTGTAATGGTTTTAATGGGAATTGTAATGGTTTTAATGGAAACTCTAATGGTCCCTGTGGGTCTCTACTGGTCATTTGTTGCCTTCTGTTGGTGGCATGTTATGTATAGTGGATACCAATAAGAACCATTGGTTGTAATGGTTAGCTGATGGTTTGTAATGGTATTTTTATTGGAAACCATTAGAATTTCTGTAATGGTCTGTGATGACGCTCAAAATGGCGATGGACCAAAACTTGCATGTTTTGGTTATCTTACAACATTTGTACCATTGAAGTGTATCTCTAAACTGCATTAAAAGGACCAAATGCAGAAAAAAATAATAATAACCTGGCCATTTTATTATTGTTTTTCTGTATTTGGTCCTTTTAATTCAGTTTAGAGATACTGTAATGTATCCTGTAATGTTGGCCTACAAAAAAAAAAAAAAATGCATTAAAACATGTTTACCTGCCCTGTTACTGCCTAACCCACTAAATACTGCTCAAATTCCACTTCCTTTAAGCTAAATCCAGCTAAAACTCTGGCTATGGCTTTTTACTGGCTCTATTGTGGTCCATGTGTTTTTATGATACACGTGTCTGTCTGTGTGTGTGTGTGTGTGTGTGTGTGTGTGTGTGTGTTATTAGGAAGTGAAATCCTGCTTTCACACCACCGTCCCTAAGAAAGCAGAAGTTGAGGAATATTTTGTGGTCAGAGTGGGAAAGTGTAGGAAACCAAATCTTTCCTCCTAACACAGAGTGACAGCATTTGGCTGATAGATATTGATGGCTTATCTGAAGTGTATTAACTGTTCAGGTGCTTACAGTGCACACCCTAAAACCAAATGGAACAAAAAGGCCAGCTTGGTTTAGTTGGGACAAAAGTCGTGCTATGAGTCACAAAACCGTTCATGCAGTGTGATAAATCACAGACATGCTATAATAGCATTGGGTATTTTAAACCAGGCTCCTGCTGATCTGCTCGGGGTCAGACGCCTCTTAAGGCAAACAGCTGCCTTCTCCTAGGCAGTAACTAATGAATGATATTTAAGTTTGTGAAGTGCTGCCCTCAGCTATTCTAGTTACAGTCAGGGAGTTGTCACCATTAGGGGTAGGAATTGGAGTATTTCATTCCCGTGTTGTGAGAATATAACGACACACTCTCTATTGTAATTGTGGTATTACAACATGGACTTCTGATCAGAAGGTAGTGAGTTCAGGTCCTAGCGCTGCCAAGCTGCCACTGCTGGGCACTTGAGCAAGGGCCTTAACTGCTCGGTTGTATAAAAAATGAGATAAATATAAGTTGCCCTGGATAAGCGCATCTGCCAAATGTCATAAATTTAAATGTAAATAAAACCCAGAACAGCAGGAGCCTGGCAGAACTGAAGAAAAAAAATGTACTGGCTGAAATAATGACAATAGTAAATCAAAATGATAATAGACACAATGGGTTACTTTCTTTAGAGTGTTCAAAGGCATATATTTATTCATAACATAAAATAGAACAATTTGTGCCAGTGTATTGTTAAGCAGGGGTTGACATTTCGCTAGCTCAGCAATATGGAACAAGCAGATTTTGTATCTCAACTATTCGCTTTTTATTCATAGTTGCCAGGTGGACAAGTAGGTTCAACAATCAGGAAGAAAAAAAAACCTACACCTGTTTGACTTTCAGAAAACAAATGTTTTTATTTTTATAGAAGAAGCCTTTATCTGCCACATATACAGTAGATTACAATGAAATTCTTTCTTTGCATATCCCAGCTTGTTAGGAACTTGGGGTCAGAGCGCAGGGTCAGCCATGACACAGTGCCTCAGGAGCAGTGTGGTGGGGCTTGAACCCCCGACCTTCTGATCAGTAAAACAGAGCTTCATCCAGCTAGCTGTAGCTATAACGCAAACTGTTTGTTCTGAATCATACCACCTGCTGCACCAAAGCCATCAACCGAGGCACAAACGGGCAGATGGTAGAATAAATTTTACTAGGTGGATTAAGTAATGTGAAAGGATGACAGATCTTTTCAGAATCAGGAACACACAGTTGTATGGAAACACATACCAAACCAAGCAAAAAGTCCAGCACAAAGCCATCATATAACTTTCCTGCTCACTCCACCCACACAGTCAACTCGCAGATTTAGAAAAATACAGACACAGCCTAGAGTCAAATAATATCTTTTATATTCGATGCAAGGAGAGAACACTGCAGCTCATAGCTAGAAAGACCAACAACTGGCTGAATTTTTTTTTTGTCCACCCCTGCTAAGTTAGCAAAGGAAGTGTTATGTTATTGTGGGGTTGTTTTACCTCTCAATTCCTCCTACGTCCAGCATTTGGCTTAAAATAAATGATTCGCTTTGAGGATATTAGACACTTGTATTCTTTTTATGAATGCTTTTATACATTTGACTTTAAAAATTTCAACTGGGAAATTTCATTGATGTATTGTTTTTGATGTACTTAGGTATGGAGGACAGCAGTGGCGTTGCCATCCTAGTTCCTTGCTCCCGGGATCATCAAGATGTCTTCATCCCTGAATCACACATTCATGATGTGGAAGAAGAGCAGGAGCAGCACAAGCAGGCTGCAGATTCTCTCATCCAAGTGATCGAGAAGCTCAGTAAGATAGTGGAGAAACGGCCCAGGCGATGCACTCTCTCTGGGAAAAAGCGTCCTTCCATGACTTGTGCCTCAATGATGGTGGCGGATAGCAGAGAGGGCAGTGGAGGGGTTTCACCATCCAAAAGAACCAGGGAGCATGGAGAGGAGTGCCAGGATCTCAGTTTTGCATCAGTGCCCATCAAAGAGCAGGACCTTATTAACAGAAGTGCCCGTATGGTTACCTGCTACCAGTGCAGCCTGTGTCGCTTCCTTTCTCCCACACTGAGTGCTTTGAAAGAGCACATGAAGCAGCATGATGAGCAGCACAATGACCTCATTCTCATGTGCTCGGAGTGTTGTTTTACTTCCAACCATCAGGAGGAGCTAGAAGCGCATATCAGGCTCCACTTTGAGGATAGCGACTGCACCAAGAGATCCCCTGCAGAGCAGCAGACAGTAAAAGGAAATCTGCAGGGAAGGATGGGGTTCTCCACCGTGAAATCTGAGACTGACTCAGAGAAAATGCCAGGAGCCCCTAAGAAGTGGTACAGCTATGAGCAAGGTCGGTATCGCTGCCTGATATGCAGTTATGAATGCGGGCAGCAGCGCAATTTGAAAACACATGCCTGGAAGCATGCTGGGCTGGTGGACTGCTCATATCCTATATTCGAAGATGATACTGACCAGCATGAGGCTCACCCTTTATATACCCTGAACAGAAACCCATCCTTAGAGCAGTGTAAAAAGCAGGAGGCTATTGTGGTTCTTGCACCTGTTGGAGAACAAGCTCAGGTTCTGCGCAGTGCCCCCTCCATTCAGCTGGAACTGTGTGCATCAGCAAATGTGAAATGTGAGGGTGATGTGGTGGTAGAGAGAGTGGAGGAGCTTGAAAACCCTATGCACAACGTTTTCTCTGTCGAAGGAGCTCTGTCAGAGGAGCCCCCAGGAGAGGTTCAAGTGACTCCCGAGGCGCAGATGGAGCTGGAGTTGGAGACAGAAAACCAGCAGACTAACACTGACAGCTTGTTGTCTTCAGTACAAAAGATCATCAGCTCCAGTGGAAACGGTGCCGGCCATGTCAACGTCATTGTGGAGAGGCTGCCCTGCACTGAAGAACCTGTAGCCAGCAAGCCTCTGCTCCTCAGCCCAGAGGTGGCTGGATACAAGACCCTACTAGCTTCCCAGGAGGTGGGAATTGAGAGCCAATCTAACCCCATGTACTGCGAGGAGCAGGTTCTGATTGACTGGAATGGCAGCAACGAGCATCAGGAAATGGAGAGTCAAGAGTCTGATCCACCTCCGGTTGAGAATCTGCCTCCAGCTCGTAGGAGGACGCATTCGGAGTGCTTGCGGTTGCACTCTTTGGCGGCTGAAGCCCTTGTGGCTATGCCATTGAGAGCTCCGGAGTTGAACAAGTCTGCTGTTAAGGCCACATCGAGTGTGATCTCTGACACAGGCCAGAAAATACTTGATCTGTCTGCCGCTTCTGCTGTATGCAACACAAAGGTACCTTCGGCAGAGCTGGTGGCTGGGAGGCCAGGGTCAGCCACCCTTTTGAACCTCAGCCAGGGTTCCAGGGAAAAATTAATGTTGGAAGGACCTTCAAAAGCTGGTATCAGCACATCTTTACTGACTGTCATTGAACGGCTACGAGAAAGGTCAGATCAGAATGCCTCCGATGAAGACATTCTAAAGGAGCTACAGGACAATCCGCAGATTCTGAATGGCAGTATGGGTACGGGAGAGGCGGATGTGGCAGGTGATTCTTCCTCCACAGAAGCTGACCTGGTGGAGTACGTCGCTGGAAGTGACAGACCTTACCGCTGCCGTCTGTGCCTTTACAGCAGTGGCAACAAGGGCTACGTCAAGCAGCACCTGCGTGTTCACAGGCAGAGGCAGCCTTACCAATGCCCCATCTGCGAGCACATTGCCTCTGACAGCAAGGATCTGGAGAGCCATATGATCCACCACCGCAAGAGCCGCATGTACCAGTGCAAGCACTGCAACGAGATTTTTCACTATAAGGTGACTGTGCATGAGGGAAAAGTTTTATACTAAATCCGAGATTAGTAGCATATGAGACCCACAGTACACTCTTTTGCTGGTTCTGCAGGGGAACATTGAAGATTCTGTGTAGAACCCTTTAGTAAGCAAAGAGCCCAAGGGCTCTAGATCTGAGCTATCCAATGAAGCTGTGAGAAACTCTTTTTCCTAAGCATATGCTATTAAAGATTTTTATGTCTGCTTTTAAAGTCACCCTAAACTTTGTAAAATAAGCTTTTTAGTGTGAATTTAATGTGCAGCACTGGTCAAAGCTCAAAAATCGGTACTGCTTTTTTTAAAGAAACATTATTGCCTCATAGAATGTAGCAGCCTATCATGTTCCAATATGCAAATGAAGGCCATGCATTATGTGTAGGGTTGGGGGAATTTCCAATTAATGCTCAATTTCCAATTAATGTGATTTCCTGATGTGAAAAAAAGCTGCCGAAGTGCCTACACTTTTACCCGATTGTCCACAATTGCATTTTTTCCCCCTGCGGAACTACAAGTAATATATTAAGTAATATACTATTCAGTGTCGAGAGATATGTATGATTTCAAAACATGTTTTGGGTGACTTTAAGCTCATCTATGCTAGGTTTTTAACTAAGTAATTACTCCTGAAAGCTGCTTTTTATCTGAGCATATATAAGTATCCAGATTTATTAGAAAAACTTCTGCGCTTCTGCACTTCCCAGTACAGCAGGGAGTCAATTAGATTAGACATGGAGCCAAACGCTGTGTGGGGCAGAACCCAGCCCCCATGTGTCTGTGTATATTTACTCGAGTAAGATTAAAAAGTCATCCCCATTAAAAGTAATCTTTCAAGTACAGTAGTAATGCTTTGCATTAAGGTCCCTTAACTACCATTATTTGCTTCATTAATTAACATTAACAGACCATGCACTTCCGCAATAATAAACCATAAGTAATGTTAACGTGTATTAATTGATTTTAGTTATTTTTTTATAAACAAATTACACCTACACTGACTGTTTAGTCATGGATTGAATAAAATTAAATTACAGCTTGTTGTTAAATGTTAATGACTTACTGAACTCTGGCCTCCAGGTATAAATATTGGCACCTGCTTTTCAGCCCCCGTTCTGAATTTTGCCACTTAACATACTCAGACATGTTCATTAAGATGTTGGTTCATATTGGACATGAATTTTACTTATTGATAATATTTATGTTGTTATATACAGGTGTTGATTAGTTAAAAATTAAATATTTAAAAAGCCTGAACCTGGGTCTGAGATGGTCATCGGTACCAATTCTTCCTTACATTTTCAGTCCTAGGTTTTGCCAGCATTTTATTATTTAAAGAAATCGTATTATTGCATTTTTTTATTATGGCAGTTCTATTCTGCAAAAGTTTATGCCACCTGTGGTGTTTTAGTTCTGCTTTAGTGGGCAGTGCTGCTCTGAACTGGGAAGATGTATTGATTTTTCTGCTTGTACAGGGTTCATACAGATGATTTCTAAAGTCATGTTTTTAAGGTTTGTAAGGTTCTTAATTCAGGGGAGCATTCTTTTTTCCATCATAGGTGGCTTAAATAACAGTCTGTAGAATACAGAAGCATTGGCAGATTCTGTCTGATTCCGTCAATAAGTATCAAATGATAGCACTATTATGAGCGGTTTCCAGTTCAGCTCAAACTGGCTGGAAGATTAAACTAATTGTGGTAACATTACTGACAACACGCATAAAGTAGTGCAAAAATATAACATCTTTGTTGTCTATTTGTGCCAGATTGCCTATAGAGACAATTATGACACTGAAGTAAAACAATGCAGATTAAAAACTGACAGCTAGTGTAATGTTAGCAGATTATCTAGCAGCATTTTGGAACAGTCTTGGAAAAGATTACGGTCTCATATTTGTAATGACAAAAAGCGTATTTTCCGACGCAGTTATTATTGTCATGCTGTAAGGATTCTCAGACTATAGAACAGATCACCTTGTCATAAGTAATGAATTACAAGCACGGATTTGTACATTACAAGCACCCTTGCTTGGGGTGTATGATTATATTCTTTACCATAAATTGCCACTGTACATGTTATAGTTGCTATAGTCACTTCAACGCTGAACAACTATATTGTTACTTAAAGGTGAAAGTGTAGCGTTTCTGCCTCTCTTCCCTCCCTAATTTCTTTTTGGATTTAGAGTTTAATTGGTAATTTGTGTAATTACCTTTAAAGTGCTAAAATAATGGTTAAATCTCTGTGCAGAGGAGCTCTACAAGCCCTGCACACAGCAGTGGAAGTTAATCCTATTATAACGTTTGCCATTTCTAAATATGGAGACGCTGGCCTTTTGTCTCCTCTATGTATTTATTAATACACTGCCTGTGATGAATCTCTGATTTATTAATTTATTTATGTTTTTAAACTCCACTTTCAGAGTCAGCTGAGGAACCACGAGAGAGAGCAACACGGAATAAGTGACGCCACGGTGGCCCTCACGCCAGTTGGCGAAACCAAAGCGAAGATGGACGAGTTTGAAAAGATGACTGATGAGGGTGAGACTTACACCATTATAGCATAGGGACCAGGATGTATTTTTTATTTTTTTTTCCCCCCATTGACAAGGACTAGGGCTGGTTTTCCTGAACTGTCCCACTCTATTCCACCACAGAAAGAAAAGGTGCGGCTCCTGAATTAAAATGCTGCTGGTCAGTAACCGGGTTGTGGTGCCATCAGGGATTTGAGTGAAGTGTCATTTTGTTACCACAGCAACAGCTTGAGAAGCTCAGGTTACTACAGCATGAACAGTGCAGGGAGGATTCAGATATAGCAAAGTTAATAGTGCAATGAAAAAAAACAACCATTTCACAGCTTAATTACAAATTCTAACCACTTTCTTTAAGGAGCTACACACAATAAAATAATCTACCCATCATCTAATCATTGACTATGATGATATCCTTGTTCTGAATGTAGTAGGGATGCACGATATTGATGAAAAATGTGATATGCGATAGCTTGTTAAATAATGTGACATGCATTACGATAATGCTATAAGTGTGTATAATCAATTTAAATTATATATATAATAATAATGTGCTATACAAAAATTAATTATTTAACTCTAAAAGGAAGGGAGAAAATTACACTTTTACAAAATTAAAGGCACAGTACAAAATTTTAACACCAGGTTATATCTTTTAATAGGTTTGCAATTGCTATTTAAAAAAAAAACATATAACAATGTAAGAAAAAGACATGTGACAAGTGTATTGTGACATAATTTAGCACAGTAATGATATAATGAGAAATAAAACTCAGCCTGGCTTGCTATTATTGGAAAATAATCAACGCTGGGCTGGTGTGTTGCATTACCCCAAAGTTGATGATTTTCCTATAACAGCACATCCTGACGTGTTTTATTCCTCTTGTACCAAATCCCATTTGCCAATGATTACAGTTTTCAGTTCGTCAAAAAACAATACATTCTTTTGAACTTTTTATATTTACATTTAATATTCTGGAACGTCCAAGAGACAAGTTAGATCCTGTTATAACTTGCGTTATAACAGCCCTCCCTTCTCTCTTTTTTTTTTTTTTTTTTTTTTTTCTTTTCTTTTTTTTTTTCCCCCCCCTTTCTTCTCCCCCCTGAATGCACTGTCCTAAAGACTTTCCTGTGACGGAAGACTTACTGTTACAACTGCTGACACTGGAGACTCCTTCCCTAAATGTTAAATAAATGTTTTCTTAAAGAAAGCTTCATATTAACAATTATACTTTTTTACACTTTTTTTTTTTTTTTTTTTTTTTTTTTTTTTTTTTTTTTTTTTTTTTGGTCACAGTAGCTCTTAAGTCCATACTGTACTTACTTTTGAATTAATTGGAATGCTAATGTGTGGAATTTTGGTATTACTGCCTCACTTCACACACTTACAGTAACGCTGAATAAGGCTGAAGGTTTCAACTAGTTCTAGAGAACAAAACTCAGACAGGAAAATATTTATGGATATATGTTTAGATATTGTGGGATGCCATCTTAGGTTCCAGACAGGTACACTCAAGTCAGGTATCTTTGGAAACATAGATTATGCACTTGATTATCAGGAACATAAACATATATTCATAAAGCCTTATGAAGGGCCATGCTAATCACAGTAAATTTTAGTTTGTGTATTTAGTTCTATTTGTTTACATCTCAGAAATCCCACAGAGTTCATGCCCTTTTTTGTGTTGTAAACAAGCAAAAACAAAATAAACAAAACCAGATCATTAAAGATTAAGACATGTTATGCTGTTCCAGCTGTTTTTCTTCTCTGTTAAGGATTTTAAGAATTATACAGGATTCGTACAACATTATCTTTATTAGTTTTTTACATGTCTCTGACATTTACATTTAAAATACTAAGTTCTCACTTCATATAAGTAATTTAGAGGAGAATAGCCAGACTGGTTTAAGCTGACAGGACGGCTACAGTAACTCAATTAACCACTCTTTACAACTGTGGTAAGCAGAATCGCATCTCGGAACGCACAACATGTAAAATGGGCTACAACAGCAGAAGACCACATCTGGTTCCAGTCCTGTCAACTAAGAAAAAGAATCTGGAGCTACAGTGGGCACAGGCTTACCAAAACTGGACAGATAATGATTAGAAGAAAAAAAACGCCTGGTCTGATGAATCTTCTGCTGTGACATGCAGATGTAGGGTCAGAATTTGTCATCAGCAGCATGAATCCATGCACCCAGCCTGCCTTGTGTCAACAGTTCAGGTTGATGGTGGTGGTGTAATGGTGTGGGGAATCTTTTCTTGGCACACATTGGGCCCCTATAAATACCAATGGTGCCCCATTTGAATGCCACAGCCTATATGAGTATTGTTGCTGACCATGTGCACAATTTACCCATGGCCACAACTTACCCGTCTTATAATGGCTACTTCCAGCATGACGAGGCACCATGTCACAAAGCACAATCATCTTAAACTGTCAAACATGACAATGAGTTCAGTGTATTTCAATGGCCTCACCAGTCAGCAGATCGGAATAGATCCAGTAGAGCATCTTTGAGATGTGGTAGAATGGGCAGATTGGAACTATGGGAAGCATGAATGTGCAGCTGACAAATCTGCAGAAATTATGCCATCATTTCTACATGGGCCAGAATCTTAAAGGAATGGTTCTAACAGCTTGTGCAATCCATGAATTGGGGCTGTTCTGAAAGCAAAGGGGTTCCTACCCAGTATTAGTATGGGGTTCAGAATAAAGTGGCTGGTGAGTCTGTTTTGGTTTTGAAGAGTTAATATCATACCATATGATGCAATGACCATCTATGACTAGATGCACATATAAAGAAAATTAGATTCTCACAATTGGTGAATGGGTTTGTGGGCTTGGTGAATGGAGATGTTGGATAAGGGATTCTGAGGTTAAATTAATAACATACTGACTGAAAATGAACTTTTAATTATGTTTAGTGCCAGATGCACATTCAGTATTGACTGAATGTGCTACATCTCTTATTGTGTGAGTGTTTTCTGATGGGATAATGACTCAAAGCAGAAGCTCTTCTCCCTGCATTTTTGTTTTGGATGGATATTGGATTGCCCTTTGAGCTTGAAGAAAAAGTCTGACGTGATTAAATTATTATGATGTCAAACAAGGATAAGTGACCTTTCATAAAGGATTATTCCATTAGGTATTTCAGAAATTAGTTCTACTGGATTTACCAGAAAGGTTGACTGGAACTGAGGCTGTCAACTCAGGACAAGCCAATTAAGTGTAGGTTTATTTTAGCACACACACTCAATGAGCACACACATATTCACTGATGGAGGGTCATGATATTAGATGGGAGGGCTAAAATCTAATATCAATAAATAGCTTGACAGTGAAACTATTAGGTTTGGCATAATACGAAAGACGTGGAGCAAACTATTACACAAGCACTTAAAGACAGATAGCCAGATGCATTCATGATTTCTATTTTTTTTAATGTCTGTAACAGTTTACTGGCTTCATGCCATGTTTCCTCTGAATACCAAACATGGCAAACAGAAAAGCTGTATTCATTCAAACCAAAAGAGACTAAACTTACGGTTATGTTATTTTTTCTTTTTATGTAATTTGTACTTCGAGTGGACAATATGTGCTTAGTCTGTCTACTTTTAGTTTCTCCTCCAAAGGCACATTCATTACACCCGTGACTGTATTTCACATGCGCCTCCTCAATCACTGCTGATCATGTTTTACGGATGTGTCAGTTAAGTGCCCTGAAAAACATGGAAATCTCAGGGGTATTTAACTCTGTGTAATCACCTGACATGACTGAAAAAGGCTGCATAAAAATAAAGTCTGGGCTAGAAACGAATCAGAGCCAGCCTGCTTCTTCATACCATTCTGCGTGTGTTTCTTAAGACCATTAGTAGTGGGGTTAGTTCCACAACAGTCCACAATAATCCGCTTTAATACATTTATTAACAGCAAATAATCTGATGCGGATGTGGACAAAAATGAAACCTAATACTGATGTCTTTTTATCTTTGAAAGACAGTAGACCTAGCCTGCTAGTCTGTTTATACCAGCCGCCACTGTACATACTATGGATACTCACAGCTGTATATGCCCCCATGTACAGATATAGAAACCCAGCCACTCATCCTATTGTCTTCACCAATGTATCAAAAAAATCATAAACTGCTCCAGGACTCAAGGTCCTGCTCCTTTGCGTCATTGTGTAATCACAGTCAGTTTTCACTTTGGCCATGATAGGAATAACGAGGGGACTAAAATTGCCTAAAGCACCCTAGATTGCTGTCTGGGTTAAATTTAGCTGTGCAGATGTCATGTTGGAGTCGTTGCTTTTATGGATGCTGATGCTGACATTACTGGAGATGGATGTGTGTTATTTCAAGGGGAGCCACATTATCGATTCCAATCAGTTCCACCAATGCAGGAAGGGTTGATGTCATGATCTAAGCGATGACACTGTGACTTGCCTCTCCCAATTCTCTTAATGGCAGTGTGATGGTAGACCTAGTGTGCACTTTTTTTTTTCCAAAAACTTTGAAATGTTCAGTGAATTAGTTTTATTTTAAAAGGATGTAGGCATTTGACTCAATCCAATATATACACTATACGGTCAAAAGTTACTATATATGTGTACACCTATATGCACACCTTCCCCAAACTGTTGCCACAAAGTTGGAGGCACAGAGTTGTCTAGAATGTCTTTGTATGCTGTAGCATTATGATTTCCCTCCACTGGAATTAAGAGGCCAAACATGTTCCAGCATGACAATGTCCCTGTGCACAAAGCAAGGTCCATGAAGACATGGTTTGACATGGTTGGAGTGGAAGAACTCGACTGGCCTGCACAGAGCTTTGACCTCAACCCCACTGAACACCTTTGGGATGAAGAAGAGCACAGGCTGTGCTCCAGGCCTCCTCACCCGACATCAGTGCCTGACCTCGCTAATGCTCTTGTAGATGAATGAGCACAAATCCCCACAGCCACAGTCCAAAATCTAATGAAAAGCCTTCTCAAAAGAGGGGAGGTTATTATAACAGCAAAGGGGGACTAAATCTGGAATGGGATGTTCAACAAGCACATATAGGTGTGATGGTCAGGTGTCCATACTTTTGGCCATATGGTGTACATGCATTCAGCCTTTGACCATGGCGATTTTTACTGGTGGGAGAATTTAATTTCTATATTACAAAGCACATTTCCCTGTATACCCTTTAGCAATGCTTAAAATATGGATAAACACAGTTACATGAAAAAGGTATTGGACAAATGTGTATGACACTTGGGCTATTGGGCTATTTGTGTATGTCACACTGAGTTGATTTGTCATAAGATTTGAAACTTTCAGAGATTATGAGCAAGCCCAAGTAGTGTGAAGATATATTACATCCCTGAGGTGAAAATTACTTTAAAATAATATTAGGCTCTAGTTTCTTTTTTCATTCAGTAAGAACTCAAGGAGTGTGCTTCTTAAAACGAGCCAGTGTCTAATAGGCCTATATGTTTAATATGTTCAGCTCAGTTAGACCCCTATTAGAACCTTATTTGAATTGGGTGTAAACAAGATTCTCTTATAGTTGCTAATTACATTTTCCTTATGTAAATACACACAAAAAGACGAATGAATATCGTAATTGATCATTTAGTTCATTTCCATGCAATTTCATTAAGCGCCACATATGATGTATACAGAAGTAAAGTCAAGTGTTGGATTAGATTTGGACTCTGTATATACATAACTATGGTTGGTTCTTTCTATGTTTCATTGTAACATCTGGGGCATGAACAGCTTTTACATGTTATTTCCATTCTATTTAAAGAGAGACTGTTGTTGCATTTATAATGTCTTTTTCCCCTTGACTGCTCACAGCTTATTGCATGCCCACAAGGCGGGAGAACCCAGCAAAGATCCCTGAAGGACCCGATATGTGTGGTGCAGATAGCAGCGCCATTTACAGAGCTATAAGCATAATAGTTGTCATAGCTCTTTGAATGGTACTGCCATATGTACTGAACTACCACCCCATGATCCTATTGCATGATGTTCATTTCTTTACTTAATATTTAAATCTATGCAAATTGATTTGTTTGTCTTTGCTTTTTGGTTGTATGTACACTGCTCAGTATGCCAAGTAAGTATGGAACAAGGGGAGGTTTATGGCACAGGATTTTCTTTGCTCCTTGCTAAAGTTTACCTTTTCTCCTCATCACAAATAAATGAGGGGTTAAGCAAAATGGATCAATATAAGGAATGTTGCAGCAAGAGGCCTAGAGAGGCCTGAAGAGGTTAAGGAAACGTGAACATTGCAAAAACACATCAAGTTCAGCAGACTGCTGTAAAATTGGATAGGCTGAGTTGAGAAGCATGGCCATAAAATTTATTGGCAGGTGTATAAGTGTTATTTCTTCTTTACCTCCCTGCAAAGAGACACTGGGGAATTGGGGTTATTATTACCTACATGGCTTTATGGTGTAATCACAGCATAAGATAAATTGAACACTTGCAACAATCTGCCCCCAACAGTCTTAGGGTTTCTTTAACTTTTTTTCTAGTACGATGTTCAGGACTAAGTTTTTCAAAAGCATTGCCGCTCTGAGATAATTGTTAAATGGTTTAACATTTAAACCTCTAGCAGTTAAGATGAAATTAAAATTGCAGTGCTTTTATGGGAACTGTAGTAGTTTGGTAAATTTACTTGAAGACTAGGTCATATGACATATGACATATCCATGGTCATAAAGATATAATATATTGTCCTGGGGTGTACATATGTACACCACATGCTAATTTTATGTACTCTGGTTATCAAATACTTTATGACAAGTACCTGTAACAACTGTTAAAGCACTTAATGGTATCCAATTCTACATGTTACCAATCACTTGTCATGTAGCATATGACATGACCTGGTAATAGCATGCCATGAACGTGCTATGAGATCTAGTAGATGATAAAAATCTCTGTCAGATTGTGATGTAGCCTACCATGTCATCAGTAGTGGTAAATGGCACGGTTACTGTCATTGAACATAAACTTTTAATAGCATATGATGTCTGCCATTGTGTGTTTGTGTTTATGACATTATTGTCTCAGGTTTACGACATGGAGTTCTAGTAAAGTGCTACTCGCAATTCACTGGGTGACTCTAGGACTTTTCTCCAGAAAAAAGTTTACTTTTCTTTCCCCAGTGCTCCTAGGATAGGAACTGGAATCAATCAATCAATCAATCAATCAATCAGTGATTGAAATTTATCCTTATATGATTTTTATATGAAGACAAAAGACCTAATGAGTTGCTGAAATATATGGGCTTCCCAAGGACACGGTATTTTAATTTTGTAGATCCCTGCGCTCCTTCTAAATAAGCTTTAGTGCACAGATGTGTTTTATCCAGTTTCAAACTCAAAAGTGTTTACACTGAGAGAAACATGTGGTCTCTTCGTGTTGTAATGTGTGGTCGTGTGGTTGCTCAGTGGTATGTGCTCTTTCCACATTGCTCTCATTCATGCCATACAGGAGAGCTGCAGCCACTGCTGTGCTAGAGGAACAGTCTTAATAGCACTTGTATTCAGAAAGATTGTACAAGATATAAAGCAAAAAAGAAGCCAACTGAATTATCTTTTCATTATTTATAAGATTTACAGTTTCAAAGCATACTTCCTCCTACAGCATTCAAGATACAATCTTATACAAACATAATTTACATGTTGACTGAGGCAGTATGTGCTGATATTGCTTACAGTTTACTGACAGTTTTATTTATTATAGTAAACTGACAGCTTTTAGCTAACCTCTAACTGTTACAAACAGCATATTTATATACTGATCCTAGAGTATACACAACACACAATACGTAATGAAAAATACAAACATACATAGTGTACTAAAAATACCCGAATGATGTAACATATTTGCCTATAATTGTCTAATGTTGAATCAACACAGTGTCACACTAGTAAATTTATAGTAACAATCTGCATGACTCAAATTGGGTAAAATTAGAGGCAGGGTAAATGCTTGTTTATAAAATTAAATTAAAAGTTTTAAAATTAAATGAAATCTAACCATGTAGGCCTCACTTGTTCATCATTGCATGAATGTCTCCTGAAATTAGATTTGTTAATACACCATTGGAACATGAATGCGAGCATTTTTATGTGTTTGATTTATTAATATGCGCCTCTTTGTATACGTGCAGTGTGATAATAGAGCGTGTCCCAAAAGTCTCCATACACAGGGGGCTATGTATGCAGCACCATGTCAGTTGTGCCTTCGTCAGGAGGTGGTTATGGAAGTCCACTTCTCGGGTTGCTCCACAAAACTTCCAGTCTTTTTGAGATTGTTAATAAGTTTGGCAACAGTGTTGTGTATGAAGTGCCCGCCATTTTTCCTGTTGCAACCTTGTGACAGCTTCCCGATCCAGCCATGAGAATGATTTCAATACGTTCTTCTTTTGTCAAAGGCATTCTTAAAGGCTATCTGAAAAAAATATATAATATAAATTATGAAAAATTTTGGAAGACGTTTTTTGCTAAAAAGTGTTCATTTCTCCTATGTATGGAGACTTTTGGAACACCCTGTAGTGAAGTGCCTGTGCTAAATGTGTGTGTTGCCAGTAAATTTATCTGGGTGCAGGGGTAGTGTGTTTGGATGATGCTTGTTTAAATGGTTGTGTGTGGTCTATCAGGTGGCATAATGGAAAATGCACTTTATCACAGTGCATCACATATGGCATGGTATCATCACAGATGTTTATTAGCCCAGCAAATGCCACTGATAGGTTGTGAAATAAATTTGAAACCTGACATAAGGACAAGCATAACCTGTCATTATATAAAGATCATATAAAAATGACAGAAAAGGTCAAATCCTTTCAGCCAGATGGAAATTGTTTGAATATATTCAGTTGCAATCTTTCAGTTGTATTTTTAAAAAATGATGTCGAAAATAAATACCTCGGTTTTATAGGAGATGACAGCGACTATAAAAGAAGTCCAAATCAGTGTGTTTTGAGTAAAAAGAAAGTCTGTGTCAGATATTGGAGTCTGACTGTTCCCACTTATGCCTTGTAAAAAAACACAGCAATGCGGCATGAAAATGAGCCTGTATTCCAGTGGTCCAAGAAAAGCAGCAGGTCGAAGTAAAGAAACAGTGGCACCCTGATGGTTAAGTGTGTGTCTGCCTTTTATGGAAGTAATCTCACACTCTTAAATGTGTGGAGATTCTCAAATAAAAATATATTTATTTTATTTAGTCAGAAATTTGTTTTTCTACTACCCAGGGTTTGTGTGCTACATGTATTTCTTTCAGTGACAGAAGAATTTGCCAAAATAAGTGCAAAATAACATGCTGCCAGCTTTTGTAATAAGTTTTAAAACAATAGCTAGCTGATTGATTATATATACGTTGGAAGTTTGTTGCATTAATATTGTTAGAAAATATATTACACTCACTGGAGTGTAATATCTGCCAGACAGTCTTCATTTAATGTTCAAGTTAAACATCAGAATGGGAGATGTGATCTCAGAATGTGATCTCAGTGACTTTGACCATGGCTTGGTTTAAGTATTTCAGAAACTGCTGATCTCCTGGGATTTTCACACACAGTAGTCTCTAGAGTTTACACAGAATGGTGTGGAAAAACAAAAAACATCCTGTGAGAGGAGGCTCTGCGGGTGCCTTGCTTGATGACAGAGGTCAAAGGAGAAAGATCAGAATGGTTACATGTGAATAGAAAAGCATCTCTGAAAGAACAACACGTTGAATCTTGAGGCAGATTTGCTACAACAGCCACAACAGGTTCCACTCCTGTTAGCCAAGAACAGGAATCTGAGGCTACAGTGGACACAAGTTCACCGAAAAAGACCAAGCAATGTTTTTCCACTCTTCATCTTTCCAGTTGCAGCGAGCCCATCTGGCATCAACAACCATGCCACAGTCACTGAGATCACATTTTTTCCTTATTTTGATGTGCTGCCATATGATTGGCTGATTGGATAATTGCATGAATGAGCAGGTGTAGAGGTGTTCCTATTAAAGTGGCAAGTGAATGTAGCGTTGTATTTATAATATGTCTTTTTTTTATCTCTGTTTTACTGTTTTATACATATACTATATATAAACTATAACTGTTTTTCATGCCCAGGCAGCAGGAAAACTCAACAAACTGGCGAAGGACTCAGTATGTGGTGACAATATCTGCAGATACAGATCTATAAGCAGACTGTCTCCTTTCAGAAGCCGAGATTGATTTCCAAAAGTGACATTAAAGTTCATATTCTGCCTTCTGCAGTATTCATTTCTGTGAAAGGTTTTTGCTACTCTGATGCTAAAAGGCAAAAACAAGAGGTGCTGGCAGCCTTAATCATGTAGCAGTGCCCTCTCTATCTGCTGGAGTTTGTTGTCATGGTAAACACATCTGCTTATGTGAGGGTATTCATCAGCTTTCTGCTATGTGTTGGGCTATTTTTGGCAAGCTAAGGAAGGGAATTAGAGCTCCTCACTGCTGTCCGTGTATAAAGTCTGGCCTTGGCTATTCCACAAGGCAGGCTTGTAAACATTTATTACAATATTAGGCCTGGTTTATGCACTGGAAAAATGAATCAAACATGAGTTACGCAGACCACTTGTCCTGCTCTCAGTCTCTCATGCTGAATTAAGAGTATACCCCTTAGGTAAACACCAGCACTCTTCTTTCCTCTTTGTGTCTCCTTGTACTCTTTCACTTCTGTTTCACACTCTCCTGACATTTCCTTCTTCCACTCCAACTCTACTCTTCATTTCAGATCAGGAACACTTCAGTTGTGCTGCAACGCACATCTTAAATAATCAATCCTTTTATCGTTGCACGTGTGTGCATGGAGTTAACATCCAGTGCTGGTAAAGAAATTGTTAGGTCACAGATCTCTCACTGCCGAGTCTTTGCGGTAAAGATCAGCAACATGTCGCTTTATGGAAGATGGTTTATTTGCAGCGCTACGCCGGCCGTCAGAGAGACAGAGAACAGAGTGTTAGGCTCGTGTCTGGTATATCTCTGCCAACTGGTCTGATGGAAAGAGGTTATATTAGGTACAGGACAAAGCAGTTTGGTATGAAGTAGACAGGCTGGGAAATGTGATGTTAGATGTTGATTCCTCTCAGACAGTGGGGAAACGCCTCCACCAAAAAAGCTGAACTATAGCTCTCAGCTGTGAGACTACACTAGTCCTAGTTATTAAATGTGCTATTTGAAAATAACATTTACATTTATGGCATTTGGCAGACACCCTTATCCAGAGCGACTTACATTTCTCTCACTTATACAACTGAGCAGTTAAGGAGGGTTAAGGGCCTTGCTCAAGGGCCCAGCAGTGGCAGCTTGGCAGTGGTGAGGATTGAACTCATGACCTTCCGATTAGTAGTCCAACGTCTTAACCACTGAGCTACCACTGCCCAGGATCAAATCACCAGGATCAAATCAGAATCTAGCAAAATACACACAAACAGTTCCATGGGGCAGAGCTGACAGAGTCCAGAGTACGAACTGTTGTATATGAGTCTATGACTGCTTGCTTAGAAAAGTGTCTTACTGTTGAAAGTGATTATATCTCTGTCTGAACCGTGACATCACTGCATATGCTAAGCTCTGTATTGCCATAAGCACAAAACATTTAACTTTATAAACATACAATAATTGAAATTTAATAACGACACAGTATTTGTGTAATCCATTCAGACTCTTAGCAGCATGTAACAAAACAAAATCTGTGCATTAGATTGTGACAAAATTAAACATGGTTGATTAAACATTAGCTCTCTGGCCAGGCTTTCACTGGTGTGACTCTCAAGGGGGAATGTCTGAAGCATGGGGCTGTTTATTTCCCATTCTGCTGTTAGTTAGTTGTGCTGTCAGTCATGCAGGCATGTTTTTTAATTCTGCGTTCTCCACAATCAAGTCGCAAGTCTGCCGCTTCCCAAAACTTCCCGATCGCCACATGATTTCTAGTGTATTAAATCAGCGAGGAAATGCTGCATGTGTTGCTTCTTGCTTTCTTCTAATTTTAGAGACCTACACAGAAGGGTGATGTCTGACATGTTTGGTATTAACACCAGTGTATTGTACTTATATTTGGCAGATTTGGCACACTGTAAGCGTTTCAGTCCACCGCTCACCACTCTTCAGCTTTGTAACTTAGTGTGAAACCAAAGTGTTCCCATACAAGAGACCTTAAATTTGTGGGAATTTTCCAGTTCCTGACCGTAGCCATTGCTGTTTTCCCAAGCTAATACACTAGCTGCTTGCCTAACAGCATGCTTAGGAGAAGAATATTTTTAAAACCCCTGTAGCCTCTCCTGATTCGAGATAAAGTGGAAGCTCCTTTTTTTTTTTTTTTTTAGAAGTGGGAATGTGGGTTTGATTACGTTTAAATGTTGCACTTTAAATTGCACCTCATGTAAAGTGAGTTGTATTTTATAACACATAGTACTTTATTATGCAGTCTGTTGAAGATATTGGTCTATACACAGACGTATCGAATTGAGAGCCTCTTATCGAATGATATGATATGATATAATATGCCCTAATAAAAAGTATACCCCTACTAAAAATAGTCTATCTCTATGTGAATTGTGTAGGATATTTCTTTTATTATATATGAACACCATATGCAGGATTTGGACTCTGCTGAAATGAGTCTGAAGCCCTGATGCCAGCTGTAGTACATCTATCTAGATGAGTTTGAAATAGATTGCCCCTTCCCACTAATAAGCTTGAAATTGCAGATGGTATCATATTATGGAGTACGTTATCTCAGGCTGCCTTGTCTTGCTTAATCCCAAACCCCTCGGACTTCCACTCTGTTTCTCCAGTTTAGATTGCACGTCTTCCCTCTCACTGCCATAACAAAGCGAGTATCACACACTGCATCACAAGTCAATCCTCTGGACAGATAAGAAAACCTTATAAATTAGGTTTACAGACCACACAATGCTTTTTGTCCCCATTCCACCTTCTTGTTTTATGTTTTCAGTCTGTAATGTAGCTAACATAAAGCTGTAACTTTAACGATCTTTGATTCGGCTATAAACTTGAGCTTGAATTTGTGGGTTGACTGTAGAGGGGTTTTTTTTAAATCTATTTTTTAAATATATCATTATGCACATGAAATATGGATGCCTGTTTTTACTATCTGTGTGTAAGTATGGAAGAGCTAACTGATCATGCTTCAGCCTGTTAAGGTCTAGTAGAACTATTTTCATGGTTCTGCTTATTTTCCCTAACATTATGCACATCATGGAGTTGACATCGCTGACTGCTTTCTCCCTTAAGTACAGTCCATTTTAAAATGATTTCCAATGGGCCTGAGATTTTTATTTCTATTTATTTCTATTTGTGATTATGTAGAGATTTTTATTAGAGCACTGGTATGCCTTCCCTTTACACTGTTCTTGACTAAACTCAGATAGGTCAATTGGCAACAAAACATGGTTCAAAAATTAATAATTTTCGACAAAAAGAAAATTTTGCATTGTACATGTACTACACATCATGTATAATTCTTTGCCATTAACCAAGTGCTCAGCTATCAATAGTGATTTTTTCTGTTTAAACTTTTGCTTTCATTTACACCTTTTCATGACCCTCTTCTACTCATTGTAGTGTGTATACACAGAGGATCTATAAAAGCTGTCAGTCTACTGAGGAAAAGTTTTAGGTGAGTGTGCTTGGAATTAATGTGATCTTTCAGACAGACTGAGTGAACAAGGGCAGGGCAAATTCCTAGAAAGCTGTTTCCATAATTCCATAGTAAAAGAAGATCCTTGGAGAGAGATGAATGTGCTTCCCACACTTTTGCTAAATTGTACATATAGCCCACAATAGATTGTTGGAAGCCCAACTAGCAGATTTCAAATAATGATGGGGGAAATGTGAAGGACGGAAGTGCAAGCAAACCAGTAGCGCTTTCCCTTTCTTCCTCTTATTTTTCTCTCTTCCTTTCTGTATCTTTTCCTTCTGTCTGTTTCCCCCTCTCTCTCATGCTAAATCGAATGAAGGATTTGGAGACACACAGCAGCTCACATAATCCACAGAAGGAGAAACAGTCCAATCCTTAACCCTATTTATGTTTCTGCCACTGAAGCCTCTTAATATTCACTTTTTAAGCAAGACTAATGTGTTCGATTAAAATTTGTGCTGCCGATACTCAGTCTCTCCCAGCAAATTTCAAATGTTCACACTGTAGGCCAGAGAGAAAAAAAAATGTGTTATGTTTAGACTGGATAGTACAGCGTGTTTATAACAGTTCTGCATTGTATTGGAAAATTTGACATTTCAGGTAACAGTCATTTATAAGCGACTTTAGAACAGCGTTTCCTCAGAATGAAGCTTGGTTGTGTAGAATAGACCCACTACAAACAGTGCATTGAGTAAGAGAGCAGCAATATGGCACCAATTCTGCTGTCTGCTTGCTCCACTGAAAAGCTCTAGCACATTTCCTTTCGGAATCCTGGAACATTAGCGACTTTGGAGTGGATGAAGGGTTTCAAGGCAAACTTCATGTCCAATTTCACGACAGGAATCGTCTCCGGTTTGCTCATTTATAAACAAAAGCATTTATAGTGATTTTTGGAATAGAAGTGCAGCACCACAGAGAGACAAAATTTAGTATATCAGGAAAAGAGCGAATAGCCATATAATCTTTCATTCTCATATTCTGCCCCAGTGAACACATTGCATCCAGGAAGAGCACTGACTGTGCTACACACAGCCCTTGCAGTGTGTATGTGTGTGTATATATATATATATATATATATATATATATATATATATATATATATATATATACAGACAGGTCCATAAATATTGGGACATCGACACAATTCTAACATTTTTGGCTCTATACACCACCACAATGGATTTCAAATG
>CM075009.1:19871777-19890818 GCA_037576675.1 Pangasius sanitwongsei | reverse complement strand
CAGGCAGGAGGCGAAGAGGAAGGCCAAAGAGGAGGTATATGGATGTAATAAATGAGGATATGAAGCTAGTGGGTGCAGGTGTTGAGGATACAGAAGATAGGGATAGGTGGAGAGTGATGATTCACTGTGGCAACCTCTGAAGGGAAAAGCCGAAAGAAGAAGAAGAAGAAGATTTGCTATAAAACAAGATCTGGGCTGCTCCAGAGTACTTTTAAACTAGCCAACCTGGCAACCATGTCATTAACCATCCTGTCTCCTCCTCAACTAGACTGAGACATTAGGCAGCATGACTCCTGCCCCAGTGGGCTTCTATTAGCCCTTGTTGCAGTTTCTCTTTTTTGACCACTTATTTAAAATGTTTGCATTTGTGAATTATTAATATTTGTTGAGTGGCTGATATAAATGGTGAGCGTTGTTCCACCTGCCCCTGTGGTTGAGCCACCACTGCTTCTATCTCTATGAAGAAAAGTATAAGATTTAGAAATGAAGAATATGCTGGAAAGGTTTCAATTCATCTATGCACTGTCGATGAATAGTGGAACTGCACAGGAACCATCACAAACTGCCTCAATTCCAGTTGTTCCTGCTCTTTTTGTTGTGGAGGATGTCACTGAGGGAGTTCAGCAAAACAAGTCATCATGCTGTGTTGTATGGTCCCAAGACAGTATTCTGGTCTACTACTGAATTAACTGTTGTTATTCATCCTCTGTGGGGCAAAGATGACCATGATTTCTTTAGGTTAGAGAGCTGGCTAAAATGAGCCCTGAAAAACTGGAAAGGTCGAAGTCATGACTTGCTTCATCAATATGTACTCTAAATGTATTTGTAATTTGTTTTACTGTCATATACAGTAACTCCAATATCCTCTGAGAACACAAAACAAAAATTTACAGCTGATAACAGACAATAACTGATATGAACAGTAACTTTTGCAGCACCATAAAGCAATAGGCATTTAGGAATACTCCACAACACCACCTGTTTGACAGTGTCAGACTTCATACTTAAATGAAACAGAAACACTATGACCTAAGTGCACTCACCCGCTTTCTCTCTGGAACATTCAGATCTGAAAATGTGGATCTGCTTACAAAAGGATAAACTTTTCTCTCTCAAGAGAAATTAGAGTGACTCTCATCTCATTTGAGATTTGATGAGTCAGTGAATGACACCCCCTGTTAAAATTGCGGGGTTTTATGATGTAAAAAATGAAACCAAGATAAATCACGTGACATAGCAACCAACAAGGGTTGTACAATAACCTGGTTGCATAAGTGATCACACGCTTTTATAATGGGGCATATGACTATCCTCAGACTGTGGTCTGCAAAGATCATACAAAGCATGTCAAAAGGTATTGATCAGGAGAGGGGTACAAAAGAATTTCCTTGACATTAGATGTACCATGGAGCACCATGAAGGCTTTCATCAACAAGTGGAGAAAACAACACACCACAGTGACATTACCAAGAACAGGACATCCCTCCAAAATAGATTAAAGGACGAGAAGAAAACTTACCAGGGAGGCTGCCACGATACCTTCAGCAACATTAAAGGAGCTCTCTGCATGTGACAACAATCACTCATATTCTTCATATGTCTGGGCTATGGGGTAGGGTGGCTAGATGGAAGCCCATTCTCATCCAAGCTAGCCTAAATTTTGCCAAAATATGTTGCAAAATGTGTTATGTTCTGGTGAGACCAATGTAGAACTTGTTGTGCATAATTCTAAAAGATATGTTTGGTTTGAAAAAAAGACAACTTATCACCCAAAGAATATGATACCCACAGTGAAGCATGGTGGTGGCAGCAGGCTTTGGGCCTGCTTCTGTTTAGCTGGGACTGGGGCTGTAGTCAAGATAGAGGTAGTCATTGATAGCTCCAAATACCAATCTATTTTGGCACAAATCTGCAGGCTTCTGTTAGACAGCTGATGATGATGAAAAAATAGTTTGACCTTCCAGCATGATAACAACCCAAAGAAAAAAGTGCAGTATTACAAGCAAAAAGTGCTTTAAAAGAATAATAGTTATGGGATGTACACACTTATGCAACCAGGTTATTGTAAGTTATTTTTCTTTACTATCTACTCTTTACTGTTTCTTTTACTATTTATTTTATTTTTCTTAAACATTTCTATTTGTTTTTCATTAGAATTTTGTTGGTTGCTATATCACACTAAATGTGGAAATAGATCTGACAAGACTTTTTTATATACTGTATGTTTTTGTGATTTTTGTCAATCAAACCTATCAAAAAGTCACTCTATGTATTTTATAACTATACCAAAGGTTTTTTGGTGGCTGGGTTTTAAAAACATTGACGCTTGGTGTATGGTGTTTTGCATGTAGTGCCTTTGTAATTTGTTTGAAATCGCTGAAAATGTATAATGAGGTCTGGTATCTCAGTTAAGAAGAACTGTTACCATTCTTAACATTCTCACTGACCACTGCACAACTCTAGATGTCTTTATTTACACATCTTGCCATGTCTTGCCATGATTAAACAGAGAAAAGAGGAGGGCAGAGCTAATTGACACCTTTAGTAATATTGTGCAGTTTGCACATTGTGCAATAGGTGACACACATCTCCTCTAACAAACCCAGGGCTTGTGGCAGTTATTTGAGTATATGAGTCATTCACGGGAAATTATTTCAAAGATGAGGATTTTCAAGGCTGTATACTGTGTAATCTGCTGCCATGGCCTACAGGCAACCTACCCAGGAACCTATCATCTTCACATAGTTTTAGATCGGAGGTGCGAGCACTTTTGCGGAAAGTCTGTGAGCATATAAATGACTCCCTGCTGTTATTTCCACATCTTACTTCCACCATTTTAAAGTTCGCTGTTTAATCAATGAAATGCATCACATTTATAGTTCTAATTTTGTAACTGCCTGCTACAACAGATATTTTTCCTAGGGGGAGAACTGCTGGAGCACAAAGATTGTAGACGGTAAGTAAACATTTTATTTAAGCCTTCATCTTTAGATAAATCAGCTCGATCCACACACATCAACTCTGTTATGTAATAGATGTTTTCACGTGTTTTTAATGTGTGGTGTAACCTGTCAATATTTAGAATCAGACCTAGATGTTATTGAATTGTCAGCAGGTTTTGTCATCAGATTTATAACATGCAGGTGTTATTTTTATAGCCTGGACTCTCCTCCTGCTCTTGTTTTAAGATGCACAGGATAAAACCCCTGAGGAATGATAATCTGCAGAAGAACCCCTCAGGCCTGAACTTGCTAAGGGTTTTGGCATTCATCTGAGAGAGAAAAGACATTTTTGACAACTAAATTGCTTCTTCTTTTTCTGCCAATCATAAACACTTCCCTCCGCTGGTCCAGAGGACCCTCACAGGTCAGCTGGTTAAAAATGTTCTCCTTGGATTGCTCTGAAGTACTGTTCTAACCCGGTTTATTTATATTTCTAACCTGGTCTATTTATATTTCTTGTTTGTTTGGTTTTTTTTAAATACTTTTGTATACTTTCCAGGAATTTGAACAGATTTCCAGTATAGTTAATTCTGCAATGATTATAGATTTTATTTTATAAATATATTTATTAAATAAATCAATCAATCAATATCTTGTTGAATCTTTTACGCTTTTATATGTAAAGCACTGTGAGATTTTGAATACATTTTTGATTAACAACAACAACAATCATCATCATCATCTTTAAAAAATCATCTTCAACATCTTCATTGTGCTTTACATGAAATATTAAAGATCAGTCATAAAACAGTCCACATTCATAAACAATACGTATAAGTATAAAATGACAAGAACTTGAAAATAACTGAATACCAAAATCACAATGAAGATAAATGGTAAAGGACAGTAGTACAACAGGTAATAAATAACAACATTAATAAAACAATCCACAATTAATAAAACAATCAGAAGGTATTAACGAAAATCTCAGTGGATTTATTACAGTCACACATGGTATGCTTAATGACAGGAACTATGCCTAGGCCAGGTTAAACAGGCAGGTCTTTATTCTGGATTTAAAAGAAGTTGTGTTCTTAATATCCTCTGGAAAGTATTCCAATGTTAAGGGCCAGTATAACACCAGCTGAGCTGCAGCTGATCCTAGGAATTAATAGTAAACCTGCCTCACCTGAGCAAAGTGCTCGAGATGGGTTATTTCAGAAGATCAGAAGAAGTGAGAAATGCCAGAGCTAAACCATTTAATACTTTACAAGTCATAAGCAAAACTTTGTAGCCTTAACAGGCAGGCAGACAGCGTAAACTGAATAAAACTGGAGTAATGTGATTCTACTTCTTCTCATTATTATTATTATTATTATTATTATTATTATTATTATTATTATTATATGTAGTTTCTAATACTCTGTATTTACATTTTTGCAATACTGAAAAAAGGAATAATGACCTACTATTCTACACAATGTTGTACGTTGTGTGCAGAAAGAAAGCTCTCGTCTGCCCTCTGCTGTTTCATTCTGTAATTACAG
The DNA here is from genome assembly GCA_037576675.1 of Pangasius sanitwongsei. Lineage (NCBI taxonomy): Eukaryota > Metazoa > Chordata > Actinopteri > Siluriformes > Pangasiidae > Pangasius > Pangasius sanitwongsei. The sequence goes on along the minus strand of CM075009.1, from coordinate 19,886,329 downwards.
CTTTCAAAATGTGATTAATCAATCAACAGTAAACATTTCTCGCCTTGTATATCCGCTAATAATAACGTGTCAAGTCTGTAATATATCGTAGGAAGTTGTAATGGTTGTGTAAGATGAGTTAGATGAGTCTGAGAGTGCTGACATGACTGTTATGGCTGATTGGGTGTGAATTAGAAAGGACTAACCGTAACCCTGGCAGCATGACTTAATTTTAAATCTATTCTGATGTCGAAAGGTTGTTAACAACAAGTGCAGCAAAATATGAATATGTTTTATAATATGCTTCATAGTTGGTTTGACTAGTTTAAACGTATTTAGAATCGAATCGAATCGAATAGAATAGAATAGAATAGAATACGTCCTCAAAAAAGCTGCTAAGATTCCTCTTTTCAAGCTGCTAAACATATTTTACATATTTTACATATAACATCTATATTTTGTCTAATAGATTCTATTCTATCCTATTCTATTTTTCTATTTTATTCATTATATTCTGATTTTATTATATTCTGCATATATTCTATGAATGATAGAATAGAATAGAATAGAATAGAATAGAATAGAATAGAATAGAATAGAACCTTGTGATGGACTGCAATCCCATCCTGGGGGTATTCCCACATTATGTCCTGTGTTCTCTGTATCCACAGTAGCCCTGACCCTGAGGATAAAATGGTCACTGAAAGTGAGTGAGTGAATGAGAATGGACTATACTAGAATAGAATAGAATAGAATAGAATAGAATAGAATAGAATAGAATAGAATAGAATAGAATAGAATAGAACGCAACAGAGGGCCGGTACGCTAGGGGGCAGTGTGCGCCTCTGACTGGGGGAAAAGAGTCGCAGATGTAAAACCGGGTGACCGGAAGTGAGTCAGTCAGGTGATCTTTTCAAGCCCGAGTAAAACATTTTCAACGCTTTTGCAGCGTTTAAGGGCATATTAAAACAGTAAGTACTTCGCGTTAATTATTTTATCATTGACATACGGAAAAGTATTTTTTTTCCTTCATAATAGATAAATAAATAAAAATTATGCATGAAGGCATAGTTATGATTTGCATTTACAAAATGTTTACCCTTTTTTCGGTTCGCCATTTTTTTCCTCTATTAGCATGCTAGGCTTGACTAGCCAGTTGAAAAATTTAGCATTGTGGCAGTGCCACATTTTGCATAGTAATGCATAACAAACCACTTTGTTAATAAGTTAATAATTGTGTAATTACATGAGCGCCAACCTTTAGTTAGATGCAATCAGTCTGCTAGCTAACGTGGTCATTGTCTGGTTTAACAGTCCACTCAGTAAGCTAGCCTAGGCCTTTCTCTAACATGTCAGACTCGGCTCTGAGAGAGCTGGCTTCTGCTTGAACTGTTCCACTCTTCCATTTTTATCTGTGGAGATTTATACAAACATGTGGCAGCTTATACATTTATTCAAGTTTATTCAGCTTTCTTCACATGCAGCAGCAGCTGTCCCTGGCTGAAGGCCAGAATTTCACACTCGCAGCACATGAATCTCTCTTCACATCCTACAGCTTTACAGCTAAAAACATCTCTAACACACACCCACGCAAAACATTAACCTCCTCTGTCTTTTTACTTCCATCTCACATTTCTGTTCCTCACCAGAATTGTTCCATTCTTAACAACAAAACTCAGAGTGCAGTGGTTTTCAGGTGGATCTCTCTGCGCTCGGGCTGAACTGGCATCCCAGCTGATTGACATGAATTTCCAGCTGCAGAAAGAGAACAGTGCAGTAAACACCATGCTGGAAAGAAATGTTAGATATCACGTTAGCTGTGTTGGCTTTTCTCAGCAGCTACAGCTGACATACCAGTGAGGATAATCTGCGTTTAAAGGTGCTATAGTCGTTTTTTTTTTTTTTTTAAGCTCTTGCTAGTACAAAACGTGTAAAATTATGTAGAAAAAGCACAATTAGTTTGCTCTCAGGTTCTGAATATTTATATTTAGATTAGCCTCTTGTCAGTCATTATATAGACACACCTCCAACACCCCTTCACATCCTCATAAATCATTATGAGGAGAATTTTGCATGTTTGTAGAGTTGTAACTTGGCTTTCAAGCAATTGAGTAGGAGTTGAGTGTGCTTAAAAGTGATGCCAATCCTGATATTATGATGGTAACTCTAGTTAGTGTACTAATTCCAGTTAAACCACTATAATTTTGAGGGCGGAGCTTTGTGTACATGGGTGGAAATGGGGGTGGGATCAATGAGAAAAAATTCTGATCTTATTCAGCTCCACCCACTTAACTGCTAGAGACCTATTTTTCACAATCTTACCTAATGGACCTTTAAGATGGAACTGTGTCCTTTACATGTGTCGTAAGAAACTGCTGGATGTTATTTTACTGCCAAACGTCAAGAGCACAACAGTTTTAAGTCAAGCTTTTAGATAACGTTCCTGGTGATGCGCTGGATTCAACAAAATCAGTGCCTTAAATGACAAAGTTTCTTGTTCTCCTGTAGTCCTCTATCAAAATAAAATGAAATATCTTGCTATTTTTTGACTGTCACAATGCACATGAGTGAAGAAAAACTAAAATTGACCAATAATATGAAGTCATACTTCATCTCCAACGCTAAGTTTGTTTCACTTGGTAATACATTACGGAAGAAAGTGCGTTATGATGTCAGTGTCAGGTTGTCTCCTGTTTTTCCTCTTACATGCATTTCCTCAACTTTTTCCTGTAATAGTCATTTCTTTTCTCCTTTTCCAGCGGATTTTCGGTGTAATGATATATATATATTTTTTTTTAATTCAATGAATCTGCCTCCCTGTTCTGCCCATGTACACAAAACCACACCCCCAGAATCTACAATTCCATTCATGTTACCTGTCAATTCAGAAGGCTCTGTCATTTGCACTAGTAGTTACGCTGCATTCGACTTGCATTGTAAGAGGTAATTTACAGGTGAGAATGACGTCATTTTTGACCTCAGCACGTTTGACTTCAAAGTAGGGGGAAAAAATGGACACCTCCATGTTTGTCTTTTGTTTGCAGCAAGCAAGCCAGCTAAATGATGAGTGATTTTCCTCCTCCAACAGTGAACCGTATAGTCAATGGTTTAGATTTAACAAGCAAATAAAGCAGTATTTCTCAAACATTTTGTAGCCAAGGACCCCTTTAACACTTTCTTTGGCTTTTCCTGGTCGGAGGTTGGGAATTACAAGTTGTGACCTTGAGTCGAATGCAGCATTCCAGAGACTGACTAGATAGCTTAACCTTGTCATCTTCCCCCTTGAAACCACCAGCAACAACATGATGCTTGCCAACGAAAGAGTTACCAGCCCCTTTCAGCAGTAGAATCATGCCAGAAAAGCATTGCTAGCGTAAAGAAATAAGGAACAGAACTGCTCAGAAACATTTAGGCTTAACTGCCTAAGATAAACCAGTTACTGAAGACGAAGGAATGAACGGAATGCTAGTGCATATTTAGTGAATGTACAATAGGTTGTGTGTTCATCGCTGTTTCACTTTCTTTTTGTCTGATACTCTGTTGCAATTTTTTTGGTCCTTTGGAAGCATTTTAACTTACCTGAACTTGTTCACCGAACACCTCTCGCCAAAATCACGCCGGTGGAGTGAAATCTGCAGGTAGCCAGTAACACACAGTTTGTCACACATTCAAGTGTTGTGGAAAATGCGTAACTCTCACTTCAATTAATGAACATTATGAACTTCATTTCCCGGTGGATGAGATCCAGTCGCTCAGCCAATTTGCCCAAAGCCATGTCTTCAGTATAGTTTTTCTGCAGCTAGACGAAGAAGCTGAATTCTGTGATTTTTGTTCTTGCAATTTATCCTGTTCAGTTGCTACTTAGTTAAAAGAAGTTTGTTCAGAAGAATTCTAAAAAAAAATCCCCCAATATGAAAGCTGTTCTTTTATTATTATATTTAAGGCATGCATTAGTTCATTAACTTTCTCTGGGTGAAGAAACCTAATTGGATTTTGATCTAGTGAAGTAATTCCATGTGCTTCTTTCACATGCTGTTTCTAAATCACCTGCTTAGGGATTATGTGCAATATCACAGACTCTCTTGTTCAAATAAAAGGACACCCCTCCTGGAGTCAAAGCATGTAAAGCAGTTTACATTGTTCTGTCTTCTCCTGACACATTTCTACTCAGTTGAAGTCGATTGTCATTCCTGTGATTCTAATATTAAAAAAAAAATTTAAGCTGGTTCGTGCCTCCATGGTTTTCCTGTCCTGGCTGTGATATGCAATGCTTTCTTTCATTCCTGGTCATTTTAAGGATGTACATAGTTCTGTATCTTAACAGTTCTCTATAATGATCTTTTGCTCAACTCTGTCATAAAATCCATATAGCCTTTTCTGTAAATCTTGATATTTTGGGGCATGTTGCAATGTATTGTATTGTCAGTTGTTACTTCTTTTCACTGTCTAAATTTCACTGACTTGCTTAGCTGTGGCACTGCTAACAATTAGAATAGAATAGAAATCATTGCTCCATTGTCTTTCTGCAGACCTGTTTCATTCTGTCATAGAAGAGGATCTGTCCATTCTCACCGTTGGCTTATCTTTGACATTTGGAATCATATCCACGGACCGTCCTTTTTGGGACAATTCAATCAGCTACATCGTTCTTTACTTTTATTGCCTGTCTGAGGTTGTGTTGCCTCTCCCTGTCATTTTGAAGCCATGTCTCAGAAGCTGACGCCAGACAGTGCTCAGAAAGGCTTTGCCGTAGGCCGGGGGCTCTTGGCCGCTGCCGAGACTCTGAACTTTAGCATGGGCGAGTCTCGGCCTGATCCCTATGGCTCCTCGTCCCAGCAGCATGGAGGATTGATGGGATTGGGTGGAGTAGACAGCCAGGATTCCCAACTGGCCCCCCGTCGTGTGGGCAACCCTCTCAGCAATACCATGAAGCTTTTTGCCAGCCTCGGTCTCTCTCCCAATGACTTGGACGCGCTGGCCCAGGTGCCTGAAGAAAACATCAGTGTGGAAACACTACCACATCTTATCATGCAGCTGAAGAACCGAAAGGCTGAGGCCAGTCGACATCTGACCAGTGACCTGCTATCTCAGTCACTTTCCCCAGACCCCTCTTACAGAGGAGGTCGAGATGAGTGGAGAGATGTGCAGGGAGGAAGACTGGACCGTTCCGCAGCTTCCGCAAGTCAGAGCCGCAATTCTCAGGCTGATTTTGGCTACAGTTCTACTCAAGATTTATCCTCTCGCAGCTATGATATGGTCGATTATGGGAGTGGTGGTAGCAGTCGGGATCGCCAGTATTCCGAGCTTTCCACTGACCGCTATCGTGGCTTAGGCACGACCTCATCTTCAACGTCTGATGATCTCTTTATGCAGCGACGGATGGGATCCCCATCTCAGGGCAAAATTCAGGATTTCTTGGGTGTCATGCCGCACATGTTTCCCCATGTGTGCTCCCTTTGTGACTTTGATGTGCATTCTTCCATGGTGAGTAGTTCAGAACAGTTTCTTTTACACATCAACTTTTTTCCCCTTCTGAACATATCAGCCACGTGATGGAGAACACCTGTGTCCAAAACCGTTTGTTCAGTTTGCTCATCAGTACATCTTGGTGTTTGTCCAGTGTGTTTAGTGTGTGGTCCCCATTTAGTGCTTATAGCAGTCCATATTCACTACAGATCTTTGCTACAATTATTAAAGTAATTGTAAATATTGCATTTAAAAATATTTAGTAATGGGATAGATGTTATCAGATATCTACTTTAATTTAAATCCATTGTCTTGTTTGGGAGGTCAACATATATCAGGGCACATTCTTAAGCATTTCTTACTGTTAATTTAGAGAAAATTTTATTTAATTTCTCTCAGCTAGACAGCATTACATTTCAATTTCAATTTTTGGTGTCTTTGCAGGAATGGACTCAGCACACAACTGGGATGCGGCATGCAGAAAACCGGAGGGTCCTTCTGCAATTGTATGTCCGCCACAGTGTCCTTAAGTTTCATTTGCCTTTAATTTGTATGTTGTTTTTAAGTTATGACTGAGTGATTAAATGATGGAGCTGAGTATAGCTGTCTGCTACTGATACCATTATACATTAAGCTTCCTGGACAAAAAAAATTAGTCTCATGTCAGTTCTTGCCTACTATTTGGTTACGCGTCCCCTCGCCAATCGTGTCAGGTAAAGATTCCACCAGTACCTTGACATGGTCCATGCCAATTTTAGGTCATGCTTCTCTTGACTGGGTGCAATTCTGCTGAATTCCTGGGTGACATTTGGTGTTTCAGCTGCAGTTCCAAGTAATACCACATGAGATTGATGTTTGGCGATTGGCAGACCAAAGTGCCTCTGTGTTTCATTACCCTTCGTAAGAAAAAGTCACACATAAATTTAGCCCTATACACACTACAGTCTTCCTGGAGCTTGGGAGTTTGAATGTTCTGCTTGGACATGAAGCAAAAGCCCAAATCTCAGAGTCTGGCCAACAAACAGACCATTGGCTTTTATGCTAAGTTACAATTCTCCTTTTGCACAGCCTGTTGATGTTGTACAACAAGGCACTTCTATTGGTGAATGTGACACTTTTTTTTTTTTTTTTGTCCGGGGAGCTTATGATTTGTATTATGCATACAATTATACATTATTATTCTTCCGTCGTACAAATATTTATCTTCCATCATTGAAAGCAACTCATGGTTTTTTTCTTTTCTGTTTTTATAGGTATCCAGATTGGGACCCTCAAATGCCCTCTGGCCGAATGTATGTAATTCATAAGTTTATATATATATATATATATATAGGTGACAAATTAAAGGAAAAAAACTGTGGCCCTCTTATGTTGGTGGCATGGTTTTGATTCACATTTAAAGGGAACCATCACTTCAAATCAATACAGTTTTTCTTACTAAAAACCTTTGATGAGAAGTGATCTTGTGATGAAACATTTCTATCCCGATGGGCATGATCTCTTTCAGGATGACCCTGCCCCCATCCACAGGCCGTAAGGGCTCACTAAATGATTTGATAAGTATGAATATTATGTTATGTTATGGCCACTTGATCATCTATGGGAGACTTTTTGTGTTACACAGCACTCTACATTACCATCGTAAAAAAAAAAAAAAAAAATTTTAAGACACCAACTGAGGGAATAGCTTTAAGAAGAGCAGTGTTCGTTCTTCCAGTACACTTTTAGAGACATATAGAATCAGTGCCTAGATGTATTGAAGCTATTCTGTATACTTTACTCAGGCACGTCATGGTGTTTTTCCTTTCATTTGTCACCAGTCAGTATAGGTACTACCAAAAATATTTTCAGTACAGAGCTTTTTTCCAATGTTCAGAGCATTTACGTTGTCTCTCTCAGGTCAGATTCTCTCTCTCTGAGCTCAAAGAGTCGATCAGATGGACTACTGGGTGCTGCTCCATCTTCTATGAGGCAGCGAACAAGCATGAATTCAGGCTGGGGTAATTAGTCTGTATACAGTTTTGGTTTTGTTGTTTATTACTGGTTTTATTTAATTAAAAAAGTATTTACTATACTACACGTAATCATGTTATGACCCTATAAGTCTGTTCAGGAATTTATTTTTCAGTATATTTTTTAAGTACCGCCTGTCATAGTATTGTATTTTTTTTTCTGTGTGCGCGCAAAGGATTGAAGTGTGTGACATGATTGGTCACAGAAAATTGACATCATTCATCCAGAAATGAATTATATGTATAGATGAGATGCATATGGATCCTGACTGATGTTTTTTATTCTGTTGGTGTTGGGTAAATTCAAAGCTCTGACTAAGAATTTCTCTTTTTTAAGGATCTACTTCAAGCATGAGTATGTCAAACAAAACATCGTCATATTCTGTGACACCAAAGGTAATAATGCTGTACAAATTGCTGTTGAGATAAAACAATCAAGCTTCACTTTAGACATTATCAAATAGTTATTATTACTTTGTGCTGCTTGTATTAAGATAACATTGTTTTATTTACAACCTTTTATTTTTTTCCCCCTATCTTTGTATTTCAGATCCGAAGCAGGGTGGTGGTGGTTAAATACGATGAGAAGCCAAAGTTATCTGCTCTGTTTGCTTTAGCCAGTCGTTTTGGTGCCATTCGTGAACACCTTGTACTCAAGAATAAGGTAACACACGCCATATCACTTCTCCCAGTTTTTACACTTCACTTTGAATCACTGGCTTTATCTACGTTATGTTGTTTGATTTAAGTAACTCGTCGGTATTTGACCCATGACTAAAATTAACATACAGAGCAAGCAACTGTGTCACAAACACAGTGACCAATCAACATGCAGCAGTACTGACACAAAGGCTGCCTACCAACATGCAGTGCATACTATATGAACCAACGCCTGATGGTGCACTATTTCACATCCAGTAGGCTGTCCTGTGATTTGGGATTATAGATATAGTTCTCTAGTGAGCCTACAGTAAGCGCAAGCTCAAAATTACGAGAGAAAAGAGCCTGGACAAATATTGCCTTAAATCTGCAAATAAAATATTCAGATGATCCGTAATCTCTTTGTGTGTTCATTTTCAGTGATCCTACAACTGCTCTGTCACCATCGTATGCTCACAGAGCAGCGCAACAGTGTGTTAGCACACATCAGTTGCACATAGATTAATTCGTCTTGTGGTTTAATGACATGAGATTATGAGTCAGCATATTCCTGCAAGACTGAGTTTAAAGAAGATATCTGCTTGTATTGATTTGGAAAATGTCTTCTTTTGTTACTGTTGAACAGGCTTTTAGTTAGGTAATTTACCGTTATACTCGCATCAGCTAATGAATATTAATGAAGGCTGGTGTATGCTGGTGTGTACTTATAAATATTAATGACTCAGTTATTAACAAAGCCAGTAAAAAAAATGCCAGAAGTATATCCCCCCACCACACCAAAAAAAAAAAAAAAAAAAGTACATGAGCCAATTGCCATAAATCTGGAATGATTGACAGTTGCCTAGGTGTATTGGACTCTTCTCATTTGGCTGGTGCTCTAATCTAATCTTGACTCAGTGTTTCCACTTGAGAGGCCGAAAGCTGCCTTGTCTGTTGAGATGCAGATACTAAAATAGTCCCCATGCATGCTTTCTAATTAATTGCCAGACATAGCTTTTTTTTTTATAGAATGGGAAGAAAGTACGTAAGCTCTTCTAGTGCCTGCTTTTTCCTCATAGTTGCCTGGTAGTTATCGTAAAAACGCCCATTTATACATGGCAGTATCGCAGTATCAACCATAGACATATGATTTGTGAAAAACATGTTCAGTTGAATCCTGTGAGATTTTTTTTCCATAGATATCCAGGAATAAATATATGTTTATTTAAATTAGAGTAAAATTTCTCTCTTGGTGGTCATTTTGAAAGTTATTGTCATTAAAGAATTAAATAAAGTATGCAGTCTTTTAGAATTATGAATATTATATTTTTGCTATGTTTGCTTCAACATTGGCACTGTTGTTTCTCTGGTAGGCCTTTCTGGAACTTGCGACACACGAGGAAGCTCTTGCAATGACCAATCACTACCAGAATAAGCCTGCCACTTTGCATGGGAGAGAAGTGAAGATTTACTTGTCTAAGGAGCTGCTGGTGATTGAAGTAAGACCACAATCTGAACTAGTTAAAGGGAAAAAAATTCATTATCAAAATTCATTTGATAATACTTGAAATACAGTAACTGAGCGCAGACATTGTATTTCAGTAGCTGTAGGCATGCAGTCTGTTACATGTTTAATTAGAATTTTGTTTGCGTTTGAATGTAATATAGACAGTGAAGCTTAATCTTTAAAGCAATAACATGTCTAAAATTATAATAAGGAAATTAATTGTATAGGGATGACCCAAAAAACAATGTGAAGACAACATTCTTGGAAAAATTTTGACTGTAAATGCAAAACATGTTTCACCTTAGAAAAATGACAGACCAGATAGAGAGAACAGAAATCGAGATTCCGGTCCAGTGGTGTTCTTTTCCAATTTGCCAAGAGAGACTGAGAAGAAGGCGGAGTTGCTCACAGTAGCCCGCAGATTTGGCACCGTTGTGAACCATCTTTTTTTGAATGATCAGGTAAAATTTACAATGAGTCCCATCTCCTAATGGTCAGTGTTTTAGGCTTCAGTGTAATGTTTCATTTTGTCAGGCTTCCGTCAATGTACACTGAAATTTTTAATTTCCTTGTCACAGGCATTTGTGCAAATGAGCAACTCAGAGGATGCAGAGATGTTAGTCAAGTACTACACTATCCATCCACTGACTATTAGTCGTAGGACCATCCATATGAACATCTGCACCAAGTACAAGACCTTAACGTGAGTAACATATCTGTTTAAAGTAGCCATGTCTGTAACAAATCAGTTGAGAAATCAGACAAAAATAGCCTAAAATCTGGAATGTGTTCTAGGGTCATACCTGGTAAAGGAGAACAGTTAAAAGAGGAGCCGGAAGAATCTGGTCAGAAGAACAGCAGCAGCAGAACAAGTTCCAAAAGCTCATCCAAGCCTCAGAGAAGCTCAAGCTCCAGAGCCAAAGAGAGCTCGTCCGAGAAGGCACAGGAGTCGAAGTCTAAGGAGGGGGAAGAGGAGGTCCGGGCTGAAGCAGGCTCTGGTGATGAAGGCCAGGGTGTTGTGGAAGCTCATGATGAAGAGGAAGAGGCCCTTGGTGAAGACCAGGTGACAGAGGAATCTGTGACCGCACAGCCAGATCAGGAAGCTGCGATGGAGTTTGAGGATTCGGCTATGGAACCAGAAGAAGAAGAAGAAAATGCGCATGATGGTGAGGACACAGAGATTCCAGAAGAGGAAGCATTTGAACAGGAGCATCAGACAGAGCAACCAGTTGAGCATGAGGAAGATCAGAAGCAGGAAGACAACACGGAACTCAAAGAAACAGATGGGCAGGATGATGTGGAGCACGACGAGGGCGCTGCAGATGATTCTGTCGAGCAGGTGAGTCAAAAGATCAGTTAAATTGTATGTTATCAAGAAAACCATGTTAAACATTGTTCCAGCTAGAATCAGCTGTGCAGCGTGCTTAAGTCTAAATTCAATCTCATCACAACGTTTCTGGATCCGCAACTGGGCACAGCTCTCCATCAACAAATCACGATTCACCTCGTGGCCAGTCAGTGCACAAAGTATGTCTGCATGCGCCAGCCGACACGTCTCTGTATATGATGTTTACCCATTATCCCCCTCTCTGCATCATGACGCAAATACTCATTAATGCAGAAGTATAAACCAGGCCTTAGACACACTGCTCTGCACCTATCACAGCTCACACAACACATTGTTGAGCCTTCCTGTTTGTCGTCAGATTTCTTAACAGAAGTCATGTATGTCTCCATCTGTGTGATAATAGGAGGTACCTGAAGAATCTGATTTCCCTGAGGACTTGGATGAGTTTGTCACTCTGGATGAGCTGGCGGAGGAGGATGAGGGTGAACGGCATGACTCGAGATCTAGAGAGAGAGCTTCTTCAGGTTCTGCTTCTAAATGTTTCGTTTGCCTAGCAGAATTCAGTAGTAGAAATAGATTATTCTGGCTAATTAATGTTTTCAACAGGAAATGTGTGGTGGTTAACGTTTGGTGCCAAATAAGTTGCCTGTCTGCAGAGTGTTGTAGATTCTGTTCTACCTGTCTGTCTGCAGAGTGTTATATGTTAACTGATTATGTATTATTAGCAAAACAGTCTGGGGTTATGAATATGAATATATAAAACATTGTAATATTGATGAGAGCTGTTTCCAAATCTAAAAGTAAATTTTCTCATCTGCTTTTAGGTAGATCCAGGGAGAGTGGAGTAAGTATTCAGTTTTTAACAATAACTTCAAGTGTTTGAAGTTATTCAAGCTTATTTGACTTTCTTCAACATTGTGTTAGACTGTTGTCTTAAGAGAATCATGATAATCTGTGTTTTACATTTGAATGTTTAAAGTAGTTTGGTCAAAAATAACATTTATACTTGTTTTACCACTTATCTTAAGTTTAGGCGATAAGTAAAGTCATGTCTAGTGTCCAAGTCTCCTTCTTTCGTTATACAATAACTGTATATAATGTAGCTAATAAATAAGGGAAACTTGTAGTTGTCAATTTAGCATTATTCGGACAGCATGTCTAAATGAAATAAAATAGATATTTTATTAATGAAATAGAAAAATGAAGCCAGTATATGTGCTCAGAATGATTCCAGCTTCCAAATTTTTAGGTATATGACTTACTTATTTCACCTTTATAGCTTTATACTATATTTCATTGTGCCGTAAACTACGTTAGGAAGTCGTTATTCAAGTCTAATTAACAAATTAACTCATTATTTTGAGGCCAAAATGTGATCATGTTCAGAAGGTGGCTTTAACTTGCCTTACCTCTTAGCTAAAGTTACCTTGTAACACCCTTGAAAAATACCAAACATGCCTGGGGTGGTTGACTACATTTAGGTTAACAGGAAATTTAAATGTATATAAATATAAATGTAACTTTTTGGACAGATTCTGGACATTGATCCAGTTCTAAATGTTATGTAACGACTGTTGTAAATGTTATAAAACATGGAGTGTGAAGGCTTTTTACCTGTATGTGAATTTCTTGGACTTTCCTGAAGAAACTGCTGTAATAAGCCACACTTCTTTTACAGGGGTTGAGAGTTGTCAATGTTGTTGGATTTAAACGTAGCTATGGGTATCTGGATGAGATTCTGGCCCTGGCAAAGCCCTTTGGGAAAGTTGTACGACACTTGGTTCTGCATTCCAGACCCGAGGTGAATTTTCTTACCTTTCTAATCTTAGTAATATTCTGTAATTAGGGTTTTTGTTTTTACTTGCTCATACTGTTGCCTGCTAATGCCTGCCATCCGTTAGATTCGTAACAAGGTTGTGTCTGAGTATACATGCATAACTATATGCACAGAAAAGGAAATATGCTATAAACCTGATCATAATAATTGTGGCTTAATGTTTAATGAAAGTTGAGTGGGGAGTGTTCAGGTACAATCATAACTTATACCATCTTATGTAAGATTCCTTGTATATGGGTCAAAGATGGGTGGTGCCCAAGCTGATCATTTACAGAAAATAATAATATTCATGTAATTTCACTCTTTGTCTACAGAAAAAAGTACATATTAAAGTAGGAAAAAAGTTTAATCCGAATAATTCTCTGTATTACTATTTTAGCATCAATTAAAAAAATTATTTTCAAGTTTCAAAAGTTTCTCAAAGCCCTTTCTCTTTTTCATCCATTTACTAATAAAGCTCTTAGGTGTACTGCTTGTACAGAGTAAAGAGTTGAATGTCAGGCATTATTTCCCGGAATATTTACGGGTTTGCTTATGTAATTTGTATCATGTTTTATTGTTAAGGCCTTTCTGGAATTTAGCAGTGAACAAGAAGCCAGATCAATGGTTCGTTTCTACAACGGAAATGTCATCCCTTCTGTGTGTGGAAAAACAGTCAAAATTTACCATTCGATGACCTACGCGACCATCCAGGTGAGCAACATTATTCTTCTGCACAATGAAACAATGCAACTAATTAGAAGAGAAATGTCTGATATGTTTTTCCGTGAATGTGACAGAGTGGCAAAGTCGTCTACATTGGGCACATCCCCCCATTTAAATCATCAGACGCATCCTTCCTGAAGGTAGCAGAGCCATTTGGGAAAGTCAGACGTTACTATTTGAATCGGTCACGCTGTGAGGTAATTGCCTAAATCAACGTAACGCAGAATGTCCAATACCTTATTATTCATGTCATGTCTTTATCTGTAACGCTGGCATGATGTTTTGGTTTGGTTGCTTGCAGTGCTTCATTGAAATGGAGAGGGGGGAGGATGCAGAGAGATTTGTGGAGTCTGCTCGGCTCAATCCGCTCAAATTTGAAGGCAAACGATTGCTTGTCTACATCAGCAGGAAGTACAAACAACTCAAACATGGGTTAGTGCTTTCTTTCTATTGTTTTAATTAATCGGTCATGTATTGCTGAAAAGCTGGTTATGTCTGTACACATAGATTTACTCCAATCTGATTGAATTCATCCTGATTGCTGATTCCTAATGAATTGTATGTATCCTAAACTGGACACTCTGTAAAAATAAATAAATTGACCACTGCCAGGTGAAGTGAATAACATTGATCATCTTGGGATATATTAGGCAGCAAGTGAACACATACATACAGACATACATATATACATACATATACATATCAAAGCACGACTTTGATGATCAAAGGGTTATTTATATATATGTGTACGTATACACACACATACTGATACTGTAGCTACTGGCTGAAGATTTTTGCCCATGTCCAAATGTGTATCTTGTACATTTATCCTGTGCACTCTGTAGACAGTCTCCATTGATATGCACATTACATTTTTTAATCCATTACATGTACATATGCATGTATATATAGTTGATGCTGACTGACTTTCACATGGCAGACACAGACCCCCAACCTCAGAAGACAAACGGCCAGCCAAGAGGGAGCACTCTGAGGAGAGAGAGGAAAGCCAGAGCAGTTCCTCAGCAAAAACTAGCACCATGAATGAAGAGGAACCCC
>CM075009.1:19852196-19864211 GCA_037576675.1 Pangasius sanitwongsei | reverse complement strand
GTTTTCTTCTTCATTTAGTAATCAGTGCAGTGCTAGTAAGGTATTTGTGCAGTTCCAGCAGTGAAGTGACTTGTTACTGTCTTATTACTGTGGGTAGGAACCATCTTACATGTAGATCTATCAAGTGAAGTAGCCAGCCAGTTAGAGAGTCTCAGATGTTGGGATGGCCTGGTATGTAAAACAATAGCCTCTATTTTTATTCTAGCTGTTATTTCTTTGTTTCAAGAGGAGAATGTGTTCCAATTTGGTGGACTTGTTTGGGTGACAGCAGGAGACTAGTCTGCAACACACCTTTTTATTGTGAGAACTCCATTAATCCTACAAACAGTCCAGTGAAGAGGAGACCTTGGTTTGCAGACCTTTACTAAACACATGCCTGCCTTGAAAATTTCTTCCAGAGCAAGGAACAGCATCATAATGCACCAGCATCTGAATGATTATGTCTCACTGATGCTTGGAGGTAAGTCTGAGTTTGTAGACTCGTTACTTTGCTACGAGAAGGACCTTGAGTGCATGATTTTCTTCTCATCTACAACCTTTATTAACAGGTGAATGATAGTCTGCAACTCAACCAGCATCAACTCCTCTTCTTTGAAAATTGCTCTTGCTGAGCAGTTGCTTTGTCTGCTGTTTTGTCATCTGGAAATCACCAGCCCTGCAGCATGTCTCAGAAATACCCATACACGAACACAGAGGATGACTTTCTATCACATCAAGACATGTATGCAAATTCATACCAGAGACAGTCCAATACATACCGGCCAAGCATTAGATCCTCATCTCAGGAGCAGAAATGCTCTACAGTATCTTCCAGCAGAACTGTAGACTCTCCTGTCCACTTACCTGGGATGGCTTTGTCATTTCTTCACAGCTGTGGACTGGACTCGAGCGACATTGCGCACCTTGCAGAACTTCCTGAGCATCTCTTCACGGTCGAGACACTTTCCAAAATGCTTTTACAGATCAAAGAACGTAAATTGTCCAATGCTTCATCATCTAGGCCCAGCACAAGTCAGCCTCTTGACAATACCTCGACTCGTCCCCGGGAGGGTAGCAGCCACACCAAACCTGTTGAGTATCCGATCGATCGACCTGCGCATCCAGTATACCCTCTTCCTCCAGAGCAAGTTCAAACCTGGCAAGCCCGCTGGGGGAATCCTCGACGAATGAGTTCTTTAAACACCAGTACCAGCGGTTCCAGCAGTAAAAGCAGCAGTGTTTCAGACTACAGCATCTCTGGCCCATATTGCAATACCACAAAATCGCCAGAGGCCTCGTCACACTCTTTTGTTGATCTCAGACCGAGGCCTCTGCTTTCTCTGAGATTAGAGCCACCTGTTATCACGCCTACTAGGAAGGAGGCCTCAGACTTCAATTGCAAAATTCCCCCAGCTTTTCCTCACATGTGTTGCCTCTGTGACATTTCTGTCCGTTCTACAAAGGTAAGTAGCATCTTGAGTTTTCATACAGCTCTCATTACCATCTTGTCACCAAACCAGCTAAAGATGTAAATTAATATCAGCTTTGGACACTCTGGTAAGTTTATTGGGAGACACTGTTGCTATAATATCTGTACTACAGCCCATGAGTGTTGTTGCTATATTTTTTTTTATTTTATTTAATATATATTTCCATTTGCAGTTTAAATTGTTTTTTTTAGTATGAAGTTCATTTTTGCCAGATCTATAGAGAATAAAAATACACAGATTTGTGTAACATGAGGTAGTCTGTCAAACTCATGGTTTAATTTTGGAAAGCTCGTAACATCTATTGACAATTTCTGCTGAAGTTAGAATAAATCCAACCAGAACTCAAGCTTTTTTCAGTAGGCTAATGGCTTTGTATCAAGTAGGTGTGGCATGAAATGTTGCCATCAAGTACCACCAAACTTTGCTAATTTTGTTCTGCATTTATTACCTAAACTTCACCATATTTTTAAGAATTAAAAAACAAAAAATTTATTTATATCCCCCTTGTATTTAATTTCATTTATCTTTAGGAGCATTTCTAATTTTGTTTTTCTTTGTCATTTTCAGTTTAGTTTTTACTCATTTTATTTTTATGAAATGATTTGTTAACAAAAATAACCTTGATGTATGACACAAGGGAAAAAATTCTGCCAGTTGCGAGGATAATTATCTGTAACATGCTGCGAGATATATTTATTGTACTGTGTTTGTTGGAGCTTTATCTAATTCTATGCGATGTGGATGTATTTTTGTTTTTTTCCCCCCCCTTCTTTTTGTAGGAGTGGTTTTTTCATGTTCGAGGTCGTGACCATACAAAAAGTCAGCTTGAACTTGTGAAAAAGTAAGTGCGTGCCTCAACCATGAAAGCTGTGTGGTTTATGTTACATTACATTACATATTACATTATATTATATTATATAGTTTTAAGAAGATAACAGATGGTCAGCCATAATTTGTTGGTGAATTTGTCATAAATTTTTTCTGTAGGTACCCAAAGTGGGCACAGACTGTTGAATCTGCAAGAAGGTAAATAAATCTTGTAAAAAGAACTTTAAGTTGTTTCAGTTGTTTTTCACTGATTTGAACAGTTTGTCCAACAGAATCTTGGACAAAACTTGGGATGTGTTCGTGCATTAATACAGGCATCTGCTTCATTGCCCCATTCATTTTTATTACTATTATACTGTTAAACATTAACAAATTGCTGTCCTTTGGAACTGTGTATTTCTCATTTTTTCTGACTCCTTCTGTGTCTTCCTTTTTTCCCCCTATTAAAATGTGTCATACTGTTTCAGAAGGAGAAATGCACAAGTCTGATGTTATATTCTTGTAATTTCAGGAATGAAAGCTCGGAAGGTAAAAGTCCTCATCTCTTTTTGAACTTATCAAAAAGTTATTAATCTCATGTTGTGAGGGTGCATTATCATGTATCATAGCATATTTTCTGCATTCATTCACTGTGTTGATGTTGCATGTGCGAAAGTATTAACATCACTATTGCAAGTTGTGTAATACCATCGTAAATAGTAGGGCCGGTATAGTGCAGTGTTGTGAACAGACTGACAGACTAGAGTGTTGTTTCAGAATAGTTTTTGAATATTAACATGAACCAATTTCCTACTTTGGTTTGTGTAATAAATTGAAAATAAGTACAATTTAGTCTTCATACCCATCAAAGTCCATTACTGTACCAATCACTGAGTTTCTTAATGCATTAATTTATTTCAATGTCCTGTAAGTTTACAAGGTGCCAACCAGGACAGAGGCCTCAGACTTCAATGGCACCGTTCCCCCAGTTTTTCCTTACTTGTGCGCTCTCTGCAACATCACTGTCTTTTCTGAAAAGGTAAGTAGTTTTCATAGAGGCTAAGATGTTCAAATTAAAACAGATTTAACACAGAAAAAGCAGATAAGCTAAAGTAAGCTTTGAAAAGAAAGAAAAAAGAAAGAACTACTATTTTGCAGTCTGTGATGGAATCTGAACAATTCAGTCCTAGGCTGAATAACTAGATCATGTTGCTAGATACATACATATGTGAATACATTGCACAAAATGTTTTTATTCAAGCTTCCTGTGATTGATATGATAAGCATTACTATAATTTTGTGCTATCGGATGTATGCAGTGTCTTTCTTTTTTTATAGGACTGGTCTGTGCATGTTACAAGTGGTCAGCATGCTAAGAGCCAGCTTGACCTTATGGAAAAGTAAGTCAATCATTCAATCAATTATTTTTTTCAATTTTACACTAGAAAACATACTTTTTCTAGTCATTTGGAAGCTATAAACATGGTGTGTAATACACATTGTAGACTGTGCTTATTTCTCTGACTACTAAGATATCTTCAGAGATGACCGGACTTGACAGACTCAACTTAATGGCTTCAAACATTTACCTGATTAATGACTGGGTTATAGGGAATTCAGTTTTCATGGCATGTAGAAATCACCAAACTGTACTCAATCTAGATGTATAGCCCCTTCACATGCAGCTGTTAAATACAGAGAAACAAGTACAATAGTCTGCACTAGTATACTTATTAAAATACTTTAAATATTTATAGTATTATGTAGATTACAGATGAATTTACATTAAAAGTGATTAAATTTCTTTAGGTACCCAGAGTGGGATGGGACTGTTCAATCTTCTAGAAGGTAAACAAATCTGGTCAAGAATTGGAAATGCTTTTATTACACAAAGTTTTAAAATGCACTTATTTTTTTGACTAATTCTTTGTAATTTTATTAGAAATGATGGTCCCACCTCCACAGACAGAAGAGGTAAAAGTCTTTTCTTGAAAGAGGGAAAATCTTTTCCTGAGCACATTAAAAATGTTAGTTCTCATAATATCAAATAGTAATTGTGCTGTATCTCATACAACATGGAACATCAAAAGAAAATACTTCAGACATGAAGATGTCACCAGTGAAAGATAAAGTAAGTTGTATGTTGCCATTTCTGTCTTTCATCTTTCATTTTATATGACTTAAAATAATTTACATTTGCATGTGAACACAGGGCAAAGTGATCTGCATTAAAGTTGAAACCAATACAGTGGAAGAAAAATACTTGAGAAAATTGCTTGGACAGTTTGGAGAAATTGTGCAAATAAGAATGTTCCCTAGAATGGTATGGCTTGATGTATTTTGTTTCTGCAGTTGACCAGTCATTTTTGTTTCTGTTTTTTAGCCAAGTTCTCGAGTTGTGAGCTTCACACCATTACCTGCTGGAGATGGTATCACTGCAGAGTTGACTGCCATTGCTAAACGTTTTGGATCTGTCAAAAAATCCTTGTTTCTGCCAAACCGGGTACCAAGTTCATTGCATATGTGGATGTTAAATATTCATTAGTGTGGAAATTGGGATTTTATGTTGAAGTATAAATATGAACAAATTTACCATACTTTTAGCACTCACTGTTAAAATGGTTATTAGTTTGCAAGATAACATGGTCCTGCTTATTTGAATGTGTGATGTAATTCATTTAAAATAACATATGACTATAAAATGGTCTAAACCCTAAAAAAAGGATATGGCAAAACGGAACATTTTGGGCAGTTAATTCATAACTGCAGTCCTGAACCAAACTGTCAGGTGTTCCTTTTTTTCCCCCAGGTTCACTTGTTCTTCCTAATACTTAACTTCATCTTTTCCTCAGGGTTTTGTGGAAATGACTTGTTCAGCAGAAGCCAAGAAATTGGTTGAACATTACTCAGCCAATCAACTGAAATTAAAAAGCAAATTAATTCAAGTCACCTTCTCTTGTGAATATAACTCACTAAGGCAAGTAGTTTTTATGCATTTATATGAATATAGGTGGTCTTCATGCATTTTGTAGCCTCTGGTATGATGAAATGTTTATCAGTTGTCTTCAGTTTTTGTAATTTGGTATCCTTTCCTTGTTCATGGCCCAGAGATGCAGAAGTTAATGACAAAACACAGTCCCGGCGCTCTCACACCCACAAGAGATCTAGCCCAGGCAGGCACAGCATTCAGAGGGACTCTCCTAGTCCCAGGAGAAGACATTCGTCAGAGAAGACCCACCCTAGCCCTACAAGAAGGCTTTCATCAGAAAGGACTCGCTCTAGCCCCAAGAGAAGACGCTTGCCAGAGAGGACTCATTCTAGCCCCAAGAGAAGACGCTCATCAGAGAGGACTCACTCTTCAAGGAGTCGCCATGTAAAAGAGCGAGAAGATTCTCGAAAATCCAAGGAGAGCTCTAGTACTTCCTCAAATTCGTACCATTTTTCAAGCTCTGCTGATAAAGATGAAGCTACAAAATCAAACGCAGATACAGAAGAAAACAGGATTGTGAGCAACAACTATGTTGAAAGCATGAATTCAGACAGTGACCTTGAAGGGCAGGAAGTGATAGAAGATGATGGTAAAGAATTGATGCATGACATTGATTATTATGATCCCACAACAAGTGACCAGGAGAATTTAATATCAGAACCAATGGATATAACAGACATTCATACAGAGGAGCAAGAAAAGACTGGAAAAGGTTCTCCAAATGCTTATACAGCAGAAGCATCAAACAGTCTGAAGGAGAGCCAAAAGTTTGAAGAACATGAAGACCAGGAAATAACAGAGGTACTTTTACTGAAACTGTGATGGAAACCATACTGTGTATATACACTGACTGGCCACATTATTAGGAACATCAGTACACCTGCTCTAATCAGACAATCATGTGGCATTTACATTTATGGCATTTGGTAGATGCCCTTATCCTTACAAAAGTGCTTTGAATCAGTAACTACATCCTGATACTGGTTGACTAGGTCACAGACTAAGAATACTATCAGTCTAAAAAACCTGGTGTAGGTTTTTCGAGGTAGGTCTTCAGACATCATTTGAAGACTGCTAGTGACTCAGCTGTTCGGACATCTATCGGAAATTCATTCCACCACTTAGGTGCCAGAACAGAGAAGAGTCTTGATGCATGCCTTCCTTGTACCTTGAGAGATGGTGGGACTGGTTGAGCAGTGCTCATGGATCAGAGGGAGTGTGGTGCAGTGCAGGGTGTGATAAGTGCTTTGAGGTGAGTGGGTGCTGGTCCGTTTTTTTGGCTTTTGCTTTCTGGATCAGTTGCAGTGGTCAAATGGCACTAAGATGCAGACCTGCTAGGAGCGAGTTTTAGTAGTCCAGTATCGAAATGACAAGGGAGTGAGCAAGCACCTGAGTGGCCTTTGTGGATAGAAATGGTGTTGTAAAGGAGAATTCAGCAAGAGCGTGTCAGATTAGCAGGGTGAGAAGAAAAGGACAGTTGATTGTCCATGGTTGTCCCAAGGTTGCATGCAGTGACTGAAGGTAAGATCTGAGAGTTGTTCAGGGAGATCACAAGATCCTGACATGGGATGCATCACCTGAGATGAAAAGCAGTTAAGTTTTGCTGGGATTAAATTTCAGCTGATGAGCTGCCATCGATGATGAGATGTCAGACATCTGAGCAGAAACACGAGTGTCTGAGGGAGGAAAGGAAAGAATGAGTTGAATGTCATCCACATAGCAGTGGTATGAAAACCCATGTGAGGATATGACCTCACCAAGAGATTGAGTATAGAGGGAGAACAGAAGAGGACCAAGTACTGAGCCTTGTGGGACACCAGTGGAGAGTCTGCATGGAGCAGATGTAGATCCCCTCCACTTCACCCATATTTCTCCAGGTATGAAGAAAACCATTGCCATACTGTGCCACGAATTACAAGACTCATGAGGATGGACAAGAGAGACTTCTTGTTGACTGTGTCAAACGCAGCTGATAGGTCGAGGAGGATGAGGACTGATGACAGTTTGGCTGATCTAGCAGCATGTAGCTTCTTAGTGGCAGCAAAAAGGGCAGTTTCTATGGAATGTGCCACTTTGAAGCCAGACTGGCTAGGATCTTGTGAGAGATACAGAGACAGTTGATTGTGGATGGTGTGTACGAGGATTTTAGAAAGAAAAAAGAGAACTGATACCAGTCAGTTGTTGCTGACGTCTAAGGGATCCAGAGTGGGTTTCTTCAGGATGGGAATAACCCTTGCTCTCTTGAATGCAGTTGGTACATGACCAGATGTTATGGAGCCATTGCTGATAGTAGTGATGAAAGGGTGGAGGTCTTGTGAGGTGGTCTGGAGCATTGTGGAAGGGAATGGATCCAATGGGCAGGTGGTAGGATTGCAGGACAAAATGACTTGCAAGATCTCTTCTGTTGCTAGATTAGAAAAATGTGCCAGTGAAAGAGAAAGGTAATCCTGAATGTGTAGTGTAGGAGTTGGGGTAGGAGTGAAGGTCTGGTAGATTTGGAAGGGATGATATGGTGCAGGAAGCTAAGGCGGAAGGGGAGATAGAGTGGAGGTTTCAGCGAGGAAATATTGATAGCTGGTTGTAGGCAGGATAGGGAGGGTAATGGCGAAGGGTACCAAGTGATGATCGGAGATGTGGAGTGGGCTAGCATTGATGTCTGTAGCTGGAGAGGGGTGTCTGAAGACCAGGTCCAGGGCATTTCCTCCCTTGTGTGTGGGAGGGCAGCTCTTGAATGTCAGGGAGAAGGAATGCAAAAGAGGGAGAAGGCAAGAGGACTGGAGCTTGTCAGAGGGGAGGTTGAATTCTCTGAGGACAGTGACAGGAGTGCTTTTGAAGGACTTGTGAATAGCTTATCCATTTCTTCAAGAATGTCTCCAATTCCAAAAGCCCACCTACCACCGCTGTTTGAGACTGAGACAACAGTGGCGGGTAGATGAGGTTACTGGTAGTTCAGCCTCTGGGTCTGTGAGATGTGACGACAGAGATAGGTTTGAAGCACATGTCCGCTGTGTAGTCAAGAGTGAGGTCAGTGATTTTTAAGTAGCACTGAGAGGGAACTGGTAATGCTAACTGAATAAGAAGAGGTAACAAACACTACTAAACGTAACACTTTCTATCTAACACTTTTTATCTAAATTTATGCTTCTAACCAATGCAAAATATACTTCTGGCAGCTAACTTTCAATATATCTTAGTAAGCCCTGCTGACAAGTCACACCTTAAGAGAGACTGCAACTACTCTTGATTAGCCACCTGAGAGAACTAATTAGAATAGACCAACAGACAGTTCCAAACAACACTAAAGAATCAACAGTACTAGTGGAAGAATCTAGATCCAACTGAGTCAAGTAGGTAGTACAGAAATGTCAGAATCCTTCCTTACCAGTAGACAATAAATTCAGGATAGAACAAATTAAAGCACACGTGGCAGCAGTGCAATGCATAAAATGCAGATACAGGACAATAGTTTTAGACAATGTTGAGATCAATCATAAGAATGGGGTGAGCTCAAAAATGCAATCTCAGTGACTATGACTGGGGCATGGTTGTTGGTGCCAGATAGGCTGGTTTGAGTTTTTCAGAAAATCTCCTGACCTCCTGGAATTTTCACACACAGCAGACCCTAGAGTTTACACAGAATGGTGTGAAAAACAAAAAACATCCAATGAGTGGTAGTTCTGTGGGCAGAAACACCTTGTTGCTGAGAGAGGTCAGGGAGCATGGCCAGACTGGACTGTTGTAGTCCATCTGCCTTAAGGTGCGATGTGGTGTATTTTCTGAGATGCTTTTCTACTCACTACAGTTGTATTGTTTTTTTTGTTTTTTTTGAGTCACCATAGCCTTCCTGTCAGCTCAAAACAGTACGGCGATTCTCCATTGACCTCTGGTACCAACAACCATGCCATGGTTAAAGTCAATAAGATCACATTCTTTCTTCATTCTGAAGTTTGATGTGAACATTAACTGAATCTCTTGACCTGTATCTGCATGATTTATATACTGTGCTGCTGTCACATGAATGGATAATTGCATGAATGAGCAGGTGTACAGGTGTTCTTAATAAAGAGGTTAGTGAATGTGTATAAATTTTATAAGAATTTTAATAAGTTTTAAACTTGTCTTTGGGTTTGTTTTGCTTTTTCACAGGAGGACCATGACTTCCCCAAGATTCTTGAAAATTATGTGACCTTGGATGAATTCATGGAAGAAAATTCTTCAGATTCTCAAGGTCTTCTTTTCACAACTGTCAGAACACGGCAGCTGTTTCTTGTTTGTTTAGCTCTTGTAAGGCAGGTCTATAGACTTATAAATAACTGTACTTATATGCTTTTCAGAAACAGATGAAGCAAAGGTGTCAGTCCCAAAAACTGAGGTTAGTCTTTTTTTTTAGATTTTGGAAACTGGTGTTTTATTTTCAGTGCTCACCTGAAGGGGAGTGAGGACAGATTAAGTCTTGCCCCATACAGGTTCATGCAGATTTTTAATAGTCTGTGAATAAATTTGATCTGTTGGGGTGTGTATATATATTTAACTATGTATAAAATAAATAAATGATATAGAAGGAATCATCAGACAAAGTAACCACATCCACAAATTTTGTATCCTATACGAAGCAAAGTGATAAAGAATCCAAATTGCCTAAAGATGAAGGTACCAGCAAAACAACTGCAGAACCCAATGCCTCAGAGAATCTAGAAGATGCTGTTGATCAGCCTAAAGAGGAACAGGACACTGAGAGAGTGACGGACAACCTCAAGGTAAACAAACCTACTGCACTCTCATTTTTATGTATGTAATTCCATTAAGATTTCAGAATAGGATTTCTTCATTTGCTATTATTATCATCATTATTAGGGGCGCAAGCAGCAAAGGTGCGTAGGCACCCTATTGTTATTCTACCTTTTCTTCTTCTTTTTATTATTCTGCGTCGTCGTCTTATTATTCTACTGCATCTTTTTCTTCTTCTGGCTAGGGTGTCTATGGCAGCCCATAGAACCATCTGGTAAAAAGTTGTGAAATTTCGCACACTGATTTGGAAGGATCTAAGGAACATTCTGGCCAAATTTGGGCCAAGTGCTGCCAACACTCTAGCGCCACCATCAGGTCAAATTTCAGCCTAATTTGGAAGTACATATATGGTCATAACTTTTGAACCGCATGTCCAAAATGTAAAAGCCAGGATTCCCTGGGTCAAGATGAGTTCAATGCACCCTATGATGTCAGTTTCCACCTAATTAGATTTTCTGTCATCATGGATTTTGTCAAAAACTGTTTTTTCGCTACTCCTCCTACAACTTTTGTCCAATCAGTACCAAATTTGGCACACGTCATCTTCAGAGTAAGCCTCACAAAAGTTATCAAAAGAATTTTGATTACTCCAAACGGTTTGCCGGTAATGGGCCAACCAATCTGACGGCAACGCTGCCAAACAGGAAATGAGGCTGTATCTCATGAGCACTGACACAAAACTTGGTAGGCATCTTCAGGACCATGACCTGAGGCTATGCAACAAATTTTGTGACAAAAGTTACAATAACATACTAAAAATGCTTACATCTATCTGCCTTTTTTGCTACTCCTCGTCCAAATTTTGTTCAATCTTCACGGAATTTGGCTCACATCAGCTTGAGACCTGTCTGAGCAAAAGTTATAAAAGAAAATTGATATTCAAAGCTGTTCTCTTGTAATGCTCTGGCAAATGCAACAAATAGGATGTGAGGGTGTATCTCAGCAATGCATCTAGATATCATCATGACACTTTCTAAGTATATTCAGGACCATGCCCTGAATGTACCCAAGACAGTTTGTGTCTGTGCTACCTTGTGGTCAAGAACTGTAACAACTTTTATTTTTTTACTTTTATCAGACTGATGCGAAAAAAACAGAAATACCTTAGTTGTTTTTAAATTGCAAGAAGAAAAAAAAATTAGGTCAGAGCAGTAGCAGTCATGACCAAAAGTCAAAATAGCAACAGACAACTCCACAGGTCACAGCAGTAGTGGTAACTGCAGCAGCAGTGCCACCCTGCTGCCCATTTGTTCATCTAGACCTTTCCTCTTACAATCAGAGAATTGCATCACTGTACATGGTCAAAACATTCACATCATGAGTGAAACTACAAATCACTCTTGAATCCCAAAGTTAAGGCTCTGCTTTCATGTGATTGCTTGGGCAACAATTGTAGTGCATCTGTGAAAGTGCAGCTCACCAAGTCTGGGTGTTTGGCCACCGAAAATGCTGCTTGCGGCTTTGGTTATTGTTGTTGTTTGTTTGTTCTGGATTTATAATGATGTATTTATAATTTATAACATAACTGTAGTTTGTACCACGTGCATATTGCAGCATCAAGGGACATATGTGGCTAAGGAATAAAACACAACGGGTGTTTGAAGTTGAAAATAATCAACTCGAAGACAAACAAGACAGTTTTGCTACTGAGAAATTTTCTCTATACATGAAAGCACTATTGTCAGTGCTGCTGTTATAGAGAATAAATCAACATCTGACCATTCAGATCTGAGAATTCAGCAGTGCTGTGGTATAAGGTATATTTAAAGAACAGATGTAAAGAACAGCCTATGGCACACAATCTTGAGTGTTTTTTTTTCTTACTCCCCCCACCAAGAGATGTATTTTAACACTTTTAATAATTATTTGCCTGCTTGAAAAGTCGATCATTTTATTCACTATGTTCAGGACTGTAAATTGGTTGTTAAACTAACTTTGCTTATAGGGGTTTGTTGAGATGGC
>CM075009.1:19808614-19831724 GCA_037576675.1 Pangasius sanitwongsei | reverse complement strand
ACAGTGTACCATATACATATAATCAATGACATGATGAAGGTAGCTTTGAGGAGAAGCTTATTTACCATTCATGGAAGAAATGTCAGGTGTCAGCGCTTTATAATGACAGTAATTTTTCCATCATGGGAGAGTCCTCAGGACAGAAGAGTTTACACTTTGTGGTTTCTCTGTAAAATAGCAAGCTGCATTTTTGACTTAACTTTAAGTGAAAGTAAAGGGGCTGGTGAAGGAGTGACGGTTTATAGCTGTTGTAACTTAAGTGATAACAGGAACTTGTGTTGTGGACGTTCCACAACATAAAATGTAACTATAAGCAGTTAAACAGTATGCCCTGTCATTTATTAATAAATGAAAAATTGTAATTGTTGACAATTTGCTGTGATATAAGAGGAATAACACATCGGAACGTAACGTTATACGAAAATAATCAACTTCGGAGTGATTACACACCACACCATGTTATTGATTATTTGCTAGAACAGCATACCCATCATGTTTTCTTCTTCATTTAGTAATCAGTGCAGTGCTAGTAAGGTATTTGTGCAGTTCCAGCAGTGAAGTGACTTGTTACAGTCTTATTACTGTGGGTAGGAACCACCTTACATGTAGATCTATCAAGTGAAGTAGCCAGCCAGTTAGAGAGTCTCAGATGTTGGGATGGCCTGGTGTGTAAAACGATAGCCTCTATTCTTATTCCAGCTGCTATTTCTTTGTTTCAAGAGGAGAATGTGTTCCAATTTGGTGGACTTGTTTGGGCGACAGCAGGAGACTAGTCTGCAACACATCTTTTTATTGTGACAACTCCATTAATCCTTAAACAGTCCAGTGAAGAGAAGACCTTTGTTTGCAGATCTTTACTAAACACATGCCTACCATGAGAATTTCTTCGAGAACAGGAAACAGCATCTAGCTAGCCTTGCAATTATCAACACACCCATTTCAGATTCCCTGTGTCATGGTGTGTCATGATTGCATAATGCACCAGCATCTGAATGATTATGTCTCACTGATGCTTGGAGGTAAGTCAGAGTTTGTTGGCTCGTTACTTGGCTACGAGAAGGACCTTGAGTGCATGATTTTCTTCTCATCTACAACCTTTATCGACAGGTGAATGATAGTCTGCAACTCAACCAGCATCAACTCCTCTTCCTTGAAAACTGCTCTTGCTGATCAGCTGCTTCCTCTGCTGTTTTGTCATCTGGAAATCTCCAGCCCTGAATCCGCAGCATGTCTCAGAAATACCCCTGCAGAAATACAGGGGATGACTTTATATCACATCAAAACATGTATACAGAGTCATACCAGAGACAGTACCGACCACGCATTAGATCCTCGTCTCAGGAGCAAAAATGCTCTACGACATCTTCCAGCAGAACTGTAGACTCTCCTGTCCACTTACCTGGGATGGCTTTGTCATTTCTTCACAGCTGTGGACTGGACTCGAGCGACATTGCGCACCTTGCAGAACTTCCTGAGCATCTCTTCACGGTCGAGACACTTTCCAAAATGCTTTTACAGATCAAAGAACGTAAATTGTCCAATGCTTCATCATCTAGGCCCAGCACAAGTCAGCCTCTTGACAATACCTCGACTCGTCCCCGGGAGGGTAGCAGCCACACCAAACCTGTTGAGTATCCGATCGATCGACCTGCGCATCCAGTATACCCTCTTCCTCCAGAGCAAGTTCAAACCTGGCAAGACCGCTGGGGGAATCCTCGACGAATGAGTTGTTTAACCACCAGTACCAGCGGTTCCAGCACTAAAAGCAGCAGTGTTCCAGACTACAGCGTCTCCAAGGACACTGACCCATATTGCGATACCACAAAATCGCCAGAGGCCTCATCACGCTGTTTTGTTGATCTCAGACCGAGGCCTCTGCTTTCCCTGAGATTAGAGCCACCTGTTATTGCACCTACTAGGAAGGAGGCCTCAGACTTCAATTGCAAACTTCCCCCAGCTTTTCCTCATTCATGTTGTCTCTGTGACATTTCTGTCCGTTCTACAAAGGTAAGTAGCATCTTGAGTTTTCATACAGCTATCATTACCATCTTGTCACCAAACCAGCTAAGGATGTAAATTAATATCAGCTTTGGACACTCTGGTAAGTTTATTGGGAAATGCTATTGCTATAATATCTATACTTCAGCCATGAGTGTTAAAATTTTTATTTAAAGTGTATAAAAAGTCTACACACTCCTTTTAAAATGTAAAAAATGAAACTAAGTTAAACCTTGTCAGAACCTTTTTCACATTTAATGTGAAATTGCGACGTATGAAAATCAAGTGACAAACACCCAGAAATGTTTTAGGGAAAAAAGAAAAACCAAAAAGTCCTATACCCAGCTTGCATAAGTATGCACACCCTTTTATACTTCGGAATGTGGCAGTGTTCAGAATCAACCAATACATCTGCCGTCAATTAATGTTACAGATTAACCCCAAATAAAGTATAGCTGTTCCTGTTGTTTTTTTTTTCCTGACATCTTCTTGGTAACATCCAACTGGAAAATCCATGGGCATCAAAAAAAAAAAAAAATTCCAAGGCATTGGATATACCATAGAACACTGTAAAGACAGTAATCAACAAGTGGAGAAAATATGGCACGACAGTGAAATTACTCAGAACAGGACATCCCTCTAAAATTGAAGAGAAGACCAGGAGAAAATTGGTCAGGGAGGCTGCCAAGAGGCCTACAGCAGCATTAAAAGAATTGTAGCAATTGGTTGCTCCTTAGATGTGTCAACAATCTCCTGAATTCTTCATATATCTGGGCTATGGGGTAGGGTGGGAAGACGGAAGCCTTTTCTAACCAAACAAAACAAACAAAAAAGCCATCCAATCTCCCAAAACCATGTGGAATAATGTGTTATGGTCTGATGAGCCCAAAGTTGAACTTTGAACACAGCAGTTCACCAAAAGAACACCCTCCCCACAGGGAAGCATGGAGGCAGCAGCATCATGCGTTGCGGCTGCTTTTCTTCAGCTGGAACTGGGGCTTTAATCAGGGTGGAGGAAATAATGAATAGCTCCAAATACCAGTCACCTTTGGCAGAAAAACCTTAAGTCTTCTGCTAAAAACACTTAAGATGAAGAGGAATTTCACCTTTCAGCATGACAACGACTGGAAGCAAACCTCCAAATCAACAATGGAATGGCTTCACCAAAACAAGATCAAGGTTTTGGAATGGCCCAACCAGAGTCCAAATCTAAATCCAATCCAAAATCTGCCCGGCCAATTTGACTGAGTTGGAGTGCTTTTGCAAGGAAGAATGGCAAAATATTGCTAAGTCAAGGTGTACCAGACAGATTGACTCTTAATCAAAGAGATAGAATGGTATGATAAAATCTAAAGGTGCTTCAACTCAGTATTAGTTTAGGGGTGTGCACACTTATGCAACCAGGTTATTGTACATTTTTTATTTTTCGTTTTTTCCCCCTAAAATGATTCTTATTGTTTTTCACTTTAATTTATAGGTTAAAATTTCACAATAAAGGTAGAAAAGGTTCTGACATGATTTACCTTGGTTTCATTTTTTACATCACAAAAACCTGCCATTTTATCAGAGTTGTGTAGACTTTATTTCCATTGTAATGTCTGTTTCCATTTGCAGTTTAAATTGGTTATATTTTTTAGTATGGATTTATTGATTTCTTGTAGTTTTAAGTTCATATTGATATTTCCTCTCCATTTTATATGTATTTTAGTTAATAAATTTAGTTCTATAGGCAGAGTTAATTTTTGCCAGATCTATAGAGAATAAAAATACACAGATTTGTGTAACATTATTAAAAAAAAAAATGTTAATGTTGTCTTTTAACATTTTATCAGTAATCAACCTGTTTATTCTGGTAGTATGAGGTAGTCTGTCAAACTCATGGTTAAGTTTTGGAATGTTGGTAATCTCTATTGACAATTTCTGCTGAAGTTATAAGTCCAACCATAACTCAAGCTTTTTTTCAGTAGGCTAATGTTTTTGTATCAAGTGGGTGTGGCACGAAATGTTGCCATCAAATACCTAAAATTCACCATATTTTTAAGAATTAAAAAACAAAAAAATATTTGTGTGCCTTTTTATTTCATTTAGTTTCAGAAGCATTTTTAGTTTTGTTTCACTGTCTTTTTCAATTTAGTTTTTGCTTATTTTAGTTTATGAAATGGTTTGGCATTGTCTGTTAACAAAAATAATCTTGGTGTATGATGCAAGGGGAAAAGATCCTGCCAGTGGTGAAGCTAATTATCTGGAACATGCTGCAAGACGTATTTATTGTACTGTTTTTACTGGAGCTTCATCTAATTCTATGCAATGTGGATGTATTTTTTTGTTTTTTCCCCCTGCTTTTTGTAGGAGTGGTTTTTTCATGTTCAAGGTAGTGAGCATGCAAAAAGTCAGCTTGAACTTGTGAAAAAGTAAGTGCTTGCCTCAGCTGTGAAAGCTGTGTGGTTTACATTACATGATATAATATATTATATTGCATTATTAAATGGATTATTGATAAAATATTGTGTATATTGATAGTTTTAGGAAGATAACGGATGCTCAGCTAGAGTTTCCATTGTTGGTGAATTTATCATAAACTTTTTCTGTAGGTACCCAAAGTGGGATCAGACTGTTGAATCTGCGAGAAGGTAAATAAATCTCGTGAAAAGAACTTTAATCACAGTTAATCACAAAAAAATTGTTCTGATTTAAAACGATGTGTTTTGGACAAAACTTGGGACGTGATCGTAAATTAATACAGGCACCTGCTTCATTGCTCCATTCATTTTTATTACTACTGATAAACATTAACAAATGATTTTCCTTTGGCACTATGCTCTTCTCTTTTTTCTTACTCCTTCTATGTCATCCTATTCTGCACTTATTTATTTACTTATTTATTTATACCTATTACATAAGTCTAATGTTATATTCTTGTAATTTCAGGAATGAAAGCTCGGAAGGTAAAAGTCCTTATCTCTTCTTGAACTTGTTAAATGTAATATAATCTCATGCTTTGATGGTGCTGTATCACTCAGCCTGGGGTTGTACTTGCTTTTAACTACATGCATACAAGATGGCTCCTAATATCTTCTGCATTCATTCAGTGTGTTGATGGTGCATTTGCAAAAGTATTAGCATGACTAATGTGAGTGGTGTAATACCACTGTAAGTAGTAGGGCTGGTATAGTGCAATGTTCCGAACAGACCGACAAACTAGAGTGATATTTCAGAATAGTTTTTTTTAATATTAACATTAACCAATTGCCTATTATGGTTTGTGTAATATACCATTTTTCATACCCATCAAAGTCCATTATTGTACCAATGTGCACCTTGTACCACGGCACTCAAGACACCTCATAACAGTTTTAAAGTGAAACAAACTTTATTATTAATATGCACAGTATATTAGATATATACTGAAGTTGGACACCATGTGCGGTGCTGGACACTGGTGCAGAGCAGCAAGTGTGTGTCTCATAATAGTTGGCATGAGATTGCTAAAGAATTTACAGGTTGACAGAGAACCTGATGGACAGGATTGTTTTGGATCTGACGTGCCATCTAGTAGATGCTGCTTTTCTTACTCCTGATGAATAAAGGGTACACAGGCAAGTGTACATTCTTTTAGGCGACACCAGCAAATGTACAGTGAGAGAGGTTTTAAATTCTTTAGATCTTGATGGTTGAATTGATTGTTTGATCTTGATTGAAACCAGTCTTTCAGAAAAAAAAACAGAGCAATGTAAATTGTGTGTTGTTTCTAAGGTCGTATTTTTTCTTAAGACTTGATCATGTTTTCTGAGCCATTCTTGCAGGAATGTAGATAATGCCAAAAGCCTCACAGACTTTATTTTCATAGTTATCGGCTGTATGATGAAATCACTGGGTTTCTTAATGTATTCATTTATTTCAATTTCAAAGTTTATAAGGTGCCAACCAGGAAGGAGGCTTCAGACTTCAATGGCACCGTCCCCCCAGTTTTTCCTTACTTGTGTGTTCTCTGCAACATCACTGTCTTTTCTGAAAAGGTAAGTAGTCTTCATACAGGCAGCATTACTACATTTTCTCATGTTCATATACCTTGGGAGCCAGCTAGGATGTTCAAATTAACACAGATTTAACACCGAAAAAGCAGATAAGCTAAAATAAGCTTTAAAAAAAAACTATTTTGCAGTCTGTGATGGAATCTGAACATTTCAGTTCTAGGCTGAGTAACTAGATCATGTTGCTAGATACATACATACATTGCATGTTTTTATTCAAGCTTCATGTGAATGATGAACACCACTGTAATTCTGTGCTATCGGATGTATGCAGAGTCTTTCTTTTTTATAGGACTGGTCTGTGCATGTTACAAGTGGTCAGCATGCTAAGAGCCAGCTTGACCTTATGGAAAAGTAAGTCAATCATTCAATCAATTCAGCAGCCCTATTACTGAATGTACAGTTACAATGTTTAAATATTTTTACTCAGCTCTAAAATTTTACATTTTACACTAGAAAATATAATTTTACTAGTCATTTGGAAGCTGTAAACATGGTGTGTTATATGCATAGTAGGCTCTGCTTATTTCTCTGACTACTAAGATATCTTCAGGGATGACTGGACTCAACTTAATGGCTTCAAACATTTACCTGATTAATGACTGGGTTATAGGGAATTCAGTTTTCATGGCATGTAGAAATCACCAAACTGTACTCAATCTAGATGTATAGCCCCTTCACATGCAGCTGTTAAATATAGAGAGACAAGAACAATAATCTATGCCAGTGTATTTATTAAAATACTTTAAATATTTATAGTGTTAAGTAGATTACAGATGAATGTACATTAAAAGTGTTTGTTTCTGTAGGTACCCAGAGTGGGATGGGACTGTTCAATCTTCTAGAAGGTAAACAAATCTGGTCAAGAATTGGAAACGCTCTTATTGCACAAAGTTTTAAAATGCACTTATTTTGTTGACTAATTCTTTGTAATTTTATTAGAAATGATGGTCCCACCTCCACTGACATAAGAGGTAAAAGTCCTCATCTTTTCCTGAGCATGTTAAAATGTTAGTTCTCATAATCACATAATAATTGTGCTGTATCTCGTACAAGATGGAACGGCAAAAGAAAATACTTCAGACATGAAGATGTCACAAGCGAAAGATGAAGTAGGTTTACTGTTGCCATTTGTTACTGAATATTTTAATTCTGCAATTGACCAGCTGTTTTTGTTTCTGTTTTTTAGCTGAGTTCTCGAGTTGTGAGCTTCACACCATTACCTGCTGGTGGTGGGATCAGTGCAGAGTTGACTGCCATTGCTAAACGTTTTGGATCTGTCAAAAAATGCTTGTTTCGGCCAAACCAGGTACAAAGTTCATTGCATATGTGGACGTTAAATATTCATTAGTGTGGAAATTGGCATTTTAGGTTTACATATAAATATGAACAAAATGACCATATCTTTAGTGCTCACTGTTAAAATGGTCATTAGATTGTAAAATAACATGGTCCTGTTCATTTGAATGTGTGATGTAATTCATTTAAAATTACATATGACTATAAAATCATCTAAACCGTAAAAAGGAAATGGCAAAATGGGCCTTTTGGGGCAATTACTTCATAACTGCAGTCCTGAAGCAAATTGTCAGGTGTTCGTTATTTTTTCAAGTTCACTTGTGCTTTCTAAAACTTTACTTCATCTCTTCCGCAGGGTTTTGTGGAAATGACTAGTTTAGCAGAAGCCAAGAAATTGGTTGAACACTACTCATCCAATCAACTGAAATTAAAAGGCAAATTAATTCAAGTCACTTTCTCTTGTGAATATAACTCACTAAGGTATGTAGTTTTCATGCATTCATATGAATATAGGTGGTCTTCATTTTGTAGCCTCTAGCATGATCATTAATGTTCATTAATTGCCTTCAGATTTGTAATTCAGATCTAACTGCTCACACACGAACATACATAGTACGACGTGCAGGGAAATATAAAAATATAATATAAGGGATATAAAAGATAGATGGCAGCAACAGTATGACTATATTTGGAATAAAGTGCAGATGTGCAGTTGTGTGTGCAATACAATGCTGTGCAAAATCGGGCTGAGGTAGCTGTAGTGAAATTGGTATCTTTTCCTTGCTTATGGCACAGAGAAGCAGAAGTTAATGACAAAACACAGTCCCGGAGCTCTCACGCCCACAGGAGATCTAGCCCTTGCAGGGACAGCATTGAGAGGGAATCTTCTAGTCCCATAAGAAGACATTCGTCAGAGAAGACCCACTCTAGCCCTAAGAGAAGACGCTCGTCAGAAAGGACTCGCTCTAGCCCCAAAAGAAGACACTCATCAGAGAGGACTCATTCTAGCCCCAAGAGACAACGTTCATCGGAGAGGACCCATTCTAGCCCCAAGAGAAGACGCTCATCAGAGAGGACTCATTCTAGCCCCAAGAGAAGACGCTTGTCAGAGAGGACTCATTCTAGCCCCAAAAGAAGACATTCATCAGAGAGGACCCATTCTTCTAGGAGTCGCCATGGAAAAGAGCGAGAAGATTCTCGAAAATCCAAGGAGAGCTCTAGTACTTCATCACATTCATGCCATTCCTCAAGCTCTGCTGCTAAAGACGAAGCTAAAAAATCAAACGGAGATACAGAAGAAAGGAGAAGTGTGAGCAACAGCTACGTTGAAAGCATGGATTCAGACAGTGACCTTGAAGGACTAGAAGTGATAGCAGATGATGGTGAAGAATTGGTGAATGACATTAATGATTATGAGCCCACAACAAGTGACCAGGAGAATGGAGAAGATTCTCCAAATGCTGATACATCAGAAGCATCAAACAGTCTGAAGGAAGGCCACAAGTTTGAAGAACATGAAGACCAAGAAATAAAGAAGGTACTTTTACTGAAACTGTAATGTATACACTGACTGGCCAGATTGCTAGAAACATCAGTATACCTGCTCATTCATGCAGTTATCTAATCAGAATATCATGTGGCAGCAGTGCAATGCATAAAGTCATGCAGATACAGGACAATAGTTTCTGTCAATTTTGACACCAAACATCAGATTGGGGTGAAAAATGCGATCCCAGTGACTGGGGCATGGTTGTTAGGGCCTGATGGGCTGGATTGAGTTCAGAAAATGCTGATCTGCAATTTTCATGCACAACAGACCGTAGAGTTTACACAGGATGGTGTGAAAAATAAAAAACATCCAGTGATTCGCAGTTCTGTGGGCAGAATCACCTTTTTTGCTGAGAGAGGTCAGAGGAGAATGGCCTTATTGGACTGTTGTAGCTCATCTACCTTAGGGTGCAATGTGTTCTGAGATGCTTTTTTGCTCACCACAGTTGTAAAGAGTGTTTTTTATTTTTTTGAGTGACCATAGCCTTCCTGTCAGCTCAAAAATGTTTTTCACACCATTTGATGTGACTGTAGACTGTTATGTGTAAAAATCCTAGGAAATGTTTGGTACCAGCAACCATGCCATGGTTAAAGTCAAGAAGATCACATTTTTTCTTCATTCTGATGTTTGATGTGAATATTAACTGAATCTCTTGACCTGTATCTGCATGATTTATGTATTGTGCTGCTGTCACATGAATGGATAATTGCATGAATGAGCAGGTGTACAGGTGTTCCTAATAAAGATGTCAGTAAATGTATATACAATTTTATATGAATTTTATTTTAATGCAAGTTTTAAACTTGTGTTTGGGTTTTTAAATTTTATTTTTATTTTTTTTGTTTTGCTTTTTCATAGGAGGACTATGACTTCCCCAAGATCCTTGAAAATTGTGTGACCTTGGATGAATTCACGGAAGAAAATTCTTCAGATTGTCAAGGTCTTCTTTTCATAGCTATCAGAACATGGCAGTTTTTTTAGACTTGTTTTTTTTTTTTTTAGCTCTTGTAGGCAGGTCTATAGACTTATAAATAACTGTACTTACATGCATTTCAGAATCAGTTGAAGCAAAGGCCTCAATCCCAAAAACTGAGGTTAGTCTTTTTTTTTTTTCCAGATTTTGGAAACTGGTGTTTTATTTTAATTAGGTCTTGCCTCATATAGGTAAATTTAATCTAATGTGTTTTTTTTTTTTTTTTTTTTTTAAATATTTAAGGAATCATCAGATGAAGTTACTACATCCACAAATCCTGTCTCCTATATGAAACAAAGTGATAAAGAATCCGATTTGCCTAAAGAAGAAAGTACCAGCAAAACAACTGCAGAACCCAATGCCTCAGAGAACCTAGAAGATGCTGTTGATCAGTCTAAAGAGGAACAGGACACTGAGAAAGTGACAGACGACTTCAAGGTAAACAAACCTGTTATACTCTCATTTTTATTTATGAAATTCCCTTAAGAATTCAGAATAGGATTTCTTCATTTTTTGTTATTATTATTATTATTATTATTATTATTAGTAGTAGTAGAAGTAATATTACATCTAGAAATAACTTTCTCTGAAATATTTCAGGAAACCTTTGGCAAAGTCCTTGAGGTCAAAAATCTACCAAAGGCTGAAAACTATACAGACTCGGATTTTATGAATATCATAAAGCGATATGGAGACGTAACCCACCATGTGCTGTTTCGCAGTTGCAAAAAGGTAAATAAGAATAAGTCTTCTCCACATTTTAGATAAGCTGTCAGTTTGTTCTGCATTTATAATGATGTATTTATAACAGCTGTAGAATTTGGAAATGTGTTAAAAAGTAATGTTTAAAACTACTGTAGTTTGTACCACGTGCATATTTCAGCATCAAGGGCCTGTGTGAGTAAGGAATAAACCACAATGGGGTGTGCTGTTAGAGGAAAATAATCAAGTCAAAGTCTTATTTCCAAATAACAGCACATGCTGTTTTATTTTTTTTTTATACCACAGCAATTTGCCAATGATTACAAATTTTTCCCATGATTTATTGTACTTTGTCAGTTTATATTTATGTTTAATGTTGTAGAACATCTGCGAAACAAGGCAGTTTCATTGTGTCAGTTATAAACAGTTTGTCCTTTCCTCTGGCACACAATCTTGAGTGTGTTTTTCCTCTTCCTCCTCCCACAAAGAGATTTATTTTAACCCTTTTTATAATTATTTGCTTGGTTGAAAAGTCTATCATTTTATTCACTATGTTCAGGACTGTAAATTGGTTGTTAAACTAACTTTGCTTATAGGGGTTTGTTGAGATGGCGCTCGCATCTGATGCTGAGAGAGTCGCAGCTGATTCTAAAAATCAAGATATTGTACTACGCGGTAACATCTTGAAGATTAAAGTGTCTGAGAAGTACTGCCATCTACCAGAAGAAGGGTAATTCTTTTAAAGTATATTAATCCTATATAACTGCAAGTAGGCGTATTCATGAGAGATTTTTGACATGGTCAAACATACTTGAATGAGAAGGCTAACAAGGGAACGTACTATTAAGATGCGTCCTGTCATGATTATAAAGGAGTTGACCCCTGTTATCAGATGGCTTTCAACTTCACAGTGCATAATGCAAATGTTCAAGGGCCAAGTCTGAGCACAGCTTACCATGTTTCCCTATGATAAATTTTAGTCTTGCTTGTTTTTGTCTTTCTC
Source organism: Pangasius sanitwongsei (assembly GCA_037576675.1). Taxonomy (NCBI): domain Eukaryota; kingdom Metazoa; phylum Chordata; class Actinopteri; order Siluriformes; family Pangasiidae; genus Pangasius; species Pangasius sanitwongsei. The sequence goes on along the minus strand of CM075009.1, from coordinate 19,820,169 downwards.
TAGGTTTAGTGTTGATTCTGATGAGGAAGAGATTAGAAGAGGAGAAATATCTAAGGTGAGTACCGATCCTTGTCAAGGACACATGGTGTAGATTTAGTTAAAAAGTAACATTATACAGTGGATTTGGAAAGGATTCAGACACTTTACTGTGTTATTGATTTCATTTAAAATGGAATCAATAGCTTCCTTCTTGTTTGTCATACAAAGATGTCACTTACATGTTCTTAACGTTCTTCCCAAACTCAAGGCTTTTTTTTTTTTTTTTTTTTTGGCTTTGCTACGATTTTTGCCACCAGCCCATCGGTGTGTCTGTCCAAGATTCTTGTTAGTACGTTATCTCAAGAATGAGTGGTTAAAAGTTTTAGGATTTTTATGGAATTATCATTGTAACCAGAACTGATTTAGATTTTGGAAATCAGAATGGGGTCAAAGTCACAGCAAGGTCAAATGTCTGAAATAGTTTTTCTTCCAGAGCTGCCTTCCTGTTTGTCATACAGAAGTGTTACTTACATTTTCATCTTCAGGAACTCAAGGGCCATTTTCTGGCTGCCTGTGATGTTTTACATTGGTCAGTCTGTAGCTCTGTCCATCTGTGCATCCATCCATGCATCTGTCTAAGATTCTCCTTAGTATGATATTCCAATATTAGATTTTGGAATTTATCCAAACAGGGTCAAGATAACAGCAAGGTCACGTGTCTGAAATAATAGTTTTTCTTCAATAGCTTCCTTCCTGTATAATTGAAGGGTATTTCTGGCATACAGATTGTTTGAGGTTCTACTTGCTGGCCATTAATCTATACACAATAATGCATAATGACAAAGCAAATATATTTTTTAGAAATTCTTGCAAATTTATTACAAATCAAAAACTGAAATATCTCCTTTAGCTAGGTATTCAGACCCTTGGCTAAAGCATTCCAAACTGAGCTCAGGTTTGTCCTGTTTGGTTTGATTTTCTTGAGATTCCTCTAGAACTTAACTGAAATTCAATTGATGACATGACTTTGAAATGCACACACCTGTGTGTATAAGTTCCCACAATACACATGCATGTCAGACCAAAAGCCAAACCATGAAGTCCAGGGGACTCGGGGAACAAGGTTATAAAACCATTTCTAAAGGGCCTGAATACTTTCCAAACCCACTGTATGTGAAGAAGTTGGCAAGCATCTGATCAAAGCTGAAAAATGAGGGGGAAAAGAATTGAACAGCCGTGACTCTTTATTGTTTGTTGACTCTTCACTGCCACATTGCAGAGTTGCTACAAGCTGCTGTGTTTTCTTTGGTTAGTCACAACAATATGCACTTAGACTACAAATGTTTCTTGGAAATTAACTGTTGTATGTATGGAAGAAAACATTTCCGATCAGTGGGTTTGGTGAATGAATGAATAAATGAAAGAATAAATAAACAAGTTTGGTGATATTTGTGCTGGGATAGTGCTAGATGTGGTTAGGGTACATATTTTGCCTTCATGTTGCTCATTTGCATAATTACAGCAACACAAGAATAATTCTTCAGAGCGTTACTGTCCAACTGTGTGTCCAAATGTTTTAGTTGTTGAAACTAATTCCTTTTTGTCTCCCAAATTTTTTATTTAATCCCAAATAAACGTATTGCTACTAATGTATTATTACTATTAGTGCATATTATGTTCTTCTTGTAGGAGTCTAATAATAAGCAGCAGAGTGGTGCACTCAGTGGTATCGCAGAGTCTTCAAATGAATCTCTCAAAACAGATGAGCCAGTAGGTGAGTGATAGAGTATCCTTTTCTGCTGTTACATATTACACTGTATGATTGGTGAAGTATATGGTGTGCTACTTCATAGAACCAAATTCAGGTGTTTGTTCACAGGAACTGAGTTTGTCCGGCCTGTAGTGGGCTACTTCTGTACCCTGTGCAATGTCATCTATGCCAGTGAAGAGGAAGCAAAAGACGAGCACTGCAGAAGTCCATCACACTATGAGAAAGTGAAGGTAAACGTTCAGGTGTTTGTTTCTTTTAACCAGTTTACTCTGAATTGTATTTGTCATGTGATTTTTCTTACCAAAAATATAGTTGTTTGTTACTGTACTGATTCTTTTCTTGCACTTTCTTAGGAACACAAGGAAAGAAGTGGCTCTGTGGAAAATAAAAAGTAATGTGTATATAACTGAAAAGCTGTGAGAGAAAGAGAGGACCATTTCAAGGGCGCAGAGTAGACCGGCCCCCCGACCCTAGGCCAAATGAAAACTGTCCAGAGTAGGGGGCGGGAGTGTGACTGGTGCCTGACCGCAAAGGCTTCCGGTTGTCCAAATTAGCACAGAAAATATAGACAGGTGTCAGCCTTCTCTTCTTGTCATCATATACTGTCCTGTACCATAATTTTGTTCCTGTGTTTTAATAATAAAACAATTTTGCAGGTACATTTTATTCATTGTATGCCAAGGATGTCTCAAGTTCAGCTGAATTTGCTGTTGAAATGCTTTAACAACAATATCCAACTGAATAAAATGGCATATTGCTCTGTTGCTAAACACAAATTTTATTTTACTGTTGAAATTGATACTATTTTTAAATGTGTATTAAACCATGTTTTCCTGTTTATCTATGTGCACATTTCTTTCTGTTTTGGGAGTTTAAAAAAAACTAATTGCAGATGCCATGTGAAAGGTGATATTAAGAATACTGTATGGATGGCATGGTGATGTAGCAGGTAGCATTGCAGGCTCACAGCTTCAGGGTCCCCAGTTTGATCCTGAGCTTGGATTACTGTCTCTCTTTTCCCAGTGTCCATGTGGGTTTCCTCCGGGTTCTCTAGTTTCCTCCCACCTCTCTAAAACATGCAGGTAGATGGATTGGCTATGCTAAATTACCCATAGGTGTGAATTAATGTGTGCATGCTGCCCTGCAGGGAACTTTTACATAAATAAGAGAATGAGAAAACCACAGCTGTACAATGGTATATTACCATAGAATGTCTATGAGAATGAATAGATAAGTTCACTGATAGATACATTCAAAAATTAGTGCATAGAACTAATGTTAAAAATTTAATGAATGGAGAGTTGGGTGTTGTTTTATATAAAGGTTTAAGAGATTATACAGGGTGTCAGAAAGGTCAGGAACTAATGAGAGTACGAAGAAGCACTATCTCTTCCCTTTCATCCAGTGTTAATGCCATTTTTCACCTGTAATGAAAAAATAAATATAAAATAATTGTAAATAAATAATACAACTACAAAATCACATATGTGTAGTTTAACTCCCACTGGTTCTTTACTTTTCGGACATCCTGAAATGTAAGGATCTCCTTTCTTCAAGAAAACCGCTGACTTGGCAACGCTGAGCTTGCGTTTTATTGCGCATGCCCGTCCTCTGAGTTCTGATTGGGCCACAGTCACATGCATATTTCGCGAATTTTCATTGGAGAAGCAGTAACGGTCGCTCCCATAATACGACGCCGTCTCCATGGTATTTCAATATGGCGGCCAACGGTAAGAGGCTTGTAAAGAATTAAATCGTTAACTGTAACTGGTGTTACCTTTGGCTAACAAAACTAGACATGGCCGTTATCTAGAAATACTTTTATTGTGGATATCAAGTGAAACAAAGGGTTTTTTGTTGTTGTTGTTGTGCCTGCCGTTAAAATTACTTATTTTTATCTGTGTAGTTGTCACCGTACTTGGTTTTGCTCAAGTAATTCTAAAGCCTTTATCTTCTTTTTTTTTTTAATGAAGGGATATACTTTACCTCAGCAGTTATTGTATGTGGGGATTATGAAATTTGTTCAACGATTTTATCATCCCCATTTTATATGGGCTGCTCAAACTAACGATCTTCATAACCTCAGTAGTTTATTAATTTCTCTAATTTCAGTATATAAACCATCAGTTAATGTGAAACAGCACTGTAATCATTTTTCCCCTTTGTAGGACGGCACCCCATTGTATCCTTTCAGTATAGTATTAACTCCTGCTCCTCTTTCTGTACTGTAATGTTGTTTCATTAAATGAACGTCTAGAGTGTTTCAGCATTTTGATATTAGCCTTCTTAACCAAATATCAGTTGTCCTCCATGCCCCTGCAGGTCCTGTTTTATTTGAACTGCTGGTATTATGCTGCCTTCTTTATAGCTGAAATTCTAATGTTTATCTATAAAGGTAAATGACTATGATTTCTTTCTTATTTCTGAACTCGAGAGTGAAGTGAGCTACACACTCAGTTTGGTAGTTTATTAGGTACACTTACCTTGTATGTTCACACATTGGCCCTTATTATACTCCCTCCATGGAGCAGTATGAACATAGGGCCACTGCTGCCCCGATATGAGGGACATGGATTATTCTCAGAACAGCAGTGAGCCTGACATGGTAGTGATGTAGTATGACTGTATCAGGAGCAACAGTACTGCTACAGTTGTTAAATACCTCAATGTCACTATTGCTCTGCAAAATACTAGAGGAAAAAAAGGCTACAATCTCTAACTGTGCATGTACAAGGTGGATGTGTACAATAAAGTAGGACGTGAGAATACACAGTGTTTAAAACCCCCAGCAACACTTCTGTGTTTAGTGCAACATGCACTACAGTGCCACTCACTACAAATTGTGCAGAGCAAAAGGTGGGCTACTGTCAGTAATATATACATTTTAGATATATCAGATATATAGAAGATAAAATTGTAAGTGGGTGTAGCTACATGATAGGAATTCCTAATAAACTGGAAACTAAGTGTACGTATGTGAAGCAGGTTTTATTTTATTGACCTTGTATTTTATTGCGTGAATAGATTCGATTTTATGTAAATTTGCACCATTGAAATTTAACAAGCAATGAGTACTGATGATATTTATGATTAATCGCCTCTTCAGGAATATTGCTGCCATACCCCCAGGCTAATCTTATACTGGATATTGTTCTGTTGCTTCTCTACCTTGGTCTGGAGGCTTTGCGACTATTTTATGGTGAGTGTAAAATAATGCTGGGATGTATTAAATCATGGATAAGCATTTCACATGCTTTGTAGCAATTCTGACTCGAGTTGATGACTTGGAGATTCACCTTTTTCAGGCTGGAAGGGAAACCTGTGTGAGCGCTCTCTGATGCTGATTGTTAGTGTTGGTGTCTTGGTGCCCTGCACAGTACTAAGTGTCTACTATCTGCTGCTGCAGACTTTTATACTGCGTCTTGAATTTATCCTCAATGCTATCTTACTCTGCTTCTACGCTCTGGAGCTGGTTCTGGCTCTAATAACCATTGCAGCTTTTTCCAGGTAAATTTTATGTTTGTGTGTTTAACATCTATTTTATTTGACAGACAAAAGCATTTTTGCTGAATCTTGAGTAGGTGACTTACCATATAATTTAAATCATTCATTCATTTGGAGGAGTGGTAGCGTAGTATGTATGCAATATCTGGACCATTTATGTTAAAATTGTTTTGACATTTTAATCTTTGTTGTTTGAAAGTCTGATTATCTTCCTTTTCATTCATTCAGGGCCAGTGTTTATTAAGGATGTTTATGACAACAAGGAAATATTTGTTAGAATGAGTATCCTGTATTCTTGTGTGGTATCCGGTTTTCAACATAGCAATGTTTCTCATCATTGTGGATCCGCACCACTTACTGCACTTCTCATCCTCTTTTAACAGCAACTGAGATCACTATCAGACTTGTTCTACTTTAAATGCATATGAATGAAGTACTTCAGCATTTTTGAAGTACTTTCATTATTGCCACAAACATTTTTTATTACTATTTTTCCTGCACTGTGTTTTTCTGACTGTTTTGTATTTGATTAGAGATTGTTTGTTTGTATTTTGATAGTACCAAATGCATTGTTAAATAAAAGGAAAATATTTTTTACTAAACATAACTTCCTTGTACATTGCTTTTATTGTGTTAATTTATTAGTTCAAGTTCACTTGTGAGTAATGTTTGTTTTATTGTTTACTGAAGCATGTCTTAGCTTTCCATGAATTGCAGATATGCCCTAAGGGAAAAGTTTCCTGTGTTAGTTTTGCAAAGGTTTAAAGCGTAATAGCGAAATAGACAATATCAGACATCAGGATTCTTCTGAAATTTGGAATGAGGGATAACATGTCTTAAGCTTAACAGGTTAATTAAGCTTTGTATATATGCCATTATTAATGTACTAAATCTGTATTCTTATATTTAATATTGTTATGCAATTAATAATTTGTGAATATAAAGCAAGACCTTACAGGTGAACAGGGCAATTTTTTAAACAATAGATATCGTTTATCGTTATTGGTGTAAATTTTGGGAATTCTTCCATAATATCATTTTAAATAAAGATAGGTTTATATGTAACTTTTCATAAATGCATTATATTTCGTATATTTTCACAAGTCGGTGGACATAGTGAAATAAAAAAAATGTTTCTGTTGAATTCTGATTTTAAAAAAAAGACTACAGTTTATGAAAAGACGTTATAGATGCAGTTTGTTAAAATTGTCTATTCTACCTGAAGTGCCTTGCCTTGATGACTGAGTCCTTAAAATTAAACACTTTATAAAAATGAAACTTTAGATGATAATAGGTAGTTTATGAATAAATAATTTTTCCTTTTTTACAGTCAAAACAGAGATCAGTGGCTCGTTTTCAGAATGTCCCTCAAACAAACTAAAGCCTCATTGTATGATCTGTATTAATAATAATACCAGGCTGGATATGATGGAAAATGCATCAGGGTTTTGATCCTGTGGGCGGAGCCACGTCTGTCTGAGCTCGGTCACGTGCTCGTCTGAATGGTAACATGCAATTCACTACATTCACCAGGACCACGATAAATTAAGATTTATTTTTCCGTATACTTATTTAGCTATGAATTGGTGAATATATTAACCTGTTACCTGCGGTTTAAAGGGACGGAGCTTTGTCTAATCGTTATTTGTGAGCTGGCACGCGGCTCATTATTGCGCGGGCGCGCGCGCTCCTGTCTCGGGGCTGGCTGCGCGCGCACGCAGTGAGAGCAGAGGGGTCTCTCTCATCCTTGCGGGTGGGACCGCTCACCGTCTGCCGAGGGGCTATGGATGCGAGGCGGCTGTCTGGTAATGGTAATATCTTTAGCACACGTTTAATTTCTGTTTATTGAACAGGTTTTTAATCAGGTGACAGTTTTTAAACGATATTAAACAGAACCAGTGTCCGTTTCTAACGGTCTATTGTGCGCGCTTACCTTGTTCATTATTGCAGAAGCGATGGAGGCCGGTGGAGGAGGCGAGCAGGGAGAGGCTCACAGAGTCAAGACTGAGGTAAGGGATGCTCTGGTTGAAAAAAATAAAATAAAATAAAGCACATTAGGAATTACACTGCTGGCGTGATTATGCGCGTGTACGAAGCGTATTATCGAGTTTCTTTGGGTCACAGCGCTCACTATGCCAGCTAACCGGCATTTTGATTTATTCAGGCCACAGTGGCACACACCCATCTGCAGCTGAATTGTGTGTGCCTCATTCATTTTATACACAGATGGTTACATTTCACTGCATATAACAGCACAGGCTACATACACTCTAAGACATTTTAAGGTACATGATTAGACCTTAAGGACCACTGATGTTTAAAAAAGTACTCGAAAAGCTAAACCATGTGCACCTTCCCAGGTAAAAGATTCACACTAAAGGTACAATAGGATGGTTCCACATGAATGCTTTAAAAAGATTGCACATCTTCCAAAAACACTTTGTGCCCAACTCTCACCCTTTCTTCATTGGACAATCTCACCTGGATACTGTAGATTTGTACCTAATAAGTGCTGCTGTAATCATAAAGACTCTAGTGAACACGCATACACACTTAGTACTATTTTGTCTTTTAAATGTACAGTTGTGGAAGAGTCATGATTTATAAACCCACTATCCAGTGTTACCTCATGTCGTCTCAGGGTGATTTTCCTTTCCATTGTCACTCCAGGCTTATTTATTAAGGATCGTCATATAAATCTACATTTGAACTTATGTAAATCTGCTTTGTGGCAATATCTATTGTTAAAAGTGCTATACAAATAAAATTGAATCAATGGTACCACTCCAGTAGAGTTTAGTACCTTTATTTCCGGAGAATGTACACTGACACAGGTTAACACAGGGTAAATGCAGCACTTCGTTCAGACAGTTCATTCTCAGAGCCAAAGGCAGCCTGGTAAATCCCATCACTTTTCTTTGAAACTTGGGTTTTTGCTTAAAATAACATGGATTATTTATCATGGCAGAGTTTCTCGTGGACATGATTTGCACTAAACATACTGGACAAAAGAATTTCTGTTGCTTTGCTGCTTTAGCAGAGCATGTAATTTGTTAACTTTTGTATAGAAAGGCAGCTTATTTTCAGTTTGTCTTAAAATGCTTTTCATTGTGACATGTCTAACACAAAGTGACTGAGTCTGTCATGGTAAGTGATTGTCATCCCCTTTTATGAATTCTTCAGTACCTGAGACTGACTGAAGAGAGAGACGAAGCCGAAAGACAGCTTAAGCACATTAAGAGAGGTAAGATCACATGTAAGCTGTTTGAGGTGAGTTAGTGCTATAATGCTAGTAATCTTTTAATATCTAAATGATTTTCATTGCTAAATCAGCTGGCAACAAGTAAAGAAAAATTTAATACAGAAATATATTTATTTGGCTGACCCTTTTTTCCAAGTTGCCACTGAAGTAGAATAGAGTAGAATGAAGTAGAGTAGGGCAGTCATGGCCTAATGATTAGAGCGTCGGACTTGTAACCTGAAGGTCGTGGGTTCAGGTCGGGTCTCGGGTCCGGCAGGGATTGTAGGTGGGGGGAGTGAATGACCAGCGCTCTCTTCCACCCTCAATACCCTTGAGCAAGGCACCGAGCCCCCAACTGCTCCCCGGGCGCCGCAGCAAAAAAAAAAAGGCTGCCTACTGCTCTGAGTGAGTGTTCACTAGTGTGTGTGTGTGTGTGTGTGTGTGTGTGCGCGCGCTTGGATGGGTTAAATGCGGAGCACAAATGTACTTGGCCACAAGTCAAGTCACTTAAGGGTTAAATGCTTTCCTTAAGAAGAACAGCAACTTGAATTTATTTATTTCAAATTTTTGTAAAAGGTTCAAATTTATTTTTCAGAACAGATGGGTTCCCTTTGTTTCAAGGAAACCCCATTTAGAAACCTAGACACACTGACTAAGAATCTATGAGGAACCCATTTTATCTAGCGTGCACTCTAGAGCAGGGGTGTCCAATCTTATCCACAAAGGGCCAGTGTGGGTCCAGGTTTTCACTGCAATCAAACAGGAGCCACGCCTGATTCCACCTGTTTAATCAGTTGGGCTTGGCTTCCAATAGACTGAGGTGTGGCTTCTGCTTGTTTGGATTGAAAACCTGCACCCACACCGGCCCTTTCCGGATAAGATGGGACACCGCTGCTCTACAACATATTCTTTACCTTCTTATTTCTTGGGTTTTCTTTTCCTGTTTGTTTTTTTTTTTAAATGCGCAAGGGAAACTGTGTATAGTATCTGTAGAAGTAATTCATCAGCAGCATTCAGGCTTAGCCAGCTTCATTTGAAAGATGCTGGGTGAGATTTGTATTGTGCAAAGTCAGCATTCTCCACTCGTGCTGTTTAACATTTACAGCATGTGGTGGGCCTGGAAAATCCTTCATATGGTGAAATTTTGACATTTTTTGCTGTTTGTAGTGCAGGCTTTCCTGATATAAAATACAGATCAAACCCTGCCATTTACCGTGTGAGGTAATTACACCTAGCTAGCAGTGTTTTAGACATCATTAGGCTGACTGACTGCATTAACCTCCACATTTTGCTGAGCGACATGGACAAAATCTTATATCACAATATGGAAAATTTTGTATCTTGAAAAGATATATCATGATATATTACATTTTACATAACTGCATGTATTCATGACTGCTTTTTGATAATTCTGTGAACTAAACATTAGTGAAAGGCACTTTTTCTTTTCTCTTTTTATTTGGAAGTAACATTGAACCGAACTGTCACAAATGAGAACAAGAAAAACATGACACTGTCAAAATGGGAACAATATCAATACCAAATATAAAAAGTAAATATTAAAACATTCAATTTCAAGTTTTAGGAATCCAAATGACAGTACCTCCCTTTTTAGATCCAAGTTCCTTATCTTTTAGTTGGGCTGATGTCTGTTCTATGTCAGAGTGTTGCAGGGAGTGTCACGCTCCTCCATGCTTGTTTTTGTTACAGCACATCTCTAGTAGCTTCCTAGCTCCAACCTTAGTGATGTAAATCGACTGCTGCAAAGTCGCTTTTGTTACATCGGTGATATAGAAAATATAGGAAAACATCAATAGACAATTATCTATCACCCTATGATCTATATCACCATACAGTATTGCACAGGAAGAATGGCAAGATTAAAAAGTAAATTTTAAAAAGTTGAGGTGTCCAAAGTTTTCATCTTTTTTTGGTTGCTTGTCAGAATTCAGCCACAGCAGCCGGTGTGTTCTCTCAGGCCACCACATGTATTTAGATTTAGGCCACACCCAAACTACAAATGGGTGTGGTGATGGGCACCGTCAGCATCCACTTTCCCTTGAGAGCGCTGTAGGAGACGATTACTTCTTTATGCCTTTAAACTGACACTTGATGTCTTGGCTGCGTGTTTGATGTCACCTCCTCCCTAACCCATCTCATTATCATGCTGCCTGCAGGCTGTCTTCTGAATGAGCCACTGTTCCCAGGTGTAAAGTGGTATCCCACACCCCATGACCACTTGGAACCAATCATAGTGATGGCTTCTCATTTTGGTGCCGTTTCTTAGCTGTACTTAGTGCCGCATAAGGATGTATAGTCACCTTTAGGTCCTGTTGCTCATGCGTTGTCTGTTGGATTATAGACTCAGGTGAGCAGGTTGCTATATAGTCCCGTATTTCCCCTTTCTAACTATTGACTTGTGCCATGTTGTTCCTTGTGCTCTTTTCAGGTTTAGTGCAGTTTATGTTTTTCAGTCAGTTATGATTGTTCATGTAAGTATACATGTGCCAATAATAATAATCAGTTATTCGATTATTATACTGTGATATTTAACATGATCTGTATCGATATTGTGGAGATGTACACGTGTGTTCCATTCGAAAAGAGGCTGCTTAAGTAAGCAGTCTATTTCAGTAATGTTTCTAAAGAGATACAGACTTTCCCATTAGGAGGCCAACTTAAGAACACCTGTCTTTGAATGACAGCAGGTACATGTAAACCTTTTTTTTTTTTTTTTTAACATTTTCTAAACATGATAACATTGCAAACCATGATAACTGCTTAGGAAATAAACATGATATGTTTTTTGAGGGTTTTGAAGGAGTTAAGCAATTGCTGTTACTTTTGACTATCGTGTGATAAAATACATTCAACATTTAGATGCATACGCCTTAGTGGTATCATGCACATAGCTGTCTTTCTGCTTGAATTATGAACTCGATTTCGAGCTGAAAGTGAGCTGCAAGTGTGTAAAGTTGACATATGACTTACACTATATTACCAAAAGTATTCGGTCACCCATCCAAATGATCAGAATCAGGTGTCCTAATCACTTGGCCT
>CM075009.1:19795937-19808514 GCA_037576675.1 Pangasius sanitwongsei | reverse complement strand
AGGAATGGGATGGCACTTAAGTTCATATGTGAGTCAAGGCAGGTGACCGAATACTTTTGGTAATATAGTGTATGTTACTGCTTGAGCTACAATCCTGCTGAAAGCAGCAATGCAGCAACCTGATGTGGTTTGAAATGTTGGATTGTATTGGACTTATTTTCCAGATTGGTCCATGCATGTTATACCATGAATGCATGTCATCTTAACTGAGAATCTTTGATATTGTTATTATATTCAAAATGGAAAAGTGGGAAGAGTAAGTTCCTATATTAAAGCTTTTAACCTGGTTTAAATTTAATAGAAACTCCCTTTTGTTTCTTTATTACATGTGTATAGTACATGGCTCGTCAGGACATGCTGTATGGATCAATAGAGCTCAGACAAATGAAGCCCCAGACTCTTTCTGAAACAATCAAAGCTTCCTCCTGGAGCTACCATCATCCCCAGTGGAGGGTTAATAGACTCTGACAAATACTGTACTCATCTCTGCCATGCTCTTTTCCTTTGAATCATTTAAGACTACAATTATGAATTATTTACTAACTGAAAGTGCCCCTGTTGTCACAGGATTTTTTCTATGATTGTATTTTCCTGCAGTCCATGTTGAAAATAAATTCTAATTGTTTTACATATACAAATGTACAAAATGTGTTATGTGTATGAAGTAGTATCTTGGAGCCAGTGTGCAGTAGGTCAGTTCATTAAGCCACACACTCCATGCTATGCTATTTAAATCCCCTGCTATGCTATTAAATGCTATTTAATCATTGGCAGTACTGGAGAAATCATGGAAGTATATAAAAGGCGGAATCTGGCAAAATAACTGCTTCCCACTAGTTTTAAAGATGCTTCAATGAGTATTAGTTATTATTCCCTCACCAGCTACTGGGTAAAAAGGAGTCACTATATACAGTATCACTATATAAGCTCTTACCAAATGTAAAGCTAGAGTTCATAGATTTTTTTTTTGTTAAAATGATAAATATGATATTTGAGCCAAGCAAAAGTACAAATACTCAATATTAAGATGTTTGTGAGCAGCTGTGAGTACCCTTGACAATCTTTTTAGTAATTCACAGTCAGCATTGTATCAGGGGTGTCGGTTCGGAATTAATGGGATATTGGTACAGTGATTACACTGTATCAATACACAGGATCTGCATCCAATCAGGAGAAGTTTGTTCTGCATGTTATGTGCTATTTATGATACTACAGAATGAGCACCGTTAACACTGAGGCAGGTCTGCGCTTCATGGGCACTGCTGCTTGATCAGCAGTCACTGTAAGAGCTAAATGGCTGTGGCTAAAAGACAGGTTCTTGAGAGATACTCAGTAACTGTGAAAGTCACATTGATGTGCACAATAATGTAATTTTGTTCTCATAATCTTCTCTGTAATACTGAGCAATATTTCAACTACATGCTCCCATACTATTTAGTATGTCACTAAACCGTTAATATCATTGCTTATTGTGCATTGTACAGTTTGGAACACAACATTGCATTATATTTAAATGTGCATTTGCAGCCATGTGATTAGGGCACACAGTGGAGGAAGAGTACAGCACAACCCATGTTACAAAATATTCTTGTGCAAGTATCTTGCAACAGATTTTTCTGTCAGAGAGGTTGAAACTCTAAAATCTTACATCTTGTAGCTTTAAAATAAATACGTTTAGAAAGGATCCATTTTATGCAAGTGATTCTTTCTGATTGCAGACGAGAGATGGCTTAGAATAGATGCAAGGCTGTAATCTTTGTGTGCAATTAAGACTCAAGTTGCAAGCAAAATTGCACACTTATTAACAGGAGACTGTTCACATTTATCAGCAGAGCTTAATCACTGTCATCAAAAGGGGTACTTGGTGTTAATTTCGACTAATATTAGCTTAACAGAAGCAAACTGTGTCAATATGGCTGATAGAGTGAATCATGAGCCATATTGTCCTCACACAGCGCAACACAGTTACTGACCTAGAATCTGAACAGCCGAGCTCAGTCAGTCATTAGGAAGCTAAGAGCAGAGCTAATATCCAGAGGGCTTTGTTAGGATGGAGAGCCCTGACCTTTTTAAAGAGCGAAACGATAGTCCAGCTGAATGTTCATTACTACCAGCCTGTACATCCTATCTCATTCTGATGAATAAATTAGAAGGTATGAATGAACCATGCTCAGGTCAAAGTTTTTGCACAATATTGAATCACATTGTATCATATTACAACAGGGCATTTTGCACTAAAACCGCTCTAAATCATATCATAAATTATTGACTACATTAAATGTCACTTTAATAATGCTGATTGTTGGTAATATATTGAGATGAGTTGTCATTCATGAAAATGCAAAAATGAATAAACAGCAAAAAGGTTTTTATCACTATGCTACCTGCTTTAGTAACGGGTTTCTGAAAGGCTCGGCTTAGATGTCAAGCACAATTTTTCACCAAAGTGTTGCAGTGGTGATTATCATCTTTTAGTGAAATCCCATCACTTTACTGGTGGAATACAGTTCTGCAATACTGTTTGGCACAAATGACTATAGCTGTTCTTTAATACCTGTGTCAACATGATTTAATTACTTGCATCACTTAATATACACTCACCATCCACTTTAATAATCATCCTTTAATACAGGAACCTCTGTACACTTGCTTATTTGTGAAGTTATCTGATCAGCCTATCATGTGGCAACAGCACAGTGCATAAAATCATCCAGATACAGATCAAGAGCTTCACTTAATGTTCACATCAAACATCAGAATGGGTAAAAAGTGTGATCACTGTGACTTTAACTGTGGCATGGTTGTTGTTGCCAGATGGGCTGGTTTGTGTATTTCAGAAACTGCTGATCTCCTGGGATTTTCATACACACAATGGTGCGAAAAATAAAAAAATATCCTATGAGCGGAGAGTTTCCAGGCTGAAACACCTTGTTGATGAGAGGGATCAGAGGAGAATGATCAAACTAGATTGAGCTGACAGCAAGTCTATAGTAACTCAAATAATCAATCTTTACAATCGTGGTGAGCAGAAAAGCATCTCAGTATGCACAACACATCAAACCTTGAGGTGGATGGGCCATAACAGCAGAAGACCACATCAGGTTCCACTCCTGTCAGCCAAGAACAGGCATCTGAGGCTATCATGGGAACACTGTGCCTTACAATCTAACTGTGTGCTCAATTGGCTTCAGTGTGAAAAATGTTTGTTGAAAGATGAAATAATAAAATGTATTCAGCAGCCTTTAAGCAGGCTGATGATATATTCCAGTCTGACTGCATGCTGAGAAGAGCATCCTTCATGCATTATTCAGTAGCTACTTTGTAAAAGAATTGATTCTTTTAGAGTCCCATAGAGTCACAAATGAATCATATGCAGAATTTGGTTGATTGATCAAGAGTCAAGTCAAGTCAAGAGGAGTTTATTGTCATTTCAGCCATATACAAGTACATAGTGAAACGAAACAACGTTTCTCCAGGACCAAGGTGCTACACAAGACAACACAGAACAACACAGAACTACGGGGACTACATAAATTAAACAAAGTGCACAAGTGCAAACATGTGCGGATGCACAAGACAGAACAAGACAGTACGATGGCTACAACGCCGACCAGTACGCAGTTCTGTTTGAAAGTGACCAAGTGACAATAGTGCAAATAATACATGGAGTTTGATTTCCATGTTGTGTTTGCAACGCAGTGCTCATGCATTACTACATTTTCTACTGTTTCTTAATGCACTGTGATGGAACAATCAAAGGCATGAATGGTAGACTCCATGCACATACAGTGGTACCCTTCTGAGCAGGCATTTGAATGTGAACTTGCTTGACTTTGCTATGATGCTATGGCACCTGATCTACTGTTGTAAGGCTTCCACAGGGTGTAGAGTTACTCTAGTAGGGTTCTGTGACAGCAAGGGTATTAGTGTTGTCAAAACTGTTGAGAGGCTCTCCATTGTGAACATGTAACAGATAACCGTCTTGGTGGTTCCTCTTACATGCTAGAAAAAATGCTTTGCTTTTGTTATCATACTTATAATCTAATGTTAAATAACACAAATCTGTTTAATTCTGAAAGTGTGGTATAACCAATTTGTGTGATTTATTTATTTATTTAAAATCTGGTGTTGTTTCATATAGTTTCCCAAATGGTAATCGAGGAGGTGAACGTGCTGCAGACTCAGCTTGAGATTGAAAAATCCTGTCGGGAAAATGCTGAAGCACTGGCCACCAAGGTAAAGCAACCACCCTTTACTCCATCTTCAGCCGAAATGCATGCTTATTACAGACAATCACAGCCCACACTTACACGTACTTGTTCTTATCAGTCTACCAAAAATAACACGATTATTGTGTATAGGTTGTGCTAGTAAACTGAATTTCCACGCAGCGTGTTTCACTGTTGTGTAATAATATTTTGACAGCTGAACAGTGAGAACAAGAAGTTAAAGTATCTGAGTTTGTCATCTCGACCGTGTCTGGATGAGCTTCTGCCCAGCATATCAGACTGCATCTCTCTGGAGGAGGAGAGTGATCCACAGGAGCACAGCCCAGACCCCTACACCCAGTACCAGCAGCAGGTCAAAGGTACACCTCACGAATGGCATTTTAATACTAGAAAATGTAAGAATTTTCAGTCACTCTAAGGTAATACCAGCAGGTAATATTTCTTATACTAATATATATGTAAAAAGATATACCATTTAGTTTTACTTTAAGAATATCTGTTCCAATACAAAAAATTGGGTGGTCTGGCACAAAAAGTACCATGTTCTAAGCTGTTTAACACATCTAGATGTAAATATCAGGGATTCTGATCTATCATCTCATATTCATCTTCTGATCTCAAACCCAAATGTCTTCACAAAAACAAAAGAATTGGCCTTGCCGTTCCAATACTTTCAGAGGGGACTGTATATAAATATAATGTATTTCTTATATAAGAACAAATGTGATATACAAATTTTTTCAGGGTGTTGAAAACGTGCCTAGTTCAGGAAAACTTCAAGAATTTGGGTAATCGAGACAACCACTGCTTTATATAAAAACACTACTTTTTTCCTGTAGATCTTCAGGAAACAGTCAACACTTTACTGGAGGAAAAAAAGCAGTTAGCCTGTCAGTTACAGGAGCAGCAAAGACAGATTGAGGAGCTGACAGCACTTGTAAGTACCTACTGGTTTTGTCACAGGAGAATGCGTTCACTCGTGCTTAACAGAGCTGTCTGGGGGACTTAGCGATACACTACATACATGAGACTTTTGAATAATAAATGAATTAGTAATGAAGCCTCATAGTAACCGTTAGTATCTGTCCTCAAGCGTTATGGGAGAAATAGAAGAATATTTCAATGAAATTCTTCACTTTACATTTTGAAAATATATTTTTTATTTTAAATTTGACTTGACTGTGTAACTTGTATGATATGTGTTTTAAAGACTTTCTACTGTTTACTAGACTGAAAAACAGCAAGCAGAAATGAAGGAGCTTCACAAGACCATTGAGCAGCAAAGCAAGACCATCAAGAGATTCAACAGAGGTAAGCGTTACTCTAGTGCCCTTTGGTCATGAAATACAGTGGCTGCTGATTACCAATGATGTTCTAATTAAATTTGATTAAGTACTATCAGTTATGTGGCCTTTTCTTTTATTCTATGGAGCCAAGCATTCAACTGTCTGTGCTTGACAACACAATGCCTGAGTTGTTTTGCATCCAGCATCCTTTCCTCCCAGCCTACTCAGTCCTGTGTCCCATTAAATACCATAATGGAACTAACAGGACGAGATCCAGCGCAGGAAATCCCTTAGCTTTGGTTAGGGAAATGTAATTTAACCTGATATCTACTGAACTCCCTCCCTCTGTGTTTGTATTCGCTTTGACCATGATGGTTTAGCTACAGTACAACAGGGTTGGGTTACTATTCACATAATTTCTCTCTTCTCAGTGTCCATGATGGCTGCTAATGAATATGAAGGGCTGAAGGAACAGTTGGATCTGGAGCAGAGCCTGAGGCAGAAGGCAGAGACCTATGCACATGAGGTATGATAGAAGATGTGATAGTTCTGACTGATAATACATACATCACCAGTATTATGACTCTTCAATATAACTGCTTTTCTAAATACTCACCATAATGCATGTCATGGTCATTATTTGTTATAACTGATCATATATCAGTTTTAAGGACAGATATCTCTATAAACACATTTTTGTTTTGGACTTCAGTTGGAACTGGAGTTGGAATGTTCAGAGAGGAAAACTGATGGTCTGTTTTTTTTCTCCTTTAGATGTTGGTGAAGCAAAAAGAAGCTAACAGGCAGAGCATGATTCTCCTGCAGCAGGTAGACCCCAGTGTTCAGCTGCTCAAAGCACTTGAGGATGTAGCAAATGTAACCAAAACACTGGAGCAGGAACGTCTGCAGCACCAAGAAAAGGTAGACCATCTCACTGTCTTCACCAGCAGAAAACGCTTATAGTGCGAAAATGACATATCACAAGATAATATACTGTGTGACTGTGACACCTGGTTGGTGTAAGGAGAATGAGGACTCATTAGGCGGGCATGAGAGAATGCCAACTCACTTTTATTATTGGGCTTTCTGCCTGTGCTTTCCAGCACAGCAATCTTCTTGACTGAAAAAAACCTTCAACTTTCACACAAGCTCAGGAAGTTGCATTGCTCTGCACCACCAGCTCTCTCTACTTGGCATGCAGCATCTTACTGCCAGACACACGGTGTATAAATAGAGCATTGTTAATCACACACAGGTGTATGCTCATTCATGAAATTCCCCACTCCTTCTCCCAGACTCCGTACTCCTTTCACAAGCGACTCTAGACCACCCCCCCCCCCCCCCCCGCCACAAAGATATGTATCCTAATATATAGGTTTGCTAACAAGTCTAAGCAGATATCAGTGCCACATTTTAAAAGCTCTCTATTGTCTACAAAAACAAAGAACTTAGAGAAAAAGGAAAGACTAAGCAACTGATACAAAAATAGAAACATTTAGTTAATCAGTTGCTCATTGCTGAACATGGCAACAGATATGGACAGTGTTGTAAAAGTGCTGATGATACCAACAATGCATTCAAAAAAAGCACACTGTGATGTAGTTTCTTGTGATTTCATTAGTGTATTGTCATATTGACAAGCCCTACAATGAAAGATGTTTAAATAAAGGGTGTACATATAGAAACACCTAATTCCTTACTGTTTTCATGTGCTATTTTAGGGTAAAGCTGAAGAGTAAAAAGCTATAGTTGAACAAAGGACTGAACGAAATGAATTAAACGTCAGTGTCCCAGATGTGCAGTAAACCTTGTAGATCTGTTATGAGTGTATTTTGCTCAGTAGGCCAACAATACACTAGTGTTATTTTATTTCTGAGTATTGCACCTCAGTTGCTCTGTGTTTGCAAGCTCAGCAAATTGATCATTTCCTTCAGGAGCAATAGCAAATGAGAGCATGGAAGTGGGAGGCTTGCCTTGCCTCCACATCTGCACTGCATTAAGTACAGCCTCAACATATCAGGAAATCCAGCAGCTCTCAAAGAATATGGAGCATTAGAGAAAGTGCATTACAGAAAATGCTGAAGTCCACTGGCAGTTTCACAGATGCGTCTCATAACCCGCTCACATATTTTTCACGGTGTTAACTAAAGCATTGTGGGCAAGGTGACAGGCATGGATGAGAAAAAAAATCAGCTGTTCCCAGGTTAATGACAGACTATAGCCCTGCTGACAGAACTGCTGTTCCAAGCAAACAGGTGCAGGGTGAAATATGGCCAGTGGGACATCAATAAATCCGCAGGTGCCCAGGGATTGCATGCAAATTTTGGGCAAGGTTAAATCAATATTCCGCAATGATGACAGACCATCTACAGTGTTATACCACAGAACGGCCAGTTTTAAATAGGGTCTTATTTAAACAACTGTTTAAGTATTTGCTGTATAGTAAATGTAGAACAATTAACAAAAGTGTTTTGTTGTTGTTGGTTTGATTTGTTTACTGTAAGTCACTTTACTGTAAAGTCTGAGCCTGGATGTACTATATGTTGACGGTTTATGGTTAATTACATCTTCCAAAGGTTGACATGTTAAAAAATGGAGCAGGGATAAACCTTGATTCCCAGTGAGATGTCTTTGTAGTACCTACACATTCTGTTCTTCTCCCCTACGTAGATGAAGGCTTTGGAGGTTGAGCTGGATCAGAGTGCCTTGCGAAAGCAGCTAGAACAGCTGCAGAAGCAGCTGGAGTTACTGGACGAGGAGAAAAAAGACACAGAAGAACGTCTCCAGCAGGAGGTGAAAAAGTGTGGTGACTTGGAGAGCAGAGGTGAGCTCACAACCTGTAATTCTGGAAAATAGTCTCTAGTCTCAATTGTACCTCCATCATCAGGCCAGGTTGATGGTTAGATTACATCTTTAATATCTATAGAATATTGCAGCATCTTCATCAGTGACATACTAGAGATAACTAAAGAGATCAAGCTAACTAGCCCTAGTTTGTTCAAGTAGACAATTTCTTCTGTCATCAAACTGCTAAATGAATTTGTAGAAAATCAATATAGGTTGTTCTGCTGCCAGATAATGCATTACTATTGTTTTTTTAAAAATAATGTTTTTAAAAAACAGTAGTAATGCATTATGGATAAGATTTTTGTCAATCTTTGATGATGTATAGAATACTGATTTTAGTTAGAATTTTTGATTCTTGACTCACGTATGTTGCACCACTCAGAGTATTGCACCACTGCAGCCAATCAGAGTATTTTATTCAGTAGTGTGAGTAAGTATTAGTATGTTAAGTATAGAATTATTATTAGTATTAGTATTTTGAGATAGCACAGTGACTGACAGGAGGATCTTTGGTTGGATCTGGGATGATATATTTTTACACACAACATTCTTGGTTTTAATATGTGGCTGTGGCTGAAGAAATTAAGACTGCATATCATTTAAAAATAACCAGTCAGAAATAATTTAGAGGGTCCCTGGGAAGTACAAAACATTATTTTTAACACTGTCCAAACATTGTCCCAAAAAAATCTGCTGCAGTAATGCCCCCCCCCCCGCCCCCTGTTTTCTGCAGTGAAAGAGCTGCAGGAGTCGCAGAGGAAAAGTGAATCAGCACCAGCTCCATCTCCTGGGACTGCACCACCCCCTGCTCCTCCTCCTCAGCCACCTCCACCTCCCCCACCTCCTCCTCCCCCTCCTCCACCACCACCTCCCTCCCGGTGCAACCCCCTCAGGTAATGTTTAGGCCAGGCCATACACAGACTGACATCTTCATCTCTGTTAGTCCACAAACATGCTTTTAATTACTCTGTGAAATATACACTTACCATCCACTTTAATAGGAACACATGACCACCTGCACATTCATGCAGTTATCTAATCAGCCAATCATGTGGCAGCAGTGCAATGCAAAAAATCATGCAGATACAGGTCAAGAGCTTTGGGTAATGTTCACATCAAACATCAGCATGAAGAAAAAGTGTGTTCTCTGTGACTTTGATCATGGCATGGCTGTTGGTATCAGATGGGCTGGTTTGAGTATTTCAGAAACTGCTGATCTCCTGGGAATTTAACACACAACAGTCTCTAAAGTTTACACAGAATGGTGCAAAAAACAAAAAAAAAACAGAATGAGCGACAGTTCTATGGGTGGAAATGCCTTGTTGATAAGAGAGATCAGAGGAAAATGGCCAGATTGGTTCGAGCTACCAGGAAGGATATAGTAACACACTCTTTTACTAAGAGTGGTTGT
The DNA here is from genome assembly GCA_037576675.1 of Pangasius sanitwongsei. Taxonomy (NCBI): domain Eukaryota; kingdom Metazoa; phylum Chordata; class Actinopteri; order Siluriformes; family Pangasiidae; genus Pangasius; species Pangasius sanitwongsei. The sequence continues at coordinate 19,798,741 of CM075009.1, read as the reverse complement.
AAGCACTCTGTAAGCACTCTTTACAACCACAAAACATCGAACCTTGAGTTGTATGGGCTATAACAGCAGAAGACCACATCAGATTCCACTACTGTCAGCCAAGAAAAGGAAACTGAGGCACAGGCACAATCATGGGCACAGGCTCACCCAAACTGGACAGTTGAAATGACAGTTGACAAGTCTGGTCATTCTTCTCTGATCTCTCTCATCAACAAGGTGTTTCATCCTGCAGACCCTCCACTCAAAGGATGTTTTTGTTTTTCACACCATTCTGTGTAATCTCTAGAGACTGATGTGTGTGAAATTCCCAGGAGATCTACAGTTTCTGAAGTACTCAAACCAGCCCATCTGGCACCAACAACCATGCCACGGTTAAAGTCACAGAGATCACATTTCTTCATACTGATGTTTGATGTGTACATTAACCGAAGAGCTTGACCTGTATTTGCATGATTTTATGCATTGTGCTGCTGCCACGTGATTGGTTGGTTGGATAACTGCATAAATGTGCAGGTGTACAGGTGTTCCTAATAAAGTGGATGGTGAGTGTATATACATATATATTTTTGCAATGTATATGTTCTAGTGGTGGTTTGATGATAGACACAAATCTGAACTCTTGATTTTAAACAATTCTTGTCTAACAGCTCCCTCATCGCAATCATGAGGAAATCTTCCAAGGCCGGAAAAGGCTCTCCAAAATTAGAGCAGGCTCCAGGTGACTTGCCTTTGTCTCCACGCAGTCCAAACAGCACATGATTCTGTGTTGCCCTGGCTTTTCTTATGTTCTGACTTGACCTGCCAAATGCTGGCACCTCTCTGTGCAGTGCCAGAAGCTGTGGATGATGTCAAAGTAAAAGCTGTGAATGAAATGATGGAAAGGATCAAACATGGGGTGGTTCTCAGACCTGTGAAAGGACAGGACACAAAGGTGATGCTCAGTGTCTTCATTTAGTGGATTGTTGTTCAATGCTTTGTATTTTACTGTATGTTCTGATCCAATCTTATATTTGTTCTACATGTGACCTGCTGAATTGATTGCCACATCTGCAGAGATTTGTTTCAAAGGTAAGTGATAAGCCTGATGAATGAAGCAGTTATAGAAAAGAACTATTTGATCGTGCTCCCAGAGGAATAGTCTAGTTATTAACTTCGTGTCATAGGTGGACACCGCATATGGAGAGAGTAAATTGCCTGTGTTTAAGGCATTGATTGACTGAGCCTCCATGACTGTTTCTCACTAGGGCTGTATGGGTTAAAATCAATAGGTTGGACCCATGGTCAGGATTTTAATATATACCATCTGTTCAGTGCTTCAGTGCCAGAAATTGTCTATGCCTTTCTTATATATCATTCAAGTATAAAATGTAGAAGATATTGATAGGGAACATTTGTGGTTTTATAGCTTAACAGTAACATGTGCCACCGAATCACTGTATTGTATCCTAAAAAGTGCCACACAGTATTGCATGTACTTTCTGTTCAGCAGCAAAGTCCAGTTAGTGAGGAGAAGCACCAGGAGAGTGCTATGGAGGAGCTAAAAGGCATCCTGGTACTTAACTTTTCTTCATATATATACTGTGTATGACAGATTAAAATAATTTTATATATATGTATTTATATATATATTTCTCATTTGATTTTATAGGATGCTGTAAAAAAGAGTCCCAGTCGTGGCTTCCAGGAAACATTGCCTGTTAAGAAGGACAGTGAACTGGAAGTGATTCTGAGGAGGAGACGCAAACAGGCCTGTGAACCAGCTTCAGCAGGTTAGTCTGATTAAGATGTGGGACTACTGCTTAGAACCTTGTGAGTTCAAATCCCGCCACTGCCACGCTGCCACTGCTGGGCCCTTGACCAAGGCTCTTAACCCTCAACTGCTCTGTTGTATAAATGAGATAAATGTAAGTTGCTCTGGATAAGGGTGTCTGCCAAATACTGGAAATGTAAATGTGTTAGCTCATGTTAACTTAATATTGTATATGATCCATGCATGCACATCTATGTGATGTGGCTTTATTTTTAATGAATGTTATTTATTTGAAGATCTAATTCTTTAAGTGTACATTTTTTTTTAACTATTTAGTACAATCAGAGTAGGAGATCAGGGCTGTTTAATTGAAAATGAACTGCAAGTGAATAATGTTTTTTTTTTTTTAAATTGTTGCTATCTGATAACACAAGACAGATTGATCTCAAAACGGTACTTAATTCAAACAGTTTACATCTGCCTCTTTTATCATTTTTATATACCTTTAGCTGAAATTGATTGGACTGCTCTCATACTTTTATAGATGAGGTGGAAGGTCAGATCAGCAAAGTGTCTTCATTTGATAGTCTGAACGGCCGGCACAGTTCAGACTCAGGAAAAGACACGGACAGGCCAAGCAGCAGCTCTCTCTCAGGGAGTGATTCCAGCCCCAGAAGCAGCTCTGATTTGGGCGCTGAACCAAATGGAAGCAAGCAAAATGCTGCTGTGCGTACACCTCTCTCAGAGAAAGAGCCCTCTGAACTGGTCATCAATGGTCCTTCTGCACGGTAAAGTTCTGCAATCATCACTATATAGAAAAATGTTTTAGCTTCATTATGATGTTTTTGGTTCCTGTAATTTCTAAGAAAAAGGTGATTGATATATCTATATACAGATTGATATATCTATCTATCTTTCTTTCTATCTATCTATATATATATATATATATATATATATATATATATATATAGAGAGAGAGAGAGAGAGAGAGAGAGAGAGAGAGAAATAATGGAAATCATCCATTTTTGTTGTTGAGGTTGTTGTGTTTTTCCCC
>CM075009.1:19778538-19795837 GCA_037576675.1 Pangasius sanitwongsei | reverse complement strand
ATATATATATATATATATATATATATATATATATATATATATATAGAGAGAGAGAGAGAGAGAGAGAGAGACAGAGACAGAGAGAGAGCTATAATGACATAGTATATACACTATTGTAAGAGGCCACGCTCTTACAGCAGAGGGCTGCAGCGGTGCACAGAGCAGCCATGTGGAGGAACTCAGTTGCCCAGAATTCTCCAGGCTGATTAACCTGGCAGACAGGCTACTTAAGGCCAGCCTTGGCCATAGCCCTTTGTCACACCTTTGTAGAGGGTTATAAAAAAAAAGGATTAGAAAAGAAAGAAACTGAAAAGAAAAGCCAAAAGAAAGTGGAAGAAAGCAACTAAGATGTAAGACACAACTGGGGAAAAAAGATAGAACTAATAGATAAAAAGTATCTCTGAAAAAAGTGTGTGTGTATATATATATATATATATATATATATAGTGAAAACTACCACCCTGAAGATTTCTAAGTTGTGTGAGCCTGTTCCCATTTTGGAGAATTCCACAGAGAATTCCACGAGCCCAGATGTTTTTCAAAGTGCACAAATCATACCCAAACTTTCCCCTAAATATTCTCCTTACTTATATATAATCCCTGCTTTATTTATAAGCAAGCAGGGGTTTTCACTCTGCAATTGGGTCCACACTGAACCGTTTGGTAACAACTATAAAGCTCAAAGATCTTTCATGGTGTGTTTCAGAGATCTTAAGGATGAGGAGCAGCAGAAAAGTAAACAGTACAGTGGCCTTAGCCACCCACCGCAGCATGAGGACCCACAGGTGACTATCGGCTCCTCAGCAGACAGTAACAACGCAGCAAACAGCAGCATGGATGCTGAGTGTTAACAGCAGTGAACGGCACTAGCAGGAGAGCTGCAACATTTGCACAGAATCTTTTTTTGTTTTTCAATTTATTTATTCCAAAGTCCACATATATTCTTCAGTTCTAGTTACTTACTGTCCACGTATGGAGTGCAACAGTATTTACTTTTTCTTTAGAAATGTATTTTGACACTTAAAAGGGAACAGGCTCAATTACTGTTTTGATATTATCATTTGATCCTATGGTAATTATATTTGCAAACTAGGTATGGCCACAATGAGTACAATGAACAAAGATTTCAAAAGCAGCATATGAAATTTCATATGGAATGCTGATTCTCTTGTGAATTATTGTTCCATCTCCATCAGTAGACTGTTTGGTATGGGGACATTTAAGTAATTTTAATGCTTTATGATGGGTTACAATTATTTGTCTTGACCTTATATTTGGTCACCCAACTAAAATCTTTCAGTCACACAAATTCAGTTTGATTAGTACTGAACAATATGTCCTAAAATAATGCTATGATTTTGACTGTAATGATATTTTATCCTGATAAACACTACACAGGGAACCAGTCTGAGAACAATACTGCACATCAAGGCACTTTTGTTGTCCTTTTTGAGGATTTTTTGGTTCACTCTGTGAACTATCCTCTTGAGATGCAAATATAAGCCATGAAAGAGCTCACACTGATGTGGATAAGCATGAAGGAGAAAAGTGAAGGTCTATTCACTCTACCTCCTCTAAGACAAACTCACCTCCTAGCTATCTTTAATTGTACAGCTTCTCTACATCATAAAATGTGAACACCATCAAGGAGTGAAGTGTTTTCCTCTGACGTCTTCCACCTGTGTTGCCCAACTTTTTGCACTGCAATGAACGTACTGTTCAAGGGTACTACATTTGCTTCGTTATGCTTTAATACAATTTAAGGGTAGAGCTAGGTGTGTTGAGGTTTGTAGCCTCCACAGACAATGCAATAACATCTGCAAATTGTAATGGTGTGCACTAAACCTAATGCACGTTGAGGCACTTTTTTCCATCTGAGGTACTGTGGTTCAGTCTGTGACCCATCCTCATAAGATATTAATCCCTGCAAATTGTTACTGTATCAGCTGTAAAATAATTTGCCTGCTGGACTTTCATTTTTGTTCCAACACCCATTGAGAACTAATCCTAATATATATGGCATATTAAAACACTCCTCTCTAACAATTTTAGGATACACTCTTCTGGAAAAAAATAACCTGTTCATTAGTCAGCACCTTTGGAATGTTTACTGGCCTTATTGAGACACCATTTGTTCCTCTTCAGCCTTATTGGCTTAACTTTGTAGGCTACAATGAATTTAGATTATCTGACTGTTGTGATCATATATGTGTGTGTGTGTTTTTAAAATGAGTGCACCTTTTCATCTGAAACCATGCATTCTGCTGCACCATACCTTTTAAACTGGACTGAATAAAAATGAAAATACAATGAGAAGACTTTTTGATATGTGATAACTAGCATCATTAAAATTGAAGTTAAACTTGTGCCAGCACATTTTTTTACTTAAAAAAAAAATCAATAAATAACTTCATAAAATTATGCCAGTTTGATATAGATCATTTGGAAAATGAAATCTTTCCTTTCCACCTCTAAACAAGATTTAATGTGTTATAGAACAAAGTGACTGACAAAAGGCTCTCCACCTCCCAATATACCTTTCTGGGATGAGTCAAAGTTAAAACTACTAAAGTAAAAGTGTAGTCTAGCCCGAACAGCTCAAATCTAAAAACTAAAATATCATTATCAAAGTGTAAAGAGCTCAGTGTGTAGCTTGTAGTGACTGTAGATTCCGTCAAGCTGTTGAATGACATGATTGGTTAAATTTTCATATTACTTCCTATTTCACAGTGATGCAAGAAGACGTGTGTAGATACAATCGAGTGCAGAAAGCATTAAAACTCAAAAACTGAATTATTTCTATATATGCTACACTCTGTATGGAAATTAGAAAAAACGTCAAATCTAGAACCCTTAGGAGGTCTTTAGTTTCAGAAACAGGATCATTTTATTCGCCATATACATTTACATGTATTAGGAATTTTTCTTGGTGTTTGGTCACAACACGATACATTCAACACACACATTACATATAACACAACACAGTTAACATCTTAATATCCAAATATTGCACCTTAAGCAGAAATGGTCAGCTCAGTTGTAATTTACATTACGGTGGAGGTAGAAATAATTGGTTAAACGCTCAACCCTACAACAGAGTGGTTCCCTGTTAGAGGGATTCAAGCAGAACATTTTTATGAAGCTAAGAATCCTAAACTATTCAAAGGAGCCCTAAGGAACCTCTTTTTGTGTGTTCAAGTGAGCAACTATGATTCATCCTAACCACTACTCATTATAAATAAATAATTTATGATTATTTTAATTAAGATCAATCAGAACAGTACGGGGGTATGCCTGTTTTCATTCTTTAGTTATTTTCATTAATTTCCTGGCTCCACCTAAAAACAAGCTCAGAATCGGTCCAGCATATGGATTTCAGCAATCAGACTAAGGACTGAATATTCAGGAGTGAATATTGGGTGATTTATTGAGAGTATGAATATAACGTTTTTGAAGAGTGAGACAACTGTCTCTTTGTCACTATTTTATGCCCCTGTCTTGTAAGTGAGAAACATTGTGGTGTCTGTTCAGTTCAAATAGGTTTAAATTACGTAATTTTGTAGATGTTTACACTTTTTTATGCTTTGTTAAAATTAGAATTATATAAGATATACAAATTTATTTTGAGATTGCTATGAAATATAAATGTATTATGCCTAGTACTAGATTCTTTTTAGAAATGTTATGTTTGAAATGTTTGTCATAGTTCATTGTCAGATAATTTGTTTAACTCATGTAATATTAAGTGACCTCTGGAGAACCCTCACACTTCTGTGTGGTGAGTAGTGACTCTATGATGTCAGTGTTAGGAATCTGTTCTTCATCATGTTTGACCATTAGATCAAAAAATGCTTAGATGTCCTCATACAAGGCACTGGGAGGTTCTTTTGCCTCTGTCAATAAAAATGGGTTTATTAGAATAATATAGCATTCTTTAATTGAGCGTCTGTTTAGTCTACTGTTTAGAGTGTAGATGAGGTCAGTTGCAATCTTTTTAACACTGAGATAGGGCAGGAGGAGCAAAATACAGTCCTGACCTTCCAGTGCATCTTAAAAAGGTGTTCAGTGGGGCTCTGTGCGGGACACTCGAGTGCACTTCCACTCCAATCGTGACAAACCATGTCTTCATGGAGCTCGCTTTGGGCACAGGGGCATTGTCATGCTGGAACAGGTTTGGGCCCCTTAGTTCCAGTGAAGGGAAATTGTAATGCAACAGCATACAAACACATCCTACACAATTGTGTGCTTCCAACTTTGTGGCAACAGTTTGGGGAAGAACCACACATGGGTGTGATGGTCAGGTGTTCACATACTTTTGGCCATATAATGTATCGCTGAGTATTAGAGAAATAGAGAAAGAGTCTAAATAGTCCTCCCACACGCTAGGAGGCGCCTTCATTTCATTCAGGTTTTTTTAACAGTCGGCGCTGTGAGTAATGAAGTAGCGGATGGTAACATGGCGTCCTCCTATTATCATGAAATGCACGAGAATTTCAAAAACAACAGCAAAAGTCGTGAGTTTCCGGCACACAGCGCGAAAGTTCACTCTGTCGCCTGGAGCTGTGATGGGAAAAGACTGGCTTCAGGTTCATTCGACAAAACTGCAAGTGTTTTTGTCCTGGAAAAAGACCGCCTGGTAAGTGCAAGTGTTACTCGCTAGCTGTGCTTTCCTCCTGTACTGAACAGCATGTCAGATAGTACATTACACTCTTTTAACCTGTAGTTTAATGTGTTGCAGTAGTATGAGGATTTATATAAGCTACCTCATTTCTCCATTAGAGTCAATAATAAAGCATTAATACTAGTCACTAAAGCTAATGGTTGCTTGTCATTTCTAGCCTCGTTCTCAAACTGAACCAGGATTTGTTGCTAGTCACTGATGCTGTGTTTGTTAACACAGGTCTAAGCCTATAGGTTATTTATTCATATGGTATAGTTTCTTTATCTTAAATGTATTAAGCATTATTTATTGGATGGCAGAAATATGACTGTTGGGTTACAGTTTGTCATTGTTTTAGGACTTTAATTGTTCTTTGGCTCAACACAGGTGAAGGAGAATAACTACAGAGGACATGGAGACAGTGTTGATCAGCTGTGCTGGCACCCAACCAACCCAGATCTGTTTGTTACTGCATCAGGAGACAAAACCATCCGGATCTGGGACGTCCGCACTACTAAGTGCATGGCCACGGTCAGCACGAAAGGTAAAGCTCTTACACCTACAGCCACTTTTTCTTGCTGTGAATAAAGTAAGGAATAAAACACAGCAGGTCATGCTGTTATAGGAAAACCATCAAAATATACATATGTTTTATCATGTGTTGTTGTTGATCTGTTTTATATGGTGGCCAGCAGGGGCCAACGCACTGCAACTGTAGAAAACACATGCAAAATCACGTTTTTAGCTTATTGCAGCATCTCTGATTTTGCATGTTTTCTCTGCATTTGCATGTGATTTCTGCTTTTGCAGTGCATTGGCCCCTGACTGTCAGCATAGTTTTATAGCCCACCTCATGTTCATAACTATTTCCAGTTTCGTTTTATCATAGCCTTTGTAAATGGAGCACTATAATTGTGCATTAACTAAGGGAGAATATGTGATAGTGTCACTCATTTTTTGTTAAAAGGAAAAAAAAGTATTTTTTGATATGCTGTACTGTTTTAGGAGAGAACATCAACATATGTTGGAGTCCTGATGGTCAGACCATCGCTGTTGGGAATAAGGATGATGTGGTGACTTTCATTGACGCAAAGACTCACCGTCCACGTGCTGAAGAACAGTTCAAGTTTGAGGTCAACGAGATTTCCTGGAACAATGACAATGATATGTTCTTTTTGACAAACGGCAATGGCTGCATCAACATTTTGAGGTAATGCTGAAGTATTCTGTGGTAAATAATGGATTTGATTAGTTTGAATCGGTTCATGCTTTTACGTCTTGGATGCAGGTATAAATTTATCAATTGCAGTTGGATCTAAATCTGCTCTCAGACTGCACCTGGTCTGAGACTCTTTAATTGTAGTGAGAACATAAATCTCTTGCAGGAACTGAAACACTCCTGCAAAGTATTATGGGATTTATATGTATTTTTTTCAACAAACTGAATGCCAGAGGACAGACCCACAGTGCTGCAGAAGCATAATATATTCTGTTTCTCTCTGCCAAAGGATGATATCACTGCCACAGTGATATAAATTTACAAATAATGAATAATTTATTACAGATTTGTGAATGTAAATCCTCAATGTAGCTGATTTTAGATTTCTTCTGTGATTTCTGCACATGCCTGCAAGTCAAAAACCACCAAAAGCATTAATTTCACTCTGATTTTCAGACTAATAGGTCAGAAAGCACCCATAGACAGTATTTGCTGATTGCATTGTCTTCAGTACACATAAAAATATTGGTGATAGTCTCTGTAAATGAGGTAGTGCATTTAATTTTGTTATTATTTAAGCAGTTTACAGATTTTTTTTTGTTCATGAACTTAGGTTTTTCACATCTGCTTTGTGATTGATTTTCTGTTCCAGTTATCCTGACTTGAAGCTTATCCAGTCAATTAATGCCCATCCATCCAACTGTATCTGCATCAAATTTGATCCCACTGGAAAATATTTTGCTACTGGAAGTGCAGATGCCCTGGTTAGTCTGTGGGATGTCGAGGAGCTGGTGTGTGTTCGCTGTTTCTCTAGGTAAATAGATTTTAAGGCAGTTAGTCCATGTGATGATATTTATTATACATTTTTTATAGCCAAAAGAAAGAATGCATACATGTAAATGTATTAATATAGAGTAATTTTTCTTCGAATGATTGGATGTCCTACAGGTTAGACTGGCCAGTGAGAACCCTGAGTTTCAGTCATGATGGCAAAATGTTGGCATCAGCCTCTGAAGATCACTTTATTGACATTGCTGAAGTAGAGACGGGTAAACATTTTCTGTATAGTGTAGTTGGTTTTACTGTCAGTACACACTGACTTTCCATTTTTACAACTGTGGCAACTGTTGTAAATGCAGCTGTGCATTTAAATGGTTTTCTACATTCTCTCTTCATTATCTTTTTGTTTTGAGCACACAGAAGATTTCAGTATTCCGAGTATTCAAACTTTATCTGACTTTCATTCAGATGTTTGTGATATATTTATGTGTAGGGGAGAAGCTTTGGGAAGTGCAGTGCGAGTCTCCAACCTTCACTGTGGCCTGGCACCCAAAAAGGCCTCTGCTGGCGTACGCCTGTGATGATAAGGAGGGCAAATACGACAGCAATCGGGAGGCAGGGACCGTGAAACTGTTTGGCCTTCCTAATGACTCTTAAAGAGCAAAATTAAACATGGACATGACTTTGTAACTCTTAAACCATCTACTGTTACTCTGCATTTTTCTACATGCCCATTGCTCTTTTAAGAGGAGGAGATAATCTTTACTCATTAACTTTTCATTGGAACTGTTTTCTAATATATCTTCCTATTTTGGTAATCACAGGTGCTTTCTCTTGTAGTGCTTGTTATATGTCCGAAAACCTTGAAAATCTGTAAATATGAAATGTTCTGGTTCATACATAAACTGAAATTGTCAGTAATGTAATTTATTTTACAGGCCTGTATGAATATTTTGTCATGTTTTCACAAATAATGTCTTGCAGTTTATAGGATACTGTGCATAATTTTGGAAAATAGACACTAGAGGGCACCATTTCCACAGTAGCATACACTTGCTGTATATTTTCCCACTTCAGGCATGCCACTGTTTTTTTTTTTGGTACTGTTTTATTAAACATTTTTTATAATATTGTTCATTGCACTATCATATAGAAAAACTGCACACAGATGTGTATCAGTTGCCTAGTAATTATCATTCTGTTTGCTACCAGCACTGAGAGGGAGTTCTAGCAGTATTAAACACAGCTGGTTTAATTGCTGGAGTAAATTGCTCTGCATTTCATGTTAGCAAACATTTCATGTTTGCTTTGGGTACATAGTAATTTCACTGTATTATAGGTAATCTGTGTATAGCAAAGCCATTTTAGAGAAGGGCTTTGTATGTGAAATTAGGATGTAATATACAGAATGGATATGCATTCTGAATCCAAAAAAGCTAAACATCAGTACTCACTACTCAGTGTGAGGTACACCAGTTGGGAAGAAAATACAATCAAGCATGTTATAGGGTTCTTCAGCTTACCCCATGAAAGAACTTTTAGTTTCTATGTAGAACCCTGCAGTAATGGGTTTCCATTTCATCAGTGTGTTCATAACTTGATCCTGAATGGAAGACCCATGCTTCCATTAGTCACGTATGCTTTTAGATGGATGCTGTTCTATTATGTACACCTCATAGGTTGGGCCTCCATATACAGTATGCTTTATAGGTGTCTGTGAAAACTGCGTTTTTGCTAGCGATTATGTAAGCAAAGGAGTGGGAGAAGCACATGCTCTGGCTATAAGCGTGAATGTGTTGGTGGTTAGATGCCTCTAGAGTGACACTGTGGTTGAACATATGAGTTATGCCCAAGGTCATATCACCGAAATTGGTAAATTATATTGAATGATCTTTAAGAGTTCCATGAAGGCAAAGCTGGATAGTATTCCTTGTAGTGCGCAGTATTTAGACCACACAGTGAACATCTGATCCTTAAACCAACTGTTCATCTGTCACAGACAGAAGACTTGTCTAAGCAGAGTCTGATACACTGGTGGTGGAGGTAATCGTGATGTCCTATAGAGAGATTAGACACCTAGCACCTTACCATGACATGCAACTCTAAGAGAGCATTTACTTAATGGGCGTTACTTGGAGTTGTGCTGCTCCTACCTGGGCATCACTGTGCACCTTCTCCTGATTATACAGGGTTAACATCATCCATTCCAGTGCAACAGGCATCTGGGAACACTTTTCCAGTTAGTCCTGTGTAGGTTTCTCATGACAATGTCCCTGTGCACTAAGTGGCATGAAGACATGGTTTGTCAAGATTGGAGTCAAAGAAATCGAGTGGCCTGCACAGAGCCCTGACCTCAGCCCCACTGAGCACCTTTGGGATGAACTGGAACACTGACTGCATCCCAGGCCTCCTTGCCCGACATCAGAGTCTAACCTCACTAATGCTCTAGTGGCTGAATGAGCAAATACCCATAGCCACGCTCCAAAATCTAGTGGAAAGTCTTCCCAGAAGAGTGGAGGTTATTATAACAGCAAAGGAGGTATAAAACTGGAATGGGATGTTCAAAAAGCACATATAGGTGTGATGGTTAGGTGTGCACAAACTTTTGGCCATATGCTGTATCTGCATCAAGAACCATGATGCCCAAAATGAAAAATGTAACTCAATGTTCCCCTACACTGACCTCTGTTTGGGGCCCTATTCATGCACTTAAAACCATCATACTTTGAAATTAGTGCTACTTCACAAGATTTAAAATCAGTATTTAAATGTTTAGTCTCATTGGCTGTTTAACAGTATATAAGGGGTACTCAATCAGATATATTAAAAAAAAAAAAAAACTTGCTGTTAGATACTGCAATGTGGCTTCTCCTCTACTCATTGCCTCTTATTACATGCTGAGGTCAACTGTCGCTGTGCTCAAGTTGTGCCATGCATTAAATAAGAGTGCAGTAGAGGGCTAACATTGATTAAGTAAACACTGGTTGCCTGTAGACTTAGAGTCTCTGGTCACTGGGGAATGAGGTACAAAGTGAGATTAGACACAGGTGTGTAGTTAATCTTCTTCAGCGGTGACAGACTTTCCCAGCATGAGCGCTGTGTGTCCACGTGAGCTGGTGGCAGCTGTCCTCACCCCATTCTCCAGTGACTCAGCCCTGCAGGCTCCAGGATGTCTCACTTCTTCACTTCCTACACATTGCAGGGAGCTACAAGCACCTTCTGAATACACCTTAATTACGCTTAATTTAGCAAGAGCCACATCTCTTTTCTTGTCCAGGTGAGCGTAGGAGGGTTAGACAATCTGCCTTTTTTGTTCTTCCTGCCTGGTTAACTGCATATATATTACTGATTATAATGTAAGGTTGAGATATTAAATATATCTTATGTTTTATACAGCAGTTTTTTTTATAATACCATGAATTATGTGCTCAGAGACATTTTAAAAGGAGATAACAGTAAGCTGAGAAAAAGAAGTAACTCTATACTAAATTCTAAGGATTTTATGAGTTCTACAGTGTTGGATACAATATAGACAAGCGCTTAGAGCTTGCCAGTGTGCAAGTATGATGGAATGAGAAAATGAGAAGGAAATGTCTCCTAGAGAAATGGCTGTAAATATAGACCAGTGCTTAGAGCTTGTCAGTGTGCAAGTGTACTGGAAACAGAAGAAAATGTCTTAGAGAAATTCAAGGGTATTTGAGTGTAACCATAGACTGAGGCTCAGTACAAAATGTTCTCCATTTGACATCCTCTGTTTTCCCTCTGTCAGTTCCAGATTGATGCTGCAGTTATGCTTTGGGGACTGGCATGCTTGTAAGTGATATCATATTGCAGGGCTATTTCATTATTTTTTCATACAATCTGTAAGCATCTCAGTGTGATTCCATATCTGATGTAAATGTTTCTGTCAGGGTCATCAGGAAGGGCAGTCTGTCCAGCTGGTTTGTTGTGTGCATGTATGTGTGTGCACTTTGTCTCAAAGACAAATAGACCCAATAAATCAGTTATTTCTGAATCGCTAAATGGCAAAAGGCTGTAGGATTGATTTTGAGGGATTTTGAGCCCATATGCCTCATTGCATCTCATACAGAGTGAGGCAAATGTTAATTGGAAATGGAAAAAAAAATAGAAGAACGCCAACAAATAATCAGGAAAATGTTTAATTGCTGCTGTGTATATAAAGTTATTTCTCTCTATTTCTCTCACTTCCTACCAAACATTCTGCATCACCAAAACAAACCTTCCTTTTCAGTGATGAAATCTGATCACTGGTAAGGCCTGGTTTCATATACAAATAAAACGAGATTAGAACAGCCTGGATACCCATAACAGAATTCATAAAGGTCTGATGTTGCTAATCTAAATGGAATCTCTGGATAGAGGAAGACACATCATGGAGTGTTTTAAATCACATTGCTTTCCAGGCACCAGTCAGCTACAAGATGAGCACTAAATCCACTTACAGCCTGGCAGTTTAGGATCCAGAGCAGAAAGCCAGTATGTGTAAGGTAAATTTGTTATGTACTGAAAAATCAATACTTTTGCAGACCTTTTAAAATATACTTAGAAAATGTAAAATGTATTTTCTATTTTCTCATGTAATTTTACATATTGACTCCTTTTTAAAATCCTATCACAATTTACATCAACTGGTTATGCAGTCTTTTAACAAAAACAATTGCTCCCTTCTTTAATTATTGCTAATAAAGAAAGTGTCACCTGCTTCATCTCAAACATTTTTTGTTCATTCATTTTCTTTTCTTTGTTGCCTCCAGACAGACTGTCATTTCCTTTTTAGCTTTAATGAGTTACCTTGGGGTCCATCTCACAGAAGACCTGTCATGGACTACACACACATACAGCTTGGCGACAAGGGCGCACCAGCGTCTCTACCATCTCCGACGTCTGGCCAGGTTCAGGGGCTCTCACAGGGTGCTGAAGGCTTTCTACACTGGGGCTGTGGAGAGTCTTCTCACCGGAAACATCACCACCTGGTTCGGAGGCACCACGGCCAAGAACCGGAATGTACTGTCCAGAGAGGTGAGGGCAGCGGAGAAGACCATCAGGACTTCTCTCCCCTGCATCTGGCTACTGAATGAGGACACTTGAGAAGTCTGCATATTAACTACCTCACACACAGACACACAATCAGTTGCACTACAGACAAACAAAAACTCTTGCATCTTTTGCACACTACGTCCTCAAAAAAGCTGCTAAGATTCCTCTTTTCAAGCTGCTAAACATATTTTTACATATCATCTATATTTTGTCTAATAGAGTCTATTGTATTCTATTTTATTTTTCTATTTTATTCATTATATTCTTTTATCATATTCTGTTTTTATTATATTCTGTTTTTATTATATTCTGTTTTTATTATATTCTGTTTTATGTATCACAGTTGCACTGTGGGACGAGGCACTAAGGAAAAACATTTCACTACATTAATACATCACATGTATGTAATGTATGTGACAAATAAAGAACCTTGAACTTTGAACCTTACCTTTACTCTTAACAATTTGTTTTTTTGTCTTTACTCATGTTGGGTTTGAAAAAAAAAAACACTTTTGACATGCATTTCTGTCCATATTTTCTGTCTAGAAGGCTCTTGATTTGTAAAGATTTTCTTTTTTTTTTTTTTTTCCAAACCCTGGATCATAATTACACTTGTCTTCACTACCAAAAACTGTTGCTGTTCACTTTTAGCTACTTCTATTAAAGATCATGATTTGATAATATGTGTTGAATTTCTCCTGTGCAGATGTTTGAACAACACGGTCTTAATAATAATCATCATCATCATCATCATCATCATCATCATCATCATGCATACTGGATTCTGTTCTAAAAACAGAAGCTGAGTTTTTCATTATAATAAATTTAAGCCCAGAGGTTACAATACATAGAAAGACAAAGTACAAAAGTATAAATTATTCAACGTTATTCAAATTTAAACAAATGTTCAAAACAAAAATGTTTTTAAAAATCAATTTTATTTGTGTATGATCTTTCCAAAAAAGGCTAAGTTCAGCCTTTAAATTTTGTTAATGAGAATTTTACAGTGATTTGGTTTGACAGATGTTTACTGTGACATGCAATCAAATAAATATTCCATTTGAGCTCACACTATACATTGCCAATACACACACACACCCTGCATCAAAATTTTTTTTCCTTCTTTTATTTTTAAATCATACCTTTCAACTTTATCATTATCTTGTACAATTAAAAAAAAAAAATACAGTAGCACACCAAGAAATGATTCAGCATAAATGAAGGAAAGAAAGTAACATTGCTGTGGTTATTAGTCTTTTTGGTAGATCATCTTGTTTTAAAAGGAACATCTAAAAAAATGAATGTCCATCTACATATTTTTGTTTGTTTAATATCTCATCAGGAATACTGCTTCACACTGTTGTTTTAGCAGTTTTGTATTTAGCTGTTGGATGCAATAATTGGAATATATTTGTGTACAGCAGTTGCTCTCTGTATCCCCATGTTGTAAAAGGTTAAAGGTGGCAGTGTTAATGCAGACTAGAAAAACGTTTCTACATGCAAGAAAGAATTTCTGTCCTACAAGAAAAATGCATTGCATTTTTTAATATAAATCCACAAAGTTTTAAGAGAGGGTACACTAAAATATTTTTTATTTGACATGATAAAGTTGAAAGTTTAGTTATATTATATAGAATAAGTGATTAGATTACTAACTCCAGCAGTAATACCCCTTAAGTGCAAGACTAAATCATCAAGCAGTAAACATTAATACATGTATTCTATTCACACGTCACATGTTCAGTTACATTTTGTATAATTGCTTTTTCCAGAAAGAGCATTCCAAGCTTTAAATACACTCTATGTGAAAAATGTTGTACTCTTTATAAGAAATACAGTATGTAGCAACAGATTTTGAGAAATAATATTATTCCCCTGATTGAAGTTTTATAGGTCCCTGGCAACAGAAACTGATTAAATTATTCAACATCTGATTTTATATTCACTCTAACTCAGAAATACCATCAGAAACCATTAGCAACACAAATGTGTGTAAGATAATGATCAGATTTATGTTTAGTGCTATTCTTTTAAGGATGTATCATGAAAAGCAGTTAGAAAAGACCTATTATAGCCAGAAGTTAAATTGTCTTATTAATATCACTTAAACCAAATCTGTAATTTATTGTTTTCTAAGCTTCTAGCTTCTACCTGAAATAAAGTAATTTACATAACGTTCACCCAAAGGGTTTTTGTTGTTCTTTTAAAAATTTTATTTTACTTTATTTCATACACAAAAAATGTATTAATGGACTAAATATAAGTTTCAGAATGCAGAGTCAGGAAACTGAGACAAATATTTCAACTCTCTTGCAGTCTAATTTTCCTCTTTAAAATGAATTCGTCTGCTGAAGTGGCAACAAAAACATGAAAGAGGAATATGTGTAGAAGTGTGGTATTGATAGCCCTTAGCACAGGTAGTTTCTATGCAGTTTGCCTTAGACAGAGATGGGAGCCAACAGACACTCACAAACATCATTCCCACATACCACATTTAGTAAGCATGGTAAGGCTTAAATGTGAAGTGAAAGCACACGTGATGTTAAGTACCTGTCTACCTTGGATATGAAATGATGAAGCAAAAAACAAACAAAAAAAAATTACCCGAAATTTAACAAGCTGTATGTGCCATACTTTTTAACAGAGGAATATCAAATTCTATTCGGGATATCTAAAATGTAGAAGCACAAATTTACATATCCAGCCCTTTTACCCAGTTGATTAGAATGCAATGTTTTCTATAGAAAAATTCTAGTTGCAATTATATATTACAAACGTGTTAGATGGGTTCAATTTGGGGTGAGTGAAACAATCTTCAGAATAATTTATAAATAATTTATTTTATTTAAGTCATATGTAGTATGTAATGTCATACACTCTTACAAAAAAAGAGTACTAATCTGTACATTGTTGCTGAGGTGGTACACTCAAGGGTACACTTTTTATACCATTAGCGTGTATCTTTTACCTAGAAAGCTGCATATAGTGTACCTTGAAAGCTTTTCTATCAAAACTAATGACACTCCCTTTACCACTGTACCTTAAATCATTATCAAAGGTACAATATATCCATATTTCCAGTTGAAAGATGCATATTAAAGGTAGAGAAGATGTAATGGCACTACACCAGCAACAAGGAAAGGTACAGTTCTACAGGTACAGTACTATTTATCAACAGGTACAGTACTAATTTTTAAGAGTGTATAGTTAAAAAAAGAAGTATAATTTTACTCTGAGCCATGTACAGAGCTAAATGGACAATAATCACTGTAAATCTCATACACTGGCCTTAATACAGGATTAATTTCTGTTCTGACAGAAGAACAAGTTTCCTCTTCAATCTAATGAGCAGCTTCTGTTGCAGGGACGTTTATACATAAACAGCACTGAACCTAGTGTTTTGGTATCAGACAGCATGCAAATCAGACATTGTGCTGTCTCTGAGACAATGAGACTTGTGCACATTCAGTTATGAAACACCCACAGCATCAACAGTACATGAACTAACAACATGTCATACATTACAGACGAGCACAGACACATATACACATTCACATAGAGAACTCGTAGTACATACAGTAGACATTAACAATGGCTTTTAGTATGTTATCGTTTTACAAATGTTTGCATATATACCTAGGTATATACACAGTTTCACATACAGGATGTCAGAGATTACACATAAGATCGGTGGATACACAAAGCATCCACAAACTTCTACATTTTTACAGGAAATGAATGTATGACCTACATATTATTTTTATTAATTATTGCAGTCTAAACAATATGGCTTTAACTAGTGAAAAAACATTCAGCACTAGAAAAAAAGTTCACCCTATCTTTCTATCTATTCAAAATAGAAAACTCACCTGCTGGATTTGACCTAAAACTGCTGTCAATATTTACTTCTAATATGTTTTGAAGCAAATCTGCCAATTTAATGAGTGACTCAGGGAGTTTTGTAAATTGGGTTTAAATACTCTCAGTAAATCTACAGCTGCTAGCTATAACTACCGTCCTTGCCTGACTAACTATAATTAAAGGTTTTAGTATAATATCCTTTATGCAATGCTCAGCCCAGGCTTTGACCTGATGAGGATTTTTTTTTCCTTTTTCATAGTAGATGTGTACATGTGTATATACACCCCCTCAAAATGTCTCCTTATAAAAGTCCATATTTTCTAAACAGTATGAAAAATAAAGAAAATGAAATCAAAATGCTTTACTTTATGTTCAAATTATGCCAGTTAACCCTTTAAGTCTTTTACCAAAGACTTTTTGCCGTCTTCTTAATGTAGTTATATTTTATGTTGAAAATAACACAGTGGTTAATATGTTAAAAAAAAAATCTCGTTACATTGGCTATAGCTATGTGATAACTATAGCTATAGATAAATAGATAGATAGCTGTCTATCTACGGATATGGAAATCAATATTACATAGCATAAGATCTTGGCAGTATTAGACATTATAGTTGTCAGGGAGCTAGACTGTAGGATTATCTCATTTCCATTGATTTTGATTCACTAAATCTTCCATGGAATTCTTATTTGGAGGCCAAGACTTGGATTTGTTTACAGAAATTTAGAAATTTTATTATGCTTTCTTTGGTCTAATGATTTTGAATGCAAATCAAAACATTTTCCTAGACACCTCCTGTTAGATTTTTGAGTCTGATCAAGGCTTGAATGAAAAACTAGCAGGCAAATTTTATACTTAAAGTTTTAATATTGATGCCGTTATACTGCAATACGATGGTTGTATTTGATTGTCTTTTGGAGGCAAAATTAATACCTTTATAAATGAATCAATTGCTCATTTTACAGAAAATCTAGCTCCCATCAATGCAGTGTTCCTCCAGGCTGGATTACAATTACAAGTGTAATACGTTTATGCATTATCATTTTATGCAACAGATTTTCCGTCATAGAAAAGATTTGGTCACTGAAATAATTGGTTGGCTAAAATGTGGCAGTGTTTTGTTTTTATTTATTTTTTTTACCCAGTGCAAACCTTTACATGCTTTCCTTTCCTAAACTCATGCTGGCAGGACTAATGTGCATATTAGTTCTCTTTCAAATGTTAAACAATGACTATTACTTCTCTTACACATTAAAAGACAACTATTTAAAAAAAAGGGAAGAAGAGTATTGAAGAAATGACAACTAGACATTGAGCATTCAGGTTGTCTAGAATGGCATTATAAACACAATCATGTTTTCTCTCTTAGGTCTAAGTATGGCAACACCAAACCCAAATAATTCACCACTTGTAACATGTCCTTAATCCATTCAAGAGAGAGAAATCTTTTCCAGTATTTTCTTTACAAGAAAAAAACAAATAAACAAAAATCCTCAACCAAAATGTGAAGAAGTATAGAAAGTAATTGGAAGGCATCATGCTTAAATTGCTAATTTTTTTTAAAAAATTGCCCTCTTAGCTTTTACTACAAGTGTTTTTTTTTGGGGGGGGGGGGGGGGGGGTAATATAAAAAAAAAAAAAAAAACAAAAAATCAGAAAAAAATTTAAAATATAAAAAAAAAATGAAAAAAAAAAATTTTTTTTCATATTTAAAAAAAAA
>CM075009.1:19763588-19776459 GCA_037576675.1 Pangasius sanitwongsei | reverse complement strand
AATGTTATTGCACTTTTGTTCATATAGCAGTACTTTTAAAATAAAAGTGCACAATACACTACTTTTGAATTCATTATGCTTAACAATGCGATTAATCGTGATTAATCACAGAAAAATTATGTGATTAATTGCAATTAAATTTTTTTTAACTGTTTCCCAGCACTATATATATATATATATATATATATATATATATATATGGGGATAGACTACTTGAGAGAGTCAGCTGAGATTACATTTTTAATTAACTAAGAAAATTATCCCCATACACATATTGAAACATAACAACACGACTCATGCTCAGTTTTGAGATTAAATGCGTAACACAGTTAGTGCATCCTGAGACCATGTTGTTGGATCAGTTTCCACAGGTATTTGGAGAAAACAGGAAGCTCACCTTATCTCTGATACTCTGTCTGACCTTCTCTCTCTCTGCCTCCATGCGAGCATGCTTAGCCTTCCTCTCCTCCTCTTGTTGCCGCAGTGCCTCCTGCCTCTCCTCTTCTTTCTTCTGGGCGTCTGGGTCTTTTTCTTCCTCTCCACCTAACATTTTCCCCATGTCTTTGGTGGCCCCTGTAGAGGGCAGCCAGTATTGTTATTAGTGTTTTTAAACAAACAAACAAACAAACAAACAAAAAAAAAAAACAATATTATACATGGTAGATCAGTGAAGTTTTTATCCTGATACATGATTACTCCCCCTATGGTGATCATTTCTGTTAATCTCTTACACTCCTGTCATATTATTCAATTATTAATCTAAAAGCAAATTATTCTGTAACTGCTATGAATTATTCTGTGACTATAGTGAAACTTACAGAAATGTAGTCACAATAATTCAGAAGTTAGGGGCTAGAAACCTTGTGTATTGTACTGTACTAACTGTCTTCTTAAAATTCTCTTTAAGGATAATATGTAGACATTGATGCACTAAAACCAGTTGCCAGTATAGTGTGTTCTTGAATTTTTAATAAAAAAAAAAAAAAAAAAATCAACCCAACAGAGTACAGCAAAATAAATTATCAGCATAACCAAAGTAAGCCTTAACTGTAAGCTTTACAAGACTTATTTTACATTTGATCACACTATTTTAAGTGTCCTCTGCTTGCCTGTGAAAAGGCTGTTTCACTGTGTGTGATGCTGTGGTGTTCTCAGTGTGACACGCTGGCTAAATGGATATTTCTGAGCCAAAATAAAGAAGCCAAACAGGGCCACTGGAGAGATACATGCTTCTCCTCCCTCATAGCCATCTGTTTCACTTGTCTAAGTCTGCATTTGAGAGATAGCCCTTATGGAGCCAGCCATGGTGTATTTCCTATCTCTCTCTCCCTTATTTTTAAAGATATTAGTCAGGAGTGTGCGTAACTCATCTATTCATTAAGCGCCACGTCACTGAGTTCTATGCCATTTGGAAAAAGCTCTAGAAAAATGTTTATGACTGATAATAAAATCTTACATTGACATTAAGTAATTTTATTTGCAGTTATTATAATGAATAAAATGATTTAAAATACAAGAACACAAAATCAACACTACAATCATACATATTAGCCTACTGACACTCTGAAAGGTCTCTACTCTAAAACTTTAAAACTACACCCAATATATTTCACAAGTGCTCCATGATCAAATACCACACTGCAACAAAAGTGCAACACACTGTAATACTTCTGACATGACACTTGACGTTTGCTTTAATTATTAATGTGGCTAATGATCCTCTCTGTCACAGGGTGAGTGATTTATCTGAAAAACTGCAGAACAGCCATTAGGAACATTTCAGTGATGTTAATTGTATTAGGTGATGTATTATTCAGCTGTAATACATTACATCACATATATTAGATTAACATTTTCCTCAGTTTCATGGATATGATTGAAAGAAAGCATTCTGAACTCCTACAGTTACAAGATAAAGAACAAATATATTCCATATAAACCTATATGAGTCATTGCTTTTATAAGGCACAGAAGGAACCTGAATATCTGTTTTGTGTGAATCCATGGGAACCTAATCAGCAAAGGTAGAGTGTGACAGAATCTAATTAAATGCTTCTTGCGGTCATTGACTTCATCTGTTAAATCAATGCATAGTTTATATTTCCATAAGCAACTGGAGCGACTATGCTTTTGAAATCTGAATACTCACTCTATGCTATGTGCAAAAACCCATTTCAAATCAACTCTAAATGATAATGCTCAGTCTTCTCCTGCTATTAATTATGTCCACAGGCTTCCCAGGGCATTCACTGGCAAAAAGACTACCAGTGGAGGATTTAATTGGCAAATGTGTGTGTGTGATTAGGACACCTTGGGCTGACAGATTAGCGTTCAGCCACGGTCTAACTGCGTGTACAGTCTCTAGGGTGTAGACAGTAAAAGGTTGCTCTCAATTTCAGGACTGGCCTGCCAACTCCCACTCCCCACAATCTCCACACACACTCACACACACACACACACACACACACACACACACACACACACACACACACCCACATACCCAGCTTCCTAAAAGATAATTGACTTGCCACCCCAGTGGTTGGCTAACTGAATTTGAATGCATGAGCGTTTTGACATTCCACATGTACTCAAGGTCATTGCTGTTTTATTCACAAGTAAATGGTGCAACAGAATAGAATACACATGTCTGACCTCTATAAAGGTCCACAGACAAGCATTACTAAATTTCTTTTTTAATTTGAGGCAATGGTTCAATAACAACCATCCATTTCAGGTAAAAGCTTTGTCACTTTCTCATATTATTCCTATGAGAAATTTCTTCTACCGAACAAATACAATAGCTCTTCCACTATGCATACAGTAAATATGTAGGCCATTTAATGTAGTCATGCCACACAGAGTGTCGTTACCATAACAAAAGACAAAATTTCCTTTTTTATTAGATTCTGCATGGCTTTACATCAAAGCACTGAATGAATGAAAGACTGTGAGGATGAAGGATGGGTGGGCAACCAAATCTGATGAATTATCACACAGCGTTGGTGGGAAATTCATGCATCAGAGAAAAGCTCTTGTTCTTGATTATAAAATCATCAACTGAACATATTAATTAGGTTATTTTTCTGCAAAGTAAGAAACAGAGTAATAAAACAGACCACTTACAACCACCACTGTGCCCATGTGTCTATAAACAATCCTTGTAATTTAAAATACAATAGTGGCTTATTGGCAAGAACACATCATGTGAAGAGTGTTTAAAATTCAAATTCTTATGTTTTTAGTGCAATCTATACTGATGTTCACTGTAAGCTTAAAATGTTTAGTCTAAACTATTTCAAAAACTGTTTCAATGAAGAAAAAACATGCACAGCTGAATTCAGGTCTGTGTCTAAACAAGTAAGGGTGCATGGGCTGAGAATCTTAGTCCTTGAAATGCTATATACTCCTGAATAATTTGTACAGGATGTGGAAGTTTGATGAGTAGAAGTGTTCTGAATAATAGATGACCTTCATGGATAAATCATGTCCTGCTCCTGTTACTACAGGACTGCACACGGATTAGCTCAAAGAAACATAAACGAAACAACATGGTGAAAAAGCTACAGATTTTATAGGTGTGTACCAACTGGTGGAAGTTGTGAGATGTAATCATTTTATGT
This sequence comes from Pangasius sanitwongsei, assembly GCA_037576675.1. NCBI lineage: Eukaryota > Metazoa > Chordata > Actinopteri > Siluriformes > Pangasiidae > Pangasius > Pangasius sanitwongsei. Next base: position 19,772,839 of record CM075009.1, on the reverse strand, counting down.
GATAAGTACTTGATATGCTCTAAGCATATCCTTTACATGTACTTACTTTAGTCTTGAAAAATGCACAGGACATTTTAAGACATTTTTAAAAAAATTTTTTTTTTTTTTCTTACTTCATTCAGAATACAAAAACTATAAATATACTACATAAATAACACCAGCTCTTCTGTAAAACTTTGAGTATTAAGTGTGTTTCTCTTTATTACTCGCTACTAGACAGAGCAAAGCCCTGCATCTGGGATAAAAGTTTACCTTTTAACACAGTTATAATCCAATTCCTATAATAAAAGCAACAGCAATTCGTCAATGTAATGAATGCTTTGATCTGAAACTGCAATGAGTTGAAAGCCAGTCCAGCAGCAGTCACACTGCATTTAGTCAGAACAAATTTTAGGGGAACAATTGCTATTCGTAGTGCTAAAACAATGGCAGATAAAAAAAAAAACAAAAAAACATTCAAGGCAGTAATTTCAAGCTTAGTGCTTTTTGCATCAGAGACACAATACCTAGAAGGTCATCGTCCGATCAGAATGGCTCTCAAGTGCCTGACACATCTGGGCCCATCTGAGGCAATTGGGAGATACATTATCTATAGTCATTTAGCTGATGAAACCAATGCAAGGAATTGATTTGAGGAGATGACCTTTAAACAAAACTGGTCCTCTTAAATTAGAAAATCTATATCTCATACAAACAAATGCTTGAAATCACAACCTGTTTAAACCATAGCCTTTTGTAGAATGAGAACCAATAAACTGTCATTCTACTAACTCTCATGGTCTTATTCTTAAGCATGATCTGAAAATAGCTTGTTGTCTGAATGTAAACACAAACACCTAACTATCTCTTTCTGTGACTGCAAAAAAACATGTTATGAAGATAATGCTGCTGCATTCTAGTTGGGAATCTCCAAGATAAAGACTTTATTAGTGATTTAAAAAGTTATTTACCTCCCAGTGCTTGCTTCATTACAAAATCCATGATGTACTTTGATATCTGGTCTTGACAAAGCTAGAGAGAATGGTGCATGTAATCTATCTGTAGTCCCAATTGTGTTAGGCCACTACAGCATGTATCCTCCTGTGCCTGATGATGGTGCTCTCACATCTGTTGGGGACAAAAATGACAAAAAGCTGGTAAATGGTCTATATCTGCAGAGCTGAAAAAAATAGAAGATTATATTAGCAATCAGCAATGCATACAGTGTATTAATCAATATTACAATTACGAATGTAGGTTAACAAACTATACACATATACTGTATTAAGATATAATAGAATGGTTTTGCGTAGTGCTGTCTCGATGTCTGCCTATAGCAAGAGAAATCAGACCCATGCAGTGCAAATAGTCTCTTTCCTAACTGATTCGAGCTCCAAATCAGTGTAAAGTAACAGCATTGATCATTAACACTCACACTTTGCAAATTAGTGGGGATTCATATAAAAGTCTGCAGAACTGAGACTGAGAAAACTACTTTCATACAATGAGAAGACTTAAGGGTGTAATAATCATTTGTTCTAATTGCTATTCACTTGTTTATAAATAAAGATCAGGCTAATTTAAAGAAAAACCTTTATATCAGAGTGTGAGATAGCTGCAATGTAAAGCATGTATTTACTGGATTTTGTCTAAAATGCACCACAAGGAGCATTTGCCTTTTGGGTAAATTAAGCATGACATTTTGTTAGATCATGTTAATGGACCGAAAAGCAAACAGAAGGCTGATGTATAGCATGTTAGTGGGAATCAAGTCCATTAGAGAGTTTTTTTTGGTGGTGTGCTTAGCACACCATTATAAATAGGTTTATGAAACAAACCAGTCAAATGGTCTGTATTAATCACATCCTTGGCACCATGGTTTCACTAGCAGCACAAGATGTTTTAGAAAAACAAAGAAAAAAATTTATTTAGAAAAAAAAAACTCTAGCAAGTCATGGTTTTAGAAGGTATCTCATCAAGCAAAAATGGCAGAAATTGTATATGCATATTATGCATCCATTTTTGAAATTGCTTACACGTAATAAACATCAACGAACAAGAACTGTACAGTCATTGTAATGTAGATCATGGTAACACTGACCAATGTAAAGCAAACTGAACATGACGTCAGTCATCTACCTCACATGTAAATATGTAAATAAGCTCACACTGTATTTCTTAAGCAATGGGCTCTCATTGTTGTATGATAGGTTTCTAGTATATAAAATCACACTTAGTATAGCCGGAACAGCAAGCTTGCATCAACTATGTCTAAGCAACCATCCAGTCTTCTTTATATTTTAGATTATTTAAGACCACATAATTACATCAAAATAGTTATAAAATATTAGATAATTACTCCTAGAAGCTCCTTTCCCAACACAGCTAAGATATCCTGCTCTAATGTTAAATGAAGTACTTATGAACTGTAACTATCATGGGTATCCATTCCTACTGGGACACAGGAATGGGAAAGGACAAAAATTTGTCGGGATGTGGTCCTCTACATCTTGATCCTGACACCCCCGACTTATATTAATAGAATAAAACAGGAGCCAATCAGTAGTCTTATAGAGAATGTATAGCACAACTGGAAATACAGTATAAATCTAATTTTAGTTTCCAGCCCTGAGCACTGCAATATAGCAGTATACTTGCAAAGAAACAACCTCAAGTCATCCATCTCGCTGGAATAACAGGTCATTGAAAAGACTTTTATTAGATTAGTTTACATGAAATCACTGACCAGAAACCTGTTAATACCTGTGGAATATTATAATAAAGCCATAACATCTGTATTGGCCCAAAATTTTAACAGAAATTAACAGAAGAAGTTAATGTCATTTTCTTTTTGCAGCTATTAGTGAAGTCTGAATTAGTACTCCACCAGTAATAGGCTATTAATAGACTACAGTATTACTTGTGGCAAATTCTGTAATTGTAACTGCATTTAAATGGACATATGCCATATTAATGCTACACATGGTGGCGCACACACACACACACACACACAACACATACACATACTGTATATACTGTATGTCTATACTGTATAGTTGCATTCTCTGGACCCTAAGAAATTACAATTCTGTCTATTTTATTATGTTAACAGTATCAAATAAGCAAAACCTTCACACAGACAAAAATATGGCTTGAACACAGCCAAACCTATATACTTTCTCTCATATATTATATAGAAAGAAACCACTATATCCAGGGTTGAGGTGGATCTAGAGCGTATCCCGGGAACATGGGGCCCGAAGCAGGGACACACAATGAATGGGACACCAGTCCATTACAGGGCACAATGCACACACAGTCATATATTCATTCACACCTAGGGGAAATTAGTGTAGCCAATCCACTTACTAGCATGCTTTTGGGCAGCATGCTTTTGAGAGGAAACCCACATGGGTACACGAAAACTTGCAAAAATGCACAGACAGTACCGGTCAGTCATGCCATGATACAGTGCCCCTGGAGCAGAGAAAGTTCAGGTCTTTGCTCTTTGTGCTGGGATTTGAGCTCACAACGGTCTGATGAAGTAGCCCAGCCCGTAATCACTGAGCCTTAACTACTAACCTACCACTGTCAAAAATGAGGAATGATTGTAATAAACTGCATAATATGCATCTATTTTTTACTGTCTGTTGCATGTGCATCTGGGTGTTGGTGTAAAAGGTTGAAACTATTCATTATTCCAAGTGCAGAATTTGTCAAGGGCAGATATACTGTATAAGGTGTATATACATTCATGGTCACTGGCTACATGCCATCCTGTTGCTACGTAGTGTTTCCAGCAAAAACTTAATGACCTTGGTGAGTGGGACCAGGTGATAGGAAAATCAGTGAATCAGGGTGACTTTGAGCTGTCAGAGATACACTTGAACAGAAATTGCTGTTTGGCTAGGAAGTTGGTTATATAGAAAGAATCTATGAAGGGATATGCAAGAGGAACAAAACGGCAGAGGAAAGAAGACCCTGACAAAACATCTAGTTCCCCAGTCATTCTGGCATCCCATCTTGTTTCATATAAATTTCAAATTTAAACATTTAGCAAAATAAATACCTTTTGTATAACATATCCTGCATCTATACCCGCTAAGTTCATAGACTGAAATCGTTTATTCCTGTGGTTGGATAGTAATAAATTATAGCAGCAGGTCATGCTAGAGGGAAATGTGGCCTGGTTTCATTAATTTTTTACTACAATATCATACACCAAGCCCATCGTATTAGAGGTCTGTAACAAATTAGTGGAACTCAACTCATTTTTACCCCATAGCCTGAGAATAGATTCTAAAAAAAGCCAGCTCATTTTCCATTGCTTGAAGGACAAAGTCATTACAAAATAGATATCTCATAGTATAAATGAGCCTTTGTCATAGAAAGACACTGGGGGATTCTTTTTAAGAAAGTCTTTATGAAATGAATTTGAGGAACTACATTGCAACCGTAAAGTAAATGCCAGATTTGTACGCTGATATGCTTTGATTTAAAAAGAAAAAAAAAATGCAATTTTTTATTCTAGCTTTTTAATTGCATTAGTGCAGTTATAATAAATGATAAACTGTTTTATTCTGCAGTAGCGATTATCATCCATTTGGACTTCTGTTTCACATTACTACATCTATTTTCTTGTGAATTTGAATAGTAGAAATGTTTACTAAAAAAAAAGCACCTACCTAACCAGATGACATTTACTAAGAGTTCTTTTCAAAGCACAATAATAAAAATGTCCTTTCACTTAATGAATATAGCACACCTGCCAAATTATTTGTACCATACTGTAAATGTCACATAATGTCGACAACATCCTGGGTGTCTCCTCACTTTTTGAGCTCTACAAATATTCCATTTGTAGGGGAGACCAGGGATGTTTGTAACAGTTTTTACTTTTTCTTTAGTTTCTAAAAAAAAAAAAAAAAGAAAGAAAGAAATTTGATACTGATCTTACATTTGCTACAATCTAATGCAAATATTGAAATATTTTACATTTAAATAATGAAAACATGCAGACTAACCACAAAAAGAGGGTGCTTGCTAAAGTAATTTAAACCACCAATTTTTCAATTAAGCATTTTAAACAGTGACTGTGGGTGATTGGTTTGTCTCGGAATTAAACTCACAGTTGTCACGAGATAAATTGCAATTCCAGCACTAAATTAGAGAAGGTCACATGAAGTGTCAAGTTTCCTGAAGTGAATCACTTGAATACTTTGATTTAATGTGCTTGATTTTCTGCTGGGTTTTCCTTGTTATACTTGTAGAAACACCTACAGGTTTTGTTACTGTTATCCTCAAACCCTCCTAGACTTATGCTAAAACTTAGCCCTTACCAGTTATGACCAAACTAAAAACACACATCTAACCTAAATAAACTGCTGACTTTAACTTAATTATCTGGCAAAGCAGATGTGACTGAAGGCAAGAGGCACAACCATTTAATTTATCAGTCAATGTTCAGATAAACTGAAGACAGATAATGTTTGTGCAGCTGCTATTAGCAATGATTTTTTTTTTTTTTTTTTTTTTTTTTTTAAATATGAAGCTATGCTTGTTAACTAGAGAGTTAAATAAGCAGTATTTGTGCTTGGTGGTTATAGGCATGCTAGCATTACCGTATGCTCCCCCAAAAAAGGATCAATTTCATGCAAATATCAACTTTATTATGGAATAAATTTGTGCACACAAGAAACAGTCTCTTATACTGTATTTTCCAGTGTTTCTCCTTTAAAATATTGTACATGACAAACCTTTATTTTCTGACAATTGACATTTTAAATGACATTTCAGCTTTGGTGTTGAGTCTTGAATAAAGAGCAATATTTTTTGGTTGACTTACACTCACTGAGCACTTTATTAGGAACACCTCCATACCTACACATTCATGCAATTATCTAATCAGCCAATCATGTAGAAGCAGTGCAATGCATAAAATCATGCAGATACAGGCCAACAACGTCAGACAATGTTCACATCAACCATCAGAATGGAGAAAAAAGTGATCTCAGTGATTTTTACCGTGGCATGATTGTTGGTGCCACATAGTCTTGTTTGAGTATTTCTATAACTGCTGATTTCCTGGAATTTTCATGCACAACAGTCTCTAGAGTTTATTCAGAAAGGTGCAATAAAGAAAAAACATCCAGTGAACGGCAGTTCTGTGAACAGAAATGCCTTGTTGATGAGAGAGGTCAACAGAGAATGGCCAGACTGGTTTGAGGTGACAGAAAGGCTACAGTAACTCTGATAACCACTCTGTACAACTATGGTGAGCAGAAAAGCATCTCAGAATGCACAACACGTCGAACAGAAAGCTGAGGCTGCAGTGGGCACAGACCTACCAACACAGATAACCACTCTGTACGATTGTGGTGAGCAGAAAGGCATCTCAGAATGCACAACATGTGAAACAGAAAGCTGAGGCTGCAGTGGGCACAGGCTTGCCAAAACTGGACAGGTGAAGACTGGAAAAACGTAGCCTGGTCTGATGAATCTTGATTCTGCTGAGGCACACAGATGGTAGGGTCAGAATTTGGCACCAACAGAATGAATCCATGGACCCAACCTGCCTTGTGTCAACAGTCCAGGCTGGTGGAAGTGGTGTAATGGGGGGGTGGGGGTGGGGTGGGGTGTTGAGTATTGTTGCTGACCATGTGCATCCCTTTATAGCCACAATTTAAAATTTTCTCAAACTGGACATGACAATGAAATCAGTGTTCTTCAGTGGCCTTCCCAGTCACCTAATCTGGATCCAATAGAACCCCTTTGGGATATGGTAAAACAGGAGATTCACCGCATGAATGTGCACCTGAAAAATTGTCAGGAATTGCGTGATGCAATCATGTTGACATGATCCAGAATCTCAAAGGAATGTTCCCAACTTGTGGAATCCATGCCATGAAGAACTGAGGCCATTTTGAGAGCAAAGCGAGGCACTGCCCTATATTAGTATAGTGATCCTAATAAAATGCTCTGTGAGTGTATATGTGTTGTCCATGGCTAAGCTTTAGATTGGGTTGCAAATATGCAATGACATTTTAGTTTAGTTCGTTCTTCATAGTCTTGTGTCGTCCACCAATAAAAAGCAACCCAACGTTGTGCACCATGACAGCTAATTCAATTTAAATCTTAAACGCTCCTGATTTTCATATTATTGTGCAAATTCCTAATTATGTTATTGTGAGACCTTGTGAAGAGAAGAATGTTTGTTTCAACATAATACAAATCTGTACTGAAATTTAAAACTGAATAGGGGTCCATTTTTGTGCTGACATCTCACATTTTGTAAAATATAGCAAATAACAGTCTTTAATCACTGTGAGCTGTACACTTAGTGTTTTAAGCTGTTGCATGGTAAATTTGTACTTAAATCTTTATTGTTTTATTTTAATACAAAATGGTCTGAGCTGCACATGAAAATAATGAGAGTCGTTCAACATGAGCACATGAATGGGGTCATATGGCGGCATACTGGAAGTCAGGGTATAGAGGATAATTAAATTAAACTGCATGTTTCCCAGCCTGGTTTACAAAGTGATTCTGACAGCACAGCATCATAGATGGTAAGATTAAATGTAGGGCATAGAGCCAAGAGAGGATGCTGTGCAGATCCATCACTCCATCAGACAGCAAGCCTTTTCTTTCTTTACCGTACATGAGCATATTTTGAACATGGCTGATGATCTGCTAATTATACTAGATAGAATGCTCATTCTGTTTTTGTAAAACTAAAAGCTGAGAATAGCCAATAAATTGGTGAGTAACTGAAGGCTGGCCTTTGTATTTGGGAAATTAAAGTCTCTTGTGGAAGTCTTTGCTCTTATCAAAAACATTACATGTCTGTGTGAGGTTTGACTTTATGGGATTCTTCACCCATTCCTGCTGTGTCATTAATTAACTTCGGCCTCTGCAATGCATGCTTTATGCATGCTTGACTGAACAATAATTTGTGGTTTTAATGATGAGTGACGGTGCTGCTGAGATGGTGTGTATAGAGTTTGTGAGGGATTTTATTTGCATTTTCACACAAACCAGGGGTTCCCAACCTTTTTTGGCCAGTGACTCCAACACTGCCCCAATAACGCCTATAGTGGCAATTAGTAAAAATGTCACCCATGTGCTGTTTAGAAAGTATAGCATTAATATTGTATTTTGTAGTATTTCTCACTAGAAACCATGACTGTGTTACACACAAACACTTTTATTTTTAATAGTCACTCTGTTCCAGGATCTTGTGTAAAGGCCACTTCAATTAACATGACAACATATCAGACGGGTGGTGTAAAATGTTTTTAAGAGGAGCTCCAAATTTTTTAATTATTACTTTTTCCATAAAGAAGTTTATAAGCATAGAATAACATTATAAATAATGGTTGGTAAAAACCTCCAAGGTTGAGAACCTACGTTGTAAAGGATTGTTGAAACAGAGGTGCTGTGGTTTTGAAACATTCCAGTAATGAATATAATCAAAATTAGATTTGCAAAGCTAATACTCAATAGGAATAAAAGAAATTTGGATATCCAGCTGAAGTGTGCATTTAAATAACCTCTTAGGTCCCACCTGAGTGTATCGCAGAAATTGTCAGGGGCAAATGAAGTGGCGTTTAAGAATCAGGTGTGAAGAGTTGTTACTAGGGCAACAGCTTCTCATGTAAAATACAGGGTGCCAGGAGGAGATGATGAGGCCTAGTGGAGCGCAGGTGAATCCAGGACATCAACTCTTCATTACCCATCACTCTTTCCACACACTGTACGCTTCACCACACAGCAAGATGTACCTGGGACTTACAGAATAAAGCTTGCATTGGCTGGAATAAGTTTCAGCTAATTTTTGCCCAGGTTTTGCATCATCTCTCTCAGACACCTGTACATGCCTGTCAAGGTTTTCAATAACCATGGTCAATTGGAAATGCCTACTAGTTATAAGTCATGGAAAATCAAGATTTTTTTTTTTTGCTACTTATCATGGCTAATAAAATTATGAAGCTCCCCAGGTGAGTAATGAAACATCTATAAGATATGTCAGATGCCTTACTTTCTACTACTACATACATCTTCTCCAAAATTGTTCTGCAAAAGGTTTTGTTAGGTATTTTGCTTGTTAAGTCCAGGTTACAGAATCTATAAACCTTTTTTCTTTACTCATATCAGAATGAATATCATCCTGTTGAAAATATACAGTTAGGTCCAGAAGTATTTGGACAATGAGTTTTTGTGATTTTGCCTTTATACACCACCACAATGGATTTGAAATAAAACAATCAAGA
>CM075009.1:19736316-19754983 GCA_037576675.1 Pangasius sanitwongsei | reverse complement strand
AATCACTCTAATAATGATCCATTCATAGACTCTTATGTATTTGCCTATTAAAATCTAAACAGCGACTTTTTTTTTTTGGCCGGACAGTGTATGTACCACCATCCTTAATGTTACTAATAACATAAGTATCGTTTCAGTATGGCAGTTTTAAGACATTTTTTTAAAGAATCACAGAGTAGACTAAATAGACCAACAGCGGACCATCATTAGGAACACATGTTCAATATTGTATAATAATATGAGTGATAATATAATGCTATCACACTAAAAAACTGACAAAAGTATTTGAATGTGAATTTTGTATTTCTGAATTATATTCACATCACATTACATAAAATTCTTTTTTCATGTGGTATAATTAATAAATGTACATTCCAGCCAACATTTTAAAGTAAAAAGTCAGAATTATAAACAAAAATCTCTAAAAATTAAACCTCATAAATACTAATTTTATATTAATTAGGCCAAAGGTGAAGCAATCGGAGATTCCCAGGGAAATATAGATGCTTTCAGAGTTGCCAAATGCAGCATTTAGCAAATGATGGTCTTCTGCCACACTTTCATCCACAAAGTGAAGTGAAGAGACGTAGACTAGCAGCAAATGGAGTCAGAATGGAAGATATGAATCGTAATGAGGTAAGTGCATCTAAAGTTTTTACATTCAGCTGAAATAGCTAAATTCCTGCTACCATTATCTGCTGCTAACAATTACCAGCAAGCTAACATTAGCATAGCCTAGCTAGCTAGAACATTACCCAAGTAACGACGCTGGGCATTGAGTGTTTTACCTCTGTAGAAAACTAGCTATTTGAATAGAACAACAATAAAAAAAAATAGTTATTTGACTACTCAGAAAGCGTCTACTTTCTCCTGGGAATCCTGGGTGCTTCACCTTTGGCCTAATTTACACATAAATCTGTATTTATGAGAGTTGAATGTTTTTTTGTTTATTCTCATTGTATTAAATCTCAAAATAATAACCCATACATTTGAATTAAATGTTTTAAAAGACAAATTTTACCCCTAGCCAGTTTAAAACAAAAAAAAAACTGTAATTTATTGTATGAAAAACAAAATTTAATTTAATGTGATGTGTATATAATCCAAATATATGAAATTCATATTCAGATACTTTTGTCACCTTCTAAGCTCCATAATATTCTACCCTGGTTATGCCTACAGCACTGAACAGCTGTCAGTAGTGTTTGTTTGGCTTTGATGAATAGAAGAGATAATGACAGATGAGTACAGCACCTTCACAGCATCACCAAAAACCTGTAAAACCCCTCTTATAAACAAACTAAAGTTACTGAACACATGTAATGCTAAGCTGTTGATTGATGGTGCCAGTAGCTGAAAAGCAATGAAAAGCAATTCAGTGCTGATGTGTCCTTCAGTACAGGTGTGAAAATATTATATGGCAGACAAAGTGATTAATGTTGGTGGAAAGTGAATGTAGTTAGAATTAGCTCAAAATGTTCTCCTCTTTCAAGTAAGGTACACATATTAAATATCAAATCACAAAGCCGTTATCTATAGAATATAGAAAATGACAATAGATTTCATTGCTTAAGCATGTTTCCTATGACTTAATATATTTTAACAGGCCTTCACACTGTAAATGTCCATCATGATTTACGGAAAAAAAGAAACAGAATATGAAACAGGCTAATAGACTTTATCATTTTAATCTCATCTTTTTTATTTTCTTGACTGAAAATCTATGAAGAAGCTCAGAACCCCTTACTCCCATCAAATAAGTGTGTTGTATTAATCTTACTGTGTGTATTTGTGTTGATGAACATCATAGTAAATTTAAATGGATTTGAGTGTACACCATATGTTTTAATGCAACAGTGCAGGTGGTAAAGGTGTATAGAAAGCAGAATCTAGCTGTTTTGAAACATAAAATTCAGGCTCTTCCATCAGTGATCCTTCTAAAGAAAAACACATGCGTAGGTTGAGAATGCTAGCGCAAGAGGAGAAGTCAACATGACTGACGGGCAAGGAGAGATGCCTCGTCCTCGTCATGGTTGGTTGGATGTTACAGTTTATTCCTATGAGCATAAACTGACAGCTGCCAGAATGGAGGAGAACTTAATAATATATTACAAAAAGTGTTCTTTAATTTTAAAAAAATGTAAGGTCTAGTTTAACACTGCATGTATTAAGAACATACAGCATGTCAGACTGCACGGTGGTACAGCTGATAGTGTGGCCGCCTCAGCTCCAGGGTCCCTAGGTTTGATGCTGAGCTTGGGTTACTGTCTGTGAGATGTTTCACACATTCTCCTTACATCCATATGAGTCTCCTCCATGCTCTTTATCTTCTCCCCACCTCCCAAAAACACTCCATTAGGTGAATTGACTTCTTTAAACTGCAGCTACGTATGTGTGCGCACAGGGCCCTGAGTTCCCTTTAACTGGCTCTGTAAGATGAATGAATGAATGCATGTCTGCAACAGTGTAAGTGTTTATTCAGTACTGTAGATGTTAATTCAAGGTATATTCAGTCCTGTCAGTTACAATTCAACACTAAGGATGTAGAACAATGTACACTGATCAGCCATTACATTAAAACCACCTGCCTAATGTTGCGTCCCCTTTGTGCCACCAAAACAGCTCTGACCCGTCAAGGCATGGATGCTGTGGTATCTGGCACCAAGACGTTAGCAGCAGATCCTTTAAGTCCTGTAAGTTGCAAGGTGGGGCCTCCGCCCCCCTCCAACTTGTTTGTCCAGCACGTCCCACAGATGCTCGATCGGATTGAGATCTGGGGAAATTGGAGGCCAGGTCAGCACCTTGAACTCTTTATCATGTTCCTCAAACCATTCCCGAACAATTTTTGTTGGCAGGGCGCATTACCCTGCTGAAAGAGGCCACTGCCATTAGGGAATACCGTTGCCATGCAGGGGTGTACTTTATCTGCACCAGTGTTTAGGTAGGTGGTACATTTCAAACTAAACAGCCACATGAATGCCAGGACCCAAGGTTTCCTAGCAGAACACTGCCCAGAGCATCACACTCAGTGAGCCAGTCACCAGTCCTTCCTTGGACCACATTTGGGAACAATGAGGCTTATGCCACTGTAATTAGAGCCACAATGGTGCTGTGTTAGAGTTCTAGGTCATGAAAAGATGTTATAGTAGCCATTAGGCAAATGTCAATTTCATATAAGCTTGGATACCATGCAAGAGCTTTTATGCTAGAATAGCATTAAGGAATCATAAAATCAATGTCATTCGTTAGCAAAACGCTTTCTTTAATTCAAAAGGTCCTTAGGAAAAACAGAAACAGTTTTGGACTACAGTTGTGTCATCCGTACTCTTAGGTATGTCTTGCATCTTTGATATACTACAGTATTTGTATATTGCAAGAAGCCTGATCACCTGTTATTGGCATTCCACAGTTTTCTGTAATAAATCCTGCTGTCCAGTAAACTGAATCTATCTGAAATCATTAGACATTTACGTAGGAGTGATCTGTTGACTGTAACATTTGTCACCATATGGACAGCTCTTTTATGACTTTGCAGCTCACTGAACAATGGATTCAATAGATCTGCTTTTAGCTAATTGCAATGTTTCATACAGGTTGTTCTCTGCTTTTCACAATCCTGCCTAGAAATGTGTTTGAATAATTAATTTTTTTATAGAAAATATGAATTATATCATCTTTTTAAATGGTTAGTGTTATATCCATTATTATATAACTATGCTGTGTTTTACATAAGACCAGATAACTCACTATCCTAATTAACATGGTGTGTACTATTTACATACATTTTTGAGTCATCTAGCACAAAAAAAGAAATAATCAGTTCAAAATGATCATTTTGTTAATATGGTTAATTTAATCCATACTGTCTAAAACATGCAGCAGCCCGTGGAGCTATATCCATTTTCCAACCTGTGCTATAATCATTTCAATATGTTTTATGTAGCAGAGTACCTTATTTTATATATATGTATAAAATATCATTTTTTTATGCGTGTGTGTGTATGTGTGTATATGTGGAACATATATGCAAATATGTTGTGAGACCATGTTGTTTGTGGAGGAGACACAGTGTGGTACTGCACCTAAACACACATCTCAATGCAACTGAGTAGGGTTAAGCTAAGATAAGCTTGACAGTCCATAGGGAAAACGTATGTCTTGTTTAATGTCCAGCGTGCATTTGACTGTCAAGAAAAAACATTTGTCCAGTGTTTCATCTTAAAGGCCATTGACATAGACATTTATTTTCATCCAGTATCCTAAAAGCATCATAACATGATAATTGTAGCTATAGTGGTCAAAATTATAGCATGTTGCAATGATCTTTGTGTTGCTTTTAGGAATCTCATAACACTATAAGCAGGAATTATTTGTTCTAACTTAGACAGTTTATGGGATTTGTGCCAACTAAATCCCATGCATGTTGTATAAACTGATTTCTTCTCATTTTTGGTGTCCAATGCATCAGGTCATTAATGTCATTGCCACAAAATAATGTTCAGACAATCTGTGATACAGTTTGTAAAGTTGGTTTAGTAAAGAGGAATCCCCAGGTAGTGCAGAGGCTGGTTATTATGTTTCTCTTGTCTCATGTTTGCTTTTTGTAGGGAGGTGCATTCAGGGGATTTATATACCAGTCAGGAGCAGCAGCTGGCATGCGAACCCTCTCTATCCCAACAATAAAAGAGCAATAAAACCTTATTCATGACATCCACGGACATGCTGAGGTAACCCAATCACAATGTCTGTGCAAAGAAACATTCACTGATATTACAGCATGTCGACTACAAGTACTGTTAAGACTCAAGCATTAGTGCCATTAAAAATGCAATTGCAACTGAATTTAGTTTAATGTACTGTTTCCCTAATTAAACATGAATATTTGGATCAGAAAAAAAAATCTTCAAACAAGCTTCTTTCTTTTAATCCTTTTTTTTTCTTACAATTTGCAATACAGACCAACTAAATGAATGTGTTCTTTTGCTTTATTCTTGTTATTTAACGTAACAACAGAGTCTCTCTTTTGGTTTGATTAGTTTGGTTGATTTCTTTTCCTCTTTAAAGTAGCCGAGTCAAGCAGCCATCTCCTTGCTGACAGAGTCGAGGAGGACAATAATCCATCTCTGTTAGGAGCGTACATGCATTTATGTGGCTCAGGAGGTTTCAAACCCGTAGATTCCATTTTAATCCTGTGAAAGAAATCAATGACCAAAGAGCCTTCTCTCATTTTCTTGCTGTGTGCTTTCACTAGATATTTTACTGTATATAAATTTAAATACTTCTTAGCAAAATAGAGTATACTTTCCCCAGTTCTAAAACATTATATAAGACATAAAAACCTAATCTACTTTGTGGTCCTACTACAATACACTTAAAGTATAAAGTAGTTCCAGTCCTTTTTTGCATCATTATTGATCATATGCTATTTAACTTGCTCAGTCACACAGAGATTAATTGGATTCAGTTTGTTCAGAATCAACTCTGATGAGAAATGGAGACAAGACCTCTTAGACACTGGCTGTAAATAAGGTTATCTAGAATATTTTATGACCAGTCAGCAATAACCTTATCTCAGAAGAAACATTGCTATCTGTTGCCATATAACCACTTTTCTAGAATACTTTAAAATGTCTTCCATCACAAAATCCTTTTCATATCAGGTAGGTTTTAGTAAGTCAACATATTTATGATTTATTATTATATTTTTAAATAACAATATTTTCCTTATGCATAGATATACCTGAGCTTTGTGCTAATGCTACACTGGGGGTTTTGCAGTATACTGAATGCTATTCAATTATATAAACAACAAAAGAAAACCATTAAAACTGCACAGTAAATAATTAATAAAAGCTAGATTTTCTTCAGTAACTTACTGTCTTGATTAACCAGTGCCTTTACTCATCTTGCTAATGGACTTTGGAGGAAAGCAGCTGGTGCAAGTGGATGAAGGGCTGAAGGCTTTCAGCTGTAGTGAGACACAATGCAGCCTTATAGCTTCTTTTGCCTTTGGCCTCAGTCTCCATGGGTTGTAGATAAAGCACATCCATGATATAAAAGTTTCTGCACTATCTTTTATCTTAGTAACTAAAGTACTATAATGAATACAATTTTAAGCAAATAACAAAGAGTTTTTGTATGTCACCTGAAATTCCCAGGCCACACACTATATTAATCAAGAACAAGTCAGTAACTTTTAGTTTTGGGAAACTATCCAACCTGCTGCATGGACATGATCCACTATCATCCACGATGTTCTACTTAATATACTGAATATTTCACATACATATTCCATGCATGTAAAGGTACCAGAACATATTACTAACATTTGGAGTTTAAGTTAGCCAATAACAAGATAAATATTTACAGAATAAACTAATATTAAAAAAATAATAATAAAAAAGATTTCATTATAGTAAATATTTGTTCTATAAAATAAGCTGTTATTTTAACTGTTGCTTTTCTGGATATTTTATCTTAAAAGCCACAATGATAACAGTGAGTGCAGATCCTCTAACAATACATTTAGCTTAATATGTGCAAAGTTTAAATCGTTAAATTATTTAAACGTGTAAGTAAACTGCTGACCCCCAGCGTTAAAAAAAAGCAACACACAACTCAGTGCACAGACCATTAAAATATGATACAATGCCTCCACCTGGTGGAAAGATGTATCACGTCAGTTTTTAATACATTCTCTCCAATAGTATATATATTATTGTAATTATAATGCCAAAAAAACAAAAAACAAAAAATCTTCAAAACCATTCACACTGCTGTTTTGGACTATAGATAGTATATTTTACTTCACATACATTTTTGAGAAATCAGTACTTAAGAACCTCTGATCTCTTGTTACACAATATCTAGACACAATGATAAAATGTCTTGGTCAGAATAAAGTATTGTGATGTTTTCAGTGACATTTTGGAGCACAATTTCAGTGATTAAGCAACCCTTGCAAGGTCTTAAGTATCTAACTGATAGAAAGGATAAGAGATGGTGGTCAGCAGCACTCAGGTACCTCAGGAAACAGTGTTGGATCCTTTCAGGTTTGCTCTTTACACAATGGATTTCAAGTCGAAGTCCAAGTCATGCCACTTTAGGGTGCAGTAAAGAAGTCTATTGGTGCTTTTAGTTTATTGGTGCAGGGAGAACCACTTTAACTAAATATCTTTTTTTTTTTTTTTTTTTTTTTTTTACTTTAAACTGTTAAAGTAATCCAGCTCCTCAGCTTTAAGTAACTTGCTTAAATGAACCACTGAAGCAAAAATCACAGGCATAACATAGTGTGAGGGGGGAGGGGCAGTGCAGGATAAACACAGACTTCAGTGAAATTACCTCAGGTAAGTTGCTGCTTAATTATTAAATTTAAATAAGCTCAGTGTCCATGGTGTTAGACTCATTTTAACATATATGACAAAAACTAAAAAACAAACCAAAATTAAGGTGCTATTTTATGTGTGATGGGGTGGGGAAGCCATTGGCACAGACATTGGCATTCAGATGAAGTAATGTTATCGAGCTAGCTAACTAAAGCAGCTAGCTAATGAGCTAACTTTCTACAAAAAGAGCTTATTTTATTAGGTTTGTGGGGTTTTTAGAGGGTTGTTTAAAGCTAAATTTTAGTGCAGCTATTTCTGTTGAAGAGTTAAACCACTAACCCACTGTCAAATATTGCTGAATCTTGTTATACATATACATAAATCAGTGGCACTTGTTCACTTGTACTTTTTTATGTAATTGAGTTTGCTAAATTTACTACTTTTACAGGATTATCATACCATCATACCAGCATATCAAAAATATTAATATCTCTGGTTAGAAATCTGCCGTTTTGTATTAAATGAATAAACTGATAATATGGTAAAATAATAAAAAAAAAGAATCATGCAAATATAGGATCTTAAGACACTAACTACTCTCCAATTTTTCCAACATATTATAATAGTTTATAGAGAAAGTATATCAACAAAAGCAAAATACAATATTATTAAATATACATATATTAAAATGCTGTGATAATAAGTTTGAGAATTGTAAAATCATGTGTAATTCATATCTTTAATTTTTCTTAATATAAGAAGTAAGTAAAAAGTATAATTGATACCAAAGTAAAGTATCAACAACCAGGTAGCCCACATCCAGTCCATTAAACTTAATACTGGCACACAGCGAGATCTTGAACCAAAACTCTCAACATTAAAAATGTTCCATGTTAAAAAGTCAGTTGCTGTGTTAGGTGGAATTTTGGACACTTATCACAGGCTCCGGAAAAACTTGAGAGACAATTCGTAACACAGGAACATAGTAGCACTCATTGGAAATCCTCTGATGGCACTTACTGATGCACCACGGAAGAAGACCTGAATTGGAGATTGAAAAGAGATTGAAAGCATTATAGACAGTTCTATGCATCCATTTGTCCTACTTGACCCAGTACAATCTTACAATACAGTATATTACGTATAGTATACGATAATACAAATCCAGTAATATAACTGAAGCAGCGATTCAATGTTCCATCAAAAATGCATTTTCATGCTATTACAAATAGGTCAAGGTCTAAGCATATTATCATGGTAAAATCAATCATGTTAGAAAGGAGTTAGTATGAGTTAGTACAGCAACAAAAACACACAAGTCAAGTTTTTTTTTGTAATTAGTGCTTAATGGGTTATGCTATGAGCTTAGGCATGTATACCAGCCTGTGATATACCTGACTGACTAGAAGTTACCCCTCCTAACTGCTATGGGCAGTGAGAATCATGTGGATGCCTTCTTGTCCACACATGCATGTTTGATATAAATACCGTCATTCATTCAACAACTATCATTCCCTTTCTTATTCTTATGTCATAACGTACCTGGGCTCAAGTATGGTTGGCACAGTGCATGCTGCCAGACACATGAGAAACCTACCCTATGTGCCAAGGATACTCTTTGGGCCTGCAGCCCTAAAAGACCTTGAAAGAAGATCACCGGTCTCAGAAACAGCACAAACAGACAAGCCATGTGGCATCCTTAAATCACCACAATCTTGTTCTTTGGTTAGGTAACCCCAGACAGATAGCGTGATGCTCTCAGTTCCCTAGGAGCCCATTTACTCTGTGGGTCCTGTTGATAATGCTAGGATTAGGGATGCAGGAAGGCACGGTAAATTGGGGGTGCTGGAATTTTAAGCAGCATATGTGCAAAATGTGCTATAAAGTGGATATAAAAACTCCTGTTAAAAATTGCAGGTTTTTGTGATGTAGAACAGTTAAACCAAGATAAATCATGTCAAATCAGTTTCCACCTTCAATGTGATACAGCACCCAACAAAATTGAAGTTAAAAATAATTAGAAACATTTAAGGAAAAAAGAAAAGGAAAAAACAATAAATTGTGTGTACACCCTTAAACTAATACTTTATTAAAGCACCTTTTGCTTATAATATAGCACTCAGAGTCTACCAACTTAGCACATCTTAATTTGGCAATTGTATTCCACTCTTCCACAGGCTTTCCTGTGCACAGCCCTCTTCAAGTCATTCCACAGGTTTTTGATAGGATTTAGGTCTGGGCTCTGACTGGGCCATTCCAAAATGTTGATATTCTTCTTCTGAACAAATGAAGCCATTCATTTGTTGACATGGATTTGTGCTTTTTGTCGTTATCATGCTGGAAGGTGAACCTTTTCTTCATCTTCAACTGTCTAACAGAGACTTGCAGATTTTGTGCCAAAATTGATTGGTATTTGGAACTATCCATGATTCCTTCTATCTTGACTAGAGCCCCAGTCCCAGCTGAAGAGAAGCAGCCCCATAGCATGATACTGTCACCACCATACTTCACCATTGGGCTGGCTTGAATGTTATTTTTTTTGTTTTTGTTTTTTTTTTTTGAGAAAGGTCTTCTGTTTACCCACCCTACCCCATAGCCCAAACACGTGAAGAATGCTAAAGAGTGTTGTCACACGTAAAGAGTGACCAGTACTCCTGATTGACATCTTTCGACAATGAGATCCTGTACATGCTTTGTAAGCTCTTTGTGGACCATGGTTTCAGCAGTCTGATGAAACCAAGAAGGTGTCAAGAAAATTCTACAGAAATGGCTGATCTTTACTTTGGGTTAATCAGAATCACTTTGTTAATGACAGGTGTATGATTACTTTTGCACATGGGTTTGAATGTGATTGGTCAGTTCTGAGCTCAGTCACATACTCCATTATAAAAGAGTGTGCACAATTATGCAACCAGGTTATTGTAAGTTTTAACTTATTTCCCCTAAAATGTTTCTATTTGTTTTTTCACTTGAATTTTGCTGGTTGCTATATAATATTAAAGGTGGAAAAAGAGCTGACATAATTAATCTTGGTTTAATTTTTTTTTACATCAAAAAAACAAACAAACAAAAAAAAAACCCAAGGATTTCTAGCTAAGATTGTTAATTACAGCTGCAGCAGTTGGGCCTACTAGTCCTCAAATTCCACATGCCAGTTATAAGACTCAGCCACATGCTAGTCCATTCAGACAATGTCATGACGGATGTACATATGCTTCTGCACCCAGAACTGGTGTCCTTGATCTGGGAAAAATTTGGCAGGGCCCAGGTGGACCTCTTCACCAATGCCAAATCAACTCGCTGTTGACTGTGGTTCTCCCTGGCAGAGCTGGACAGTCCACTAGCTCTGTGTCCCATGACTGGCCTCACTGTCTACTGTCAGCAATCCTGCTTGTGGCCCTAAATTGGCCTTCGAGGCCTTAGTTTCCCCTGCTGCTCTCATTAGTGAATGGAACGCATTGGCACCTTCCTCATTGATCCATCATCTGGATCCAGTATGTTTATGAATACATACTGATTTATTCATATTTATAAGTACAAAGTCAAAAGACATGTTGTGTGTAAATCTGAAGTAGATAGATGCATAGGACGTATATATGAAATAACAAAAAAAAAAGTGTCAATACTTATTTCTTCTCACTGAATAGTCTGCCATTTTGTTAGTGATCACTTCTGCAAAAACATTGGGAGAACTGCATGCCTTGGCTATGAGCTCACCTTGTTTTCGTCAGTGGCTGGATGAGTGGTGGACTTGCACATGAGCAAGAGTGTTTATATTAAATGCTACATTATACATATACAGTTACTTTGTTCTCCATATGCATGTGCATGCACATAAGAAGGTTTCTTAGCTGGTTATCTGGTGAACCATTGAACCACAGTTACATACATAACTAGTATGTAGTAAACTTACATTTAGTCCCTCTGTCTTGTAACTTTGTATGATGCAATGAACGATTCCTTTATATTTTCTGTGGTGCATTGCGTCAGCTTGCAGTCGACTCTTAACCACATCAGCTGGCGTTGCTGTGACCCAGGAGATAGATCCTGTGGAACAAGAAACATTCAAGAAGTGAGACACAGGCTTGAGTGAGAAGCAATTAAAATATCTAATTTTGTTGATTTGCCCATAATTTACCACAAAACAATATTCATACCATAGGGTGTTTCTATGATAATGTCAAGTGAATTAACACTGTATATTTTCTTAGTACGTACGAACAAGTGAGGAACAAATACAACAAGGTTGAGTAATTTAAGTTGTTTTTCCAGTTTAACAATATGCTTACACATGATCGTAAATCATGAAGTTTTCAGAGTAAGTCTACATGTCACGCCATGGTGTTATTTACCTGCTAACCCACCAGCGAGCCATATGGAGCAGGGGTGAGGGGAACTGTTACCGTTAGGGTTCATCCAGCCACAGAAGACTGTGTATGGGATAAAGTAAAGGGCATAACCAGGCACATCACGGAGTATCATGGCTCCTGCTCCTCTGTAGAGCCCTTGGATTCCCTCAGTCTGCAGGATGCTGCTGATGCAGTGAAGAGGTCCTCTGTATACTGTACACTCTGTACGCTGATTCTGGAGCCCCACTGATCGAAGAGGGACAGTGCCATTGCCAGCAAGTGTGAAGTTTTCTGAAAACATACGTCAGTTTTACACATGAGACATTCTGTGCATAATAGGTCAGGTCTCCATTCTGCTAACTCTGCAGTCAAAAAAGACGATTACGAATTTAGCAAATTTTACTGCACTGCATCAGATTTTAACAACTACAACACTATACATTTACTTGGAAATGGCCCACAATAGAAAGAGCCTTCATCAGGCCTTCTTGTTTTAATTTCAGACTTACGTGCAAGGATGGGTTGAGTTTGCATTTGCAGTCTGATTTTGACCAGGTCCACTGGGGCCCCCAGGCTCACTGAAACCAGGCCTGTCATCATGCTGGCCACAGTAAGGTCAAGCATATCGCTTGGGTGCCTTCTGTCACCATAACGAAGATTTCTAATAAATCTCTGAGCATTGCTGAAGAAGCCAAACACCACTGAGTTATACAGTGTGATGCTCGCTAGTGGGAAGGACAGACCTTTGAAAAAGCCAGTAAGCTAAAAGTTTAAAAAAAAAAAAAAAAAAAAGGTCAGTTGTGTTAATTTGAGACATTATTTACATGTTAGAAAAAACCCCTAAAAGGGACATTTTAAAATGAACTTTAGATAGAGTAGGATATTTGGAGACCAACAAGAAGATAATATAACAAATGGCATTTTGGTCGACTCTTTTTTTCCCCAGATATCCATAATGCATGTGGAAAGGTTTGTTTCACTTACAGTTTCCTTTTTGTAGATGGTTACAATACAGTGGAAGGCATTCTTGTAGCCTTTTCCCGCTTGTAAACGTGTCTGTTAAATGAAGATTTTAAGATTACACTTTAACAAAGCATAGTGAGTTCTCATAAATAGTTTCTAAATAAAACATGAACACAGTGGTGGGAAGAAAGGCTCAAATCACAGCATTGCCTTTTATATCTATGGTTATTCTTTTTTTTTGTGGAGGATTAGAGATACCTTCACCGTGTCAAGTGGATGTCCTACAATCACACTACAGGCACCTGGTGGAAAATAAAAAAGTGTCATTAGCCTGGTTTAAAGAGAAGCAACAGGCTGCTGGAGAGGATGGGCTGTTCAGCTTTGTAGGTTCTTGTCCAGCCTGAGCGCTGATGAATGAATAACACTTTGTCCTCTCTGTTGAATACCACACATTGTGTGCTTCAGGCATAATATTGCAGCCCCATGCGACAGATTGCTGTAAAGTAAACATCCAAGCAAATTTTGGCACTTTGTAAAAGGATGGTTTCAGGGTTTAGCTGATTCAAAACAACTTGCAGTGCTAACAAACATGAAATCTTTTGAGGCTCCTGAGAAGTGACCACCTCGCATTTTAAACAGGTCTTATTAAACGACAGTTGAGATGTAACTTCTGCACATTTGCTTGGAAGAAAAGCGACGTTACTCCATACAGTGCCGATTTACCATATCAATTTTTTTTTATTTCAGACTTTTCACTAAATGCACTCGGATATTTGAGCCGCTGTTTTGGTGATTTTAGGGTTAAACAACACTTCAGCACTCTGAGGCAGTGATTATCTGAGGTTCAGTGTTCTGATTCAGTACACGGACTACAAGCCAACGTGTTATCGACCCTTGTTACGATGTTTCATTTGACTTTGAACAGCACTCATCGAGCTATTTTTCCCAGTATATTACCACACTTCTCAAAGCAAACAAAGTGAAGTTCGCCGGCATTTGCTTACATTTCTTTTACAAAGCTAATGCAGCACGTCTATTTAACTATTCGTTCCAATTATAAGATGAATGAATGAATGAATGAATAAATAAACGAACACCGCTTACCTCCTATCCATCCTGCTAAAAAATCATCCAGCTGAAACAAACTCATCCTGTTCCTTAATGTTTCAGAAACTAAAAAAAAAAGCTATTTTTCTGCGCATTCAGCGCGAACAAGGGTCTTCTTCAAACAGCAGACAGCATCTTAACTCACAGGCTTTTTACTGAGCACAGCGAGTGCAAGAGCAACTTAAAGCAAAAACAACTCTTCCTTCAATCTGTGCGTTTTAGGGGGCGAGGCTTTTGGAAACCGCACATGCACCAGTAGTAGGCTATCTCAGGAGATTCTTCCAGCTAGCCGGTGTCTGGACAAAAACCCAGCTACTTTCTAAATATTACTAAATTCTGAGTATGCTGTCAAATTATGTGTCGAACAATCGTATTATTTAGTATATTTTGCAATTGTAGCCATATAATGAGAGTCATGCATGTTACATTTCCAAGATAACCCACAACATTTATTTATCTGACAGTGTGAGAATGTCTTGTGCATGTTCACAAGATAATGCCTTAATCAGAATGTCTGTGGTAGTGGGAATGTCACATATTTAAAAAAAAAAAAAAAAAACCCGCTTCCAGCAAGATCACACAAGCAGGGATTCTGTTGCAATTTGTGAATATATGCTTAATTTTGTATATGCATAAGTGTGCTTTTTGCTGTCAGTGTGAATGTGATTTATTGGAACACACAGCAGCACTTCAATTCAATTTTGTTTGTATATCGCGTTTAACAATGGACATTTTCACAAAGCAGCTTTACAGAAATAAATACATTCAAATTAAATTAAATCAAAAATAAACTGTAAGTATGCATATGAGCAAGTCAGACGGGGCATTAGCAAGGAAAACAACCTGAGATGGTATTAGGAAGAAACCTTGGGAGGAACCAGATTCACTTAAGCTATGCATAAACTTAACTTGACTGTTACTGTAGATACTGTTACTGCTCCAGTTGCAGCTGCTACAGTAATTAGGTAAGGCTCTAGTTGAGGGTTTCATGTAGATATTTACAGTAACACAACAACACTTAGACTTGATAAAGTATCTTATATCCAAATGATATCTGATGATCAAAAGACATACATATACTGTTAGGATCATGAACTTTAATTTTTGGTCTCATAAAATATGAATTTACATGGGTTATACATTAATCCAGTAACAACCTTTTATTGATGATGACAGGCAGTATGGCCCCATTCACGTTCCTCCATGGTATTTGATGACCATAACTGACTTCACTAAATATAGCTTTGCCTGAGGTTTCACTCAACATGTTTTGGCATGCTTCATTCTTAGTCAGAAGGTATATTATACATATGGCAGCATCTGACACAGGAAAAAAAAAGACACGGAAGAAGAAGAAGAAGACGTGATTTAAATAAAATACTCTATTGTAATTGTATATTTACATTTGGGAATTGTGATATGTCCTAGGTACATCAAAGTAATATAAAAAACATGCAGACAAACCCATGATAACAATGGTTAAAGATTTACTTGTTTTATTTTGACCATATTATTTATATTGGTTAGATTATGTGAACTCTGAGATGAACACGCCTAAGAAAACACTCATCTGGTTAATTTAAGATTGGTCAGGATGGATTGAGAATATTGCTGTTGTGCAGACTAACATCTGTCCTGCACTTAGTAATCCACTTATTTAGTTTCGTGCCTTACAGACAGACTTATGTGCCTTAAGGCTTATTTGGCATTTTAGTAAAATCTACAATAAAAAAAGTCCACTTTGTTTATTAGATGTTTATTATGCCCTCTGTTATTAAGTGCAGAGCTAATCCTGGGGAAATAATTCTGTTTCATCAACCACTGATTGGGTCTTTGGCTAAAAAAATCACTCAACTGTAAAAAAGCCCACTTGATTTTATTATTTGATTTGAAAAAAACTGCTTACAACTTACAGCAGCCAGGAGGGTACATTCCCATTTGTCCACTGTTCAATTCTTTTATACTTAACAAACCCTGTTTGAAGGATGAGGGATAACTTGCTTTGTGTCCATAAAAGCTCTTTCAACATTCTTTTCAAACAGTAACTCTTGGCTATTTTGTTTTATGATTAACTCAACACCTGTATATGACCTCATGAGTTGTCCTTTTATAACCTTACCTAGGCCATGCTAGGTAACAGAAAGCTAAACAGCTGATTCAGCTTGCAACGATTTTGAAAACTGTTGATTTATGTGTCATTTAGGTGTGAATTACCATTGCAAGTTACTTTTGTACTGAATGCTATACACAACAATGGCTGGACGATTAAACGAATATATTGGACAGGAAAGCTAATTTACAATTCTATTGATTTTGATTGCCTGTACCCCTCTCCAAACACACACACACACACACACACACGTACAGTATTAAGAAGACTTTTCTTACAGAAAGTGTTAAAATGTGTTTTACATGGATCCACCTCATATTTTGTGCTATAAAGATGTTGTAAACATCAAATATTTTTTTCTCTGAGCAAGACAAATATCACTTCAGATTTTTTCATTACAGTATTTAACTCAGGCATGGTGGTGCATATGGTAGTGTTGCTGCCTCACAGCTTCAGGTCTCTGGTTTGATCCTGAGCTGGTGTTACTGTGGAGATTATATGTATGTTCTCCATGTGTCTGCATGGGTATCCTCTGTGTTCGATGGGTTCCTCCTGCCAAAAACATGCCTGTAAGTGGATTGGCTAAGATAAATTGCCCCTAGGCATTAATGTGTATGTGTGTGTGTGTGTGTGTGTGTGTGTGTGTGTGTTTGTGGTGCCCTGCAATAGATTAGTGTCACATTCAGGATATTGACATTATGGTTGACATTGACATTATGTTTGCATGTGACAACCTCATGAGAATCTCATGCCTATGACAGAATTGATGTTTCTAAGGTCATACCAGCTTTATCAGGTCCACAACACACAAAAATGGTCTTTACACTGAATTAAAATGACAGGCATGCTTTATTGATACTTGATTAAACACAAACACCAAATACCTAGACATCTGTGAATAAAAAGAAGTCAACAAAACCAACTTGTGTAAGAATCCTCAGCAGCCTTACACTACAGACACTCCGCCATCAGGGCCAGTTTTCTTGAGGCTATATGAGCCTTAAACTGTTTCACTACAGCCACATATAAGGGTATTCTTTTTCAGTAGTGAAATCCTTTCTCCTAAAAACTGACCATCAAGGTGTTCATGAGTTTTTTCCCCGTCTGAAATCTGTGCACACTTGTGCATGTTCACAAGAGGTACGAATAGACAATTGTGAGGATTGTGGCCAGCTAATTGCACAAGACAGCAGATGTGCTATGGGACATGAACAGAGCATCTGTAGCTGAGACTGAACAAACATTACAATGAAAACTTGGAAACAGGGGTATCATGATAAATAGCATTGTTTAAGATTTGGTGAGAGATATGATAACTATGAGAACTACATTTGAGAAGTATATAAATGAGAAATATGAAAGCTATTTTATTGCTGATAAAAGAGGGTCAAAAACCACATGTATAACCCAGAAAATACAATGAGAACCTCCAGTGTCCTCCGTTGGTCTCCATTTCCATCCCTATGAGAAGAGGTAACCACATCATTCAGTGTACACAACTGTGGTAATAACCAAAAACAATAGGACATATATATACAAATTACACAAAAATATGTTGGATGACATTAACCAAACCTACTGATCTGCACTTGTGTTTTTTTTTATCTTAAAAGCTCAGTAAGATTAGAAAGATGGGAGGTTGTTCAAAGTTCAAAGTTCTCCTGGAAGCTTGTAGAGGCTGGGACGCTGCAAAGTTTCTGTTCAAATTTGGAAAGGCCCATTGCAGCATCTTCATGAAGAAGAGTGTTATCACCTTCGGGGAAGATTTTAACTTGCATTATTTGTGATTTCTTTTGTTAAAAACTATTATTCTTGCAAGTGTGATTGTAGCAAGCTATGCATAACTTTGTGGTGATGGTGTCTTCTTCAGGTTTTCAGATGCTGCATATGCAGTTGTGAAGAAGCTGAGGAGGATGAGTAAAAAGCAGTGTTAATGACTTGTCAAACTTTGCTACAGAGGCAACCTCATCTTGCTTTACTGCACTTAAAAGCTTCCAAACCCCTGGTGTTATCTGGTGCAGGAATACAGACCCTGCTGTGGCAGCCAAACCTAAAACTACCTTTACCTTGCTGTTCCTTTCGTTCTCCTGGCTTGGAAGAATATCTTATTACATGTCGCCAAACATCCCTCTGCGTCACATGCAGTGCAAAAGTTCTTTGGAGTCAAACGTTCTGGTTGGTTTTCTTTTCACCTTGAGCATCCCAATTCCTTTCTGTACAAATCTGAGTTATGCGGATTGTTGCCATTGTTTCTAAGTTTTTCCAGCAATACTTAATATGATTTTTGCCATACAATTTTTGACTGTCCTTTCCCACAAATATAACTGTAGTTTTAATTTTCAGAACAAGAAATTTCAAATTTGAACACACTCTTCAGCTCTAGCCATTTTATTCTTACCCCCTGCAATTAATGATTCCTCAAAATCTCCATGTAAATCACTTACATCAGCTGCACCTCTCATGCTGTGTATTACTTAGTTCAGAAGTGGGATGTCGGAATTTGGAATTACGTCAGTTTCTACCTCTGTGCATTGAGTGACAAAGTGGGGGAAAAAATGGATGTCTCTATGTTCATCTTTTCTTAGCAAAAATCTAGCCAGCTAACAGTGATGAGTATATTTACCTCCACAAAACAGCAATCTGTATAGTCATGTTATAGGTTTAACAAGCTAATATTTTTTATCAGTGGCGGCTGGTGGTTATTAAAATAGGGGAAGCACACACACAAACACACACACTGTATACAGTCAGGTCCATAAATATTGGGACATCGACACAATTCTAACATTTTTGGCTCTATACACCACCACAAT
>CM075009.1:19703769-19728448 GCA_037576675.1 Pangasius sanitwongsei | reverse complement strand
TATCTATATATATATATATATATATATATATATATATATATATATATATATATATATATTTTATAGGTCTCTGTTTTAGAGTCTTTTTGGTGGTCCCTGGTTAAAAGTAACCTTTTCATAGATTAAATTATCACCAAACTTTCCTCTACTGCAATAGACTCCTGCTCCAAAGTGTAAGAGTCTGGAAGAATTTGGAGCTGTGGAGGTTTTCCATAAATCCCTCCTTTGTCCTCCTTGCATCTTCCTTAACTAATTTCAGTTGTTCTGACTACACATTTGATATGTAATGTGTTCCAGCTGTTTTTTGTGGCATTTCCACCACTGTAGAATGAGACAGTGTGCAATGACATTCAAAAGGTATTCTTTAAAAGAAAAAGCAAATGAATAAATGCTTTTTCATTTGGACTTTCCCTACTTTCACTCTTCTGTTCACCAAAATAAGCAAATTAAGTTGCAGCCATGTCTGGTTGGGGATTCTGGGAAATTAATTGAAGATTTACCATCACTGGTTTTACTTAATCACTATCCTGTTAGTCCATATTTGCATTTTGTCACATGACTCACAGGGTTACACTGCCCTCACCTCAACATACCTGGGAATTTACTACATTCTTCCAGGCAAAAATGTATCCTTATCATCAAGGTGTTATAGATTTTGTCACCAGCCATGTTGTACAAGTGCAGTGGTGGATACTACAGGCTGATAATTACCGTTATTCCATCTGGCTATAACAAAGTCCAGGTTTAAAATGTTGGGTAGATACTGTAGTCTTTGAGTGGCCAAATAACAATATGGTAGGAAGAAACACTCATTATTGTTTTTATAACACTGCAGCATCTAACCACTGCTCTCAGTTTACTAGTACTATCATGTTAATTGCAAATGAGCTAAAGCTGAAGTAAAGATGAGTTCCATAGGGTTTTTGTTTTTATTAGCTAGGGCACAGTCTCATTTGTAAACCTGGTCTTTACAATGATCTTGTATGCACGCAGACTGTAACCACATGGCAATGCTCAGTGCGATGGCTTGAGAGCAGATGTACAGAGCTAATTTGCATTCGAGGAACTGTTCCTTTTAAAAGTCAAGGGCAACAGAGAGCTTGAAAGGAGGAATACAAATTTGCCAAGCTACCAAACTTGGAGCTGCTAGGACAAACACAATGCGACTGTAACAACAAAAACAAACATCTAAATGACAACTGATTGGTTGTCTAATCCAAAATGTGGATACAAACCGAGAGTTTTAACTTGTCATTTAAATCAGTTAATGTTTTTGCATTTCAGTGCATAACGTTGAAGATTTGTGGCTGTTAGAGGGATGGTTAAGACTTTCATTGAGTCACTGTGGGGGAATTTAAATGCTTGAGTCACAGGAGTGGTCTGCACAAGAATGAAGCGCTTATGTAAAAGCTGCTCTTTACCCTACAGCAACAAATTGAGGGGAGGCACAGCCTAATGCTGAGTGACATTCTTAAAACTCAAATTGGCTGCAAGTTGCTTAACAGGCTCAGGTGAAGACTGACTGTCCTGGCTGCTGATTTGCTGGGGTTTCTACAAGTTTAACCCTGGGACCTGTGAAAGTTTCAAAATTCTTTGTCCAACTAAAAAGTAGTAAAACAGCAATTTTAGATGCTGCAGATTGGTCCATGGAAGATAAAGCAATAATTTCTTGCAGCACTTTGAGATGGTTAACCTCGTACCCTGATGGTGCTCTTTAGAGACAGGCTTTTACTCATGTCTTTTTTTTTTTGAACTAATGCCTTTGAAAAAAGCAAACCCTGCAAGAAAATCTTGTTCAGACCAACTTTGATCCTAGATCTTGACAAAATGTATATCTTCTAGACCAATGTAAGTGCGCTGATCTATGGTTACTTGAACATACGTTCAGTCTTTACTGAACACAACTCCGACATGACCTTCTGCACATCTGAGCCCGGGTCTATACATTGTCAATGGTAGATCACTTTACATGCTTTGCTTATATCTTGTCAATAGCAAAATAGATCATGTAATTACAGATTTAGAGCATTTCTCAGTGCATTCACAGTTAAACCCCAACCCCTCTGTCTGATCACAGCTTAATTATATTACTGTGTTTACTAGCAGAGCAACTAACAGTACATACATACATAATTTAAACCATTGGAACTGTATTTTAAAATTTCATCATGAGGGAATCCACTGTGCCACCATGCAAAACATCACAAGCTTTAAAAGAACTTTTGGACTTACAGCTATACTGCACTTATGCCCTGGGCACAAGCTTTTGCAAACATGAAAGCTCATTAACTGATTGGCCTGGACCACATATCTGATGTTGATACCTGTGTCGTGTTGCTGGTGGCGTCACCAGACAAAGCACGAGGTCCAGATGTACAGATGTACCTGATGACATTCTAATGAGATATTGCCTCATGTATGGCATTCATGGGCAATTCATTAGCTATTTTATTGCTTGCAGTCTAGAAATTGCAGATGTCAAGCCTTCTCTGTGGGCGAACTGATCATGACCTCATGCCTAGCAGTGTGACACCTGGGCCAGGAGGTCTGGTGTGGTTGGCACAGTCAATGTTGCTAGACCTATGTAAATCAACTTTGAGAATTCTGCCCTATGTGTTAGGGTTACTCTTTGAGCCTGCTGCCGAAGAAATCCTGGATAAAAGAGTGTAGATTTCAGAACCTTGAAAGCAGAACAACCAAATGGGCTGGCCTAGTGACACCGTGGGTAGCTGAAGTCTGGTTCTACGAATCTAACTGGTCCATATGAATCCCAGAGAGACTATGAAGGATTTATTTTATTTTACACAGGTCATGGACAGATAAAGATATCTTGGTATTTCTATGAGTCTGTCACTAGGATTATGGAGATCCTAGTGTGAGGCTAGTGTGAGATGAGAGACCTGACATTTCATTATAAGAATGGAGAAACAGGTATTAAAGTAATATTTGGTGATGTGTTGGGTCATTTTAAACATGTTGTTATAATGCTGCGGACTATATAACAGATTTAGTCATTAAATTAAAAAACAAAACTCAAATTTCAGAGCAGAGCACCTTCTTGGCATCTTTTTGTGCTTAGTCACTCCTGGCATTTCTTCACACTGCTTACAGGCTGGGCCGCTGGTGAGGTGATAACCTCAATGTCCTTGATTACATGCATGTTTTGAGCTTGTCATCAAAATGTACTGACAGAGTGCTTTGTTCTAATAATCATCAGTGTGGTAATCTGCAGCATAGTGGTTGTCCGCCAAGTGTTTTTCAGTGTATATCATCTCAAAACTAAATAAAGTCCTACAGGGGTACATATGAATAGCCCCATATGAAGTCTAGAAGAGCTTTTTTTAGTATTGCTGGTTTACTGCATGGGAAATGGAAAAGTTATTTGAGAGGTGTAGATAACAATTTGACAACCAGAATGTCTGGCTTACAATAGCTGGCCCAAATATCTATCATTCTGTGCTGTCACACGTGTCTACTCATGGAAAAGATGGTATGTAGGCCTGGAGTATCATACGAAGAACCTCATAAAATAAAACCACTGGGGCAAAATCAACATTTATTTCTTTATGTTCCTTCTAGTAAAACTCCAATGAGCAAATTAGGAAAGAAAGGAAAGACAACACTATAAGTATAATGCTATTTTTTGGAATAGTATTATATTGTCATTGGTTTCTTCTCGGGGGATAATGAAAAAAATGGTACATGATACCGCACAGTATAATTGTACTCCTTTGTAGAGGAAGCTGGACATCTGAGTTGCTAGATTCTTTCCAATGGGATATCTAATGCCATTTTATGCATTTGTTTAGTTTTGCACCATGTGATAGAACCAAGGTGGACAAAAGGTAATATGCAATCAGCCCAGACTTTTAAAGGGTTCACAGCCGGTGCCTGATCTGTGTGTTTGGTAAATCATCCATGAAAGGTCTTGTTATTCTCTGTCAGGGACAAAGTCAATGCGGTCTTTTGTGGCCCTGAGGCCTGTGTGATTGCCATAAATAGGAATGAACACTCATAATGTTTTTTTTTTTTTTGGTAGTTTTTTGTTTTTCCACAGAATCCATGCTCAAGTCTCAGAAAATGGGGAGAGCAGTCACAGATGCTGTAGCCTATAAATAACACCAGAATCCTATGACTTGATATTTATTGGATATAATGGCCTGAGGCAAAACCCAAAAAGCTCATTATGGAATATGAGATACTGTGAGGATTCTACATATCCTTGATACTATATACTTTAAAGTACACAAGTTTTATGATTTTTTTTTCAATAATTCTGTGATTCTACCAACTCCAATAGTCCACACTTTACAGATAAGAGATATTTCTTTAATCTATTGTGTTTGTCTAGACCTACCGTTAATAGTCACTTATATGCTTTACATATGCTAATACAATTTAGGCTTTGTACCAACACTCTTAGAAAATTTAGAACATTTTAAGGTTCTTTGTCTCTCTGGGGGAACCCTTATATGCTCTTTGTAGAGAGTGTCTCAAGCTCCTGAGGAGAGTCTACAAAGTACCAAAACCATTTAGCTAATTCTTAAATGCCTGAAAAGTTCAAGGTACTAAGAAAAAAAAACAATTACCAATAATTTGTAATTTGTACCACAATTTGTTACTACAGAAAAGAACTTTTTTTTTTCAAGGGTTCTTTAAGGAATCGTTTGATAATTATGAATTCTTAGCTTTCAAATGGTTCTAACTGGGACACTTTTTGATAGCAGCACTTTGTTGTAGGGTTCCCTATGAAACCTAAATTTTTTAAGACCACCCTTCAAACATCTAACAGACATTTATATTTTCGCATACTATTTTTCTTCACTTAAGCTGGTTGTTTCATAAAGTGTTTTTTATTATACAGGTATATTGTCTATTCTATTTCACTATATAGACTAGCATACACTGGGAATTTGTCAAAAAGTTATTTTTGGATTTCC
This sequence comes from Pangasius sanitwongsei, assembly GCA_037576675.1. NCBI lineage: Eukaryota > Metazoa > Chordata > Actinopteri > Siluriformes > Pangasiidae > Pangasius > Pangasius sanitwongsei. The sequence goes on along the minus strand of CM075009.1, from coordinate 19,723,508 downwards.
AAGTACAAACAGTTAGTGTTCTTTGCATACCCAAGAGAATGTATCTCATCTCAGAACATGGTTTTAATTAATATTTGGGAATTAATCATTTTACCGTGGAATTGGTTGGCTAATTGGATTGTTGTGTAAAAAAATGATCTATAGTTTATCATTTTATTTTGCCTTATAATGCCTTACAAAATGCCTTATAACATCCTCAGCTACGCACATGCTATACATTGGAAATGCAGTGGTGAGCTGAAATCACAGTTCTTTTTACACGTTCACCACTGACCCCTCTTACATGTGACTAATTTATTGTTTAATGTTGCCATGTTACACTGTCATCAACTGCAGAAGTTGCAGTCCTTGAAAAATAATTAAAAGGCTTATCAGGACAAGTATTTTTCAGATCATTAAAAAAAAAAAAAATCCTGGCCACATCCCAGCAGAGCACAGTGTATTGTCCTGTTTGTTCTGTGTGAAACAGTTGGTGTAAACAGATTTAAGGAATGAATGATGTACACTCACCAGGCAAACATTCATAGAGTTTACAGAGAACAGATGGCAAATACATGATAAAAGTGCTGAGAGTGTTGGCTTTATGGATTTTAGTGTTGTTTTATTATTGTTGTTTGCTGTATAGTGTGGGGAAACAACACTGGTTTGAAAGAACTGAAACAGTTTTTAATAATAATAAAAAAAAACCACATATCTTTGAGTGAGAGAGAAATAAGTTCTACTTATATTAATAATATGTTTCGAAGGTTTGACTATAAACAAATAAAGGGATAGAGTGGCTGGCTCTGAACTATACTGTGCACCTGCCCTTTTGGTTATTCTAGCAGTGAACAATATGCTGGAACAACAACAATTTGGGGTTTTCCTAATAAATGCCTCATTAAGTACAAACATTGGTTATTTTTTCCCCTTAGTTAAAATGCAATGCAATGTCCAGAACCAATAAAAAAGCACATTAGACACATTGATATGAATGTGTACTATGGTAGTTCTTATGTGAGAAATTGTACTTTTCCTTAAATGGTCAAACTGACTTACGCAGCAGCATGGAGCTGTTTCAGGTGCTTCTGTTGTGTGGTGCTTCTAAAGAATTCTTATAAAAGAATCATCACAGTGTTTCTATATGACCGTATTGTAATGATTTACAATCCCACTATCAGGTGTCAGCTAAAAGAGGATGCATATTGGGCATCTCAAGGACTCTTCCTCATGTCATCCCAGAGAGTTTTTCCTTGCTACTATTTCCTCTGTTTTGCTCATTAGATATCTAAATCTACATCTGGATTTCTGTGTGACAATGTCTGTTTAAATGGAATTTAATATAATTGATTAAACCTTTTTTTGTGGTTGCACTTATATAAACAGAACCTTCAGAGTTGTCTTTCAAGACCTCTATATCCATCATGGACTCTTTCAAAACTGCCACAGATGATTTTAATGTCATTGTACTGATTGGCCTTGTATCTCACAAAAATCTATTGGTCCGTTTCTTGAAATCACAGATTCCCTGTATAATTTGTTTGTTTTTTGTATGATTATGTGACTTAAGGTATGAGTATGATTAAATGACTTAAATTGTAGGAGTTCATTCAAGGCCAATCAATGGCATCCTCACTTCAATGTCAACTCATAATGCCCTCCTCCCTCCAAACTCATGCTGAGAGAGAAATGATGGGTGAGCTCCCTCAAGAGAAAGTCAGTCTGGCAATGACAATGCACACGTCACCACTGACACTTTAGAAATGGGGGAAATTTGTCCTTTTGCTCTCCAATGAAAAACTGAGAGAGAATGTTAAAGGTGGAGAAGAATGTTTGTTTTATTAAAAACAAATCTAATGCTTTATAACACTGATGTGATGTAGTGTGCGAGCTGTGGAGTGGGGTCAATGGCACTGCACGACTCACCTTCACAACTTCTCTCTCTCAGCCATTAGATCAGGTACTATCCCTCAAACACACAGCTGATCCCAGAAATAAATCTCTGTCTCCATTATAGGTCTGCCAATAGCATGGCCATGCTGGCTGCACACACTCTTTATTGTTGGGTTTGATGTATATTTCACTGTGGTGGGGGTGTGACAGAATGGGGTTGGGAAATGAGCAAGCAGCTTCATTATGGCACTGCGGGACTGCTGAGTGTACCCGCCCAAAGCAGCATGTAATGAGGGAATGGGCAGGAAGTGAGGGACGAGTGTTTGAAAGAATAAAATAGAGATTGCACTTCTGCAACCAGCCCACTTACATTTGTTTGGAGCATAATGTCATGAATGCAGGGCTCTAGCTTCAGCTCCGTATCGACAGCATTGCAGTAGCCACAGCGCATTCATTAATGCATACTTACTGAGACTGCAGCTTTAAGACACCTCCATTATGGCTGCTCACTTTATGTTCCCTTCTCTTGAGACAAATATTCCTGTTATCCTCTACCTCCTAATGAGGCCCATTTTCATCATATAAAACAATGTAGAGGATTCATTCATTCATTCATGGTATAGTACACAGAGAAACATGGCATGACCATGAAAGAAATGCATATAGATTTTAGCCTGTGCTGGAAATTATATGTAGTTTGTGGGGTTATATTGTATGTATAGTGTTAGACGTAGGGATCACCTAATAAAATATGTATTAGGAAAGACTACACTACATAACAAACAAGATACAATTGGCTAAATGATAGGCATTATTATTCTAGTTTTAATTTAACAAAAGTCTTGGACATATGAATGCCATGGTAGCTGTCAAAGTGAAAATATCCACTTCCTTATAATGTATATTGTATTTTGTGTATTGTACTGTATTTGTATTTGAATTTGTATTGGTATTCACCTTCAAGTCCTCTTGGGAAGTTCATGTGTATGACTTTGGAGGTCGTGATTACAATGTAGTGTGTGCTCAATTGGTTTTGGAAAAAAAATTGATGACGTGTGAAAATTATTTTATTTATTAAATACATCACCAATAACAGCAAGAAGTTTATTTAGCTTTACTGAAAGAAAATGAAAAACTGAACAGCTAACATGCAAAATTACTAAATTACCTTCATTTTGGGGGCCACCATGACATTTTGTTATTGCCACAAACTTGAAAAGTGAGGGCTCAGAAAAATACGAGTTCCTGAGTTGTAATTATCACACTGTCGTGCCATTCAGCTGCACTCACCTCGAAATTACAATATTTCCCACAGGACTTGAAGGTAGCAAACTTCTGTAGATGACTCCAATACAGTGACAGGACAAAAGTACAAAAATTATTTACAGTTATATTATAAGGAAAATAATAAAGTATGACTCCTTTCAGCCAAGAACAGGAATCTGAAGCTATATTCTACAAGCTCACAAACACTGGACAGTTGAAGATTGGTATATAAGTTGACTTGTAAAATATTTCTGAAGGATTTATCATCACTTGTTTGGCCTATAGTGTTTATTCTTATATACTATGATTCATATAAAATATTTGTTTCATAGAAAATAATGTTGACTACTGCCCTATTAAAGCAATCTATGTACATTATGTTACCTAATAACACCGGACACTTTGATTTTATATTAAATGTTTCCAAATCATGTTCAGTGCTGTACGTTGAATCCAGTATTGTTTTGTTGTTGTTTTTGTTCTATCTATTTGATTACATTGCTGCTCATATAATTTAATTCTTATCGAAGGTTTGTTCTTTCTTCAAAGCCTCTATTTTACACCAAAAAAATTAACCATTAGATTACCTGGGGGTCTTTTCTAATATCTATCGTAGTCTTGCTAGAATAATTGCATCGTAGCTCACAGAGGAGGGCGAACTTATACCATAAATAAAGCCAGTGTGTGAGAGGAGAGGAGCAACTCCAGATGGAGGAAAATAATTTATAACCTCTGATGGCTCTACACCTCATCTGGACTGTACAGAAGTGACAGTGCTGACTTCACCCTAAAAAAAGAAAAGGCCTTTAAACAAATCCATTATCAAAATGCAACTGACATGCAATATTCCTCTCCTTTAATGTTCACAGTGCACTATAGTGAATTGAATTTTGTTGGGCTCAGATCCACTGCCCCTAGATACCTTCTTTTAGATGCAATATACCTGTATATCTGAAATATTTATCTGTAGGCTTCAAGGGATGAATCCAAAACAATATATTCTAAGTCGTTTTCTCTAGTATTACATAAGAGACAGAAATCATTGATCTGTTTTATATTGGCTCATGATTCTCATTGGTGTCAGATTATTTTATTTCCCTGAGAAACTGCTCTGCGGTACAGATATAATCTAATTATTATCAATGTAGACCAACATTAGCTTGTTTGTATGAAATTATTCTATCAGATACCTGGCTTTGTTGACCAGATTTCTGTTTCTTTGTCTTTCTTTTAACTTGCTTTGTCTTTTCTGTTCTATATTACTGAGCATATCCAAATAGCAAATCTTAACAATAATTTCAATAAATTTCAATTAACAATAATCATTTTTTTTTCACTGCTCCATCTAAATTGGCATCCCATCCTGAGAGAAGAATAAAAGATACTACAGTTTTATTGCCACCTATATGGTCCTCTTACATACACAACCATCTCTGATTTAGCAGCAAATCCCCCACTAAGCCATAAAAATGAAATGTGGGAGGAGGGTAATCAGAATCAGAATGGGACCTTACATTTGATGCAATATAGCATATTAAATTAAGAAAAAAATTTTTTATTTCCCCTTGAAATGCTGTTCTAAGCAGTTTTTTTTTCAGGGGCTCCTGACCTATCAACATTCAGGCCAACACTGACTATAAATTACAAAGCTGGACTTATATTGATTTCAAAGTGTAAGGAAGACACTGGAGCTCAGCTCTATTTAGATTCTCATTATCCACAGTATACACACACACACACACACACACGCGTTTGTAATGTGTATTAGTATCTTTGCTGGGTACCCTAATATTAACAAAGGACGTACCTTGATAAAATGTTTTAATTATAAAATGAAGTTACAGCTTGCTTGATGCTTCCTTAATAGCATGAGAAGCTGGATCAATAAAATCTGAAATGAGTAAGAAGAGCGACCTTGCAATTATTTTGTAAATTAAAAGCTGAATGACTCTCATTTCTAGAAGAAGCATTTTGAATTGTTTTTCCTTCTTTTCAATGAAAAAATTCACAATTTTTAGATATTTTAGATATTTCTATGTCTTTCTAGAGTTAGATTTTTTTTTTTTTTTACTTTCAATCCCCAAAGAAAAGGACACTAGTGAGATATAGTCATGATCGCTTGAGAAGAGATATAGCACAATACAATTTTTCTTTTCCAATACTAATCATCCAATTTTTAACCACTAAGCTTTAAAATGAGTTTTAATACTTTAACTTTTAATTGAAGCTTTTCACTTATGATGGCCATCTAAAATTACTTAAACACTCTAGTCAAACACATGAAAACAGGATATGACTAAACTGTAGCTTTTTAAAAATGCATTCAAATAAATGCCTTAAAACAAAGCAAAATAGCATAAATAGCACAGTGCAATTGTGTGTAAAAACAGAAAATTTAAAATCAATTGTCAGGGTGTAGTATTTATGGTTCAATCCTGAGTTCAGGTTAGTGCCTGTGTGGAGATTTTCCATGTTCTCCCAGTTTCCTCTCACCTCCCAAAAATGTGCTGGTATGGGGATTGCCTACTCTAAACTACCTGGTTACAGTATTGGATTGAATTTGTTCTTTTTTTTTAATCCTACAATATCTGATCCAATTTCTCTGCTGCTACCAGCCTGATGCCAATACTTGATATTGAATGAGTGCCACCTTTACTCCAGAATGGGCTGCAGCCATATTCTAAATAGTACTGCTTATTAATTTTAAAATAAAAGATGAAGAATAAAAGAAAAGTAAAGGATTAGCCCTAACTATCTATGCACTGTATACACTTGGGGATATACAGTATGAAGCCCTGATAAACAGTCTGTTGTATGATAAAACAGATTCATGTTTTAAAATTCCAATTCAACTCCACGTCTTGACTAACAGCCTTTTAGTAAACCTAAATATCTCAAAAAGTATTTTGAAAGTACCACAGAACATTTGTAACTGTTGGCTGTTTAGATGCAGTTGAGTAAGAGAAAGCGAAAGCTTTATATTCCTCATGTTTGATGCAGCTGGCAACACAAATCATAAAATATAACTCTTCACATGGTGCCTTTTATTGATCTAAGATGATCTCCCAACAGGCTTGAAAATCAAGACTAATGCATTCAAAACAAGCAGTACAATTACAGTGATGGTTGTCTTTAAAATTAAATTTTAATGAGGGATTAAATCAAAATAACCCTATCCTCCCTTTTAGAGGCTGCTCTTTGTGAAAAGTAGTATGCTGTTATTTATTTATTTATTTGAAAGATCAGCTAATAGTATTCAACCCTTATCAGCTCAGGTGACTATATGTGCAAAGTTCTCCCTGTGCCCACTTGGGTTTCCTCCAGGTTTTCCAGTTTTCAAAACATGTCTGTAGGTGTATTGGCTACACTCAATTGCCCCTAGGTGTGAGTGTGTGTGTGTGTGTGTGTGTGTGGTGCCCTGTGATAGACTATAGATAGAAGCTATAGATATATTTATTGCCATTTAGAAAAGTTTGTCAATAAGTTCATATGTTGGAGCATCTCAGACGGCTCATGAAGCTGCTACCATCAAGTCTACTTCTGCAACTGTAAGATATTGGTTTGATGTGTTCTGCATTGAAAATAGTAAAAATAAAGAAAGCCGCCTTGAGACTGGATGGCCAACAGCATTTATATAGAGGGTCCTTTATGGCACTGTGTAAAATGACCTTGAAAATTGCTCCTTTACCCCATTTATTGTGTTCTTGGCCATAAAGTGCCTGCTCATATTTGAGAAGGAGAATCAGTCCATGTGTGTCATGAGCCACTCGCCTGCATTGCAGAGGCTGTTGGTCGACAGACTGATTTATAACCACTGAGACAACAGTGATACGTTGCTACAAGTCTGGGCATTAGCAGGTTGTACTTACAGGTTGTACTGAGAGGTTTGGTAGAAGAGGTGAAAGAGATTTTGCATGATTTCCTCTTGCTATTCAGGGCACATTCTATGAAATGGTCGAGCTATTAAACATAATTTGGAGAAATAAAAAACACAATATGTAATAAATGTAAAAGTTACAGATGCATGTTCTGACATGTAATACAGCAATATATTCAATAATTTTCAAATGTAATACATTTTAAATGCCTTTTTCATTATTACTTTAAAAAAAATCATTTTAAGTAATAATCATTTAAAAAATTATTCTTTATAAATAATAAAGATGCATCTCACTGGTTGGATGGATGTATAGCATTGACTTTTAGTTAATTTATTCAGAGCACACAATGGATTTGTCTTCCTTCATCACCTGCCACTAGGATACTATTTTGGTATCTTAATGTTGAAAAGATTATATGCATTGTGCATTTGTATGCTGGAGTGAGCGAGTCTTTCTTTTTTCATATATGTTAAATTTTATAAGGAGTCCTTTGTGTATTAAGAAGATGCACAGAATATAAAAAAATGTTTTTTATAGGATGCCTTCTCTGTGATTTCATTACAACTCAGTTAAAAAAAAAAATCTGCATATTTTACAAAGAGTTGCTCTGATTTAGGCTTGTACTCAAACACACACCTCTCACCAGGGATTCCTGAGACATCTAACATTTAAAGGCTACCTTTATGGCTCCCAGGCACAGGACAGCCCTGACAGCTAAGAAATCAATTCTAAACACCTTGACCTTTCATGTTAATCAGGCCAAAACAGTGGAAGGCCCATAGGAGCTTTTGTGACAGCAATGGCATGCAAAATCTCCTAGACCATGACATTCACGATGATAGTCACAGACTGAAAAAAAAAAAAAAGTTAAAACATCCAGTTTTACTTGTATTTTAGCTCAGGGCCTCAAATTGAGCAGGGTTAGAAGAATTCTGGGAACAATTCATACTTCATCAAAGACCGCTGACACACATACATTTCTGACACTCATCTGTGTAAATGCAAATAATTTTAGCATCTGGCTTCATGCCGCTTTTTAAAATCTGTGAAACCACCAGTTACTAACTCTGAGTCATTCCTTAGTCATTAATCAAATCCTGAGCTCTGCTGAGACAGGCTGCTTTCTCAAGTGAGGCGAGCTGAAGAGAAGAGAAGTTCCCTGCCTCTTTATGGAAGCAGTGGTGGCTTATACATTACAAAAGTTCACCATTATATCTAATCAGGCTGGGCCTGTGTTTCTCATTTTCAAGTCAGTTATAATTCTCTATAATTATTTAAGTATTGCATGTTTGAGCATAGACTTCATGCTAAGAAAGGAAAAAAGTCTAACTTTTTTTTGGTACAGTTAGTTAGCGGTCATATCTTATTCACATAACCAGGGTCTGAATGTAAAACTGAAACTATTTTGAATTGTTTGTCAGTTGTAGATAAACTATAAACAATATCCTAGTTTGACAAAATGATACAAAGAACCTCGTTTATTGAAAAATATTAAACATTAAATATAATCAGCCTTAAAAATTTGGTCAATTTTATCTGTGAAACAACAGAATATGTTGCTGCAGTTCAAGTGTATATAAAAGAAGATTAATATCAGACATACACTAACTTAACCATTGCTATGCTAAACTAAACTTTTTGACTTAAACTTCATAGCATTTTCGACAAATTCATTTACAGTTTGTTGTTGCAAACAAGCCTGCAATAACAACAGCCTCAAGTTTCAAGTTTCAAGTTTATTTGTCAAATATACAAGTGTCAGTGACAATGTACATTGAAATGCTTTTTGTGAGGCTTAGGCAGTCTACAGCAGTACAATAGTACTATTTTACTATTATAATTATATTATAGTACTCGAGTGAAAGTAGATGCTAAACCACTCATTCATCTTCAGGAACTGCTTTATCCTGGTCATGGTCCCTGTGAAGCCGGAGCCTATCCCTGAAGACTGGGTGCAAGGCGGGAATCCACCCTGTATAGGATGCACATGGGGTAATTTAGAGTAGCCAGTCCACTGGGCAGTGGGAGGAAACCGGAGAACCTGGAGGGTTTGTTTGTATTAACTTTTCTAGCACATTAATAATCCTGAGGTACTTTCAGGTGTCAGGCTCATGTCTTATTGTTATTCCAAAAATCATTCAGTGTATGATCTCTCTTCCATCAGCATTGGTGCACAGTGCATTATACAAGACAACTCTTTTGGGAATATTGTTCTGAAATATATGCTAATATTTTGACACTGATTTAAGCTGTTTTTGGATGTTGCAGGAAATTGATTGGCAGGTCTATTCATGTCTTGAAAAAGGAGAGTTTGTTTGCCTTTTGTAGCCATGGCAGCTTACATTACAGTATTACAGCTCCCGGCACAGGTTTGTGTCTTTTTACTGAAACGTGTGATAGTTCTCTGTTGAGCTATGCATATTTAATAACTGTACTCTGCTCTGTTATTCATCAATGAATCTATTTAAAAGATGGTACTCTAGGTTCAGTATAAATCTATAAAAGCCCATTTATTTATTTATTTGTTTGTTTGTTTAGTAGTAGTAGTAGTAGTAGTAGTAGTAGCAGTGTATACTGTAGATTGAAAGCCAGAATAAATAAAGTAAATTAAACTCTGAATTTAGCCAACATGAATTATTTTCTGATTTCTTTTCTGATATTTCACTTCTTTTCCAGAAATGACAAGCACAGTAGACTGTAAGGGTTTTATCACAAGGTGTACAGGTAGGTGCCATCTTTGAAAGTCAAAGGTTTTATACCACTGCATTTCCTATTAGAATTAGAATGTGAACAGGAGACTGTTTAATACATATCAGTGAATTGTTGAGAGTGATTAACCATAGATAAGGTGAGACGTTTGTGTAAATTATTCCCCAAACAGCAAAGAGGAAAGGTGTGTTTTTGAACTCAACAAGCACGTAGGGGTGTAATTTTAAATACTATTATCAAATCACAGTGGCAAAAGGTTAGAAAGTGTTATCCCTTGCTGAGAAACTATAAAGTCACCATGTAGCCATTATCAGAGTGAATAATAGAGTCTTAAGATATTTATCATCAATTTGGGGTATTACAGAAACATAAATAAGTGGTGTTGTCTTCTAATGAGATCATTCATCCTGTGTGTCTTTGTGCAGTGTCTCAGTCTCAGAAAAGATATCATTCCACATCACTGGGAAACAAATATCTGTCTGAACTGGAGATTAAGAAGAAGGGGAAACAATACATCATTTCAACATCATCCAGTCAGGATTATGCATCACACATTTTATTTTCTCATTTCCTGCACATGCCCATTTGGATTCATACAAGAAAAGCCTGTGAATGACATGTTTAGTATGAATATAGTTTCCACAGTATATGCATATAACCAATAATGGGTACATGGGTATTACCAATAAGGTGCTAATACAATGTAAGGAATTTCATTGACATGGATTTTATAGTTGACATATTGATTATGTAACTACTCTCAAAAACTGCACAGGCCTCTATGTTTGTGTAGAATATAATACACCACTGAAACCGATGGGGGCAGCAGCACCGCTGCTTCTGTTATTTCTTTGTCACATTGTGTGTAGAACTGAAGACATTCATTCATTCGTTCATTCATTCATTCATTCTTTCATTCATCTTCAGTAACAGTTTTATTCTGGTCAGGGTCTGGAGTCTATCTCAGGAACACTGGATGCGAGGTGGGAGTACACACTGGATGAGACACCAGTCAATCACAGAGCACCATGCACACACCAGTTCACTTACTGGGATGTTTTCAGGGGGTGGGAAGAAACCAGAGAACCAGGAGGGACTCCACATGGACATGGGGACAGACAGTAATCCAACTCAGGATCAATGAGTTGGTCCAGTTATTACTAATATAATTATAGATACAGTATGTTCAAAAACACTGTTAAGATATATACAGTATTTTTCTTTTTAACAGACGCAAGAAACAGATGGACTGATTTAACTTGTAACACATAGGCTGCTCACTCAGATTATAAGAAGCCAGTGGCGAATACTGAAAAAAGATTAACGCAGTGAACTTTAACACGATGCATGAAAGTGTGACTGATAGAAAACAAAAGATTGAGCCATGCTCAGTTCTTTCTGAAAAAAAAAACATAAATAAAACTAAAATGTTATTAGTAAGTAGTGGTCACATTTGCTGTGCTCTTTGCATTTGCTCCATGATCTTTATTTACTGCCTGCATAAGAATAAAAATGGCCCAGTCAAACACCAGTGAAGATATATATATGTAAGATCGTAGCAACACACTGCTTTGAATGAGTTGTATGCATATTTACTGTAGATGCCTATCTGTTTTACAGACAGTATATCTTGATATAATTTAAGGAAAATGTGAATCACTAAAGTTAGTTAAAATAAGCCCTTAGGAGAGAAGTGTTTTGTTATGAACTACTTATAATAAATCCTAAATTAAATGGACTGTTCCCACATTATTGGCACCAGTGAAATAAGTATAGCTCCCCCTACCGCCTAAATCCTCATCTCTCAGGAAGACCTCATGTGATTTTTTTTCTTTTAAATACACAGAATATGGTCCAACCATAAATAACTTAAAAATGGACTTTATATAGTGTTCTTTTGGTAATGTATAATCATTGTCAGTGATGGTGTCAATGTGAAATGCACAGAGTGTACTCAACTCATAGTGATGTCCTATCCAAAACACTCCTTGTGGATAATCATTATACACATTCAGAGAAAAATCCCTGACAGGGCATGTTTCAGAATGCTGTCAGGAGGAAAGCTGCAGACTCACTTCCACAGGGAGTTTCTGTCAGTTTAGAAATTCCCTCCCACATGCAGATCACCTAGCCTGCTCATGACAACAGCCAACAATGACACCATGGTTCATTTAATATCATTGCGATATTAATTTATTTCCATATATGTATTTGGCAGACACTTTTATCCAAAGTGATTTGCAAGAGAGGTAGAGTTCCAGGAATATACAATCCTTGTGTACAATGATATGAATGCTGCTGAATTAATTTTCCAATAATTAACAGCAGCAAGAGCAAAAATAACTGTAGGAAGCACAGAAGGAGTAAATAAAAGAGAAAACTAAATATGACATTTGGTGTACTAGAAATCAGGAGTCCTACACAAGCCTAGTAAGACCAATTAATAACAATAACGTCATGAAAATTATTAACCGCAGTTAAGGTATGCTTACTTCAAAAGCTAACTACACGGCAAAAGAGAACACACCTAGAAAGACACATAGTCAGAGGAAGATACCAGAGAATTTTTCTGCATCAATATTCACCTGCTTTCAGAGGCACTGAGTATTCAGGCATTTCTTAAAGATTGTCAGGGAATCTGCAAAACAAACCAAGCTGGGCAATTCATTCCTCTATTATGGAACCACCAGTTAACAGCATGGTTTTGGACTTTGACTTGGAAGCAATAGTGTTATCAGGGGCTGTTCTCTGATCACTCTGTAAGCAAACATCAAGGACTTGGGGTTTGCAAACAACAACAGGTATCCTGTAGAATAAGATGAAGAGTGGTGAAACATGCATTTTACTTGGATCTGCACTGGTTAAATAGTACAAGTCTGGCCAGCTGAGTGGTGCGGTAGTTGAGTGAACAAGCCGGGAGCTCGTAGGCTACTGCTGATTTAGGAATCCGCTAGATTAATTAAACATATCCAATATGAGTGTCAGAAGTAATATGAAAGCATTCCCAAATGTTAGTGGTTACTGTAAAATTTTAACAGCTCAACTGACTATAACTTATGTTCAAATATAATTTTAGAAGTGTAGTGTAAAAAATAATTTCGTTCTACTTTTGTAACATTCGCTCACATTAACTTGCAGAACACTCATCTACATTTACATAAAGAGATTGAGAACATTGATGGATTGACTGGCTACCTAGAGCATTAGTAAAAACACAATAAGAACGTCCTAATCTTAACACTGCAGTGCTGTATTTTCTTTTTCTTTTTTTCTCTGTACAAAGTATCTGTTAGTAGTGGTAGTCTGTTGTCTATTCATGAGAATGACAGCGCATTGCTTTATCATATTGTTATCTTTAAAATTAGAACATCTTTAATGAATATGGGCATTGGGACTACAGTACATGACTAAATGGAGAAGGTGAACACACTGCTGAAGAGTGGTACTGATCAAAAACAAACCAGAAAGCATGGATCTTATAAAAGTGTCTATGAGGGAATATTTAAAACAAAGCTTGAGCAATTCAATTAGCATGGGCAGACTGTGAAACGGGTGAAAGAGAACTTTGGAATTTATTGGACCTGAAAATGCTGTGGGATTTTTAGAATAATTAGTACATTGATTCACTGGAACGATGACCTCAATCATTTCAGTTTGATTGTTCATTAGGAAAATAGAGAAATCCTTCATTGTTAAGGTTTTGATTGATTCCTGAAAACAATTTATTGTCTTCTACAGTTAATGTATTCTGATATTCTTCGCTCGGGTAACATTGAGGATCAAGTCTACCCTCCTTAACGATGATTATTGGTTGTAATTCAGATAATGTTCTTTAGAGGATAACAAAAGTGTGTTCTGTCTTGTTTGTAGCTACTCTGCGCATCTGATAAAATCGAAATCAGACTACCTTTGTAAATCATCGAGACTGGTAAGTAAACACAGGGATAGAAATTACTTTGTACAGCATATTTCATAGTCTGTCTGATTATACTCTGCTGACTTGAAAATGGACACCTAATTTAATTTTATAGCCTCAGCATACAAAGTTTATATGAAAAGCTGAGAGTCTTAGATTGCTTATCTCTTCTAATCCTAGACAACAGCCTTGATTCACACGACAGGCTGCTAACACTAGTGTCTGGGGAAATGTGGCGTAAGGTAGGCTGTGCAGGAGGCATGCTGAAAGCAGCTTAATTGCCTGTGAGCGATGCCCCTGCCTTTAAATGTTCCTTCCGCTGCACAAACCCCACTGTGCTAGCCATTGCTGAGGTCGTCCCCTTCACAGCTATCGTAATAACATCAGGCATACTGTAACAACTCATCCCTGCAATGCATAAGTCATGATGCTTAACTTTAAACGACTGAAGCTAGTAATGGCTTTAAATAAATAAAGGAAGTCAATGCGTTCAAGAGACAGTAGTAAAATATTTCAGCTATGTGAAGCACTGTGTGTGAGGAACGAGAGATATAATGATTTGTGACACACTACGAGGTCATCTTTGGGGAGCTGATCATTAGGCCGTTCTCCCACTGCTTTGCTTGTTAAGGGAATGGCTGTTCGACTGAGTGCAGCATCGCTTAATGTTCCATGTGCCTCTTATTTCCACACACTGCTGAACGGAGGAGCATGGTGATGGAAATTTCCAGCAGCAGTATTATGAGATTAAACCTGTACACGATGGAAGTAAATTGAACTGGAAAAGCATAGCCCCGCTTTTGAATTAAGCTGTCATCAGCTTGGCGCAGCAGCAATAGGAGTTCCACAAAAGAGAATGAGGAAAATGATTTTGTAAGATACAATCTACATTTAGCTCAGATACATCACTGTATTTCAACATTTTTCAAAAACTTTTTTTTTTTTTTTGCTGTTGAGGAAAATGTTTTTCAGTTGAGGAAAATGTTTTTCATAGACAAAATTCCTTCATTGTGAAAAAAATAAAAATAAAAAATAAACAAATACCTCAAGTGTACTACATTTCAAATCATTTTTCACTTTTTATAGTCTTAACTTTTCTGTTTTAAATCAAAGCAGGTGTCGTCCAAAAGAATTCACAATTAATAATAACTGAAACTAAGTGCAGTTATCATTTTGATGGAAATCATGCAGGTCTAATTATACAGTTAACTCTGAAATTTTTCCATGGCTTTGCTTTATTTTATTTTATTTTATTTTATTTTATTTGATTTTATTTGATTTTATTTCACTGCAGCTATTGAGGGAATAAAAGTCTTACAAAAGCTTTAAATAAGACTTAACTATCTCCATGCGGCAAGCCTTTAGGACAGAGGGTGAACTGAAATGAAGACAAAACTAGGATCATGTTGCTTGGTTACAATTCTTTTACATTCCACACACATTTGCTTAAAGGAATTTAGTCCAGTTACTGTATTACAGTATATTTAGCTTAATGTCTGCTGATACATAAGAAAACATATAATTTAAGATATCTATACTGTGGCCCATTAAAAAGCACAACAATGAATCAGAAAACAAAGCAATAAGGGTAGGTCCTTATTGAACATCACATGCTTGTTGCTGATTGGGCATGGTGTATAACCATCACCAGGAAAAAGAACAACACAGTGCAAATGTATGACACAAATTGCGCATAGACAGATATTGCGCATAGAGAAGTTACTTTTGTTATAGTGAGGAGTTATGCCACTCATACAGCATATCTAAAGTCACATCATGCAAATATCCTTGATAAAAATATGCATGGACAAATGCAGCAGGATATTCATTTAGGCTCATATTTCCTCTTACTATAAACATTGTCTCACAGCTCTTCATTTTCTGTGAACTCTCAGACGGATACACGCCGAAGCCAATCAGCAACTAGCATGTGATATTCAATAAGGACCCTTTCATACTCCAACACTTTCCATGTTGAGTTAATGTTGATGGGTTTCTGATTTTGCTGTTTGTTGTGGTGTTTATAACTTTGCTGTCGTGTTTTCTGGTTTGAGGTTGCATTTTTTGGTTTGCTAATGTGTATTACAATTACAGGCCACCACACACCTAATATCTTTATTACAAATCATAAATAAAATCTTTAAATTTACTGTCATCACTGTTTCCTCAATTTTGCCTCAAATAAAAAATGTAAAGCAGAAGTCCAAACAAACCATCATGTCACCAACAACTTATTGGTAGATGTCGCAACAACACAGCAGGCATCAAATGATGAGAGATTATGCTGACATAAACAGAGCACCTATCACTGCCAGAGTTCATTTCCACAGTGAATATTTGATTACTACATAATCATCATTAGTCTCAGGAGGAGGCAGCTGATACTGTGCAACCTTGATATGATAGAGATACCAGCGATGGAACAACTTGAACTTTTTTCTGCAGAACTTCAGGAGTGATTGATGCTGGCTAAGAACTCATACCCTTGTATATGCTTGAAGATTGCTCCTCTGAGAGGTGAAATTAATCATAGTGTGATTTCTGGTACTCTTGAAGCTACAGCAATGCAAGCTGAGCAAGAAGAAGAAGAAACAGGAGAAATTAATGTGTGGAAAGCAGCTGCCACTGTCATCTTTACAAAGATCCTGGAAGCTGCTTCGGATTCTCCTCAGTTACAGAGCTGTGTGGGCCCAGTATTCACAAACACATCACTTTCCATCGCCTCAGCCTGATATTTGTGACAGCTCTGCCCTCGCCTACTGCAGCCACACAGCATCTTATTACCTCCCGTCACTTCTGTTCAGGAAAGAAACACAGGAACATCCTATCAGTGAAGCCCTCAGGAAAAGGAAGCTTAAAACTAATGGAGTAGTAATGCTGTGTGCTTTACAGTTCACTATAGAAATTACATGAATAATAAATTATATGAATTGCGTGAGACTGGCTTAATTGTTGAACACTTAATTAGTGATGGCACAATAAGAATGAGATGTGATTAGCAATTATGTATACAAAACAGAACAGACAGAAAAATGCAACCTCAGAAAAAAATGGTATTAATGATTAACCATTTGAATTGTTTAAATTCAATACATTGGTCTTGTAACATTAATGCTTTTCAACATGCAAAAAGATTGGGGTAAAAGGTTTTAATCTCTCTTTTTTTAACCTTGTTCAGAGACCATTCTATTCAAAGATAGCAGCATTGTGCAGGTGTACATTTTGCTAAAGGAAAACAACCTGAGTTGTTAGCTTAGCCCAACTGGTGACTCAAAGGCCAAGAAAGAACTGGTGAATAACAGAAGCATACATCACTGCCACTGCTCCACAGTTTTGTGATTGATTACTCCAAGCACCAGAGATCCTAACTTGCAGCTTACTAATGTTCTGATTATGCCCGCTAGGCCGTGTTGCCGAACTCTGGCTTACTTTAGGTTATTCAGATATCACCAAGCAGGCATAAATATTTGCACTGTTAAATTCAGAGAGAAAAGCTTTGATTTTCCACTGTTTTTCAAAGAAAAATTACATTGCAAATATTTCACCAACTTACCCTTAAATGAATTGTAAGTGGTTTCTGTAATTTTACAACATTTGTTTATCATTCCATCCATTTTCTGTACCACTTATCCTACTCAGAGTTGCACAGAGCCTATCCCAGGAAACTCGGGCCATGAGGTGGGGGACACCCTCAACAGGGTGCCAGGCGATAGCAGAGCACAATCACACACACATTCCAGACAATTTAGAGATGCCAATCAGCCTAGAGCACATGACTTTGAACTAGAGGAGGAAACCTCTCAAGTACAGGGAGAACAAACAAACTGCACATGCACACAGGGAGGAGATGGGAATCAAACCCCCAACCCCAGAGGGGTGAGGCAAACAGGCTAACCACTAAGCCACCATGGCCCACTGTTAAGCATTCCAAAAAAAAAAAAAAAAAAAAAAAAAAAAATCAGACTTGCACATTAATATGCATAACATTTATTATATTAACAAACGCCTTGTTCAAATGTTTTCATGAAGCTTCCTAAACCTCTTAAGAATCATAAAAGGTACAGTACAGTAATTTGAATGAATTCTTGAAGAATAGAACCTTATGATCTTGGATGCTTCGATGCCAGTACCAGTGGGGCAGGGGCAAAATTAGTCTCATTCATGAGAACCCTGAGATTAGGTCATGCAAATCATTACTTTGTTTAGATTTTTCATCAACAACAACGTGGAAGACATCCTGTAATAGTGTAATACGTAAAGGGTTAATTACTGTTATAGTTTATGGGTTAACACTGTACATTTTTCATACTGTAAATTACTTTAATGTAACACTTCTCTACTGGCAACCCTGCTGCAAACTTTTCTGACCATTATTTTTACACGATTTTTTTTAAGTGTAGTTAAAATATGATAACATTTCCATTTTTGAGTAATTATGCTGCCCATATGCTGTCACTACAAGCAAAACATTATCAAAAGTAACAGCATATGTCTAAAGGGTTCACATTCCTCTAAAATTATCACAACTGTCCCACTAGGTAGTAAACAGTTGCTTTTATATTTATAATGTGAGCATAGCTTATGGAAAATGATTTGGCTTTGATAGAATTTGGCACAAAAACCTACTGCTCTGAAAATAACTGCTGACATGGAAGGTTTAAGACACCTCTGTTTACTAGACATCTCTTAGCTGGGCAAAAATTCAGGTGAAGATAAATATATACTGCAATTACTTGCATAATTATGATGATAAGAATAATGATAATATTTTCCGCACAGTGGAGAATTAAGGGACAAGGAACTGAAGGCTTGGGTGCCATTTTTTATCTTAATCATTAATTCCTTATTATTATGAGAAGACTCATCAGCCCCCGACATGGAGGAGGATCCACAAGTATGATTAATGAGATCACTCAAAGATACTGCACAAATGACAGAGTTGGCAGGACACTGAGAAAGAGAGAGCGAGAGAAAGGGGGAGAGAGAGATGAGCTCAAGAGAATGTAATGATGAGCTCATACTCATAAGTCAAACTACTGACTGCCATAGCTAAGTAGACAGCTCTGTATCTACTAGTTAGTGAACATCATGTTAAAACACTGTGTGTATGTGTGTGTGTTTCCTGCTCATTCCTTGCACTGAGTGGGTTGGTATTAGTATGCAGCAAGAGCATTCACACGTTATTTCTAAAACACATTCAGTTTGGGTCCTGGGATTCACACCATCACTCATCTGAAACAGCGTGTGAAATTAAAGACGTTCCCAGGTTTGATCTTCTATATGTATTTAGCAAAACAATATCTGGCACAGTTAAGACAAAGACATGCAGTATGTCCAATTGCCAGAGGATGGATGTGTTATTAATTCAAGTCTATATGACCCATGGATAACACATTTACTTGTTAATGACATCCACTGTTGAGTCTTACACTATTTTGATATGCTGAAATGGCTTTGTATCATTAATGTTGCCTGTCACACAGATAAAGACTCATTTTATAGACTTTAAATCTGATATGTTTACCTACCATAATGCTCAACATTCAGTTCACATGCTGGATTCCATTACATGGTATAAACACTCATTAAATTCAGTGAGGTGTAACTACAGTCCTTTTGCTTTCGAATAAATTCTTTTCAGCTTCTGCATAAACATGTTTGCCCTTGACTTGTCAGCTGCCAAATGGAAATGGAACTAAATGATAACTTATAGCTGGGGCAAGGCTGGATTTGGGTGTTGCCCATGCATGGAAATATCCTTCAACAATTTTATGAGCGTTTGCCTCGTACCTCCAGGGTTGGGGGTTTGATTTCCACCTCCACCCTGTGTGTGCAGAGCTCATCTCGCTGTGGGTAAGGGGCTTCTTCTGAGTACTCCAGTTTCCTCTCCCAGTTGAAGGCTGATTGGCATCTCTAAATTACCCATAGTGTGTGAATGGGTGTGTGATTGTGCCCTGTGTTGGGTTGACACCAATGTTTCCAACGTGTCCTCTGCCTTGTGCCCTGTATATATACAGGCAGGTCCATAAATATTGGGACATCGACACAATTCTAACATTTTTGGCTCTATACACCACCACAATGGATTTCAAATG
>CM075009.1:19680459-19703669 GCA_037576675.1 Pangasius sanitwongsei | reverse complement strand
ATAAAAATATATATATATATATAAAAATATATATATATATATATATATATATATGATGTCACTGCTCAAGGATTCATCCCTGGTAGTCTGATAGTCTTACTAATCTAGTACTGCCCTTTTTGTACCAGCAGTATTTTCTCTACAGGGACATATAGAGTTGATAATCATCCATGGCCTCCATGCATTTATTAGGTATAGCTATGCTATTTATTAGAACCTCAGGGAAATTAATTTCCAAAGTTGTGCTAATATTGCACACTGTCTGCACATGCACAGACAGTGAAACCTAAACACAAGAGCTCTTGGGTTAGCTATAAATGTATCACTCAAACAGAGGAAGATCTCTATCAATGACTACTTTTACATGCACATCAATATTCTGATATTAATCAATCAATATTAATCAATATTATAATTAGTATTGAGTCTATGTAAACGCCGCAATCCAATTGCC
Source organism: Pangasius sanitwongsei (assembly GCA_037576675.1). Lineage (NCBI taxonomy): Eukaryota > Metazoa > Chordata > Actinopteri > Siluriformes > Pangasiidae > Pangasius > Pangasius sanitwongsei. Next base: position 19,703,215 of record CM075009.1, on the reverse strand, counting down.
TGATTCAGATTAAGGCAATATTCTGATTGACCAAATTCTGATTCCCGCCCCTGGAATATGCCTCTTTTAATCGGAAATTTGTTGCATGTAAACATCTTATTCAGGAAATCCCGAAAGGTGATATATGCGCATGCTCAGTCCACAAGGAATTGTGGGTGCTAACAGATGCTTAGCTTAACAGATGCTTACCCAAGCTTGAGTCCTAATTAAATTAGTGTGAAAAAGTAGTAATAAAACTAATGCTAATACTATATAACCAACGGCAGCATCCTGAATCTCCCGGGAAATAACAGCAGGAAAGGAAAATGCATGCGTAGATCAGCATACTTACAACAACCATGTATACAGGAATATTCCGATGCCTGTACGCATATAAACACTGCATTTGGAATATGGCTTAAACGTAATTTGATGTGCATGTAAATGTAGTCAATATTAACAACTCCCCATGCTGCAATAGTTTGATTGAGACCCTTTCCAGATAAAATAAAGCTCTAAGTTGAGGTGGTGTCACAGCTGGGCGTTGATAAAAGTCTGATTTGTGTTGCACATGAGGAGCAAGTAGACATTTGGACTTAAAACAGGCATATTAACAGCTAGATTTTGTTGAACATTGTACTATTTATCCTAATGTCTTACAATCCATTTTCCAGAAGCCCCACATTTAAGTTGTATACTGATACTCTAATAGCTCAGAGTGAGAACGTGTTAAAATAGTAATGAGACAATGGTGTAGTGACATACCATTCAGTTTAGGATGCAGCCTAAATATTCATGACTCACTCAGAATTACATTATGGATTCTGTGCCAGCTGAAATCATGAAATAAAATACACCAACAATATTGCTTTTCACTGAAAACCAAACCTTCACTGCATTGCTCTTATACCTCTTTATCTCTTCAATCAAGAACAAACAGCAAATATTGTTTTATCTCTTCAGTGTTTTTGTTTTTTAAATTAAACTTTGACTTCATATCAGAAGTGAATGGAATTCCTGGTTACATTGTCTTTCACCGTGTTGCAGTAGTTTTACACTGAAATGAAATCACTGTCCAGTCCCAGCCCTAAGCTGTGCTCAAGGTTGTGGCTGTAGTCACAGAGAAAGGAAGAAGGGACTTTAATTGCTATTACAGTATTGTCAGGACGACTCACAGCAGCTCAGAAACATCATATTAGAGAATGTTTTTTTCTTCCCTAACCCAATAATGAAGTTTTTTTGTCTTTTCTTTTTTCTAACAAAATCCAACACATAGGCTTTAATTATATTGAAGGGGATGCAATTATAATTTAATACTTTTTCATAAATTGAACCTTGTAAAAAGTGCAGTGATGTATTTAAATTGATGTGAAAATGAAATCTGAAAGTCAGTGTTCTGCAAAATAGGAAGGCAGTTGACAATGTCAGGAGAGAAGGAGGGCAACCACACACTGACACATGGACTGTAGAACTCATCTCTCACTCATGGGCAAACACTAGCAAGATGGGGCAAAACAATGTTGGATGATGTTGCAGAAGGCTGTATTTTCTGTCATGTGAGTAAAAAACACCATGAATTAAAAATGGATGGGGATTTGCAGAGCTTCTTTTCAAACAGCAGTCACTGTAGACTGTACACGTCTATGTGTGAGAGTAACTGTGTAAGAAAAAACAACAGATATAAATTATTTCACCTGTGCTGGTGGCAGGATAAATGAATAAGGGAGCAAGCTACTAGCATATGTCTTATTAGACAGCAACTTATTACATATTTTCCACATCCAAATGGACTACATTTATAAATGGTTTGATTGTCTCATTTATCTTGTGTAGACTTGTGCTGCAGAAAGGTTTAGAAGCATATTGTTTTTTTTTTAAAGGGGGTGTGGAGGGGGCAAATCAACTACAATCAAACATCCTTACAGTTTCCTCTACTGCTGGGAGAGAAGATTAGATATTATAGTGAAGCAACTGCACGTCCGGGGGCACGCAGAATAGAACAGATGGTGACGGATGAATGCTTAACACCAGTGGACTGAAAGAAACGAATAAATTGCAAATGTTATCTGCCCCTCACGTCATTGAAATTCCAGGTCACCTTAATTAGTATTTCCCTCTCTATCTTTCTGTTTCTGCTCTGTTGCTTCTCAGAGCCACCAAGCATGTGCCCAAGGTATTAGGCATCTAAGCATGAAAAGGCAAAAGTTTCACACTTGAGTAAACTGATCAATGCAGTCTATTATCAGTAAATACAAGAAGACACTGCCTTCTCCTTTTGTCCCTCAGGTTATGGCCACAAGACAAGCTTGGGTCAATGTCAAGTGGCTCCTTTTAATAGATTTTGGATTTCTAATGCAGCCTTGATCCATGAAAGTCCCGGGACATGGGGAAAACATGATATTTCACTGACACTACACAGATCACATAAGGTACCCTGCCATGTTTTAACTACATAGGCACCAAGGTCACAAAGCTCAAAAACAATCACTCTGTCTTCCTGATGACTCCAGGGGCCTCTAAGATAAGGGAGCCTATTTATATAATACTCAGAATTGAACCCTATGTAGTCTAGGGCATATAGATACTAATAAATCAGACCTAATAAATAAGATTCCTTTAGAATGGAATATTCCTTTAGTTTCACATTGAACACTGTGATGGTGGAACTAATACATTACCAACTCTTTGATCTCTATTTTTGACATTATATGTCATATGTCACAATGTTTGTCTATTTCAGATGGTACACATGTAACAGAAACTGAATCTTACTCTTCAGAGTGGTATGGCTATCCTGGAAAAGTTGTCAGATGACAGCACTTTGACAGCAACACTCTTGTTTTCATATGCCTCAGTAGTCCTCAGCTACCAGTCACAACCCACCTGACACAGTGAGTGTTATGCTACACAGCACAGATCATCTGTGATCCTAAAAGACACTGCAGAGCTATGCATCTTAACACATCGAGCAGTTTGGGCTTCAGCAGCTGACTCCTAAATCTCTCAGTAAATGTCCATGCTTCTGTTTTAAAGAGGCTCAGCTTTAATCATCAGTCACAGATCCAGGTTCTACTATAAACAGCAAATATATCAGTATCCAATCCCTCCTGTAATTCACAAAACAGACATGAAATGAAGCACTTAAAACCATCAGACCCCTTTAGTGGCATTACTGTGGCTTAAAGAGGCTATGCCTTATAAAGAGACAAATTTAGCAAAGAAGGGCTGATGGTCATGTTTGGATATTTTACTTTTAAAATAATAAAAAAAAAATAAATAAAAAAAATACTTTTAAATTCAGCTGGAATCCTGTCTTTTGAACAAAGTAAGAATTTATTTGTCCAGAATCAAAAGAATAACATCTTGCAGTTGAGACCAGCCTCAAGAGTGTGAGAAAACAAGGTAGCACTGATTAAACACACTGGAAGGAAGTGAACCAAACATGCCATGAATTTCTACGATTTCTATGTGTGCTAGCCAAAGGCTTGCTTTATTATATTTCTGATCAATAAATAAAGTAATTTTACAAAGATGCTTCCAGTTATGTCTCCTCCTCTATGTTTCTTGGCTTTTTTGTGGCACTATTACATTCACACAGTGAGAAACCGAATGAAATCAAATAGAAGAAACAAAATCACAAAATCATTTTTAATAAGCAAATATACTAATAGGTGAGAAGTGCCCAGATAGAATGTCTTGTTCAAAGTTTTTTTTTTTTTTTTTTTAAACTATATTGCAATTAGATTTTGGAAGAGAAAAATGATCGAACTCTAGTTTGTGCACATCTTTTTTTTTTACTTGTACTATTTTACACATTTTAATGTCAAAATTATGAAATGACAGTGGACTGACCAAACACGTTGATGAAAGCATCATATACTTTCTCAGCAGCTTCATGAGCCACCTGGGATGCTTTTCCAACATTGCTGATGAAATTTCCATATATGCTGAGCATTTGAAAACTTCTTGCTTGTAGGTATTGAAAAAATAATTATGGCCCCAAGTAGTTGCAACATTCTTGTTTTCTTCTTCTTCTTCTTCTCCAGGGGTCTTCAATGTTATATATGTATATATATGTGTATATCCAGAACCATAAAACCATTTGAGCTGAAATTGTGTGTATTGGATTGTCATTTAGTTGGATGCCTAATGATGACAGGGTTACTTAAAAAACATGGCCACCATCAGCCAATTAGCTCTCAGCAGGCATTTCACAGAGTTAGCATTGACATACTGTCACAAAACTTGAACAGAATGCTTTTTTATGGTCTCTTTATTGTTCTGTGTAGCTTGACAAGAACTTGTCACGTAGGGGATGATATGCAAAGTGTTTGGAATCCGGGGATCGGCACTTGTGGATGTATTTTTACATTTATTGTTTGTTGGTTTTAAAAATTCATACATATGCTTACATTTCACTGAAAATTCTACCTGCAGAACAGTTACTCAGAAGCTTAAAAGATTCAAACTCTTACCTGTGCCTTTATCCCACTTGTACTTGCTCTTTTAGCCTTTCTACCAGTGTAATTTCAAAACACAGCCGGATGCAATTTTTCAAAGGTCCACAAGTGGCAAACAAGTTACTGGCACTTAAATGGAGTGGTGCTTGCTGCTGAGGAAAAAGCTGCTCCCTGGGTCTAAATGGGAAACTAGGGCCAATCTGTACAATACCAGTGGAAATACTTAGCATTCAGCCTGGAAAAGAGAATGGAAAAGAGCCTGGTACCTGGAATTAAAAAATCTATACTGAGAAAATAAAAGTGGACCAAAGATAGAACAGAAACAATGCTCTTGGTTTTGTCTGACTTCATCATTTTCTAATATAAAGAATATGATTTATGTGGCATGTCTACATACTTTTTCATTTTCAGTTTTTGTTTTTCAGTATTTGGTACAATACATATGTGTATGGTATTTATAAAATAAAAAAGAATGTCTTTTGTAGAATATGAGCAGTGATGTCAGCTAGAAGACAACTAGAAGACTAGAAGAGACATGTACAAGGATGAAAAAGCTTTTGATATGCTCACAGCAAGGGAACAAAGAAATGGCCAACATACATTTTGAATTCTTCACTGTTTTTCTCCCTGAGCTAGGGACGGTGAGAAAAAGATGCAGGGACTGCAGCCAAGTGTGACCATAGCGCTCGTATTTCTCTGGAAACCTCTGCAGACTCCTGCTCGATGGCTGAGTTGAATACTGAACACCACTGCACCGCACTGCTGCTCCTACCCCTCCAGGATGATAAAAAGCAACCTCTACACTCAGGACAAAGCGATGGCCTCCACCACCACCACACCAAATTAATAACACTCCTTTAATGCCAACAAGGGGCTGGCCCCAGTCATATGCCCCACTCCCTTTCTGTATTCATGCAGTACTTACAGTCTTTATGTGCAGCTACCATGAAGAATTATTTGTAAACAGGGTGACCTTTTCTTAAATTCAACCCTTCACTTTGATGCATGGACTCTGCCCCATAGCAGCTGTGATAAGTGAGTTTTCATGAACCATAACTGTAATTTTTAGCAATGTGTACCTTCACCATACATAAACATATACTATGATCTGCTTATAACCCAAGCAAGCCTAAATACAGTGAGGCAGCTCTGAGGATATGGCACACTGAATTTAGTTTGACATGTTTGCACACTGATTCATCAAAGTATTGGACCGATTAGAGGGATTTAGTTATACCTCTTAGCTCTTACTGGCTTCCCAAAACTAGCACAGCTCCATTTGTGCGCCAAGACGTTGTTTTTGCTGCTCATGGAGCTTTGATAAATTGTATCCGGGTTTGTGTTGTGAAATTACATTGGCAGAGAGGCTAAAAAAGTAACCCAAAGTAAGATAAAGTCACTGGAAAGGGTATGGATTTTTTTTTTTTAAGCCTTTGACTTTTCTGCAGGTGGATTTTTCAGTGAAAAAGTCACATATCTGTGAATAGAGTAGTGATTTAAATTGGGTGTTTGTTCCTGTTTTCTAAACCCATAAACAGAATGGTGCAAGGACTGATCCAGTGCATAACTAAGAAAAGAGCATATTCATAAAGTAAAGTGCACTTGAGACAGGAAATTAAGCGTATTTTCAATTAATAGTTTTAATATGGATATGCTTTCTCGTTTCCATGTTTTTTTCATGGTGGTGGATTTAGGTGCAAGGTGAAATGGATAAGAAGGACTTGGCATCAACTTAAACCCAATTATTTTCTATTTGCTCAATTTCTGAAGTTGGATCTCTAAGCGTGAACAGAGAATGTGTGTCATTCAATGTTCTGGCAGTAATAAACAAAAATCCCTTCTAATTGCATACAAGAGTGTCTCTCCCAGCTTGGTGATATGTAACCAGTCTGCGTAATTAATTGGCGAGCTTTCACCATAATAAAATAGCTGGAGGGTTACCGCAGTCAGGACACACACCATTAAAATGCAAATCACACTATGAGACATAAAACTGAGATCTATGTAGCAGTAGGGTCTGGGAGATTAACACCAAATCACATAACATCTTGTCTCCAAACCCAGTGTTCTGTGGACATTCTGATAATACTTTAGCAAGAAATCTTGTAAGGCCAGGACCTAGACCCAGGAGATAACCAATGATCTAATTTCAAGGTCGTGTTGATGTGCTGTAACTCTTGAGCCGGGAGTGGAGTGTCTAGACCTTCAAATCTGCCAGCGGGTGAAGTGAATAAAGTGCTGAACTAATAAGATTAATCATTTTGTACAGAAGCATTGATTCTGTGTTTGGAATGGCTATCAGTTCATATAAAGCTTCGAGGGCAGCCATAGGAAAGGAAGGAAGATTTTGCAGAACCAGTGATGATGATAAGCTGTGTGGTGAAATTAAAGTGACAGGCCTTGTTTATAATAGACATTTAGACCAGTGGGTTATCAGCCACAAATTCAAGTAGTATGACATGTGGTCAATTGGTTATCATGCATTTATAATACAGTGCTGCTGAATGCTCAAATTTGATTTGGTCAGGAGGTGTGCCCAGGCATTTTTCAAAGGAGTCTCCAGTGTCAGGGCTGCATAACTGTCAGGGGTAAAGCTGTTCCTTTAAGTCTTCAGGACAGGGGCTTTGCAGTTTCTCTTTAATAAGACAAGATGCATTTTTGTCTTATTAACTTACGTAGAGAGATATAAAAAAGAGAGGCTGGTGAAGGAATGACTGTTTATAGCTGTTATAATGTAAGAGATGTTTTCAAGAATTGATAAAAATTATCAAAAAATAATAATAATAATAAGGAATAAACACTTTGGAAAATGCTGTTATTTTGTTCTGTGGCTGATTATTTTCCTAACAGAATGTCTTACTTATTGGTATTTTTCAAGAAACTAGGGGATAATAATTAGCCCCAAACCAGGCTGCCTCTTATATCTTGGAATAGATGGACCTTTCCGCAACACAATGACCCCAAACATACGTTCAAACCAACACACAAATGTTTCTCAAATTTTTTTATTTTTTTGATTGTCAAAATCAATGTTTCTCAATGACCATCTCATATTAAAGTTGGCAGTCCACATCCCTGAGAACTCCACAGAATATAAAGGAGCTTAAAATGTTTAAGCATTGATGAGTGATCTAAGATTATTCTACACCTTTGTTAGACATTACAGGTAGAGACTAAGTGACTAAGAGACTGTTTTCCATGAGGGGCTTCAACAGAGTCTACTTATGAGGTGCCAATAATTTTGAAACCCATATTTTGCCAAAAAAAAGTATTTCACAACCTATTCTTAAAACAAAATTATACAATGACCTCTTATGTTTAACCCCTTAAACTCATAGCTGATTATCCAGTTATATTCCATCGTAGCATATTAGTAAGTGACTATTTTGAGTTATGTAGTAACTACAGTGAAACCAATAGGAAAGATAGAACTGTCTACAGAATGTCACTGTCTACCTGTGTGAACAGTGTGTATTTTTTTCTTGGAATAAATGTACTTCATATAAAGAGGGAGATTAAGCTACTTAACCGCAAAGAAATTTTTACATAACCCTTTCCACCAATCTTTACCAAGGGTGAAAATAATTATATAGCTGACTGTATATACTTAATAAGGAAAATAAGGAATGCAAGTTTGGATCCTGTAAGTTTAAGTGGGTAATCGCAAAATATAATTTACTACATGTGTTATTCATTGTTGTATTAATTTACCACACTGTCATGAAGGGTGACGATCATTCTGGAGATGACTGCATTATCCACAGGACTAGTTCAAGGTTTAATCTGTGTGAGTATCCTCTTAATCACCAAAGTCATTACATGACAAAGTTTCAAATTAAGGGACTAAAAATAAGTGCCACAGGCTGTGCAATGTGCTCAGGAATGAATAGATAGTTTATTACACCTTACACACCTCTTATGACTTGAGAGCAGATCTGGTGCACATTCCTGAACCTTTTTACACTATATGGGGTCTAGAATGTCAATAAATGGTGGAGTGTGGTAATAGTTAAAAATATTTCCTTGTATTTAAATATACATGCATGAATATAAAATTAATATAGAATAATGAGTTTATTCATTTTAATACTTGCAGGTCAAAAAAAGAAGCTTTTTCAAGCTAGGAGAAAAAAAAAGTTTTTCAGAATACAGTCTGCTTTCTTTTTAAACAGCTTTTCATATAATGAAATAAAATTATGTGTGTGTGCATATGCATTCCTGTAGGTGTATGCAACATCTCAACAATTTTGCATGCATTTAAATCAGGGAAGGCAGATGGAGATGGGAATATAGAACATACTAAATTTAGTCTCTGGTAGTCTTTACATGCTTAAACTCTCAGCTGTACACCTGTACATGTAAACCCAAATTCAAGGGCACATACCAATGCTGAAATAATGAAACCCTAAAAGTGATGTTTAGCATGCTAAACTATGTCAGAAGTATCAGCAAATTAGCTGAGGCTTGATTACCCAGTAATTTTCACATGCAGTATCCTAGCACTGCTCTGTGCCAAACTCCATTGCCCAACTGAAAGTCTCTATAATGCGTTTTATGTCAAAAGTCAATAATATGGAACAATTAGGGTTCTCCCTTAAGGCTTTGAAATGAAAACTCTCTCTGAGATGTTAAAGATATGCAAAGTGAGGGCAGACCTCTTTGAAATAAGTCCTCCAAAAATGTGCTGAATGCATTTTTAATGATCTCTTTCCTCATTATTACATTTTTTTTTGCCTGAAACCTGATCATTTTGGCAAGTAAATTATTCAAAATATGTAGTGATATATAATTCTAAAGGAAATATGTGTCACTGTTATTAGGAGGCTACAGAAAATCTAAATTCGTGTTATGTTCATGTCTGCCCATTTCAAATCGCCTGTAACATTGGTTTAATCTGCATGGCTATGAATTTGATATGTATACTACATACTCTATCTTTCAACTGTATGCATCCTGTACTACACAACTGTAAGTACTGTATGCATCTGTATACACATCTGCAGCAATGCAGAATCTGAAAACAATATGAAAAAAAGTACTCCAGGGTAAACTCATGCAAATTTGCTGTAGCAGGAGGTGTGGAGTGGACAGGAATGTAAATAGGAAGCCCCATAGATTGAATAGCATTGTGGGAAATGACTCCAGAGTTGCTGGAGAGTGGGTAAAGGAGTTTCTTTATATCTCAATGTCAGTTAATGTGCTGACGGTTACACAGTTGCAGTTAACGCCCTTAAATCCCTTTTTAACACACAAAACACATTTACTAGAAAAACCAAAACTAGTTATTGCCGTTCATAGATTCATAGCATGAAAAATTGGAATCTTCTTCCTTTTAAAAATAAAAGAACTTGATTTATACATCGAAGTCTCAAAATGTACCATTCCCTCACTAGTCCATAAAGTCCACATGTGGCTCGTGACCATAGATGTTGGTGGGACAGGATGACATTAATAACAACAGAACCTAAACAAATTTAAGTCAAGAGGTTATCACACTTATCTTATGCTACATACCACTATCTCGTGAATTTTTAGCGTAACCCCATAATAGGCAGTTGAGTGTCAACAACATCATCTAGCAAACAGAATAGCAGCTTGTTTTAAACAATTTTATTTCAGCAGAGTATGATACAGCAGGTGTGTTTGCAAAATTCATGTTTCAGCAAAATTCCAGCCCAACTGCATCTCAAAAAAGGTCATCATTATGTACACACATTTCTGATGTACAGACATCATTACTCCATTATTCTCCTTTCCCTCTCCAAATCTTTGCACTATATCTTACAGTAGAAGTGGTTCTGCACATTATAGATACACTGTCTACACTTACACTTTGGCTTTACTGGCAGAAATGTCTTTGATTTAATTCCAATTATTAAACTATAAATTTTGCTGTAATACAAGTCTTGGTGGCCACTGATTATTTTTAAACTAGCCAAAAACAATGACCCTGGGAAACCTCTCATTAACTGTCCTGTCTGCTGCTCCTCCTCTGAGCATGGGGCAGTGTGATTCCTGCCCCAATGGGCCAGTGGTAGTGCAGTTCCCATGTTTGAACAATAAGTGCAATAATAACTCTGTGAAGCTAAATGGGGCAGTAAGCACACTTCCCCATGATCGAGCAGCATCTAGGAAGGCCAGCAAATTGATGAACCAACTATCTGTATATTTTTAAACCTTTTGGTCACTCAAAAGAGGTAATTAGTATTACAGCAAAATTCAAAGTGTATGGTGTTGTAAATGAGACATTGTGAAGAACATATGGTATATATAGTGGAGCAGAGCCATTTGGACAAACCGCCAATGTAAGACAATCCATTTTAAGGTCAATTTTAAATTCTTAATGGTTGTGATGTTATTGTCAATTAAAAAATCTAATATGTAAATTTGCAGCAAAGCTAGTGGAGCAGGAGAAGAGAAATCAAAACAACTAAACACTTTCCTGCATATTAGGAAACAACTGCATCTTCAAATAGCCTGCCAATTGATTTAGACATCAGAAAGGAGAAGTTAAAATTTATTTTTTACAGATATCCCAGAGGATTTTAGTCTGAGCTTTACAGTTTGTTCAGCACATTTCAGTCCGGGCTGCTTTTCGAATGAGGCATAATACAGTGCATGCGCTTCCATAATGTTAATGCTAAAGAATTGGGTCAAATCCAACTATACTATAGCTGACAGCAAACCCACAGACTCAAAATATCCATTTTACCGTAATGTTTTATCTAAACTTGTTTTTGTAAACTTGGGACTTTATTTCAGTGGGATTGTATATCGCCCAAATATACAAACCTAAACAAAGCTGTATATATGAATTTCATGAAAAAAAATGTGATGCACTTTGTCTGCAAAAAACAACAACTTTATATTAAGACAAGAAAATGTTATTTTTAATATCAAAAGTAATGATGACTGGGAATTAACAACAAAATCTATTGTGGACAAATGTGTGAATACAATTATTATCTTGTGGATGAAAGCTAGCTATTTTTGCACAAAATAGGTCAACAAATATCGTTTGTGGCACAAACTAATGTATCATAATCAGGATGTGAATTTTGGTGAAATGAAGTGGGGTGAGGTTTCTGTGCATTTAGCTATGTTTGATGCTCTTAAAACAGTCATCACACCCATTTGAACCACTAATAATTTTACGAAACACGTTGTTTAAATCATTTTCAATGATTTCACACAAATTACAGATTAGATACAACTTCTTTGCCAAACACAACACGCAAAAAACCAAAACCATGTGTCTATGTCTTTAAGAAAAAAAAACAACAGCCACCTAAAACCCTTAATATAGGTATCAAAAATCTTTTCACACAAATAACAAAAATGTAACAAGCAAATCTCTGGATAAAGTTCACATTTCATTTCACTTTGCTATCTGCTCACATTCACACTTTCCATTTACCCGAAGGTGAGGTCAGTTAGTACAACACAGTGCAACTTTCTGTCCAACTGCTGTGCAACTGTTCACACAACTGTCAGAATTTTGCAATGTGTAAGAGGCATATTTGAACGTGCCAGAGCCAGAACAAGCAAAGAAAGAGTCTGGAGAAAGAGTGGTGAGCATACAATACAACAAGACCCCTCATTTTTCTGAACAAATAAATGACATTGTCATCAACTGGAATTGAGACAGTTTGTGGTAGTTTGCATAAGTGGTTTGAAACCAACCCATGTTTCCTTATGGTGTTTTTTTTTTTTTTTTTTTTACCATATTCCTCCCTCCTGAATACGATTGAGTTCCTGTCCTCCTGGAGATGGATATGAAAGCAGTACATAAGACAGGGTAAGACCTCTACAGGCTACAGAGGAAACTTGTGCAGACAACAAGTCAAAAGCCTGGTTTGACATGGACTCGCTCTGTTTTTTGTCCCTGGGTGTGTTGCTAGAAAAAAAACATGTGTGATGTGGATGAAATTTTCTGGCCTCACAGAAATAAACAGCTTGATGAATGAAGTCAAAGCTAAAGAAAACTACTGTTTATGCATTACTCAGTCTTTCTTTTTTGTAGCATTGTGGCAGGTGGAAAAAGCTAACAGGGAGAAAGAGAGATCAGGAAACGTGGAGGCGTGTGAGAAATGAAGCTTCACATTACAGTGCATTGTTAAGTATTTTCAAACTGAAATGACACCACAAGTAGGTCTCTCCTGTTACCACTAATATAGTTTCAGCTGATTTTTTGATGGAAAGCAGGAACGCACCATCACAGCTGTCTTGTTTTTTAAGTAAATGTACATGATTGAATGGGATTGCGCTGTGTTACCTGAGATTCACATAATACCATTTTAAAAACTGATATGTAATAGCTGCTCCTGACTATAATAATCGTGCTTTGTAATGTGTGTGTCAGGTAAAAGAAGCTACATTAATAAACAGGCGTATTTTGAGGATAGATAGATCGATAGATAGATCGATCGATCTCATTATTAATCCCAGAGGGACATTCACCAAAAATCTACACACCCCCCGCAGGTTTTTGTGATATAAAAATTAAACCAAGATAATTTATGTCAGACCTTTTTTCTTTTCAACCATCAAAATTCAAGTGAAAAGCAAATAGAAATGTTTTAGGGGGAAAAATTTGACTCAAAATAATTTTTGTAACAAAATGAATTTCATGGCTCAAAATGAATTATGTGACAAAATGAATCTTGTGACTGACAAATTTTGTGATTTTTCTGTGAACGCTGCAACTCATAATGAATTCAGTGCCTCACAAAATTTTGTGACATCAACTATTATTAAATACAATTTATAAAAATGACTTTCCTTTCAACTACAAAATGAGAATTATATTCACTCTTTTGTGCACAAAAACACATCACATTTTTGTTTGTGATGTTGCAAAGCATTAGTTATATGATAGTAGTGTCTTTCATGGTACAGAAATCATCAAGAATTGGCCATGCTACCCATAAAAAAGCAGTTACAAGTATCTTAATTCAGATTCCTAGTCTCAAAATCAATCAGTTAGCAAGCTAGCTAATTTTGATGATTATCAAGTTTTTGACTGGCTTAGCATATTTAACTTAAGCTCTGCTTTTGTTGACCCTTAAATTCCTGTCATTTCATTTAAAAGGCCATGTGAGCTATGGGTGCTATAAATCATACAAAGTGTTCTTTCTGTTGAAAACAGTTATTTCCTGTGGGCATGTGCGGAGTCACAACCACAGTTAATAAATCAAAATAATATCTGTACCATTATCTGTACCATGATAAAGCAAAATACCGGTATACTTATAATCCATTTATTCTTTATTACCCAGTATCCAGTATAAATGACTGGATTCATGTAACAAATAAACTCAAGAATACAAACCCAATGGTATGATGAAAGATTTATTATCTAATATACCAGAACACTAGTGAATTCTTGAATCTGATTGGTCAAAAGGAGTTGATTATTTACATACAGTATAACAGCAGCTCTGCTATGATTCAAATTTTCAATTATGATTTTAATGTGTTTGTTCTAATATGCTATGGTGTCCACACCAGCAACTAATTTATAGGAACTATGGCAGCTGCTGCACATAATCTAAACCTAATAATAAATAATGTATTATACACTTGTTGGTATATAATTGATATTAATCAGTAATATATTATAAGATATCAATAAAATCATCCATAAGGTTTCTGTAAGAAGACATTTAGTATTTAATATTTATGGAAGGCCAGTGAGGGAACAATTTTTTTTTATAGCTGCTATAAAATAAGTGATAACAGGAACTTGTTTTGTGAGCATTCCACAACATTGCATACTGTATAATTAAAAATGATTACATATTATCACATACTGTATATCACACATTAATATATATTTTTAAAGCATTGGCAAATTGCTGTGGTTTAAGAGGTATGAAACAAAAATATTGGAAATTAATCAACTTCTGTGTAATAACAATTACTCCACCTTGCATTGGGCCACATCACACAGCCCCATTGTTAATAATTTTCCAAAAACAGCATGTCCTATAGTGGTTTATTCCTTACTAATAACATGTCCAAATAACAGTAGTTTGAAGAATCAAATACCCGATTTAAAAAAAATGATAAATGAATGTAGTATATATATATATATATATATATATGTGTGTGTGTGTGTGTGTGTGTGTGTGTACGTGTGCTAGTGCGTGTGTAAGCATTAGTAATATTCCTGACTTTGAGCTGACTTTTTCTTAAGAGTTTAGGCTGCTTGATGTCTGCTGTAGTGTACTAAAGAAGTATCCAAGCATTTATGTCTTTGCAAAGCAGCACTGCCAGCTGTAACAGGTGCATATTTTCCATTCAGAACACATTTCAGTGCACACCAGTCTAACGTCAAGGGCAGTGAGGTCAGCAATTTTCTCAGCTGGTTAGACCCTTCACATTTCATTACCAGATATTTCATCCATTTCTGTCTAATTACTGGACAGCTGTCAAGGATCCGAGGACAAAGTGACCAGTGGGCCAACAAATGTTAAAATAGTAAAAAGGATCAGTGCTCGGCATTGCAAGTGATGCTCTATTTTATCCTCTGTGTACTTGTATAACTGTCAGCTGGAGTGCTATATTGGGAATTAAGTTTTAGTTCAAGCAGAATATCTGTATAACTGTAAATAAAACAGTCATTTCAAGATAGTAGGTGTTATCTGTTCTTAAGTTAGAAGCAATTTAGAAACAATTGAATAATTTAGAAACAACACATTATGTTGTTTCATGACAATCCATCATAACATTATTAAGAATGGCTGATGCATGCAAAGTCAACTTATCATATTTACTTAAAATTACAAACTGATAAAAAATTAACCCTAATTAATAATCTCTCAATTTAACAAGCTCTGCCATATACTGTACATATCAAATACTAAAACTAGAGAGTTAAACATGGAAAGAATTACAAGATTGTTGATACACTATATGGGCAAAAGTTTTCGGACATCTGACCATCACACCCATATGCGGTTCTTCCCCACACAGTTGCCAAAAAATTGGAAACACACAATTCTCTACAATGTCTTTGTATGCTGTAGCATTAAGATTTCCCTTCACTGGAACTAAGAGGCCCAAACCTGTTCCAGCTTGACAGTGTCTCTGTGCTTGGTTGCCAAGGTTGGTGTGGAAGAACTTTAGTGTTCTGACCTCAACCCCACTGAACACCTTTGGGATGAATTGGAACACCAACCTCGCACCAGGCATTCTTGCCGGACATCACCCTCTTGTGCTCTTGTGGCTGAATGGAGAGCATTCACAGAAGAGTGGAGACTCTTATGATTATTGTATTTTATATTTCCACAAGGAACACACAATAATCATGAGAAAGCAATGCAGATATAGTTTCATTTAATGAAAACTGGACAAAAAATATTGATATTTTATGGAAAAGGTTATAGAACCAGGCTTCTTAGTTTCACGTACTCAATTATTTTGTGCTGAAGCCTCACTTTATTGATTCCTAAAAAAAAAAAGTAAATTCGCATTACCATCTTGGCCTCATGCCAACATGTGCAGAGAGCTTAGTTATGTATGCATGAGAGACATATACTGTATATATTTACAAGCATGATATAAAAGAGAGACTCTCTGCCAGGCTCTGTTTCAGCCTTATTTGAAAATAGATCTATTCATGTGTTTTTTGTCAATGAATTCACCTTGAGGGGTACAAGCAAAGTTCTGTCTAAAAGCACTGTAAGATTCCTGATCTGCCTCTTCCCTTCTATTGTCAATTCTCACAGCACAATATTATGACTATCACTTTACTCCTTATGTGTACTTACAGGAGTGGACAAAGCACAAATACATTAGCTAGGCTACCAGGCAAATGAAAGTGCTAGCACAGTCCCACATTTTGGTTGCCTGGATACCTAACTGACTAAAAAATCATAGCTAACATAACACAATTTTTTTGTTCCTTGGTAATAAGTGTTATTTCCTAGTTGCTTATAGCACAAAAGTATAGAAAATGGCTATTATTCACCTCAAACTTTGCTTTTGTGTCTAGAATATTGGTATTTTGAAATTTACCTGTTTTCATTGAGAGAACGGGTGAATTTGTGTCTTTTCGTTCACATAAAGTCAGAAAAAAAATAGGTAAATTTCAAAATGCTTTTTTTTTTTTATCTCAGAGATGATTACAACAGTGTCAGGACATTGCTGGACGGCTTGGAGTATGATGAGTACAGCTAGGAGGTCATCGGAGGCTTCAAAATGGTGGCTTTCTTAATGGGTCTCCATGGAGGTTTTTACCAAGTTTCCAGGCTGCAGGATGTCTCTTAAAGTCCATGCCCTTGATGCTCATCTTGATCATTTTGAGGAGAACATAGGTGTGTACACAGAGAAGCAATGCGAGCGCTTCAGTCAGGATATACTGGACTTTGAATGTTGCTACCAAAGACAATATAATGAGAACATGATGGGAGACTACATTTGGGGGCTTCTTCATGAAAGTGATTTACAATATAATCATAATTCTCAAAATACTACTCACTTAAACATTTTGTGGCCATTTTGTATAATTTTAGTGCCTAATGCATTAATGCAATTAATGCATGTTAATTTTGATTCATATGTTGTTTTTTTCCGAATTTTTGTGAACGAAAAGATGAAAATTTCTCAATGAAAAGTGATAAATTTCAAAATACCAATGTCCTGGTCATAAAAGCAAAGTTTGAGGAGATTAATAGCCATTTTCTATACTTTTGAGGCATAAGCAACTAAAAAATAACACTTATTACCCAGGAACAAAAATTGTAATGTAATGTGTAATGTAATACAGAGTGCCTAAGTAGTTAGTTAATTAAGTACATTAATATAATAGACACAAACAGGTATATAAATTCTTGCATAGGTGATGTCATTATTCTTTTCTAAGAAAGTGTCAAGTCGTTGGCCAATGTTCAGCTATGAGATGTGGTGTTGACTTTTCATATCACACATAAAAGTTAGCATTTATGTCTCTTGTGAGTGTCTTTATTTTTATTAAATGTGAAGTGTCTCTATATTAATATTGCTGTTTTGTTGTTTGTTTGTATTGCTGAAGGTTTTTATGTAAGACTTCCGGTTAGCCATGTCCAGTTATTTCAGCGGACTATTTTGGATTTCATCACAGTATCTATCGACAGTGCCATTTAATGTCTCCTAGTTAATAGTTATGAATTCGTGGAAAACTGGTATTGAGTGTGCAGTTAAAGGTTGCCTTAATAACTGGCACAAAGGAAAAGTTTTCTTGCAGCAGGTGTGTTTTGACTATAAAGCTGAATGTGGATGTGAGATGCCATAGGATGCCATGATGCCATGTTGCAAAATAAAGTGGATAGGATGGCTTTACTTTGCACTTTATTTCACTTGTATTTTTCAGTGTTTACACATACATGTGTGTTCTTGATTCTGAAAAAGTTGCGATGTCATTTACTAGTTAACTAGTTAAAATTAATCTGAATATTAATGATGTGTGTGGTGCAGCAGACTGTGGGATTCAGAAGTGCACACTATAATTACAGCATCAAGGTGTGTCACACCACTGTGATCACAAATGGTTTAAATATACATACCAAATAAAAACTAAGTTAATAGCAAGTTGTGTTTTTTCCCTGCTGGCTGTTGAACAAGAGAAAAAAATGCTGGTGTCTGCTAGCCTACTGAGCCTACTTGAAATCTGCTTGTGATTTGTCCACCATAACTGTAGAAAAATCAACTGATTGATTGGGTAGCTTTTTTTAAAAAAATTTTTAACATTCCTACCTAAATTAATAAAAAGAAACTGTTGCTTTGCTTTGTTATAGCAGACTCTTGCTTTTCTATGTTTTAAGCTCCAACACAGAGACAGAAAGTATTGATACCAGGGCCATGTAACATTCTGCTGTTTAGCACAGGGAATCAGGCTATATGGTGTGGAAGGAGTGTTCTTTTCTAATGGGAAGGATTTACATTGCAATCAAATGTTGGGAGAGCTAGGCATCCCAGCCTCATATAAATGGCAGGTTAATTTTATTCTGCTCTAATGTTTCTCTCTGCAGGGTTTGGGTATTCATTTGAGCCAATAGCATCTTGCTCCTGATCTCACAAGAAATTAGTTCTGCAACTACAATATACTGCTTACAGTGGACAGGCCTGGTTCAAGTCTTCAAATTATCATCTGCCATGTTCAGGGCCATATGAATAATAAATGACTCACTCTTTATGTATGATGGTTTATATCTGAAAAGGTTCAACCTCACCCCATGGTGGAGTACATGGAACAGCAAATACTTCTACACTCAAAAGATCTCCTGTCTATTTAATTACTTATGCTTAGTTGATAAAAACAAGTAAAAAATAGTGTACATCCTCTCCTCTGTTATAATTCATGTTAACATAAATTTACATTTTGATACTTTAAGAAAAAAAACTGAGCAACCGTTGAAAAAGGAGGATGATATAACCTCACTTTGAATTGTGCTTACTTAAATGCATGATATCAAACTTAAGTCAGTTTCATTTGCTGTTCTTTATGTTCAAGAATTATCATTAACATTCATTTAAGGCTGTTTACCTCAGGATAGGGCAAAGGACAGATAACAGTAACAGCAAAGTCTCCTGTCCTAGTTTATCAATGCTGTGATATTGTAGGCTCGTGATAGTGTGCTTGTCAGGTGAGCAAATGGGGTTTTTATAGGAGAGGCGTTTTTCATTTTCATGTTCACGGCATAGTAACTTGAGCTACTATGTTTGCAGTACAGCGATCCTCCAAAGCACATGCCTTGGTTGCTTTGTAATGTCTTTCAAGCATCATAAACCTTTTGTTACAGGTAAGTGCATCAGAGTGCACTTGGATGTGCTAGTGAAACACAGTATCAGCAGTTCCTGAGTTTCAAACAGCAAAAAAGAATCAATTCTGTATAATATTCATAAGTATTGATCCAAGCAGAGCAGTGAAAAATAGAGCACTGGCCACAAACAAAGGACTGGAGAAGAACAAAAATAAAAAATAAAAAATCCTATTTTCAGGCAGCCAATTAGCTTTACTCAGGTGCAGCCACTGCCCTCTTTAAAATGTGACTGAACACCATTTTTTGGTGGCTGAAGAAGCAAAGGACACAGCACTTTCTGTAAGAGGCAGCTGTATTTTTGTCTGTTTAACCTATTTTTAAAATTCTCATATTATTTACATTTGGGTACACTGAAAACATTTTGGAGTGAGATTTACTCAAGAAATATATGGTAACAATTCCCACACATAAAGCCTTAATAAATTTAACTAAGCATATAACTAAGTACGGTTTACATGGAACCAACAATTAGTCTCATAATAAATGGAAGAAGGTTTAACTAGCAGTTTTCTTTTTTTATAAGTAACTTTTACTCAGAAATGAGTGAAATGGTTAACTCTTGTACAATTAAAACAAGTAAATCAAACTGTTGCTCCTTTAAGTAAAGTTTGCTTATTTATTTCATACAAGAGAGCTTAAATGAACCATATAAACTGCAAACCCCAACCAGAAATAGAACTCCAATGGGTACAGCCTTCATAAAGAATAAACTGGAAGAGTCCAAGATTACTACTTACCTTAACCATACACCTGACTGACAAACACAAAGAGGGTGAACAAAGAAAACTTTACCGAAACACTTCATCTTTCAAAACATTTCATAATATGATAGCCTTAGGCCTTAATGCCAACACAAAAGCCAAGACATACTGAAAACAACCCATCCGTAATGCTCAAAATTAAATCAGTTTAAAGTTCTGCAAATGCATATGCACACCCCTATATTAGTATGCAATCGGTTCAAGTAAATGTTACTTCTTTTTTTCTAGTTTTGTGAGCACTTGCAAAATGATAGTAAATTTATCCCAGTAAAATAAGTAAAATACACACTCTGGGCTCTAGCGTCATATATACATGATTTAATATAGTACAGAACATAAGCAAGTAAGTAATTCTAATAATTTGCTTTTTGTGTAAATCACAGATTTGTTCTTGTCATATTTACTGAACCACTGAATCTTTTTTTTCAGCAAACAGAGGAAAACCAAGACACTACAGTTTTGTTTTCATATTTGTATGGAATAAAAATATCCCATGAAGGCATAAAGCGGAAAAGACAACAAAGGTTCTCTCACCGTGTCGAGTTCAACAGCAAACCACCTGAAAGCAAATAGCTAAAAGAGCACAGCGAAACCACAACAGGAAATAAAAGCCTAGGGTCAATGAAAAAGAGCAACAGATTAAAAGTTTTGAGCGAGTCAGAATAAAGTAGCTGTTGGCCATTTATTCCGATGACATTTTCTCATGGTACAGTCTACCTGTTTATGTGCCTCAAAAAATACTTTGTTTGCAATAATAATAAACTTTATTTAGTAATTATATGTAAAGTATCCAGTCTGGTTCAGTGGTGAAAGTATAAGCATTCTTTTAAGAGACAGACTTGACAGAAAATCCCCTCTCCCAGAAAAAAAGAACCTTAGAGGACTCTGATGAGCGGTATAAATGGTTTAAAAGTATGTTATATTTACAAGCACACAGCCAAAGCCACATAACTCATTGGCAAAATTTTGATGTTTTTTTTTTTTACGCTGAGGCTGTCCTGTCCTTCCTTTACCAAGATAAACGTTTAATCAATTTAATTGTTTTAAGATGCTTTTGCATCTTATTATCTTTCCATTAAAGGTAATTTGTGTGATCTAACTGCAATCAGAAATTTATATCCTTGACGCAATCTTTTCCCACTTATCTTAAACAAGGTCATATAACATCCCTCGACTGTACTTTACAAACCTTTTAGTAAAATGGAACATGTGTTAGAGCTCAAAATGCTAAGTGCTATGTCAGGTTTGTCATATCTCTAGGACACAACTCATTTATGGCATTTGCATTTATGGCATTTGGCAGACAACCCTTATCCAGAGCAACTTACATTTCTCTCATTTATACAATTGAGCAGTTGAGGGTTAAGAGCCTTGCTCAAGGGCCCAGCAGTGTCAGCTTGGCAGTGCTGGGATTTGAACACATGATCTTCTAATCAGTCAGTGTAAATGTCAGCAATTTATTTATTCAGTGGAATATATGCTATATGACCAAAGGTACAGCACTGTGCACAAGTCTTAGGCACCCTATTTTTTTGTACAAACTTTGTTATAGATTTTTATTTTATGACTTCTACATTATTGATTCAGTACAAAAACTTTTTAGATTTCCAAACATTAGTTTTCCAGCACAAAATTAAATGTTACAGAAAAATGTTTGTATGTCAGTAAAGAAAGCAGCATATTACATGAGACACTTTTCAGACAAAAAAAAAACATAATGAAGGCTGCTGGGTTTTGCTGCAAAAATAAGAAGCAAGTGTGACAGCCAAAGTCTCCATAAGAACTGTGGCTGCTTCTGCAAGATGCTCAGTAACACTTACAGCTCATTTCCTTGTAAAACTGCACAAATTGAGACTACAATTTATTTATTTTTTTTTTTTTTTACAAACGTGAAGGATTGTCACACCAAATATTGATTTTGTTTCATTTATTACTGTTTACTGCTCTTTATAGTATTTTTTTTTACTATGTAGTAGTAGTACATTTAGTTTCATTATTTTTGAAGGCATCTTCAAATGCTCTACAGCATTTCTTTGCATGTGCCTAAGACTTTTGCACAGTACTGTATGTGGACACCTGAACATCACACATATGTGTGTTTTTTTTTAACTTTCCATTCAAGATGTAGTCCCTTTGCCTTTATAATAACCATGCTATATTCTCCAGGAAGGCTTTCCACTAGATTTTGGAGCATGGATGTGGGGAATTGCTCATTCAGCCACAAGAGCATTAGTGATGTCAGGCACTGATGTTAAGCAAGGAGGTCTGGTGTACAGGCAGTGTTACAGTTACAGTTACATCCCAAAGGTGTTCAGCGGGCTTGAGGTCAGGGCTCTGTGCAGGTCACCCGAGTTCTTCCTCACCAACCTTGGCAAACCATGTCTTCATGGAGTTCGCTTTGTGCACAGAGGCATTGTCATGCTGGAACAGGTTTGGGTCTCTTAATTCCAGTGAAAGGAAATTGTAATGCTACAGCATACAAAGACATACTATACAATTGTGTGCTCCCAACCTTCTTGCAAAAGTCTGGGGAAGACCCATATACAGTCAGGAAGTATTTGGACAATGACA
This sequence comes from Pangasius sanitwongsei, assembly GCA_037576675.1. Lineage (NCBI taxonomy): Eukaryota > Metazoa > Chordata > Actinopteri > Siluriformes > Pangasiidae > Pangasius > Pangasius sanitwongsei. The sequence goes on along the minus strand of CM075009.1, from coordinate 19,680,640 downwards.
GAGTTGATTTTGCCTTTATACACCACCACAGTGGATTTGAAATAAAACAATCAAGATGTGATTGAAGTGTAGATTTTCAGCTTTATTTTAAGAGGTTCCACAATATATGGCATTTACCATTTAGGAATTACAGCCATTTTAAGCAAAGTGCTTCCATTTTCAGGGGCTCAAAGGTATTTGG
>CM075009.1:19643024-19670575 GCA_037576675.1 Pangasius sanitwongsei | reverse complement strand
GTACATTAGGCCAAACCTGGTCTCCTGCCAATTTATTACCTAAAATAAGGTGAACACCTTCAATTGGTAAAACAGGACACAGTCCTACCACTACCTCACCAGTCACTAAATCGGAGATAAGCTTCACTTTATGTAAAGGAACTGAGTGTATTCAAACCCATTCCCCGAACTAACTTGCTCTCCCCAATGTCAGATTGCAAGGAAAATGGCAAAATGGATTCTAAAATAAATGAATCCACAGCTCCAGTGTCACGCAAAATTTTAATTGGAACTTCCACAGTTCCATCCACTAACGACACTCGACCTTCCGTAATGAAAGGAGTATAACGAGACAAACAATCATTAGAAAGTTTACTCTCAGTCTCACCCAAGTGAACAGAATTGGCTATTGCAGCAGATTTAAATTTATTTGTCTCAACTCGTTTATTTGTACTTTTAAGTAAAAAACAATCCGCTTTCCAGTGTCCTTTTCCACGACAATAGTTACACGTTTTCGACGGATCAAATTTGCTTGAAAAAATGCGATCAGATTGTGGAGTAGTATTTGTAAAACGGGCTACGCTCGCTCCCTCGCGCGTTTGCCAAACAGTAGCAGTACTCCTGTGAGTAAGAACAAAGTCATCAGCTAACGACGCAGCTTCCTCAGCAGACTGAACTTTATGTTCATTAATAATCCTCAAACGTTTCAACATCAAGGGATGCACACCAACGTGTAACATGTCGTCTTAAGTCTCGCACAAACGCGAAATGGGTCTGGCCTGGAGTCATCTTGCACGACCTAAATCGTTGTCGATACGTTTCAGGCACGCACTCATACTTTCAACACCGCCGATTTAACAGTATCATAATCTTTGCACTCATCAGTAGTTAAAGCAGAAAAAGCTAACTGCACCTTACCAACTAAAACGCACTGCAACACAGTTTGCTTTAGACCAACCTTGCATTTCAGCGACACGTTCAAAAAGAGTAAAAAAGACATCTGGGTCTTGCTCATTAAATTTAGGAACAAGTTTCAAATTTTGATGAAGTGAAAAACTTCCAGATTCCACTGAACTATCGGTATTCATCTTACTCTCTTGTAATAGTTTGAGTTTTAAATACTCCAGCTCCATTTTGCCTTCTCTAACTCAAACTTACCTTGTTCAGATCGTTGTTTAATTTTCTGATGATCTATCTGCAGTAACAGTAACTCTTTGTTGGTCAAAAGTTAACAGACTGTGAAGCAGATAAGCTTTGTGCGTGCACTTCTTGAACTTGCTCCATTTCAAGTGGTAAAACCCCTTTTTCCATCAACTTATTTTTTAATTCAATTCTAATAGTACTTTCTTTGAATCTCTCACTAATTTTAATTTTATAAAACTCCACAATTTTCAAAAGTTGCTCTTTTGTGCATTTATTCAACGATACATGTGAAGGCGATTTAACAAATTTTTAAACATCAGCCATAAACACTTCACAGACCGCAAGCAACTAACTGTGCAATCAAACACTCGGAATTTTCCCCCCATCTACCTCTTCCACATAAACAGTCTATCTAACTTAGTAGAACCTGATCTTCATGCAGTTACCGGCGGGGGGAAATTAAGCACATGAACCCAATGGGTGGAACTGCAACCGGTTAAACCAGCGGCAATTCACAACACCATGGAAGTGCTCCCGAGACAACCGCTACTACCCGCTTTCACCACAACACTACAAAAACAACAAAACGACATGTCTCAAAGGAACCAAGTCGCTAAACCTAACCGGGAAAAACTCATAGTAAAACAAACAAATTTGCACAAGAGTCACTTACCCATCTGCGACTTCGCACGGCGACCAACTGCACTAATCACTTCCAGGTGTCCTCCAACACATGACTAAATTGCAACGTGACGTTAAACTATTCAAACGGGATTTCCCTTAAACGTCACGAGCAAACAAACTATGTTCAAACGAATGAATGAAATCCAAAACGAAACACGATAAAACGAACAAATTTTTCAAGTATTTCAATCATTCTTACACTATCAAACAAATTCTAAAGAGGACGAGCCCCCATTTGTTACGCCCCCATGGCTCAAGCAGGACGTAACAAAAACGGGGACACGAGAAAGTACAAATAATGTACAAAATTTATTAACAAAATAAAACTATACAAAAAGAAAACAATATAACATGAGCTAGTCAGGAATCAGTAGTGTAAAGTTAAGTGTATGCATGAAAGTGTAATGGACCGTAGCAGTGTTGGATGTATAAAGTAAACAAGATTAAACAAAAACCCAAATGAAACCAAGCCCAAAGTGCAGCCCGCCTCTGGCTGGTTGCCACACTGCTTTTAAAAGGTAAGGCGGGAAATCAACAGCAGGTGTCCTCAATGATCCCATGCAGGAACAATCAATGGGAAGGCGGAGCAATTGCACAATCCAACCCAGGGAGGACACGCGTAACGCAAGGGTCGTCACAAACACCTCTGGGACATTATGGTTCGGTCCATCCGACGCCGCCAGGTTGCACCTCAGACTTTCCAGGAGCTCAATGATGCCCTGGTCCAGATCTGGGAGGAAATACCCCATCCGTCGTCTCATTAGGAGCATGCCCCGTGGGGGCCATACAAACTACTGAGTACCATTTTGAGTTGCTGCAATGTAATTTCAGCAAAATGTACTAGCCTGCTGCAGCATTTTTTTCACTTTGATTTTCAAGGTGTGTTTGAATTCAGCCCTCTGTAGGTTGATAATTTTCATTTCCATCAAACAATGTGGCATCCTTTCGTTCCTAACACATTACCCAGTCCATATCAGTATAGATATCCAGCATGATATTTTTCCCCATTCAGATCTGATGTGTTTTCAAAGTGTTCCTTTATGTATGTATGTATGTATGTATGTATAACATATAGCCTCCACTGTTCTGGGAAAGCTTACCACTACATTTTGGAGCATGGCTCTAGAGATTTTTGTTTATTCAGCCACAAGAGCATTAGTGAGGTCAGGCACTGATGTTGGGCGCGAAGGCCTGGGGTGCAGTCAGCATTCCAGTTCATCCCAAAGGTGTTCAGTGGGATTGAGGTCAAGGCTCTTTGCAGGCCACTTTTTCCCCTCCAAACTTGACAAACCATGTCTTCATGGAGCTTGCTTTGCACACAGGGGCATTGTCATTGCTGGAACACATTAATTCCAGAGAAGGTAATGCTACAGGATACATAGACATCCTACACAATTGTGTGTTTCTAACTTTGTGGCAATAGTTTGGGGAAGATGCACATATAGGTATGATGGTCAGATTTCCACATATGAAGGAATATAATATCTATAATTTGTATATACATGTATATAGAATCTATAAAAGATATAATGTCAAACATGAGGAAAAAAAATAAGTGGCAGCAAAGCTATTTTCTTTCTAAATTGGTAGAATCAATATAATAATAATAATAATCAGTGACCTTGATATTGAGCAAAATAATCATGGTCATTATTTTAGCCATTATCAGCTATTATTCTATCCTACATTTACTTAATAAATTAGTCCCTCTAAAAAAAAAAAAACTAAAAAAAAAAACTGCCAATGCATTGGATATTACACTCTTCAGCATTCCACATTAGAGTCCAAAGATTAATGGAAAAAAAACAAATTCTTAAGGCTGTATTAACAAAAAGGAAGCACCTATAATCAATCTGTCACGATGAAAGACATTTTCCAATTCAAATATGACCCACCAAGTCACTGCATGTTGGTATAGATATCCTGTACTTCAGTGTGACATCTCTGGGATGAAGCTGTCACTGCAACCTCAGATTCATAGCCAGGCAAATTGCATTAAAAAGTGTGAAGCCTTTGCTCAGTCCCTAGTGGCTGTGGGGTCACATTATACAGAGGCGAGAGGGGTGGGGGGTGGGGGATAGACATATTAGGCAGAGACAGAGGGTTGTGGCATCACTGAGACTGAATTAGTAACTTACTCCAGGCATATTGTCAGAGTTGCGGCATAAGGACATGACCTCCACTGTTACCAGAACTGAGTAATTTCTTTTGCACAGTCACTATATGGCGTTCCCCATGAACATGTGCCATCCAGACCTGCTTCCCTTGGGACTTGGCAGAATGTAAATAATTACACCCAACCTATAGCTTTAGGAGCCCATTTACAAACCTCTCTAGCAGTGTTGCAGCAGCCGAGCAAGAAATCCCCACTAAATATATGCCTTTAGAAAGAACACAGTCTAGAATCACAAGCTTGGTTCTTTGACAGGATGATTAATTACCCAGGTATGTGCAGCACAAAAGTCTGTGCACTGATAGAATGATTAATATGGAGCAATGTGAGAACTCACACCAACAGTAAATATGATACATTTAGCAAAATCAGTAAATTCAACTGTAAATTTGCAAAAACGCCTTTGTGTGTCTGTGTGTCAGTAAATTATATGAGAGAAAGATAATGAGAGAGTAAGAGAAAAATGGGAAGAGTTTGTGTGAACAGGGAATTGTGAATACATTTGCTGTGGAACGTGTGAAAACCCACCAAAAACTCATAAAAACTGGTATCACAAATACTGAAAATAGAAACATGAGGAAGGAATATTAACACTGATCAATGAGTGAAAATTGGCTCAGTTGTTTCATTTTCATCATGAAGAAACGTCTTCATATAGTATAGCTTTTCATGCAGTTTTTCATGGGTCAGTTTTGGAACAACACTTATTATCACTCCAGAAAACAAAGATCTCCTCCACCTCCTTACGCTTAGTCAGCAGCCACATGCTGCTTTGGCATCCATACTGCCATATATAGTATATAATAATGAAACAGTTGGGACAGATTCATTTGTATTTAGTGGCCGTCACTGGCACTATGTTTTACGCTTGCTCACGCCAACTAGAATGGAACATCCATGCTTCATTTCACTGTTGCTGATTCGTTTGCATGTTAATTAAAAACTTCAAAACTACATGGTGTAAGATGGGTGTCTCTGGTAGAAAAATTCGATTGAAAGCTGCTTGCAGGAAACCATTCCAAAACATGTGCTACACTCTTCCACAAGTGCATGCATTGATCTAATGCAGGCAAACTATGTGTGTGCATCACGTTTAGATTTGTGCTCATGATTGTGACTTTCACAGTAACTGAATACCAGACATAGCGAGCAAATCCTCTCAACAAGAAATTTTATCTACTATCAGTTGGTTAGCTCTTACTGAGTGCCTGATCAAGGAGTGATACCTGTGCATTACTGACCTGCCGCCATGTAACTGTGTTCGTTCTGCCATATCATAAACAGCAACTAGTCAACTAATGTTAGCTGGCTAGCTAATATATAAGCTGTGGTTGAAGGAAAAAGGGTTGCTGCATGCACCAGACTATAAGCTGACTGTAGGGGCTTTCCCTGAGGGCTAATAGATGTATTCTGCTAACTCTAGCTAACTAGCTAAAATGTGGTGTAGTGAACAAAACTTTTTGCATTTTGTTCCCCAGTCTGGCTCAAAAGTTACCACACTACCTAAAACCCATACAAGAGGATAAGAAGTCACAGATCACATGAGCAGAGCACTCATGTCCCTCACTCAGGCTATCATTAGTTTTCAAGCTCAACAACTGAACACTATGATATAAATTCCACAATAAGGATGCCTATAATCTATTCACTTCCCAGAAAATTAGCAGATAAATGCCTTTCTTGTTCAACAAGAATAAAAACTGAAACTCCACCATGAGTAAATCCTTTTTCCCCTTATAGTCTTTCATTCAGACTCACTCAATAACAGACTCACATTTGATTTTTGATGTTTGTCTTATGTAGCACCTTGGTCCTGGAGAAACGTTGTTTCATTTCACTATGTACTTGTATATGGTTGAAATGACAATAAACTCCACTTGAACTTGAACTTGAACTTGATTTGTTTATACTCTGTCACTCCCTCTCCTGATTGGCTGCAACTCCTGCCAAACACCGTGTAGCTTCTTCCATGCAAGTCGGGGTGTGATGACATTTGACATATTTGTGCAGGCATATGATGTATACACACAAATTTCCTGTCAATTCTGACCCGACACCCCAAGACAGTACTGACTGTGAATTACTATTACTGGACTGTCAGGAGTATTTTTTTCTCCCCTTACTAATTTTAAACAAAAAATGCTGCTTTTTGTTAAGGTTTGTCAAGGTTATTCTTTGGCCATAGGTCACTAAAACTGTTAGTTGAAATGATGCTTTCTCTAGATTTGAACAAAAACACAATGATAAATGTGATTACAGCACATCGAAGTGCAGAAAATAAAGTGTTACTTAGCCCCAAGTGTCTGTCTAATCAGGTTAACAGCCACATTTAGGCTGATCTGTAGCCAAGAGATACATTCCTTCCCTGACCACTATAACCAGTAACCTGCAAAAAGAAACACAGTGTTGCCTTAGGGTATGACCTGGCAAAGACCTGTGCTATATTTGACCAAAAGCTTACCTTTACTACTACAGAGTTTTGTAAAAGAATATTCAGCTTTCTTAGAGTAAATGGGAATAATGGTGGAGCTTTGCAAAGCTGAATATGTCCCTTTTTTTGGAACATTTCAATATCCCAGCTGCAGGTTAGCATTTGTAAGCTTGACAGATCCTGTGAAATGATATTTAGTTCCTTTATTGATTCATACACACATCCAGAGCAAAGCTGTTCTCATGGAAGTAATGCTGACAAAATTACAAAGCAGACCCAGACTGCATCATGGAGAAGATGCAAAATAAACATATATCACAAAGTTTGACTTATGTTTACTTTGAGACACATGACTAAATAATTTGTTCAGACAGCACCCAAGTAACTAGACCACTATAGATGTACCATTTGACTGTATGGGTTAAATGCTAACAAATCAGACGGCCATTAAGATGTATAATAACTGTATCACTTAATCTGAAAATCACTTATACATAACTGGACCATATTTTTTGGACTGGTGAACAATTATATATACCCATTATGTATACCCATTATGCCTTAAAAATGGAGAACAGTGGACATCTGATACAAAGCTATTCAAAGTAGGTTACCACAATGGATTGGCATATCTTGTTTAAGTTTTTATCTTCACAAATGTCTAACCACAATTAAACCATCTGTAAAGATTGGTAAATGTTAAAAGTTCATTCACTAATGATTGCACCTAATTAGCTTTATCCTAGAGTAGATACAAGATATATATATATATATATGCATAACTACAATTTATCTATAAATCCCACATTCAGCAGTTCAGCAACCATAACCTGCTATAAGTTACATCAATACACCACACCAGGATGGGGCTAGAGCATACTATAGCATCAGACACTGCCTTTGCTTTGCAATGTTGCCCTTAGTTACCTCTGTCTGATGAAGCCATACATCATTAGCACAAACATGGATAAATGTCTAACTATTCTAAGATTACCTTAGCTTGTCTAACTCCCTGGCTCCCAGTAGACAGCTAACTACAGCCACTGGTGTCCCCAAAGGCCAACTAATTTCAAATGCCTCCTATAAGCAGAGCACTTTGAACAGGCTTCTGAGCGGGGCAAACCTGTTAGACAAGCAAATCAGAGAGAAGTGCTGTTTCCGTGGGTAAGACTTAGCATTAGCCTTGGTTTTGAAACTGAGTCGTCACACATTTACGCCACTGTGAGGGCTCTACTGCCAGACTTGGTGGCTCACACAAACAGCCCCAAAGCAAGCAGTGATCCACTACTATATTTTACAGTGGATATCAGGAGCTTTTCCCTGTATACAGTCCCCTTATGTAGCCAAACATTCTAATGATGTGCATGAGAAAAAAGTTTTCATTTGGTCTCATCTAACCACAACACAATGTACACAATTGTAGTTTTAATAATGCTTGTTGAAGTTCAGAGCATGCAAACAGCTTGTTGGTATGAAAGTGGTGTTCAGCAGCTGATTTTAAAACTTGAAAACCACACGAAGCAACAAGAAGTAGCAGCAGTAATAGCACACGCCACCCTCTTTAGTCTTTGTTGGTGTCTACACTGCATGTGGCTGGACACTGGCATTATGTAAAACGTGATCTGCTATAGGGCTATTAAATTTTTTTTCTTTCTTTTCAGTATCTAGGCTTAAAAATCTTTAAATGAAGGTTCGTGCTCACTTTTAATCACCCAACTTTTTCAGATTTGATTACTTGTGATTAGCGGTATAAATACTCAGTCTAAAAATCAAATTTTTAATAAATGATATTTGACCTGATGTCTGAATATAGCCTCAGACTCTGAGTGGGCAGGAAAGGAGACATTTCACTTTCTGTGTCTGGGGTAAAATAGATACGCATATTCCTCATTCTGATTTGTACGTTATTACCTAATGTCACTCAAACTGGGCAGAAGAAAATGGTAGATTTTCAAAAGAAATTTCTCAACTGAAAAGACCAACATTGTTCATTTTTGGTAGTGTATGGTAAATTTACCACATAAGATAGAGATAATACTGAGTAAGGTAATTATGAGTATAAGTTGACAGGAGTGTAAAGGCACGAATTGTGCTTTTCTTTAATTTATCAATATTCAGAGGTAGTAGGTAACATTATAATAAAGTGCTGTTGTATGATGCTGTGAAACTAAACTAGTTTTTTGTTTTCAAGAGCCAAACTGTGCTCTAATGTAATGCCATTCAAATGCATATGGCAGTTTTGCTCACTGTGGTATCATTAGCACACAAATGCTCCTAAAAGCTCTACACAGCCGATGTATTATCATTAATGCTTTAGCCGAGGGGAAATACAGTGTAGGCCTACACAGTTTTGACTGTGTTGAATGTAGTTTAATAGACTCGGATATGTAGCCTACACACACATGGGCTTTAAGAGAACCTCATTCCTTATTTGGAGATGGAGATCATTTGGGGGGTAAATAAGGATAAAAATAACTTAATAGAAATGCCACCAAAGTGCTACGGCTAGCTGTTACTGACTCATCATGTAATCTGGATCATTATGGGTCAATTGTGAGAATAATGAATAATCTGACTGTATTTCATGTGTGACCAAACTTAGGGAAGAATGGCACTTGATTTGTAACTTACTTCCCTTTTAGCATTGTTGTTTTAAATAACCACAAACAATTTGGACTGACATTAATAGATGAATAAACAAAAAGAAGATAAGTGAATAAACTGAATATGTACGGTGCATATGTAGCCTACACGTTACATACTACACACAACAGTTGTGCCATTTTCAAATTTTGCACCAGATACAGGGATTTTGTGGCAAAATATTCAGTGTAGACAAGAGTGTGACACTGAATACATAGAATTCAAGCTGCAATACAGCAGCACTACAGCGTGCATTATATGTACACATACATATATGTATGTATATCTATATAGTTATGAACCATTACTTTGAATTGCTTTTCAAACTTTAGTATTATATATCCTCAAACTCTTACTTACAGCAGCTGTATGTGCTAGTATCCTTCACACTGACAACATCTTGTACAACTTTTTTTTTTTGTGGGCATAGTAGATGCCCAAGATGATAAAGGAATAATTCAGGCTAGGTCCTTGATATTGATAAGAGGCTCTACAGCAAAAAGCTGTTGAGCAAATTGCATTAATCTTGCCTTACCATATATCACTGCTCATCAGGATCAGACACAGGATACGGCCAGCAAGACAAGCCTGTCCCTGAAGAAATGAAACCATAAAATACACGCCTCTGTGTTCCAGGAGCCTTGCACACACCCACCCTTCCCCTAGTTTCTTAAAGGCACTGGCTTCCCAGAAAACCTTTAAGTAGACTGTTGTGTTTTTCTAGTTAATTCCTGGTATTCCCAAATGTCACACTCTTGAATATATAGAGCTTTTAATAAGATATTATGCCACCCAGAACTTTTTCTTCTGCCTAGGTGAACAAAGAAATGAATGATAACATCATCTCACTAATGAGAGATTAGTCATTGTGCCTCCGAGTAGTGTTCTTCTGAACATGAAGAACGATGCTGTCATCCAGCTCTGAGCTATTAAAATTGCTCAAAACACAAGAGATCAAATTTTATTCATTCTCCTGCTTCTGTCTGATCTTCGCCCCATACCTCTTGCATCACAGGATGTGTCGAATTTGTAATCAAGATGCGTCCTGTGTTGCTGGCACCGAAAATCCATCATTCTCAAACTGCTATTGATGTGAACGTCAAGATCACCGAGAAACTGTCTCACAGTCCAGTGCAGAATGCACAACACAGCACTCACTATAATTAGCAGAGAAACTCCAGCCTGCATCGTGTGAGATCACCGTTATGGGACTGGACAGAGCTGTGAATCTTTTCATGGTGCAGTGGTCTTGAGAACTGATAAAGCACAAAATAAATAAACTAATTAACATGGAACATAAGAGGCGCTTGTGAGATATGTTTACCTCTGGGTTCATTGGCTAGCTGCAGTTTGGATGGTAGATCGGAAATTTGATCTGAATTGTCTCAGTTGTCTTAATGTCAGAGCAATGCAGCACAAAATTGAGTCTGTGGGTGTTTGGTTCTTAATTTGGTTGGAAGAAAAGAGCCTAAGCCAAAAAATAAATCTACTTTTTCTCATTCACTACTGACATTATAAATCAGACTGTTTACTAGCCTGCAGAATTAATATGAAAAAAAAGAAATATGCTCAATCTCATTAAAGGCCTTACTGAGATGTAAACACTAAAAATGTGGAAAAGAAGACCACACCTATCATAATTTGTACTGTATGGCATGGCATGTATTCAGGGGGCCCTACATATGATTCTCAGGCTTACTGAATGATTTTTAACTCAAAACTTTCATTGACGTAATAATAATATAAAGACTAATTTTAGACACACCCTACAGCAATGCGTTTTGCTTTCTGCCAACCCTTCAGGAAGCTCCCTTTTCAATCTTTCAGTGATTTCACAGTAGGTATCCTAATAAAATTCTTTTTGCATCTTAATTCATAATAGGATGGCGCCAAAAAGAGAACAAGAAAAATGTGGAGTAAGTTTTTCAGCAGTAAACATGAGCTAGGTGTTGTTATCAAGACACAGCTGAGCTGTTAATAGGAAGAAAGCTTACCTGCTGGTGTCAAACAGAGGAAGCTGGAGCTGTCAAAACAAAACCCCATAACCCCATACCTTATGATTCAGTGTTTTTTATTTCTCTCAGAAATCAACAGTAGCCAAGAGCATACACGCCATTATTGTATTGAGATGCAGGAACAGGAGCCTTTCTTTGGCAAATCTTGCTAGCTAGCTATATTCGTGGCTAGATTAACTATTAATTTTAATTGACTGCAGTATGAAGTAAAGCTAGCAGGTTGAATAAGATGAATTAGATTTTTTTTTTTTTTTTTTGACTGTGGTTCATTAAATGACAACCTCACTATTTGGTTGCATACTGTGGTGGCATGTTAATTTAAATGTATTTGATTCTTATTTGATACTTTTAATTATTAATCAATTAAAAGACACTTTAAATGTGACTGTATAGACTGAATTAAATACAAGCTTATACAATGCAGAATCTAATCTAATTGAATGCTGTTTTTTTTTTTTCATTTAAAATGGATGAATAATTGTGATAATTATGAGTGATAATTCCTACTGTTTTCCCTTTTTTGCTCCCTGTTAGCACCATGACATCTACTGCATATATGATATACACATAGATGCTATGATTTTTATCTGCATAAATGGGACATTTCAGTGGGAGTTAGTTTTTCTTTGATGGCCAAGATGCAACATGCATTATGGTTTTGGCCAGCTGTATTTCAGATTTACAGTGTAGATTGACAGATATCTGACATTTCTAACAAAAGTAAAAACTGAAATTAGGGAATTATGAATAAAATTGTAAGTATTAATGCTGTGATAGGGCAAATGGCATATAGCAAGTATTGTATTATATGTATTATATGCAAAGCAAATTTGATAAATGTAATATTTGTTAGAAGGTGTATCTGACCTATTTCTGCAGTCAGACTTATTTTTTTCCCCAATAATTTTGCTCTGCACCTTCAGCTGAGATACACCTCTCACAATTTAGTTATTCTTGTGTAGGTTAATAACATGATAATGAGGCCTGTTTGTCAGAGGACCAAATTTACATATTAAGATGTTGTATTTGGCATGTTTACTTGATGACTCATCAGGTTCTGTATGGATTTTTGGACTCTCCTTTTTGCAGAACACAGCGTTTTTCTTGTTCTGACTTCCTGTCTTCTACATCTGCTCTTAATGGCCTTTGGGGGATGCAGCTGGGCCGTGGCCTACATGGAACAATATAGATGAAGGGTGAGCAGAAAATAATATATACTGTATGGCATCATTTTAGTCAGATGCATGATATGTAAATAGGTCATGTTTGATTTTGTGTTGGTCTGTCCGATAAGGAAAAGTACAAGAAAGGAATTAACACTAAAAGAAATCTATAGCATCTGTTTTAAGAAACAAGACCAAGATATGGATGCTCCCTGAGATGGCATCCTAAGTGACAAAACTTTAGACCACTTTATCTTTCAGCAATGTTCTTTAATTGTATTGGTTAAATGCTAAAAACTCAGATGGTCATTTAAGCAATAATTGCACAAGCAAGAGTACGGTTAAACTGAATATCAGCACAGCTGTGATTTGGCCGTAGACATGGGCCTGCAGGGTGAGTGCCGTAGCTAATCGGTATAATCGCACAATTGCGAGTGCAATATTGCTTTTATACAATAGTTCTATAAGCAAGAAATTAATATCAACATTTCGGACACACTATGGCCTGTTTATTTTTGCTCCACTAGCATGTTATAGCATGTCGCCTAGCTGGCTAGCTAGCGCACGCTGATTTGTACTTTCCCGTTAAAGGTGTTTCCAACTTGGTGTCCCTTCTTCCTTTTCATCTTCATTTGACGAGCTTTCATGTTTTAAGTCAAAAGTTATATTCCTGAAAAGTATTATTTGCCATGTCCACTGATGATGTCGCTAACACTACTATAGTAACCGTTTTGAACTAGGAAGTGGAATTTTGCGTAGTAAGCAAAGACGAGTGGAGTGATACACACAGTGAATAAGATAACCCAGTGTGGTTATACTAAATATAGGCACTCTTGGAGCACGGCACGACCAATCAAATTAGTGGACTGGAACTAACTGTTGTATAAAGAACTTTATAGTGACTCAATTTAATAAGGAAATCTCTTTAGTTTGTGTAGATGGTTATGTTCTTTTATGCCTGATATCTGATATGACTGATATTGCTTGACCTGATTCACAAAAATCCTAATATTTAAACATTTATATCTTCAGAGAGTGCATGTGTTAATTAACAATTCATTGAGGGCCATTTCAGAAAGCCTACATCATATGTACTAGGGAATTTTTGTATCCTTTGTGCATTTTGTAATCTAGGCTGTAATAAGCATACAGTACAGCAGATCACATCTACATTTTAAAGTGTGTATTCCCTTGCTTCAGGGTGGAAAAGAGAGTATCTTTTTATCTGAGACTGTTTGATAATATTTAGCAGGAGAAGCAAATGTCAGCTGCCTCTGACCTTGCCAATTATCACCCTGACAGAAAGTTGATGACAGAATTCCTATTCACTGCCACTGAGGAACCTGAAGGTGGGGCAGTGTCCTTTTATCCTTGCCTGAAAGCTTTATCCATCTTCCTCATGTCATATCAAATAAGTCTAGCCGGGAATCAAATCCCCCCATGAAGCAGGCACAGTATTGATCGTAATTATAATTATGTAAAGGTTTACTACTGGCAGAATGATTTACTAACAATGGCTGCAAAGTAACTATAAGAGTCCAAGGTCACATACATGAAAGCAGACATTCTCCTCTACATTCTTTGTAGAAGTTCTATAACCAGATGTTGCCTTGGTACTTACCTTTTTGCCAGCAAATTTATCATATGATGAATTTATCATATAATAAACCTCTGAGACTTGAACGGGACAGCTACACACATCTATGAGAATCTTGTTGTGTAAACGCAATAAAAAATATGTGTTTAGTTGTGTTCAAAAAAGGCTAGAAAGGCTAGTACAGTGCATTCCAGAAATACTGACACCCCTACAGTATGCTCATATGTTGCTCTCTTCCAAGTAAATCTTTTTTTTTTTATTATTATGTTCATGTTTGTGCTTATGGTAGGTTTTTACTGCATGTGCAATCTTATATCATTTATATTCAATTCAATGTTATTTGTATAGTACTTTAAACAACAGACATTGCCACAAAGCAGCGTTACATAGATCCAGATGTAGGTTTATATCCTAATGAGCAAACCAGAGGTGATAGTGGCGACGAGAAACAAAATCTCCCTGAGATGATGTAAGGAAGAAACCTTGAGAGAAACCAGACTCAAAAGGGAACCCATTCTCTTCTTGGTGTCACTGAATAGTGGGATTATAAATCATTGAACTACTTCTACAACTACATATTATAGTCTATAAAATCAAACAGTACTAAGTGTGTGTGAGTATATTGGGGAAGTGGTAGCTCAGTGGTTAAGCTGTTGGACTTTAGGTCAGAAGGTTGAGAGTTCAAATCCCAGCACCACCAAGCTTACACTGCTGGGCTCTTGAGCAAGGCCCTTAACCCTCAAGTTGTATAAAATGAGATAATTGTAATCTGGATAAGGGTGTCTGCTAAATGCCATAAATGTAAATGAATAAGTGTTCTGGAATGTCATTACAGAGGTCATGTTTATGTCTGAACACTTCTAGTGTTCAGATAGAGTGTATTTACATTTGAAAAAAAAGAGATGGTAATTTTAGATACTACCACATAAATGTGCATGTTTTGGATCAATAAATCTATTTCACTATTTCAATAAATGCATTTCACTTTTTAAATATCATGTTATTGAGACTATCAATTATAAATAGTGTACTCTAAAATTCACTGTTTTTACTATGAAAGAGAGAAATGTGCCTTCTTTGAACAAGAAAACTTTCAAAAATTATTTCAAAATCATTTTTGTGGAAAAAAAAAACACCTGAGGGAGAAGTAATTGTCTCATTCTCAGACCAATAACACAAGCAGACTAGTCTTATGGATTATTCATCATCATTCTCCATGGTGTAGTTCAAATTAAAGGTCATTTTTTGACTACTGGAGAGGTGGTTTCATGCTGGCTCATGGAATTAAAACTATGAAAGACCAGGACAACAATCAAACTTTCATTGTAAATAGACAGATTTCATTGTTATCCATATTACAATTTCCATATGTAATCACTGATCACTGACTATACTGGACTAATTTGCTCAGTTGATTCTTCTAATGCAATCAAAGCACGAGCAGGGAGAGTGGCCTAATCACTTATTCAAAAAAAAAAAAAAAGTCTTCGACTTCCTTAAGTGTATGGTCATGGTGGAGAACATGATACACTGTAACCTGTGACCATGATCTTGTGCACTTTCCACTATGCATCCTTATTCAAATGTCAACACAGACAAGGTGATATAGAAAAAAAAATATCTCAAGGACAGTGTATGCTGGAGTCAGGACAACCTGAGGCAACTTGCGGACCAGCACTACAATTGATCAATGTGGCTGAATTAAAGAGATTGCAAAATATGGCTCCCTTGTGTGAATATGAAGAGAGGTCGCTTTTAATGTGATTGCTAGTGTCATGTTGTCACTCAAGGTTAAGTTTGGCCGCACAGACTAAGCCATGCACTGTATTGTGTCATAGCAGTTGCAACATGATTCCTTGTGGGTGTGAATTGGTCTAAGAAGTAACTGTTAAATGTTACAAGACAGACATGTACCCACCATCCTTTTGTGTGAGAGATTATTCCAAAATACTCTCAATTTAATATATGCCAGAACGATGGTAATTCTCTTACCATGTTCTCAATGGATAAGAAACACTGTCATCAGTGTGTGTGGGTCTGGCAGGGTTCCAAAGGATATATTTACTTTAACATGACTGCCTGGTTTTTGCATGACTTCATTTTAATTAGTAAGAGAATTACCTGTCACATTTAAGTCTCTCAGAGTAAAATATCCCTCTTAGTCCACTGCTGTAGATTAAGGTAACATTGAGGTAACAACCAAAGACTGATTCACACATGACATAAACTGACACATTTTAACAAGACACCCACCTAGCACTAAGAATGATATTTTAGGCTTGAGTTTTGAGAGCTTGTAAATTGTAATTTAAGCCACCTACCAGAGGCTCCATAGTGGCCTTAAAGATATTTGTAGAGAAAGCTATAATCTCGTACTGTCTATCTGATGTGTTACTCAGCATGACCTACATGTCCTCACTCCAAACATACTGAGCCAGGATGAAAAGCAGCTTTTCAGTCGGAGACAGGCGTATTTGAGAAAACTATTTGTATTCTATTCTATTCCATACTGTATTCTATACTATATATATTCATTCATTCATTCATCTTCAGTATCTGCTTTATACAACCTGGATGGGATGTCATGAACACACATTCACACCTAGGTGCCAGGTGTAGCCCTGAGTAGCCAGTCCAGTCCTGCTGGCATGTTTCCGGTCGGAGGAGGAAACCAACACGAACTTGAAGAGAACTCAGAAGAGTAAATTGCCCCTAGGTATGAACGAGTGCATGGTGCCTTGCAATGGACTGGAGTCCCACTCTGGATATGTTCCCATTTCGTGCCCAGTGTTCCTGTGATGGGCTCCAGATCTGCTGCAACCCAGGCCAGATTGAAGCAGCTACTGAAAATGAATGAATCAAAGAATCTACAGTTTGAATTGCATGCAATAGTACTGCACAGGGACAGCCTTTGGAGAAACCAGCGAAAAATTGGCTGAGCTGACAGCTGCTGCTCAGAATCAGAGTGTATAACCTGCTGGAGTTGGCTCTCCCATGTGTTCTTTCTCATGGATGCCCAGTCCCAGTCACAGGTGTGCCCATTCAGCATGCATCATTGCTTGATTGTCACTCGCTGTAATCCTACCTTACCCTGGGCAGAGATTTTTTATTTTTTTCAGCTTTTTTAAGCAAATGGTCCTATACAGTTACTAGACTTTTTGTTTGGCTTGGGCAATAAAAAATAAGCTATGCTGATGTTTTTCTTTCTTGGATATAGTATAATAATAATAATAATAATAATAATAATAACAATAATAATAATAATAATTATTATTATTATTATTATTGACCAACACAGCAGTTTGAGGGTACATTTCATTGAGCTAGGCTCGGTTTCTTTGTCGCCTTGTTTTGCAAGATTTACACACGTGATTTTTAATGCCCACTGGCACTTGCTCTTTCAGTGTGCTTTATATCAAAGAGACACACATTCAGTTACCTGATATGGGTCTTCCAAAGTACCACTTTCTGCTCTGCAAACTCACCTTTTTTTTTTATAAACTACTTGATATGGCTAACGGCAAACTCAGGTTTAATAAAAAACCCCATGGCCAGACAGACACCATCTGAGAAAACATAAAACTATCTCATAAAGTGCAGGCAGGCAAAGCCTATGTGGCTGACATTCAAAATTGCTTGGCTCCCCTGTGGTGTTCTTCATTTGTTGCAATCAATGACAATGGTTTATTAATAAAAAAAAAAATCAGCTTTATTTTTGTTTTAAATTGGATAATTCTGTCATTGCGTCAGTCTGCTGAATATTTCCTGCCGATACTATTTATATTGCACAAAAAAGCAAAACGCACTACATAAATGAAGTACAGCTCCTCGATATTGCCATTTTGTCTCTAATCTTATCTGACAAGACCAATGGTAGGAAATGATAGAACATTAGTCTACCTGCTTTGTAATGGGATATGATATAGAAATATGTTATATAATAACTATAAAATATGAATATGTCAGCACAAGTACACTGCAAACGTGACCTAGTACATTTACAGTATATTCCTGGCAACAGTTTTTGTATTTAATATTAAAGCTTTTTTATAGCATTATTTGTTTACAGTAATGGCACATTGTACTGTATTTTTAAATAAAGTCCAAACCTGTATATCTCAAATTACACAGTAAGAACTTGCTAAAAATGACCAGTCTAGTTACTAAGAAATGGCTAAAAGAGGGAGGAAGCAATATGAATGATCTATTTAAATCATGCTAGCTAGTAAAATTTAGGGTTTACCAAAATTTGGTGCCTGTATTCTCTGCTACTATGCTCTACTACTAGTACTACAACTACTACTACTTGTAAAGTAAGGCCCTTTGATAAATTATAATCTGTCAGTATTATAAATATTTTCCCAGAATAGCAGGTGGGCTGATGTATCATACAAGTAGTACACAGGTTTGAATATAGTATTTTAATGTATAAATTAAAGAAATCCTTTACAATGCAGGAAATGTAAAGACAAAAGACTCATATACACATTCAGAATTATGGAAACATATGGAATGATCTTGAAAATGTAGAAATTTGAATATTTAACTGGTTTCAACTTCTAGAGCTAATGAAATCACAATTGCACAAGGTCTGCTACATGTTTAACAGGGTGAACAGGGTGATGAAATAAATCAAGGGGCTTAGGGGAATAGACATTTTGGCCATAAAATGTAGGCTGCATTAAAACACACAATTTTAAGAACTGTCAATATATAGGCTGCAGTTGTACAGCCTGTGATTATATCTCTGGTATGTATGATTACTAAGTGTTCTGTACAGCTGGTGAAATGGTGTGATTTTCCTTAAACCTTTACTTTCTGCTCTTAGATAGTGCTGATTAAGATCAGCTCCAAAGCCCATCTGTGCTACCCAGCATTAATGCACAGCTGAAAATGACATAGATGCAAAGTCCCTTCTTATCACCTCTGCGTTTGGACAGGATGATTTTGAGCAGGTGTATAATGGCGGTTAATTAAGCCTTCATCAACATGTCATCTGACCTGAGTTACAGTGTTCACGTAGGGAGAATAAATACGGAATGCTAATTAGATGACCAGACTACGTTCTTTTTTTTAAGCTAAAAGTCACAGTATTACACCTGATAGTGTGTTCTTGAACCTGCTGCAGTCCCGTTTACATACGCGCACACACACACACACACGTGCGCGCGCAGGAACGCATCGGACCAATGGCAGCGGCGCGGGGGCGTGCGCGCAAAGGTGAGCTGCTTTTTGAGTTTACTAAATGACTGCAGCAAGAAATACAGCAGCGTTTGCACGGGCTTACGGGTGATGGGAGACGCTCCGAGTGTCGCAATTTCATTTCTCCTCCAATTCTGGGTTGCACTGATTACTGGAATTCCTTAAAAAAATAAAATAAAATAACAGCTTAAATATGAAATCGAAAACCAGTCGCGTCTCGTAAGTGGACCGGACAATGGAAGTGGCTTCCTGCAGCAGTACTGGTTCGCCCTTGGGAAACAAACACGCAGGAAATAAGAGAATCTGCAGAAGCGCGTCGGTCCGCACCGGCCGGGTTCCTGCGAGCGCGCGCGGCTCCGAAGCGACGCATTGTGTCCCGGAACGCGTGTCAGTGGATGTGTGAAGACATTAAAAACCCTCGCGTGTGTATTTATTCCATATAGGTTCTGCTGGAATCGCGCCGTTCTAAGGAGCTCGAGAGTTTAAAGCCGGACGTTGCAAGTCGGCGTGCACGTGTGAACCACGGAGGAATTGACGGCGCTAGAGTATTTGGCGCGCCGTTATGGATTGCACGGAGTGAACGACTGAAACTGAACTGGATCCGGAGAGCTGCTTCTGAACACGCGAACTGAAGCCTCGCTGGGTGCCAGCCGACATCCGGTGTCAGGATCATGATCACCTCGTTTCTATGGTCTTAAAACCATCCCCTGGCTTACCTCTGGATCTGGTACCCTAAAAGCGAGCAGACACAATAGCAATCGATCATCATCGCAATTCAGAAATCGTGCAAGGAAGACCTCAAAGCTGCCACAATGTGTAGATTAAGCGCACTCGGAATTTATTTGTGGGAAACCGTGGTGTTTTTCAGGTGAGTCTCAACTGTTGCAATGGGAAACGATTTACTTTATGGCAGTAATTTTGGATGGCGGTTAATGTGTTTGTGCAGCCTACATGGGCGTTCTCAGCAGGAGGAAAACACTTTAGTAGGGCAGGTGAAGGTCTCATGGTAGCTCATGTTAGTACCCAGGGTATCTGACATGCTTTGTTTCTGTGTAAGCTTGAAGGCATTTGAAAGTGTGGACAGTGTAATTGCTCTCAGGCTGATGCCTCCCTGTTGAGGCAGCTGGAGGAAGGCTGGAAAGCTGCATGCGGTTCCAGTTTAGCAGGACGAACAGAGCAACAGCGACTACTAGCGTCCACTGAGCGCCATGACCACTATCCACAGGCTTCTAAAGCATTGTGAAGGATTCAGTAACGAGAGAAAACAAAACAATTCATATGCGTTCCATATTTACATTATGCGTTTATTGTTTTGAAGGTGTAATATAAATATAGAAATTATTATTACTCTTTTTCCCACAGTGCTTTCTTCTTCTGAAGAGGAGAAGGATAGTGCACTCTAGTGAGGCCCTTGTGCAAATATGACAGTCTAATATTTTTGTCCAAGATCCATATGCAATTTGAAACGCTTTGTTTACTATTGCATTAATAGCAGTACCTTTATTGGTTTTTTTTCTTCTTTGCACTGAACGGATAAGGCTAAAACCTGGCTGCTCAGCACCCATATCAAAAGAGGCAGTGCTGGAGATGTGGTGTTCAGAACCTAATATGAATTTTAGGACATTACCTAAATTTGTCTTATATGTGTCTGTCTTTCCTAATAGGAAGCTTGCAGATTCAAAGTTTCATTTGCTCCAGGATATTTAATTCTCTTCAGTTTTAATGGCTAATATGAGAAAAATGTGTAAATCTGAACCATTTTGTAAATGGGTAAAATGCTATTTATCTTTACTCACAAGAATATCTATATTCTGTTTCTCATTCATTATTATATATTGCCATAAAAACATAAATGCACATAAATGTCTTGAATGTTCTGTTTACTGTTGCATAGGAGCTTGTAGCAATTATTGTGTATTCTGCATGGGCCATTAATTTATGAACTAGAATTGTGATAATGCAGCATCAGCTTTCGCTGCTGAACTTTGCAAATTTTCTTAATTGATATCTCTTTCCCAGTCTCTGCCTGACCACAGATCTCATTCAACATGCAGACTTACTGCCACACATTGATTATCATGTCAGTGCCAGTACCACTGATGAATACAAATTGCACACAAACAACATTTTTTTTTTTTTTAGGAATTGAATCTGCTAACTCTGGTCCATGTTTAGTTTATGTATTATCCACATTATCTATGCTTGAGTTATAATAGGAGTGGGGTTCAGTGGAGGGACTGATGCATGTATAATACTAGAAAATGACCCATAACCTACATGATATTATTGCATGTCATTCTTATTTCACAAATTCATATCCAAGCCCTTTCCAAATTGTACCTATTTAAACATTAACTGGGCAGTATGGCATGCTGGTAAGTGGACTGGCTACTCTAAATTGCCCCCATGTGTCAACGTGTGTGTCCAACGTGACCCAGACCAGGATAAAGCAGCTGCTAAAGATGAATGAGTCAGTACACATTAATCTTTATGAAACATTTCTTGTTTTCAGCACACAAAATACAAATACAGGATGTTGATATTAAAAAAAAAACAACAACAACAACAACTCCCGAAGAACCCTGTTATGAGTGGAGTTTGGTGAGCTGGCTGGGGATGAGGTTATGTTTTAAAAAAAAAAAAAAAAAAAAAAAAGTCTCTGACTGGAACAAGCAGATGCAAAATGAGTTTCAAAATGACGCAGTTGAGGATTGTAGGAAAACCCCAGTGTGACCTTGAGCCAGCCTTGAACATACCAGTGCACAGGTAGGTTAGTAATAGAAAGCAATCTCATTTCTGAGAGTAGAAAGCAATTTTAAAAATTGCACTCTTGTGTCTAAACAGTGTTGGTTATAATAAGAATAATAAGAATGGGATTCATTATGTGTGGCTCGATCACATGAGACCCTGTGTGGTAATTATCCAAGCACAGCTGGTCATGGTGGCCCAGTAATGTTTTTTTTTTGTTTCCGCTGCATGAAGAATGGGCAGTTATAAATGGAAATCTTTTGACCAGAAGAAAATATGTTGCTTGGCTCAGGAGTGTTCTATCTTATTCCTGTTAGTATTGGTTTTGGGTAAGTTCACATGCATTACAATACATTATTGATTACCACTGCCCAAGACCGATTGCACTTCAAATGAATTATCAACAAACTATCACTCTCAATCACAAAAAAAGGTGAATCAGCAGTGCACTGCACTCCAATCAGCAATAACTCAATTTAATTTTAGGATTTAGGATTCAGTTGCCATTGTACTGCTGTGTGAATGTAGTGGCAAATGTAAAAGAAAAGCCAGCTAAAATCAGAAAAGTGCAGGTACTTTATTTTACTCTCGAGTCTGTGCTGGTCTTTTTGGTCAAGACTTGCTGATTGGCTTGAGTACGGAAGGTCTAAAGAAAGTGCAGTATTGGAACTGAACATGGCTTAATTTTTTTTTCAAGTATTACAAAATGCACAGATAGAACCAATTCAAAATTCATTCTTTAAAGGCTGTAAGAACATTTATCGCTACTGATAAGAGCTTGCAAATGTCTTTGTTGTCTGCATATCGTTTTTCTGGAAGGAAGCTCAACCATGTTTTCTTGGTGCTGCATCAGCAGTAGCATAAAGACCTCACAAGTGCCTCAGCCAGTATCGATCCAAATTAATTACAACAGCACCACTCTGATCTTTACAATCTTTAATCATTAGACATGGTTTATTAGTATGCTGAAAATGAATCACACTAACCAGGGTACACACATTCATAAACCTGAATTTTGCAGTTAGCAGAAAATCAAAACAGATAACTTGAAAAGAGAGAGGGTCCACAGATTTCACACTGTCACAAAAATTTCATCAACAGTATGGGCTCATGTAAGGGAACTATAATAGGTAGAAGTCTGTGAATGGGACACAACACAACAATCAGGCAAACCATGAATAATCTTGTTAGGGACCCACTGTAAGACCATATCTTCAGGACGAATGAGACAGATTTTGTCTGTATTACAAATGTAGAATGCATTGTTTCTACATACCAGGAAGAATTGTAATGTTGCATTTATATTCTTAAATTTTACACAGCTGAATAAGCAAGTCATCAGATTACAACCACCTACACAAGCATCATTTGCCTCTTTGTACAGAATTCTAAGACACTTCTATGCCATCTTTTTGACTCCTTTTGTATAGCTTTTATCTTATGTGTAGGCTACTCTAATTTCTTTTTATAAGCAAATGATCACAGCGCTGTTAAAGTATCTTATAGCTATTATAACTTATACTTTATTTTAAGGCCTATAAATTGTTTAGCAAATTATCATGCTGTGATCATGCTGTGATCATGTTAAATATTTTGCAAGCTGTTAACAATAAAATTAAATTAAGTTTATTTCAGTCTTATTTGCACAAAATAAGAAGCATATTGCATAATATGAATACACCCATATAGCCTTTTCTAAAATGTCATATAGATGTGTTTTTTCTATGATAAATACTGTACAAGCCCGTGTAAAAGCTAGAAATGGGCCCGAATAGTCACTCAAGAAGACTGCAGTGGTAAATGTTAATGAGCTAAAAGCTTAATGATGTGTGAAGCAGGATGAGGCTGACTGCTGGTTAGTTAACTTTGAACGGGGGAGTGTCAACCACAAATTAAACAGAAATGAAAGAAAATCTGGATGAAGCAAGTAGACGTTTCAAGGACACGGGTGCTATCAGTATACTCTGAGCTATGTAATGATTATTGAGTCCTTTTTGTCCAACATTGATTCTGTGATCAGTAAATTGGTCCTTAGGGTAAATTAATTTTAATGATTATTTTGCTGTGTGTGTGTATGTGTGTGTAATCAATGCAGTGGCAGTGAACGTGAACACTGACTAAGGAGAAGGTCTGTTCTAAGACAGCAGGTGTTTAAACAGGAATAGTGACCTTTAGCCTGAATAGATGACAAAATCTGCAGACACATGATTGATTTAATTCTTAAGATAGTGTACATTTAAAACAGATTATTTACGATTGCCACTTTTCATGCTTCCTTATCTATATTGTCAGTTCATCACTTTGTGGTATCATAATGCTATGTCGAATTTCAATGTCTTATATGTATTTTAATTTCAGCTGTGTATCTTATAAAGTGATAGAATAATAGAGTGCATTGCCTAATTGTTACTTTAATATCTCTATTATACAAAAATTCTGTATTTGTACTCATTAATTTAACAAAAACATGAGCTCTTGTAATAGTACTATAGAACTGAATCTTATGTTTGTTTTTTATAATTGTGTCAGCAAAAAACAGCTTGTGTCGCTATAATTAGATAGCACACTATAGCAGTGCAAAGTACTGTGTATACTGCTAAAAGTGATTTTCGTTAGTTTATATAGTGTGCCTTCTATTAATGCATTGTTAATTATTTGGCAACTATAAAACAGTAAATATTCTATTCCAAATTTAAAACAAAAAATGATCAACATCAATCACAATTGCAAAAAAAATGTAAGAATTCATAACATATGAACTTGCTTAAAGTTAATTTCTGAAATCTGAAGAGATATATTCAATTCAATTCAATACAATTAAATTTTATTTGTATAGCACCTTTAACAATGGACATTGTCACAAAGCACCTTTTCAGAAATAAATAGATTCAAATTAAATTAAACCAAAATAAATTGTAAATATGTGAATTTATCCCTAATGAGTGAGCCAAAAACTCCCTAAGACAATATGAGCAAGAAACCTTGAGAGGAACCAGACTCCAAAGAGAACCTGTCCTCATCTGGGTGCTAACGGATAGTGCAATTATAAATAAACCCCTTCTATAATTGTGTACTATATGGACAAATATATGTGCATACCAAATGTGCAACCAGTAAATCCATCACAGTTTCACAAGAAGTCCGGTTTGTTAAAACTATCCACTGTCCACTCGTGTGTGTATATATGTGTGTGTGTATATATATATATATATATATATATATATATATATATATATAATAAAAAAAATATTTTTTTTCTTGTGTGTGTGTGTTTGTACAAAAACAGTAGTTTTCCAGCACAAAATTAAATGTTACAGAAAAATGTTTGTATGTCAGTAAAGAAAGCAGCATATTACATAAGAGACCACTTTTCAGACCAAAAAAAACACATAATGAAGGCTGCTGGTGTGACAGTCAAAGTCTCCAGAAGAACTGTGGCTGCTTCTGCTAGATGCTCAGTAAAACCTACAGCTAATTTTTCTTATAAAACTGCACAAATTGTATACACACACACACAGACACAAAATATGGCCATATACAGTATCTATATATATATATTAGAGGGGGTAAATCTGGGATAGGATGCTCAGAAAGCACATGTGGGTGTGATTTTCAGGTGTCCACAAGCCAGAGCAACACAACTCAATAATGGTGTTTTGGTCAGTTAACCTCTTTCAACATATTATTCAGTTATTACTATGAAAGCCTATTATTAAGATAAGATAAGATAAACTTTATTAATCCCCGAAGGGAAATTCAGCGTAACAATAAGTATAATGATTTATTCAGTTACTACAGTGAAACTACTATGAAGGTACTGTGAAGAATGTAAGTTTGAATGTGCCAGGGTTAAAAATATTGTGAAAAGTTTATCTGAGGAACATTTACCCCATTGTTGACAGAACAGTTTTCGCTTATGTTAAAGGAGAAATGTAGAGTAAAATAGGGTTGACAGCATGCCTTATTTGCAAAGTCTTCTTTGCAACTTCTGAAAACATGTAATCCAAATACCATCTTAATTAGTCTTTGTACTCCTGTCTGAACACATGAAAAAGGCTGGACAAGTGTACACATTTTATAACACACCTTATGTTTCTCGATCTTATTTTTCAGCTTGGCAGCATCCCAGCAAGCTGCAGCACGGAAGGCTGCCTCTCCTATGCCCCCTTCAGAATTCTTGGACAAACTCATGGGGAAAGTGTCTGGGTACGACGCAAGAATCAGACCTAATTTTAAAGGTAGGTTCAGCCATAGAGACACCGGCGAAAAACACAGGAATGTAGCCAAGCAATGGCTTGGATTGAATAGATGGAAATGCTTGGGCATGTGTCTTTTAGAGCTGGGGATTCGTTCCAAATTGCATATTGAAGTAAAGTGCATTTCGACCATTGATCACTGGTCAAGAAAAAGCTACGGAAGCAAGTGATCAATTGTGCTATTGATCCAAAATGTCTCCACCATATGCTGAAATGCTCAAGCTTTACTGGGTTTCCTATAGAAAATAAGGAATAATAGTAATTTAAAAAAAAGAAAGAAAAAACAGCTTAAAAAATTCTGTGAGCTTTTTGTGTGTGGTGCCTAGTCAAGTTTGAATTACAATCCCCAAGATTTACTGAAAAATCTCATTTGCATGTGAATGGAACAGCAAAGCTATGTCCGTATTTCAGTGCAGCGAAGCATGACAAAAATTAGCATGTGAAATTGGATTTTCATTTCTATTAGTTTTTTGGAAATGATCCCTGTGATAATCTTTGTTTAAGACTTTAAGAGGCTGTTCCTTATAAGGCTTTTCCTAGGCTGGCTACATTCCTGTACGGGGCCTGTAACTTTACGTCAGTGTCCTAAGAGTGTGTGTGGGGTGGTATTTGCCTTCTGAGTCAGTGTTTGGTGTGATATGTGTGATAGGGTTAGAAAGGACCTCAATCCCAAACAAGAGGCACTGAAAGATGCATGTCAGAGGTTTCCTTATTATTGCTGCATATTTAAAAGGTAATCTTGGCAGTAAATTTATTTACACACACACACACACACACACACATATAATGAAATGGAAATAATGAAAATGAAAATCACAAACTAGAATTGACATAGAAAATAGAACTAGCTATTTGTGCTTTTCCCTGTAACAGTTGGTAGCTACACTGGTAGGTAAAAGTGCTGAATTTCAGAATGTTTGTTGTCTATACTATCTTCAGTATTACAGCTGCTAGATAGAAAAGGGTTTTACTGGTTCTGTGATGGTGTGCATCTTAACCTTGCTCATAGCTACGGCTGCTGGGTTTTTTTTTTGTGCTGTATGCAGAAATGTTCTGCTACACTGAAGGCTGTTTGGTAAATGCATTTTGACATTTTAATCTGTGCTCCTGAATGTTTTAGCTTTACATTTGATTGCAATTTAGTTTAAGTCATTTTTTATCTAATAATTCAGTTGCAAAAGTATAACAAAGAATGTATTTATTTTGTCTAAGATGCAGCAAAAACCATTGAGCTTTTTAAATCATCCCCTGCACTAGTCTATACTGGGTAATTCTGTGTGAGGCTCTTCTTGTGCAAACTCTGTGGATCAGCTTTTATTAGTTTGATAGGAACTATGGCTTTTCCCTGATTTAAAGAAATCAGGAGCACAAAACTTTACCCAATTCATTTAAAAAATAGGCAGCCTAACTTCAGATCGAGTTCCAAGGGAGGGTGGGTCATGAACATACATACATATATATGTATGTGTGTGTATGTGTGTGTATATATATATATATATATATATATATATATATAT
>CM075009.1:19595965-19642924 GCA_037576675.1 Pangasius sanitwongsei | reverse complement strand
TATATATATATATATATATATATATATATATATATATATATATATATATATACATACATATATATATATTGTGTGTGTGTGTGTGTTTTGTTATTTACATAAATTAAAACATCACACTGTTATTCACACTAGAAGAAAAGAAAAGCAACTGTTAAAAAAACCCGTAATAGAAAACTCACACACGTGCTACCTGTGCTATTAGATGTTATTAATTGTGACATTATTTGAAAGCTTCTTTGCAATAAGTCCAAAACCCTAAAAAAAAGTTTTTGTATGTATGCCAAACTCAAAAATGATTTACATTAGATCTCTATGACAGAAATCCATCATGGTGACAGAAATCTTTAATCCATGGGATAATCATAATAGTAATTACATCCTGCCCCTTTAATGTCATGTTTGTGTGAAATAATATCTGCCACAGTAATTAAGGAAACCTGAACGTGAGAGTTTTTAAATTAGTCTTGCCAAAATTTGTTTATATAAGCCGTCTTGGGCTTTACCTGCTAAAAATCAGAATAGGGCTTAATATTTTCTTTTTTAATCATGGTTTAATTTTAATATATAGAGGTATGGAACTACCTCTGTTCAGAAGTATTTGGACAATGACAGGGTTTTTGTGATTTTGCCTTTATACACCAACACAATGGATTTGAAATAAAACAATCAAGATGTGATCGCTCACATTCAGCCAAATGCTACAAAACTGATAGGACGCTGCTTCAGACTTCAGGCAGTCATTGACTGCAAAGGATTTTCATCCAAGTGTGGTTATATTTACAATTGTCACTTTGTCCAAATACTTTTGAGCCCCTGAAAATGGAGGTACTTTGTTTAAAATGGCTGTAATTCCTAAATGGTAAATGCCATATTTTTGCAGAACCTCTTAAAATAAAGCTGAAAGTCTACACTTTGATCACATTTTGATGTTTTATTTCAAATCCATTGTGGTGGTGTATAAAGGCACAATCACAAAAACTCTGTCATTGTCCAAATACTTCTAGACCTGACTGTATGTATGAATCCTGCTTG
Source organism: Pangasius sanitwongsei (assembly GCA_037576675.1). Taxonomy (NCBI): domain Eukaryota; kingdom Metazoa; phylum Chordata; class Actinopteri; order Siluriformes; family Pangasiidae; genus Pangasius; species Pangasius sanitwongsei. Next base: position 19,641,892 of record CM075009.1, on the reverse strand, counting down.
CAATTTAAATTTATATTGAGCTCTTGAACATAGTAAAATGACATTGTTGGTATTATTATTATTATTATTATTATTATTATTATTATTATTATTTCCTAATATACAGGCTAACACACAAAGCAGCATTATAATAAATAATCTCAAAACACATCTAATTTTAAAAAACTGAAACTGGTAAGGATGAAATGGTTGAATGCAACAATATCTGAAGATAGTGCTGTGTCCCTTCAAACTGGGTGCATGACATCTTTTGCCTAAACTACGCCATACTGCGAAGTTGAACAATGGTTATCTTACCTTGAGTGCTGCTTTTAAGACCACTGCAGTTGGAAAGAATCTTAAAAAAACAAGAAAATATGATAATCAAGCCCTTCACTGTGACCTTACAACACAATGAAATTTACTTCATTGTCTGAGAGCTGGGAGGCAGCCATGGTCACATGAACACACATTATGAAAGTCAATGGGATGTCATGGCTGTCAAGTCAGGAGTGTATGAGCACATTGAGCCGGAAGCGCTCACATTCCTGCCTTTGGCTGCTCTGCTGTAGAGCGCAGTAATGACATTCATTCAGTGAGAGATCTAATACACTGAACTCATGATAGTGTCCTCAGCCAGAGGTTGCTTTTGAACACACACTGTCTATCTTGAGTAGACATTTATTTCCAGCTCTTATTGTGAAGGAGCACTCTACTACCACTCCTGCTAATTTGATGCTAGAGAACGGCCTGAAGCTATGAATGTGCCAACATAAGAAGAAACTACATACTGGTGATGACTGGGGCCCACTGTAGAAAAATCCATCAAAAAGATTTAGAGAGTTATATCCATCTTGCCATATTTAGGACAAACCTTGTAGGGATGACCAAATCAGATGGTTCCAATTACGTACATTTCAATTTATTTGCACCTTTCAATTTGCCTAAGCAAGGATATACTTCAGTTGTGTTTTTGGTTTGAGAAGCCACTTTCTTCTGCTGTGGTTATGGAGTCAGGAAAGTTGTGAGGCAGTGAGGCTCTTTCACAAACAGGCTTTGATGTAATCTTCAGCAGTCTTTGACAACTGGAGTGTAGCTGCGACCGCAGTCTCCTTGTTCACCTTGTCAGTGGATATGAGGAGCAGTGGAGTCAAGCACCATGAGGTGCAATGAAGCCCAGAAAGATATTACTACTGTGAGTTGCTTTAGATCTGCTGCTGTTCATTCATCTCTCATGACAATCCAGATTTTAAAAAATGCAACCACAATGCATTACAATATTGACCAGTGTATATAGGAACTGTCATATTTTACTTTTAAATGGGTACATAGGTGTACATTTGTAAATATCTGTTATTGGTATATTTGCAGTTATATAGTATCTGATTTAGTTGTTTTCTGGATATTCTTGTTCATGTATGACTGTTTATTATCTCTATGCATTTCTACCTCATTTATATCTTAACCTGTAAAAAAGATTTATGATATGCTGGAGCTTGATGTTAATTTAGGTCCTGTCTGCACTCAGTAATTGGACTTTAATTGATTGATGAGAGCTTCTGTAATGAGATGGAGTGTATCCTTCACATAATGCCGGAAATGGAGGACTTGTTTCTGCGTTTTTTGATTTGTTTACAAAATCTAACAACATAATGCTGTGAGCTGATATGCTGTGAGACACTGTGCACTGGGTGAATCTGTCATTCCAAATGTAGGAAAGCTAAAACCAAAAAGAAAGTGGATCATGCTGCTAAAGTCTCTCTCTGTCTCTCTGGTGGATTCCCTCCTGCCAAATGATGTAATCTATCCAACATATCAAAGTAGTAGAAAGTAGTTTAAACCATATCTCCAATGCGGCACTTGCTGTCATACGGTAGGAGTAGAAATATTGTTGTTTTCCCATGGGCCATGAAAAGGCCAGAGCACAGCTTCAAAGATATTGCATGCTAGTAAATATGTTGTGTGATAGAGCAGTCATCCATTCCGTGATTGGGGAGGGTTGGTAAATTTGATTTTTACATTTTATACACATTTTAAGTTGTTATAAAAGCTCCCACTCTCTCAGGACTGCAGACACTATCGACCATGGGAATTTCATTTTGTAACAGATATTACTCAAATTTGAAGTCAGCGTGCATGGCTGATGCAGTTCAACTATGCTGACTCAAAGGTGCATGATTAGGACCCAGTATGGAACTATGCCAGTGTGTTTATGAATGGCTGTAGTAATGATTGCAGTTTACACATGTAATCATAGGTGTAGTTATGCTAGTGTGTGGTGGAATGGTGCTCTGGTACCAATTTTTGAGTTGAGTTTATATGGAGCTTGAAAGATGGAAAAGTTTTTGAATATGAATTTCGTACATTTGAATTCTATACACGTCACATTAAAGAAAATTCTTTTTTTTTTTTTCCTGTGGTGTATTTAATACATTTACTTTTTTAACAATTTAAAAATTCAGAGCCCTAAATTTAAATCCCTGAAATTCAAATCTCAAAAGTAAAAAATGTATTTAAATTAGCTCAAAGGATTCCCAGGGAAAAATAGACCCTTTCAGAGTCATCGAACCATCCATCCATTTTCCATACCGCTTATCCTACACAGAGTCACAGGGGAGACTGGAGCCTATCCCAGGGAACGCAGGGGACACCCTGGACAGGGTGCCAACCCTCTGCAGGGCACAGTTGCACACATTCACACACTACGGACAACTTGGAACAGCCATTCAACCTACAACGCATGTCTCTGGACTTGGGGAGGAAACCAGAGTACCCTGAGGAAACCCCTGAAACACAGGGAGAACATGCAAACTCTGAGGAGGCGAGATTCTAACCCCCAACCCCAGAGGTGCGAGACAAACGTTCTAACCACCAATCACAGTTTTATGACCACTCTGAATGTGTCTACTTTTCCCTGGGATTCCAGGATGACTCACATTTGACCTAATTTACATAAAATCTGTGTTTTTGAGATTTGAATTTTTGGGATTTGTATTTATGGTTCTGAATTTTTAAAGTCAGTATCTTTGAAATTTTCTTTTTTGAAATTTGTATTTAGGGTTCTGGATGTTTAAAATCTGAAAAGGAAAAGGAAAGAAATTACAGAAAAAAATTAATTTGATTTAATGTGACGTATATAATGTAATTCAAATATCTGAAATTAATATTGTTATATTTTTTGTCATCTTCCAAGCTCCCTTAAGTTCACAATAAAAATATATATATATTTAAATGCTGATAATGCTGACAAGATTGTAGGCAAAGGATGTATGCTATTTGACTGGTACAAGTAGTGTAGTTCTGGAGAAAAAAAACTAACATTTTCTAAACAAGAATGTGAAGTGAATGTGAGTGTTGGGTTAAATTCTGGCTGAATCTGGTTCAAATGTGACTGACACAATAAAGGAAAACTAACACCTTAACAGCATAGCTAACACCACTGTTCTTTCTGTTTTAGTTATGATTTCACTATGTTTCCTATGCACTGCCTCTTTTAATGGGTTTTAAACAGCATCTGTTTATACTGTTTTGGTTGACATTCATAAAGGGGCTCTTCCGCAGCTAGTCAAAGACTATAATATGTAGCTTTTACAAAGCACAGTCAAAGCTGGGTATTGAGGCTCAAATAGTTGATACAGATCCTCCTCACAAAGGATAAGCCTCTTTGAATCTACAGGATTATGTTGGCACAGGGGATTGCTGGTCAGGTAGCATGATAGAAGGAAAAATGCCTCCCATTACAGAGCTTAAGTCAGCTGTCTGCAGCAGTTCATGTTTATGCCAAGTAATTGCAGTTCATTTTACGACTGAGTTCCCTTGCAAGTTACACAGACGGATTACTGCAGTCAAAAAGAATCTTTCCTGCAGGCAGATTTCCATTCCTCACCAGGCAGATAATGATAAATTTGGCTTTCATGACAGATGTATGGGATTTTCTGGAGTATAGACATGTGCATATGAATATGTGTGTGTGTGTGTGTGTACACAGAAATTGCATATTCTATTTTCCTATAATATCCAACATAATTGCTTTTGTTCAACAATTGGGAATAGAAGTCTCTTCATAGTGTATGTGTTTTTTTTTAAAACCTTTGTCTGATATTATTATTTTAGTACTTTAGAGTGTATTTTACTTTCAACAAGAAATTCACAGTTGTTTTGCACTTACTAATCCATGTGACAACCAAGGGTACAATATACCCATTTTGTGTTACTACTCTGCAGTCATGGTAATTATGAAAATATCATTAGTGCAAGTTTGTAACAGGCAAATGTGCTAATGGGAATTTGGAAAGATTTTTGAATTCAAGATGCATTTGTTTTTCAAACTAAAAGACAAATGGTTGAGCTTTAACCTCTACTGGTGTTTGCTTGAAATTTGTAAGGGAAAATGCTATAATCTGACAGATCACATGCTATGATGAAGGGAAGGAAGGCTACAGAATGTATAGAGCATTCATTGAGAATGCTTTGTGTACTTCAGAGTAATTTATCTTTGTCTGACACAGTTCTGCTATCTGATGGGATTATATACCTTCAAAGGGGAGGAAAGGAGCCTTAAGAAAAGAATTAATGAAATTGGCTTTTTGCAATGTATCAGCCAAGAAAAATGAAAAACCTACCCACAAAACTCAGTGAAGCCAGTTTGACATGTATTCTTTGCATTTTCCCTTCTCTATAATGTACTTGCATCTCTTAGTGCATTTTGCTAACCCACCTTTGCCTCCTGTAATGAAATCTGCATTGCACTCCCCCACACCCCTCTTTTCATTTCTCTGCATCACCTCTTCTCCTTGCCCGCTGATTTCTGGACAGATAAGTGCATCCTACCTGCTCTTGCCTTTAGTGTGCTGGCCCTAGTCTTCCCTGCCATACACTTCAAAGCACAAGTGTATGGTAAAGTAAACTAGCTGAAGGATTGGGTCATGCTTCTTATGTTTCCTTTTCTCTGTTCTGTTGTTTTTTCTGCAGAGAAAATAACGACATAACATTATTGATGTTAGAATATTATATGTTTAATCCTGATCTTTTTTTCATTAGACCCACAAGGCCCCAAATCGGATGGTACTCACAAGAAAGGTACTTCCTTTTTCTTTATCCAGGACTAATCAAGCTTAGTAGTTAATGCACCTGGAGTGACTTCCCTCTAACATAATTAAAAGCAGTAGCTAGACTGTGTGAGGTTTCTGGCATACAGTGGACTGTAACAGTAGATGGAGATGTGTGCTTGTGTGTTTCAGGACCACACATTTATTTGTTTTATGGCTGAGTATCTGCATATACTTCTGTTGATCTAGACAATTCTCTTTCTTCAGTGTCAGTGCTCATTTTTTATCTTGTGTGTGAGCTGAAGGTATCCTGAGCGGAGCACTAACGATGTGTATATCATATATTTTTTTTTTGCCTTAAATGTCACTGTTACTTATACAAAATAACATTTACAAATGTGTAGCCTAGTACTGGCTTGTTTTAAGGTAGGTAATTTTTAGTAGTGCAGCATTTCAGCTGGCTCAGTGTTCACAAAACATTTGCTCTAGGCTGGGAAATCAGTTTGCTATTAAGTCTTGCCTCTCTGTGGATAATAGCATTTTGGTGTTTGCTTTTGACAGACCCTGGAGCTCTTGGCACTGTATAGAGTTGGCTAGTTTGGGCTTTATAACAAACACTGTTGAATGTTGTTTACCTTCAAGTCTTAAGATTTATTGCTGCACCAGTGATTTTTTTTTTTTTAATAAATAATTGTGGAAAATCCCAATATTTTGGTTATGAAATATCTACATTGAATTTCAATGTCAAATAAATTATTGGCTTAAAGTTGGATTGTAGTAAGTGTCTGAACCGTGTGTGTGTGTGTGTGTGAGTGTGTGAGAGAGAGAGAGGGAGAGAGAATGGAGAATAAAGGAGCAGATTTAGCACTGACTGCAGTCTTAGCCCTGTCAGCTCAGCACTGGCATCGAATCCTTATTACACTCCTTTTATTTAGCTTTATCAAGAACGATTCAGGATGTTGTATACATGGCTCATTTCCAAACACAACTGTTTGGTGTTGAGTAATGCACAGGCTCTGGGATATGTTTCAGTGCGCCAGTGCTATCAAATGGATGGTCATTACATCAGCATCCACAAATCGCTTTAGTGAGCATTATTCTTCAAACACCATGCAGTTTTTTTTAAATTATCATTTACCCCCAAAAGATTACCCCAGGCCTTATAGTAGCAACTTTCACAAATGCTCCTGGAAAAAGCATATATATATAATCATTAATTTGACATTTCTGCACTGGTTTGAAAAGCACTATTTTTGGGTGGTTATAGACATTAAAATACCTGGATGTTTAAAATTTGAATAGCAGATTTCATTAAGATACAATACTTTTTTTTTTTTGCAGGTCTTATCAGCTTTTCAACAGATATGTCCATGGTCATGACTGTGCACTGTGTTGTGTAGAAAAAGTATACAGTCGGCTGGTTTGGTCTGAATTTGCTGGCTCTAGATAAAATATATAAAATATATAATATTAGTGAATTGCCTGAGAATTTATAATATATAATTTATAAAATATAAAATTCACTGAATTCCAAGATATGTTAGCGTTAGTTTTTTTAGCAAACTAGCTTAAGCGCTGCATTCTGGCTGACTTCTGGATGAAGAGTTTTTACCTCAGTAACTTCTGTTTTAGCTTCTGGCTAATAATTTTTTACCTCAGTACATTCTCTTTTAGCTTCTGGCTAAAAATCTTACCTCAATACATTCTCTTTTAGCTTCTGGCTAAAAATCTTACATCAATACATTCTCTTTTAGCTTCTGGCTAAAAATCATACCTCAGTAAAATCTCTTTTAGCTTCTGGATAATAATTTTTACCTTGGTATGTTCTGGCTTAGCTTCCGGTCAAATTTACCTCGGTTGATGATTACAAAAGCGTCAGGCCACGGGTAATGGTGGACCTGAATAACCGGGGCTCCCCCTAGAGGGGGCTGTCCAAAAGCCTGGAAAATAAAGTTAATTTTGGTTTCTAAATGTGATATTCTCTGTTATTATAGCAATATGATATTTGTAATAAAACGAGTAAGTACTGCTTATATGTTTGTTGTTTCCTTTAGTGATTTTTTGTTTTCAACGCCTTATACTTTGCTCATTTTAAAATAAATGTCAATGCAGTGCACGTCACGTTGCTGCATACATTACATCAAAGTCAAATGCCTTAACGCATCATGGCATTTTCATTTTGATTATGATGCACCATTTATCACTTGATAATTAGGATAAATTATACATGAGGGTATCATGACAGTGAAACATTAGGAGAAGCTATATGTCTCCAAGAGTTGCACTGATTGCTTCAGGCTGAATCATTCTGAGTATTCATCAGATTGTCCTGTGAGGGAACATTTTCTGTTTTAGGAGATAGACATCTTTCTTTCTGTGAACTATCAGTGTTTTTTTTTTTTTAATTTTAATTTTTAATTTTATTTTTTAGTGTTCTTTAAGCCCCGCGAGAATCACACTGAGTGATTATGCCTTTGCCAAAGGTGCAATGACATATGAGAGATTTTTTTTTTTTTAATATTTATCCATTTCTTTGCATTATGAAAGTACTTACATTTTAAATCATCTTGCTATAGTGATAAGGGACGTTCCTCTGCAGTAATCCCCTAAGATCATGAGGTACACTATAACACAGCATAGTGCAAAGCTTCTGCTAGGCTGTAAGACAGTCATGATAGATATCAGCCAGTTTAAAATGTTGTTTCCTATTCTTGTGATTCCCAATTTTGTAACCTTGGTGTGTATCCCGAATTTGAAAATAGAATTGTTACTTTTATTTTAAGCCACATTCAGGCCTATATGTAATGTCTACTTATTGACTCAATGAGGTATTAATGATTGAATTTTGTTTTACTTGAATAATTTACTCATATAAATACAACACAGAAATAGGTTATAGGAAGTGTGCTGCCCCAGTCTCAAATGGAAAAGACCTGATCTTTTGTAAAGTCATCATAAAACTGTATTTTTTTTTTTATCTGGTTCTTTTACACTACACAGCAGCTATACATCAACAGAGTATGTTTATCCACTGTTAAAACCATGAATGCAGTCTCGGAGTAAACACCTCCACTACATTGTTGACCACATTGTCCTATCCTTCATCTGATCTGGGGAAAAAACTAAGATCGTAAGCCAGTATAATCACACTGCAGTCAATTTGTTCTCTATCCCGAACTGCATGCCATGGCCCTCCTATTGATTTATGTCCCTCTCCATGCACAAGGCTGTCATGTCCCCATGTCAGTCAGTGCTAGCCTCAGGGGCAGCAAAGGGACTCTGGTGATTTAGCAACCTGTCATTACTTTCAGGAGTGTGACGTTGCAGGCTCAGACTGTTCGTTCAGCCTGGCCCACAGCAACCCTGCTTTTATGAATTTTAATACAATCTTTCTAATGGTGGGGGTTGCCTCGAGCTGAATGAAATATACAATGATGGATGGTGAGGCTGTGTCCTAATCTCGCTTCTTATCTGGATGCTGTTGTGGTATAAACAGAATGCAGAAATAGTCGAATGCTTTAGCATTTCAGGCAGGATGGTTGAAGATAGGTGTCTCCCAGCAGTAATCACACTTTGCTGTGTTTGCAGAGCTTGTGAGGAAAGTGTTTTGGATTTTAGGACATGCTGCAGTAGTTGTATTTCATAGAAAGGCATTATAAGATTCTGTCAGGTCCACACTAGGGACCTACATATAATACTATTCACCATGAATGATACTTGGGAATCTGTTGAAAAATACCATGTATGGATTTTCATCCACCTTAACATCAAATCCTTCGCTTTCTGATGCAGTGGAAACGTGGTTATTTGATTTGCGTTCTCTTTTTTTTGTCCAAAACTGGACTATTTGCATCTTGAATATGAATTCAGGTGCTTATGAACGAAGAACAGAACCTTTGACATTTAACAGTGCTGACATACAGCGGCATGGAGTTCTAGGTGAGGCAACTGGAGAGCACTTTGCTTTCTCCTCTTCTTCAAGAATGAGTTATGCTCCACTTGTCTATGCATGTGGGCAATATCCTGTTTATTAGTTCAATAAAAACTTGCCTTGCCAACACCTTCTAGGTACAGCCTCGGTGATATGAATATTTAATGTGCCATGGGCATTGTGATTCTGCTGAGAGCAGCTGGATTTTTTAACATAAGCAATATCATTAAGATTTCTTTATTTATGTGGCGCATTTTTTCAGTGGCAATCCACTTATCCAAGAGACATCCTGAGTGCCAGTTTATTGTAATAAATTTGTTTGCTTTGCTTTTAGAGGGCTCTCATGTGGTCACATCAGGCCAGGCATGATATTCCCTCAAATAAATGGGGAGGGGGACAGATGGGTGTTGGGTGTTTGATATCATTCTTAAAGCTTAACTATGTTCTAACATTGGTATTGATGAGCTGGCTGATGACGTGTGGTCTGTAAGGGACAGCTATAAACAAGTCACCATGCTGCTAGATTGTAGTGTTGGTTAATAAAAGAGTGATTGGTCTCTAGGCACGCTTCTTTCTCCTCTGTATTTGCATTGGTGAGGAAATTTTTAATAGTTTCATTCAACTAGGAGGAATCTGGAAAAGTGCAGGAATGAATGAGAATAATGAATTTCTGAATTTCTTCGTTGTGCTTTTGAGGAACTCAATAGCCTATAGCAATGACACTTCCAAAACAAGCTTTCTCTGATCAGTTCTCCTTTAGGAGGGGCAAAACTGCCTTTTAAGAGCAAACGTGTTGTGTTTATGATTCTGCAATATATGGAAGCGCAGTGAAACGTGGGACGCCTCTTAACTAACATCATTCTGCAAAAAGGGTGTGGAGATATGCCACCGAAATGAGGCTTCAATTCACTGAGACACAGAGGCTGAGAAAATAAAAATCTTCCTTTTATGGCTGCTGTGTGTGTTTGCAGGTTTTCCCAGATCATTTGGCAAAAATTTAGTAAAACAAATCATTCTGGGCGATGAGTCACCCTGGTCTTACAGTTAATGAGCACAGTCTCTCTCTCCTCATTGGAGGAGGTGGAGAACAAACCGCATTGGTGGCAAGGACGCTAGCGCTCCCCAGCACTGCGTCACACACGGCATGGAATGTCAAGAAAAGACAAATTATTCTAAGTGGCGCATTAGCCAGTGAAAGGAGTGCTCAAACTGTGTAAGGATAAGAAGGCTTGCAATGCACGTAACTCTCACATATATGAAATTGGCCCTAAAATATGCTGATACTGACTCAGATGTTTTATATCGAAGTAATCCTTGTTTGTTATGCCATAAAACAGAGCCACAATTAATTTTAATGCCATGCATATTTTTTTTTGGTTTTATATTAGAAAATATTAAGTTACCTACTAAGACAGCAATTTCCTCTGGGTATGTATTTTCCTTTTTTTGAGGGGAAATTTACAGCCTAAAAGAGATGAAAACTGCACTCGCCCACAAACTGATATATGCTACTTTCCAGTAATCTACTTATTCAGCACCCTGAGATGCTCTATAGCTTTGGACAATGGGCAGAAATTTGGATTTTTTTTTATCAGACTGTTCTGCAGGACTCTGTTTGACTATATCAGAAATCTGGAAAAGGTGGACAGCAGTTATGAAATGTGTCACTCTGAATTTTATGTACAGAAAGAAGATGCAATCTTTGCTTTCATTTCTTTTGCTGCAAACATGAGTTATATTGAACGACTTGTGTCTGTCTGGCAAGGACTATTTTTAATTATTTTAATGCCCCAAAAAAGTGAACACCTTGGCAGGCATACTTTATACAATAGACATAGACGTCACGACTCATCTAAACTATATTGGCTTGCTTGTTTACAGCATAGCCCAGGTTTCATTGAAAGTCTGTTCCACTCACGGTCTAATCTTATTAATGCTTGTATGAGCAAGTATTCAGGTCCAGTGAGGAGGGTCACTGCAACATTGAATTATTTTCTCTAACCTTGATACTGTCCTCTCAGTGGAATTTATTTTAGCTCATCTGGTGTTAAGGTATCCTATCTCAGCTGATCAAAGACTGTCACCTTGGAAAATAATGTTTGCAAGGATAGTGTTTTTTTACAATTATAATGCATAATCAAATGTATATGGTCTTCTGTTTGATTTTTGTTTTTCTTAAGAATCAGGTAAGTTACAAGAATCATACCTTTTAATATTAAACCTTAAATGAAGCTGTGTTATTTGCTGAGTGTTATGACCTATTTGGCTAATATTACACCTGACATGACTGATGTATTCTTTTTGCATTTTTTTTACAGGTCCACCTGTGAATGTAACATGCAACATTTTTATTAACAGTTTTGGATCCATTGCTGAAACAACAATGGTGAGCCAAAAGATTATTTTTACATAATAAATATCAAATTCTACAGTTAGGGTTTCTTGATATGCAATCTCAATAATTTTTGCTTTTGATGGCTGAGAACAGATTGCAAAATGTCTGTTAATGTGTAAAGAAAAAACACTTCATTTCACTTAATTAAAATTCAGTGAAATATTTAATGCATTTAAACATTTTTTCAACAATCTTGACATGTTAAAATAAACAACTGACTCATGCTTTCAGGACATAGTTACAGAAAGTTGGTTTTATCACATGACGGGAAGTGAAGAAGATTCTTGTGTGTATACAAAACTCACTAATATAGTTATATTCTTTCATGTGTAACTCTCTAAAAATCTTTATAATATTACTTTTTTATAAAAGAGAAAATAGGAGTATGGTTTGTGGCAATTGAAGATTAAATGAAGTTTTTGCACATGCTAACTGTGCCCTCTAACTGTGGTGTGTTCGGATCTCAAAAAGTTTTCTAAGTAGAACTGAAATTTGGCATAATTACATGTCAAGTATAATGTTGATTAAAGGCATTGAGAAACACTGACAAGTTGTTTAAAATACATTATGAATATAAATTGAAATCGTGTAGCGCTTTTTTTTTTTTTTTTTTAGCCCTTGTAGTTTTTTTTGTGTGTGTGTCAACACGGATACTGTACACTATGATACTTAAGGGTAATAAGAAAAAATAATCATGATATTTGAAAATGTTATATATTGCTAATAAACTGCCAGGAAAAAAAACTGTGGAAAAAACTCCTATAAATTAAATGTTATAATTTACAAAATTCAGTAAAATATCTGACATCCCTTAAGGACTTAAGGACACCTTGGTTGGTGCTGAAACAAGCCTGCAGATAACAATTCACACCCTTTCACAAGCACTTTAAAGCAGTCTCAAATGCCTCCAGCAGAGCTACACAAGTAGTTTCGGTGCCAAAGATTGAATAAGCTGAGCTTTACTGCTCAGCCACTGCTGAACTGACCAAAAATTGCTGCAGCCCATAGGAGTAGCTCATGCAAAACAAATGCGATATTTTCCACTCCTTTTCTCCTCTACAGCCAGAGAAATTGATCTAAGTCACTGGACACTGATGTTCAAATGAGAGGGAGGAGCAAGGTGCTACGAATGAGAATGACATCGATAATCTGATTGGGCTGCTGAAAACCATGTTTTGTGCTGTAATGATCAAACACTACCTGACCACTACTGGGACCTGCAACTCCCCCTGGACTGCTGCTAGCCACATTATTTACACTGTTTAGGATGTCTGGGGCACAGGGCGGGGTTGACTGGCCATTTAATTAGCTCACCCGCTCTTCATTTTCTCGAGTAGGAGAGAGAGCGAGAGATAGAGAGAGAGAGAAAATAAATCCAGAAAGTCTCCCATTTGTTAGTGGTGGTAGTTGAAGTAGAGTCATGAAAACAGCCAAACTTTTTCTAATCTGTCACCGTCAGAAAGGGATCTTAGCCTTGAGCTTGAATCACATTATGTGTCGGCTCTTGTCATAAATCAGTCCCCTTAGCCTGGAGAAATCGTAGCGGGAAATATGAGGCCTTTTTCCCCCTTTAGTTTATGCTGATGAATGCGTGCCCACTCCATACTTGTTTGCTAGATCATTCTGTTGGGGAAAAAAAAGCTATGACTTAAAAAGGTACCCTTTCCTTTAGGCTTTCATTCTCTGTCCAGAGTTTGGCTGTAATAAGGGATAGCCAGATAGACATGGTAGACATGAGAGAACGTTTTACAATTAACTACAAAATGCATGATATCTTGGTGTGTTCATAAAACAGTACAAACCATGAAGTAGGCAATCAGAAAACCTGATAAATCACCTGAGGTGATAATGTTGCAGGAACGTGTGCACTTGTAGCTTGATGTGGTTGCACTGTTGTTTTACAGTGCTCATGGATTGTTTATTATCAAGAAGTTGATTGTTATTTTGCAGTTGTCATGGGTTGTTTATTATAAAGGGAAAATATTGACATGGTAAAAATCAATGAGGGTTGCTATTCCATCTGCACTGTACTGATTGTTTTTTTGGAGACACAAATCTAATAACCTGAAACAGATGATCCTACACTATTGAAATATTTCGAAATTTCAGCTTGCATTAGGATAATTGCTCTGAAATGTTGTGGCTGATTGCTGTTGCAAAGGTCACCTGGTATATTTTCTCCCACGCATTTATGTCATCCTAAGGTACATTACTGCCAAAAATGTTGCAACTGCATGGCTGGTTTTGAGAGCATGACAATGAAGACAAGCTTTCTGGTATTGGGGTTATATATCCATGGTTAACAGTTTTGCCAGCCTTTATGAACAAATAACTTCCAATTTTTCGAATAAATTTCAATATCAAAATATCAAGTAAGCAAATATGCCCACAGTTGTGTTTAGGGATGTACAGTACTGAGAAAAAGTTACTTTGCAATATTACAGGTTTTCTTTTGCATTAAATATTGTAATATTTGAAAATCAAAGAAGGCATAAAAATTACCCAGTGAAATTGTTCCCAAATAAAGCTGTCACTCTAGTTAGTTAGAAAGGATGTGTGTAGATGGGAATTAAGGTGTTATTTTCTTTCATAAGGTGGAGGGTTCTAGATGTTCTAGTGTTATTTTTTTGTGGTGTTGGGAACCATAACCATGCCCTATATTTAGTTGCTAAACATAAATATGTAGAAACTCTCAGACTATCATCACTTGATGTATATAAAGATCTAATTAAGTATGTGGCCTAAAAGTGATAAATAACTTAATAATAGCATAAATAATTGTTTCAGTAAATGTAGAAGGTTGGTAGTGGAAAATGAGCATTCCATTCATTGTGGCAACAACAAATAATGGCTCAAAAATCATGAACTGAAAGGTTCCTTAAGAAAAAAAAAAGCTTTTTAGGAAATCAAACATAAATATTTCAGAAACCAAGAAAAGTTTTTCTGTGGTATTGCTCTAATGAACATTTTCTGGTATCTTTCATTTTAAGAATGTAATAAATTTGTGACAAGCACTTATTTATCTGTAATTGCTTTCTAATTAGGTTAATGTTGCTTTGTGGACACACTTTTTGTGGACTTGTGGACTACTTGTTGTAGATTAGGGACTCCTAGTCCCACCAGTAACAAAGCTGATAACAAACCAGACAGTATGGTAAATTTCATTCATTTAAAAAACAAAAACATTGTTTCTTTCTTGGTGGTGTTAGTTTCAAAGCACTAATGATGGTACCTAGAATGGAATGGCTGTGTACCCTCTCACCTCTGGTCTGCTGACATAGCTGCTGTTGTCTTACAGGATTACAGGGTGAACATTTTCCTGAGACAGCAGTGGAATGACCCCCGACTGGCTTACAGTGAATACCCTGATGACTCCCTTGACCTCGACCCCTCCATGTTGGACTCCATTTGGAAGCCAGATTTGTTCTTTGCCAATGAAAAGGGAGCCAATTTCCACGAGGTTACCACTGACAACAAGCTGCTGAGGATCTCTAAAAATGGGAATGTGTTGTATAGCATAAGGTGACAAGTCTTATATTATCAGGAACTAATTCTTACTGCTGGATCCATTCAGAATTCAGAGAGTTTATGCTTGTCTATTTTGGCTATTTTGGCTGATGAATTGCTTTTTGTATCATATTTTTCATTTGTCATGACAAGGCTCTGACTACAAGATAATATGCCATTTTAAAACAGGGAATGATTGTACTTCATTCCCTGTTTTAAAACATTCTGGGAGTATTGAAGTTTTTTTACACTTGTGTTTTCATAGTAGAGACTTTGAATACAATTACATTTGCAATTACAAAGATACATTTATCCGAAGCTACTTGAGGCCCTCTGTTATTTACATTCAACATTAGTGTGTTCTTTTTTCTGATATCATAAGCATTAATTTAAAACACTACTGATCTCTGTGGTGTCTGCTAGCCTTAGTTTGCATTTAGACCTTGCTGTTGTTCATATTTTGGAGGTTCACTGTTAGTAATTGAAAACATTCTCCGTAGTGATGGTGACTTTGCCTGTACTAGATTTTGTAATGTATATTTTCATTGAGTTGGTTCTCATTCTTTTTTTAAGTGAATTGTTTGTCAGACCATTGGTTGTTTTCTCTCTTAAACATTCGGTATTCTGCCAGGTGTACTAATTAACTAGTTATTGGAGTTTGTGTCTAACATATGCCATTAAGTGTCATAGAGTTCTTATTCCCTCTTCATACCATGCACTGTTTACTGCTGAGCCTGCTGTTCATAGCTGGGATTTCTGATAATACACAACTCTTTTTTTTTATGTTTTTTTTCATTTCTGGATTTGGGTCAGACTGCCCCATAGTCTACACTGTACTGGCTAGGCAGCCACTGCTAACCATACAGACAATGTCTGAATCTCTTGAAACACTATAATGGGTATAAGCTATGGGCCCACTGCCTTAGCATTGACCATCTTATGGATGTTGTGTCTGACTCAGTCATCTCCTGACTGCCTGGTAATACACATGCTTGGCTGGTAGATTTGAATTCTGGCTGAATCTTGCCCAGTATTCTAAATGCCCAGGCCCATTACAAACGATAAGTGCTGCGAGAAGACTTGCTCTCTAGATGACTTGGCAGCAGTCATGGTTCAGCTGAAATCAGTGCCTCTAGAGCTGAGACTGGGAGTGTAACTTTGAGGCTTACAATCTTCAGGATAGCCCTCCATATATAAAGCCCTCACCATGTTCAACTTCGCTAGTCTTGATGGGCCCTACTCTCTCACTCACTATAAAGCAAACCTCAGAGAGCATCTGTGTTCTGGGGCAATAGGAACATGAAAATGAGCATAGCGCAGGTCCACCAATGTGAGCCAGTCCTAATGTTGCTCAGAATGAACTACATTTGACCACCTTAACATATAAAATGGGAGTTTGTCTATGCACCAGTTTAACCCTCTCAAATCTTGAAGTGGATGAACCTTCTTCTGAACAAGGAAGTAAGTTCAGTAAAACTACTTGTTTTGAACTGTGGTGTCTACTTTTACGAATGCATCTCTGTCCAACTCTGTAAAACTAATCCATTCAGAGCAATAACATTGATGGGGTCTGATATTGATAAAGCAGTGAGCCCTGAAAAAGGTTGGGGGTTTTTGTGCAACTGAAAGTTGTACCCCTGCAATGACTGGAAGTAGCCACTGCCAGTTGTCACTGCCTGGAGTCACCCCATATCCTGGCCTAGGAGTCTCACCACTAGGAGCAAGATGTTGATGAGCTCCCTCACAGTGTAATCAAATGTAGGTTAGAGTGTTTGCTCCAATGCTAACAGTTATACTGTTAATGTATTACCAGTGCATGCCACACACTAAAGCATTATCAGTGTGTCTGCATTTAGCATGAATCTGGACATAGTGTTTCATCTGGTGAAACTACCAGCAATGAAATACAAGCATCTACAACAGACCTGTGGCCCAGCTTGACCTGCTCACGATCTATTATATTAGCTAGAACTTGTGGCATGGAGGTCGGCCATGGATGAGCTGTCTGTCCTAATACTTCTCAATAAAGTCCTTACACTGTGGCATAGTGAATTCTGCTGCAACCTGTGTTCAAAAGATCGCATTTTGTGCTGTGGGTTACCTAGTAACATCCAACCCTCCTCAAGCTGCTACTGCTTTGTCGGTGATTACGGCAGAGACTAAGCCAGACCCTCCGAATTGAATGGTCTCATTTTCTCAAATGATTTCAGCTGAGCCGCATCTGCCACCAAACCATGAATTCACCTGCCAGATGTGGAAAACTAGCCAATTGTTTGAGCTACAGGGCTTGAGTCAGACTGGATTTTGAATCAGGGTTTAAATCTGCCGGCCGATCATGATGTTATAAGTCGGCATTGTCATTGCAACGCAGTCAGTGCAGGGAATGTCCGAGTCAGACACTGCATGCTTTAAATGGTCAGTGAGCACATAGCTGGTGATTATTATTGCATTACAAAGGATTCAGACACCAGCTGCATGAGTCTTGCAGTGTGGTGCTTTAGGCTAACCACTCAGTGTATAGTGGGAAAAAAAATCCAACCCAAAATGAACAGAATAAGGGGTCTGTTGTTTGAAGGGAAAACCAACTCAAGCCCCAAATCTGTGTATCAGCAAATAACCAGCTGACAGCATAACAGAATTACACAATAATAACAGAACAACACATGTTATGATAAGGGAGAACAGTTGCAAAAATGCAAGTTGCAGCAAACAGCATGCTGAGTATTGGCTAATAAACTAGTAAGGCTGATGAGGGAAATCCAACTCAAAGCTAATGGACGTCATGGTGTTCCGTGCTATGAAAAAAGGGCACTAATAATGTAAAAATACAATCACTGAGGCAGAAGAGATGAGATGAGAAGAGGCTATCCCCAGCTTCTGAGGACAGGAAACCTGTAGCGCCAACTGTAATCACAAGCTGCCAAGCGGATCGTTCCATATGGTGTACATGTGGACTGAAGAAAAGGGAAGGATGGCTTTATGAGAGCTCTATTTATTGCAAATACTGCTTTATACATCACTAAATAAGGGTGGCTTAGCTTGTCTCATGAAACCCACCAGTGAAGAAAAATCAGAACAAATGGTAAATTAATGGCAAGTAATTAATGGCAAGTACTATTATTAAAAAGTGCCATTAAAATATGTACTAATAGCATACTGTAGAGGAAAACCAAAACTCTAATAAGTTTAAAAACAGACATTCATTTTTCCAGTTTAGTCTGAACTAAGTGTGGAACTAGTACATGAACAGTACTGTATTTAAAGTACTCTAGTATATTATGAGATATGTACTTTAATTCAGTCCCATGTACTAATATGGAAGGTTTGTAGTTCAGAGTGTGGAATGTAAGCCTGGCCCCTATGAATTTAAGGGGTTAAAGTATGCTTTGAGGGCAGGAAGGTAATGTGTAGGGTCTCGAATTTCATCATCTCTTAACTTGACACCATCAAATGAACACTTCAAATCAGACTGCTTTCGGCTATGAACACCCTCTAAATTGCATCAGGGCTGGTGCACACTTCGATTGCATGCTGGAAAATAGCTGTTATTCTGTGGTAGTGATGCTGTCACAGACCCTGAGAGAGTAGAAAATGTGTGAAGTTAATTTCAAGAGTAAATTAGGTTCAGGAGAAATAACTTCAGCTGCATGTATAGAAATGACTGCCTAACACTTTATAGTCCTTTGGATTTTACTGGTTATATGTAATGCATTTGTTTGTTAGTTCTGACCTCTAAAAGTAACAGATAAGAGAGAGAATGGCTGAAATTGCATTTAGAATGTAATGTTTGCTTGCAATGCCTGATCTGATTGTTAACAGGATAACGCTGGTTCTGGCCTGTCCCATGGACCTGAAGAATTTCCCGATGGACGTGCAGACTTGTATAATGCAGCTGGAGAGCTGTAAGTATGCCCTGCTCATCACGGTGTTGGGGAAGATTTATTCACTGGCTCAGAGATGGATGTTTTGCTGGCTTGTAGAAAGAAATGAGGAGCACAGTAATTTACGTGGACCTTAAAGTCGAGTGTGTGGAGAGATGCTGCAAGCTCAGGTTATTGCCTGCTCCTTCTTTCACTCTTATTTTAGTTATTGTCCTTAGGGATATAGCAGATTCAAGGGGTCTGGTGCTTAGCAAAACTAGGTGGTGCCACAGATTGAATTATTATAGGTTATGCAGTATTTCTTGTCTCTTTATCATCTCTTTATGAGATTATTTCACACAAGAGTTAATTCAGTACTTGTTTACCCCTCTCTCTTTCAGTTGGCTACACTATGAATGATCTGATATTTGAATGGGATGAAAAAGGTGCTGTGCAGGTGGCTGATGGACTGACGTTACCCCAGTTTATCCTGAAGGAGGAGAAAGATTTACGCTACTGCACCAAACACTACAACACAGGTTAGCACCCTTCCCACACTTGCTGAGGCTGGGAAATATTGTGCACGTGAAGCTCTCTTGCTATTTCTGGAGTGCCAAACCAGCAAAGACATATATGTATATGTATGTAGACCCATGGTGTTTTGCAGTGACCATCTCAATCTCTAGATTTGAACCATATGGAAAACCTTGGAGGAAGATAGTCAGTGCTGTTATTCTAATATGAGCAGGCATCATAAAATAATAATTGTAAGGGTGTTGAGGTATTTGAAAAAGGTCCCTGTATTGATCTCAAAATATGACATGGTTCAAGTATTATTCTTTTTATACATGAATTTTTAAGGGTACAAAAAAAATTGTGGGATACTATACATAAACACATGCAGAGACATTATGATTTATTTATTTTTTTTACAAGCAGTGCTGAAAACAGATAATAGTCTCTGGCAGCAGAAGAAGCGTAACAGCCATGCTATGATTCTCCTTCATGGTCTTTCAGTTGGGTTAAAAACCATCTGTCTGGTCATTCTTGCCAGTCAGGATTTGTTACCTTCAAGATAAAGTGGGAATTAGAGCTGAAGGCCAATCTACTTGGGATCTAATATAAAACAGAGCAAAACAGAAGGGACACAGGGTGTATGTCTCCATCAGGAATGCTACCTTAAGAGGTGTAGAATTTGTGCAAAAATGAAGGTCAGCGGAGTGATTTGATCAGTGTCCTGTCTTGTGAAATTGGTAGTCACACATATATATAGCTGGCCTATAAAAATATTCACTTTGTTTTTGTGTACGTTACCACAATTGTGACATTATGTTGTCACATACTGTATATAGAAGGTTTAAATATCTAGTGTTCAACATTGAAACATGAAATTTGGGGCATCAAATTTTTCATTCCCTAAATAAAATGGCCTAGTTTACCACTGGTTGGGAGATAGAACTACAAGTCATTAATGGGTGTCAGCTGCCTGCTTGTCTGTAAAGAGTAAGCCTGATCAGAGTAAGATCTCTCTCTCTCTCTCTCTCTCTCTCTCTGTCTTTTGCTGACTTGCTCCTTGTATGTGGTTGAGGAGCAGATTGCTGCAATATGCTGTCTCTGTGTCCCCTTTTCACCTCTCCATTTTAGCTTGGTGGCGAAACACCAGTGCAAACCCTGAGGCTGCCTCCCTCCTATCTACACCTTCACCTCCCATCTTCACCCCTCACCTCTCTTCTCATATCCCACCAATGTTAATGCATGCTTCAAGGGCAAACGTTCTCCCTAGCTGGCCCTGAATTTTCATCATTCCAGCTGTATCGCTGGTTCCTGATTCTCCATTAACTACTGATATTCATATGTCTTCATTCTGATTTATTAGCTGCAGTCTTGTTTAATTTGCTGAGCACAGACTTTGTCTCTAGCATCTGTATAGTTTGTCTTCCTTCTGTCCTGTCTTCATTGGGTCTCTGCGACTAAGACAGATCTTAGATATCATTTTCATCATTGTGCTGGCACAATGTAGTGCCAAAATGAATTTAAATTAATCAGGATGTATCAATCTGAGTACTGAGTACTGAGTATTGACACTGGACCGATATTGGCCTAAAATGCTGAACTGGTATTGGATTGGATTTGATATATTTCCCTATCCAATCCACTACTCTAATTGTTTTAATACGTGCCATGAAAGTGGCATGATGAAGACTGAATAACAGCCATTTTTGTTTTAATTTGGAAAATGAATGAGACACAAAATGTTTCCACACGGCAATTATGCTACCTCAACCTTAGGCATTCAAAGCATTTCTGTACTATAAAGGCCTGGAATTGCCTTGGTGGAGAAACATATTCTCAATGGGAATGAATACTGTGTGGCAAATTATTCGCAAATTACTTTAAACCCTGGCATTTTCACTGTGCTGAAATGTAGCATACCTTCAGCAAAGAAGTATTTTATGGAGTCAGGTAATACTTTCCATCTTGTGCTGCCAGTATCGTATGTGGTGCATCTGTAACTTCCTCAGAAACAGTAATTTGACACGTCTCTCTGCTTATTGAGGCTGCTGGTTGTTTCTGGGAGAAGGTATATGGGCAAAGATGTTTTGGGTGATTATGTTTTAAGTGGTGTCTCAGCTTCAGTGTGTTCCCATATTTCGCTGTCACCTTTTTTTAAAAAAAACACAGCGAAAGCACAGCAGAACTTCTGTATGCTATTTCTGCTTGACACACATCACCCCCACTCCACATTCACACACTCTATAGGCACATGGAACAGGTGCATTGATAGCACTTATACTTCATGATTTAGCTACAAGGAATGCTTTATGAATAATAAGTCAGATGGTATATGAGGAGAGCATAACCCTGCTACTTTGTAGCTATCAGTTGTGCAAAATAAATGAATAAATCAGCATTTTCTACCTGCTTAAAAAGTTATTAAGTCTCATTCAATTTAATCATAATGAGTCCAACTTGCCACAATAACACAGTAGTTACCAGTATCTGTACTCACTAGGCACACACAGATTTGCATACTCATTCACACCTAGAGGCATGTTTTTGGGAGGTGGGAGATAAAAAGAGAACCTGGAGAAAGCCACATGGACACATTTCTCATTGTGAATGTGATATAAATATTCTCAGATAAATTGTATGCAGATATACTCCAATTTTTAACATTTTGGAATTCTCTTTTTTGTAGATAAATTGTGAAACAAATAGAAATAAAGAAAATAGTATTTTTCATTTTTTCCCTATTCTAAAACCACAAGTGATGCAAACTTTTGCACTGTGTAAATGAAAGAAAAAATGATATAATAAATAAAAAGAAGTAGAATTGGGTACAGATTTGTAGTATTGGTAGAATTGGTAGAATTAGGCTGAATTATATTGCTTTATAAGATTTAGATCATATATTATTTGATTAATCTTGATTCATGTTCCAAAACAGTGCATCAAGTTTACATTCAACATGTGTGAAGCTTACTTCATTCACACATATTAAGATTTTCTGCCATGTAGGAGTGAAATTGTGTCTCAGTAATGATAACCGTATTTGTCTGGTGCATGTTTCAGGGAAATTCACGTGCATCGAGGCCCGCTTCCATCTGGAGAGGCAGATGGGCTACTACCTGATTCAGATGTACATCCCCAGTCTGCTAATTGTCATCCTATCCTGGGTGTCCTTTTGGATCAACATGGATGCTGCTCCTGCTCGTGTGGGCCTGGGCATCACCACGGTGCTCACCATGACAACGCAGAGCTCAGGCTCCAGAGCCTCTCTGCCAAAGGTCAGTCAAGACAAACTCCATTAGAACTCCTCTGCATTGACCTCTCAATTCTCTTCTCTTCTCTCTCTCTCTTTCTCTCTCTCTATTTCATTTACAGAATATGTTCAGTAAAGACTGCATTCATGAGCACTTCCTGTAGTTAGTGTTAAAACAGTAGCAGTTCAGACCACTTGCTGAGTTTTTGATAAGACTGCTTAGACTGATTAGATATTGACTTGGACTATTCGAGAGACTTAACGCTTTTCATGATAAAGACTTACTAATTGACCCTGTATTGATTTACTAATAGACACAAACTGACCTGGAAGATTGAATTTTTAATTTTCTTTGTTTTATGAACCCAAAATAACAGTTAGAATACAAGAACCAGAATGAACTAACTGATGATTCTGAACAGTATATCTATCAAATTGTGAGCCTCCCATTGACAGCATGTAAAATCATACAAAACTATTTATGTATCACTGAGTTTTTCATCTACTGAACATAATCAGTATAAAATGTGTATGGTGTATGGTGAAGCCTATGTTGTACAGTGATTCAGTCTACAATAAAGCCCATTTGTATACTGTCTATTTTTAAGGAATTTAGCCCTCTCTTTCTTTCTCTCTCACTCTTTGTCTTGTTCACAGGATTTGGAGATTAAACTGTGAATTTAAATGGTCTCCTCAACCGGTATACAGAGCTTTTCAAAGTGTCTCTCCCATATAATTCTGATGTCATGCTAATCATTGTAACAGCAGTGCCACATCTGCATGCACACACTGAACACACGGCACACACTGGTGCATGGAATTGCTCCCTTGGTGATGGTCATGGATAGAAATGCCACCATTCAGCCCGGTTCCTTCCAAATCTATCACACACTCTCTCACTTCATCAGGATTCTGCTCTCTCTTTCTGTCTTCTTTGACAACCTTGACCCAAGCAGTGATGCACATTAATAATTAAATTTTAGTCAAAAAGTCATACAGACTGATATTTTACTGCCATATAAATGAAGAAGAAATGATGAGAAATACTGGGACTCTTGATTCAGGGATATGATCATGAATAAATTATTAATTTAATTAATAATATAATTAATGATATGGCAGTCTGGTATACATATAATGTATAATATAAATATACCTATGCTTTTTTTTTTTTGCAATGAACTCACTTGAATATGATACAAGATTCAAAACACTACATTATTTAGAGATTAAAATCATAGAAAATTGTATTTTTATATTTATTTAAAAAAATAATACTGGGGCCCAAATAGGCTTAAAACTAGGCTTTTTCCTAATTGTAAGAGTTCATTTGTAACTTTGTGGTTGTAAATTTAAATCTCCAAATTTCACTCAGTGTAAAACGTACACCTAGCTGGCATCACAATTATGCAGAGTTTTTTGTTTTTGAGAGGGTTATTTAGGGTTAAAATGTCTCCTCCAAACTTATAAATTATGATATTTCTATGTTTTCCTTACTTTAGGCTATATTGGCTGTCCAAACCTGTGTTTATTTACAGAATCTGTTATTATTTTCCATGTGTGCTGTTTTCCATGTGTACCTAGCTGGCACCATTATGTAGTGTAGCTTTTTTGACAGGAGAGGGTTATTATAGAACAAAGCAGTCCTGTTAAGACTGTTAAATTATGATATTTCTGTAAATAATACGTTAAGAAAGGTACCCCTGCCAGTTTGTTAGTTGGTTTTTATTTTCCAAACTTGCTGTTTATTTCCAGAATCTGTCACTGTTGTCCATGTGAATGGTTTTTTAATACTTTATAATTATGCTAACTGCAAATTGCATTAAGTCAGGTTTGAAAAATTGCAACACATTACATGATGCTTTCTGGCTCTTCTCTTGTGTTTTGCACCATCACAATGCTTAACCATGTGACCTTAACCTGTTCATTTTTCCAAACACATGGAAAATATCTTGATGTTTGGATTTCAGACTAAATTACCCTGGCCAAGAAATAGGTTGAAAGGCAGATGTGTCCTTTTTTCAGCTTTCCTATTATTATTTTTAGACAGTGACAGAAAGTAGAGAAGAATAAAGAGAACAAATGTCCTCATACTTTCTTCATCTTTGAATCAAGGCATATTTTAATTGCGGACCCCACTAGTCCCTAGGCTTAGTCATTGTCTGATGATAAATCATTCTCTAAGAGGCAGACTTGTGAAGAATTAGGAGCAATAATACCTTAAAATTTAACTATGCTGTGTTTTATTCAGTGACACATCATTTTGGGTGGAAATATAGAAAACTGCTTTTATCTCCTTCCCGCTCTACGGCCTTAGAGGAATTGTTGAAAAAAATTTGTCATATTTTATGAAATATGGCACTATTTTAAAAGAGAAAATGCCTCTGTTGTGAATTGTGTCTAAGGAAATGACATAAGATGATTCTGCACTGACATGCTGACTGTACTGTGTCTCATTGCTAACACAGTCTACATCCATGACTTTGCTACAGGTCTCCTATGTGAAGGCCATTGACATCTGGATGGCTGTGTGCCTGCTGTTTGTCTTCTCGGCTCTGCTGGAGTATGCTGCTGTCAACTTCATCGCTCGCCAGCACAAAGAGCTGCTTCGCTTCCAGAGGAGGAGACGACACCTAAAGGTGACCGAACACGCACACACACACGCTCACACACACACACACACACACACACACACACACACACACTGGAGTTGTGTATGGATGGGATCTTACAGTGAACCTGACACACACACAGAGAGCTCACAAATTGATAAAAATGGTAGCGCAAGGTGAACTTCTCTCTTTGAGACACGCACACGCGTGCACACACACATGCATGTACACGCAGGCAACACACAGACACTGGAGAAAATAGAACCTACATGAAACACATGCACTGAAGGAGATTACAAAAATGACCCCTGACACCCCCCCAAACACACACACACACACACACACAAACACACCATTGGCTTGTATGTTACTGTAAGTACATAATGCTATGGCAATGGATTCGTCTTAACTTTTTTTTATCCTTTTCATTTTTTTTTTTTGCTTAAAACAGTTAAGTGTCTCCACAATATCAAAATTGCCATGTATTCTCATCATTATGGAGAAATTAGGTACCCACAAATAGCTACATACTTGCCCAGTAGACAAGTGTTGTTGAAGTGTACTGTACACCAATCAGCCATAACAGTAAAACCACCTGCCTAATATTGTGTAGGTCCCTCTGGTGCCACCAAAACAGCTCTGACCCGTCAAGGCATGGACTCCACAAGATCTCTGAAGGTGTGCTGTGGTATCTGGCACCAAGATGTTAGCAGCAGATCCTTTAAGTCCTGTAAGTTGTGAGGTGGGGCTTCCATGGATTGGACTTGTTTGTCCAGCACGTCCCACAGATGCTCTATCGGACTGAGATCTGGGGAATTTGAAGGCCAAGTCAGAGCCTTGAACTCTTGGTCATATTCCTCAAACCATTCCTGAACAATTTTCCAGTGTGGCAGGCTGCATTATCCCCTGCCACACCAGATGGGCTAGGCTTCGCTCCGTACGCACATCAGTGAGACTGTCACTGGTTCACTGGTTGTCCTTCCTTGGACCACTTTTGGTAGGTACTAACCACTGCATACCGGGAACACCCAACAAGACCTGCTGTTTTGGAGATGCTCTGACCCAGTCGTCTAGCCATCAAAAGTTAGCCTTTGTCGAAGTCGCTCAGATCCTTGCGCTTGCCCTTTTTTCCTGCTTCCAACACATAAACTTCGAGAACTGCCATTGTAACGAGATAATACATGTTATTCACTTCAACTGCCAGTGGTTTTAATGTTATGGCTGATGGGTGTATATGCGTGTGCATTCTGTTTGATCTGTTTCATCTGTTGGTCTGGCCTCCTGTTTAATTCTCAGTCTCTCCTGATAAGTAAAAGCATTTCCAAAATCAGCCTGCTAAGATGCTAATTAACTAGATCAATGACACCAAAGAAGGCAGACACTACTAATTTTGTCAGCCTGATTTTGGAAAGGTCAGGTAATCAAATGCAATTTTATGCAGTTTATTTACAATATTTACCAATTACAAGGATAAAATAACAATAGAATATGGATTAGGTTACTGAGCACTACAGCACTCTGCAAGTCTGACTAGCGCTGAAACGTTTAAGTTTGAGATGTCAGACATGCTCATTGCTGTTTCAGTGATCGGTAGTTGGTTGTGAGGTTCCGCCTCTTTGAGATCTCTCACCAGTCATCATATGGAGAAGCTGTGCATCCAGGCAGGACAAGAGAAAAGAACACTGTCCAATAAAGGTTGAGATTTTATTTTATTTTATTTTATTTTATTTTATTTTTGCAAAAACCCTGTGCGTTCCCCCAAAAATAGTTCGCATTAAATGAACGAGCAGCTGCAGTGAGATATTTGATCATTTGACTCACTAAATTATTGAATTTCACCAAGAGTGATGATAATATAGACACATTTGTACGTTTAATATAGAAACATTTCATTTGAATGTTTTAATGAAATTTTAGGGGAGGCTGGGCTTCCCATGTAGCATTAAAGCAATTGACTCTGTTCTGCCCTTCCTTTGTATTTAACCATTTTTAAGCTTTGGAATTGATGACAAATTTGCCATTCTGTAAAATAACCAATTAGGGCTGCGCCTGGTGATGTTAAAATACTATTTTAACCATTTACATTTACATACACGTGTGTGTGTGTGTGTGTGTGTGTGCGTGTGCACGCAAAGTGAAAGTGCACTGTATGCCTGTTTCACTCTTGTTAATACACTGCACTCATGGAAGACATATAGGAGTATATGCTTAATTTGCACCATACACAATTAGATATGCTTAGCCCCCTTACATACAGAATTACATAGGTTTTGCAATGATTCATCAACACTCCTATGTGTAACCCACAGGCATACAGTGCACTTTCACACCCTCACACACATTTAATCATGATTAGTCCTAACACATGCTAATAGTATAAACCTAGCACAAGGAAAGTATATGCTATATACTGGGACCAGTAGAATATAGTCAGATAAATATAATAACTATATTTATACCTGAACTCTAAACTCTTAGAAATTCTGATGGTCAGAAGGTGTTGATTAATTTCCTATAACAGCACAGCTCTGAGAGTAGTAACTGCACACTGATAGCATTAATGCACTCATACTAATACATTATTGTTTCTATAGTAACAGCTCATTCAGAGGGACTTGTATGGCAGATGCTCCAGATAATTCTGTAAGGAGACATTTATTTAATGTTAATGAGCGTTAGGGGTCAGCACTTTGTAACAGTCAATACATTTCTAGTTTTCCACCGCGGAAAGAAGACTTTGTGTTTTCTGGGGTTTTTTTTGTTTGTTTGTTTGTTTGTTTGTTAACATGACAAGATTAAATATAACTACAAACAGGTAACCGTATGATGTTCATTAATAATTCAAAATTTGTAATCATCAGCAAACTGCTGTGCCATTAGAGGAAAAAAACGGTTCAAGATGTGCTGTTACAGGATAATAATCTTAATAAAATTTGGGGTGGTAACAGTAACAGCATGCCCCATCAGACATTATATCTTACATATTAGACCCTCTGTGAACATTCATATGACCCTGTTCTTTTTTTTTTATGTGGGAGTCAGTAAATATAAACATAGTCACTTAAACTATGTTTACCTAGCAGTAATAGTCCTATATTAATAAACCATAATATTAATTAAAACACAGCTTTTAAGCTGTGTCTGAAGTCTTACTCAACCTTACCCCAACCAAAACATAAGTTCCAAGCTAAAGTGATCCTTCCTTGTAGCTAGAACTACTGTCAGAGCTGTTATATGAATTTAATCAACGCCTTCTGGCCAATCAGATTTGAGAGTTCGACAGTGCTGTGGTATAAATAAACATGCGTCCTTTTAGACATCAGGCAGTGATATCTTTCTACCTTGCAGGAAATCTACTAACTTAGGAAGCTTAATTACTTGGAGTGTAGCTTCCTACCTGCTTGCAATCCTGCATCTGGCCGGTGTGGCTGCAGGTTTTCATTCCAACAAAGCAGGAGCCACATCTGATTCCCTTTGTTTCATCAATTGATCTTGGTCTTCAAGTAATAATTAGGTGTGGATCATGTTTGGTTGGATGAACACCTGCAGCCACATCAGTCCTTTTTGGATAAGATTGGTCTAGATTACTGCTGGACAACTACCTCCAAATACCCATATTACAAAGAATTAATCTAATGAATGATTACACAAATACTCAGGGCCATTTCTTGATATAAGCAGTATAAGCAATCGCTTACGGCCTCCAGACCACCAGGGTGCCCCATAATTTTAAAATAGTAATCATTTGGCAGAAAGCTTTACGTATCAGGCAGTGTTCGCTTGTGGTGTGAAAAGAATAGAAACTGCAGTTTACGTAACTAACTTGGGTAAGTAAGATCAGAATGGCACAAAAAAAAGTGATCATGAAGGGTTTAGTCCCAATTAATTTGATTTAATCGGTCTGTCCCCTTTCTTGCTTCCATTTTGTTGATGTAAACGAGAAAGTTAGTGATTAACTAGCTATTAACACATATTAAGTTGCTAGATCGTTACTACTAGCCATGACTTTAGGTTAGGTTTAGGTAAGTTCTTGACATTTTTATTTATTTTATTTACATAATTTACTTGTTTAGAGATTTAATTCCTTGTTATTAATACCTTGTTTATTGTAATTCCTAGTTTAGTCATTTTTATTTTGTTTATTAAAATGTTTTTCCCTCATCCAAGATAATGAAGTATTAATTCTTTTCATTCTTGCATATAGTGTAGGTGAGGGGGCCCCTGACTAACTCGCTTAGGGCCCTCAAATATCCAGAAACGGTCTTGCAAATACTGCAAGTGTTATGCACATGGTTGTACCCAATGTATATGATGTTTAACATTCCAGAAATAAAAATATGAAATATTGGACAAATAAGCTTTTTTAAGAAAAGCAAAGGACCCCGTAAACAAAACTGTAGTGTATGGCTATACCAGGAAATACAGGACATTAGATCACCCTAATCCTATTATATTTTAACACATATAGCAGGAACACTTTTAATAATTAAGTAATAATTAAATACTTATTAATTATTAATAAATAATTAAATAATAATCCCTGTAGCTTATTGTAACACCAGTATTATAATATCAATTTACAATACTATTAATATAAATCCTTAAACTGTACATTGCTAAATCCTATGAACTGAAAAGAGTTTCATTAGAAAAGTGTTGGAAAGCTGACAGATAGCCACTCTGTAAGCTCCCACTCTGTAAGCTCCCACTCTGTAAACTCCCACTGCTCTACACTTTGCCATGGGAGGATTTACAAGTATTCCCAGAGTTTAAAAAAAATAGAGCTATACAAAAATCTCGAATCCTTCTGTGATCCATAACCCGATAGGTGCAGGTAAATCTGTGTTAGATTTACCTAGAGAGAGCTTGTACTCTTCCCCAAGCTCTCTCCAGGTAAATCCAACACAGAGAAAGTACACAGTTGGTGTTGATCTCACCCTGCATTATTCACCAGTCACCTGCTAACAGCACAAGCTGCAAATCCTGCTGTTTCACTCCAGATTGCAACCTTTTGCACAAGGTCATGAGAACCCAAGTGATATTGCTAGAAATATGATTGAATATTAGTTTGCATTTTAGCAGAACTAAGAACTACCGTAGTTTAGGCATGTGCAGAGGATATAGAATATTCACTGAGCCTGTAGTAAAGGACAAAACATTCAGTTAAGTTAGAGAAAACATTATACAGTTTATATGCCTGCATGCTATTCTAAAAATCCCTAAAATATTAAATATATTCATGCTAGTAATGGACCTCATTTATACAAACAGATTTATTGTAAATTGTTCATATGAATGGTTACATAAGATATTTAGTATTCATAAAAATCCCCTACATTTGGAAAAAAAAAAAAAAAAAACATTCTTATCCTACTCATGCTCCTGAGTGTATGTAAATTTATGCATAAGACTAACTGCAAACATGGACTGGATCAACCTCAAATCATATAATTTGCATGGATCACTGCACTTTTATATATGAAATATATTGCCAAGCTTAAATTGCTTATTTTATTACAGCATTTAGCAGACGCCCTTATCCAGAGCAACTTATAGAAGTGCTTTGGAGTTTCCATCAAAGACATGCCATCCTCATGCCAGTTCACTAGGATATGGACTAAGAATACCATAATTTTTTTATTATTGACTTTAATTAAAGAATATGAAAAATTAAGCAAGCTAGCCAACAAACTAAATTAAGTTAAATAAAATGAATTATTCATTACGACAAAAGACATTGCACCATATAAATGGAGGATGGGCCGGTCTGCCTGCGCATAGCCGTAAGCCATAAAAAATGCCTCAGCTTAAAATATTAAAAATATTTTTATTGGCATAGAAGTGAAGTACTTCTGTCCTCCAGGCTTTGCCCTGATCGTTCATTAGATTGTTCATACCCTGATCGTTCACTTGAACTTTTATGGGGTTTAGTGGGTGTCACTACATGCAAATGTAGTTAGTACTTTTAAAGGTAGTATTAAAAAGTTAATACTCAAGTATTAAAAAATAAAAAGGAAATGTTTTAACAGTCATGAGAGAAGTAACTTTGTATTAGTTATCTTATGCAGTTAGAATATGATTTGATCTGAAAACATCATTCAATCTCTGTAGGTTTGTAATATTTACCATTAGCTAGAATTTGACTTACTGCCTAGCCAATTATGTTAGCTACTGGAATCAATGCTAGTCTAACCTAGCATTAGCAAAGAATACAGGCTAACATACTTAAATATAGCCGTAAATATTTAATGTTCGCAAATTAGCAATTGCTTACTTCATCATATTGAAACATTTTACTGAGGTGGTTCCAGGATGGCTAGTCCGGTGGCTTCAAACACACGCTATAGCTAGAGCACTAACTACATTGTGTAGCATGAGAAGGTCATGGTCAAATTGGCATGATTTTTTTTTTAAATTTTATTTCTGCATTGATAAACATGATTCGACACTAAACTGAAATGATTAGATGCTAAACTGAGCCACTGGATTGATGTGCAGAATACAATCATGGGTTGGATGAGAGCAAAAGAGACCTATGAGATTTGTAACAAATATGTCGAAGGTATAAATAAAAATGTAAGTTTTTATTCTTGGAAATGGAATTAAGTAAGACTTTATTTCAATAATACTCAGGTAAAGTATAAAAAAAAGAATATTTATGTGTAGTAACAAAGTACAATCACTCAAATATTTTCCACTCCTGTTCATAAAGTATATGTAAAGAAAACCTTTTCACAGGCCACCTTTAAATGCTGCTGGCAATGCATGTGCAAACGTGTGATTAATATCTAATATTAACCATTTACTTTGGTAATATTAAGTAATAACTCATAATTTTGAGAAAAATTAATACAATTTTGGTTGTAATGTCTTCAAACGGTGGAAACAGACTTACAAAATGTTAATTATTAATTTGCACATGCAGTCATTCCCAATGTGACTTTGAGGCTGCAGTAAATCATACTGTTAGCGCTAAATTCATTAATCTCTCTGCATAGACGCCGCCATAGACGTCAACGCAACAGACTGCGTTCTGTTCTTTTAGGCAGAAACTCCCCAAATTGTGTATAACACAAAAAACTCAGACGTTACATGTTCCTCCATAGAACGTGTTAGTAAATTTGCAAATTTGCTTGTAAAATTTTTATTTATTTATTTATTTTAATTTTTGGTGTTATCAAGTTTGCATGTGTTTCAATTGGGACCACTGTGGACATATGATTTCTAGCTTTCAAACTGATTTTGTAATTAAATCTGCTCACATTCTCTTTGGCCATTTGTGCATTATATATAAACATATATCATAATATAACATAATTAAGATGTACTATGTGATACAACTGAGTTACACTAATAATAAACCAGTTGTGTGCTATACCACAGTATAGAACTTCAAGCATCTAAGGCACAAAATGGCCGTGCATGTTGTCGGTGTAGTGTCCCCGTCGTCCGGTGGGGCGCAGTGACATGATCAATGTTGAGCAGACTGAGTGGTAGCAGCAGGGTTGCTACACTATCACCACCTCTCTTAATGAAGCTCGCTGGCAGAGGTGATCCACAGCTGGGATCAAGCTTCCTTTGCACCTTGCAGGGGCCATCATTCAGACTGGCTGCTGCAGCTCAGTGCTGTTACGAGAGCTTACTCAACCCCTTTTGTCTCATGCTGCCTCACAGAGTAGACACAGGATTCCCCCTGCTGGACACACACTAGTGGAGTAAAAGCATCTCCAGGTGGAAAAGGAGGTTTTATCTATTGGGAACAGCTTACAAGAGGTTTTTAGATAAGCAAAGCCTTGTGTCGCAGTGCAAAATGTGTATCTCCAAAGTGGTATTTAATATAGGTTGCAACCTGTGCATACAAATACACAAATCTATACATTAGAATTTAATTTAAACCCAGAGATAAGATGTGCTTACTGCATTCCACTTTTTTTTTGTGATGGCCACAAAAAATACAATTTGTAGTAAAATAACCCTCAGACAGATTCCTGCAGAAGTATAATTTTAGCACACATTCTGGTGTAGCCATCAGGCTCAGACTATCGGAACGATGAGCTCTGTACTCACACTGGGACACGACAGGGTACACGAGACTTTCACTTGTCCCCAGCTGCTCCACATTATGCTCATCCAGAGCGTTAATAACAAACTTAAAGGCTTTCGACTTTGCCTTGCTAAGTGAGGATTAGGGAGTATCGTACTGATGGTGATCAATCAACTTGTTAGTGTTGATTGCTGCTCAGATGGAGCACTCAATCAGAATACTCTCCTTTCCCCTACCCCAGGCTTGGCTATTTACCCACCCTGAGTACAGATACGGGTGAGAAGTATTTATGTAAATAAGAACGGCGAGATCACTAAGCCACTGTTTTGGGTTGCACTGTCCTCAGGTGGAGTGCACTGTAGTGTGTAGAAGTTTGTGACTTGTGGCCACTTGTAAAATGAGAGTGGTAATGATCAGTACAGTGGGATTAGCTGAAGTGTGTAGTGTGTGCTGAAGGGATGAATAAGTGGTGGCGCATTACATGATGGCGTGAGATTGATTTGCACAGTGAGACTGCCTGTAAAAACTCTTGGGGTGCAAGAAGTTATTAGGTGCATGTTTGTTTGTATGTTTTGTTTCTTCCCAGCATAATTGAAATAATTAATTTGAGTTATTGACTTCAAATGGAATTCAAACCAGAAATAATAACTCGTACATATTCACAACAGAATCATAATTGTTACGTAGATTTGCATAATACATGCCTATTTTATTCCATTTCATTTGTGGTAAATGCAGTGTAATCATATGCAGAAGCACATAATAACCAATAGAAATCTCAGAGGTTGGGGATGTTATGTAAATCTAATACATTGCAATGGAATACCAGCTGAGAGTGCAGATGTAAATGGAATTTATTATGCATAGTCCCAGTCTTCATATTGCTCACTAAACAAGCTTTCCTAGGAGGTTCATGGCATGCAAAAAAAATATTAACGCGCATATGCCATAAAAGCTTTGACTGACAGTCACATAGTCGGATGTTTAATATGTGATATTAATCACACAAGCTCAGCTGAGGCTATAGACGCCTCAATCCCAAGCAAAAAGATGGATGGTGGCTGAAAGACCCGAGAGGTACATGGCACCAGATGCTCGTGCCTCTGAAATGCAGAAGTGAGCTGCATTCTAATGGCCAGTGGCGAAATTGTATTTTAAAAGGAGCTCTTAAGGATGCATATTGCTTTTCCATCCTGCTCTTTTTCCTTCCTGTTGTCAGCCAGCGAGGTTGCGAAGAAGCCTGGCATGTTCCGGTGTTTAGTAATGGTCCCATTTTAATTACGGAGGGAGCTAATGAACCCGGCAGAACCGCGAAGGACAAAGCATGGGAGTGATGCAGCACCAAAGCCCTGCTCCTCTTTACAGCGCCATGTCACGTCTACACACCACCACATTAATCATATGGCAGCAGGAATAAAGTGGAGCATCTGTAATGGGTACAAATAGTGCAGCACTCAAGGACAATGCAAGGTCGCAGCACCCGGCATCACAGAGAAACCTGTGCACCAAACTGGAGGGCAAAGGAAATGCCTTGATTCAAACACACAAACACACAGAATTACATGTGAGAATGCTCTTCCATTTCCCCCTACACGCATTAAACGATAGAAATGGAATAACAAGAACGCAAGGACAAAAAGAGGGTGAAGCGGCTAAAAATGGAGCCCTGGAGAAAAAAAAAAAGTGGCTGGTCGCTCTCTAAGGAGATGCAGACACTACCGTACCATATCTCAGTTCTCAGTGTTACATGTTTACATCTAGGCACCAAGCATTGCACAAAGATAAGTACCCTGCTTTGCAGTACCAATTTGTGCTTTTTCAAGTAGTGAAACATCGATGCGTACCGAAATGTAATTAATCTTGGAGCTTGCTTTGGGTTTGCATATATTAAGCATCTGCTCAGTGTCGAATATGCGTGAGCAAAAGTACCGTGGTTGTTCCATTAATTCACCTAAAAAAATAAATAATGCCTTCTATCACACACCTCGCTCTGCCAGACCTGTTATGCCAATAATTAATTCCCATGAACACATCTAGTCTGAATAAAGCCTCACGATGTGGCAGGAATGACATAAGATAAACCAAATAGGATTAAACAAGTCAATAACAGGATACTCTTCAGTGTATCTAAACTATGTATGGATCAATAGCATTCATTTTACATAATGAATAAGTACATCATATTTATAACACAGTGCTTAAATTAAGGTCATTTTGAATTGAGAGTAACAAGATGACTAATCCCTGTCATATCTCTTTTTTTTTTGCATTCCCATCTGCAATATGTACCTCCTAAGAATTAAATTTTTTGTTTCTTTTTAAATATTTAATATTGTGACAAATATCTTTGATGTTTACATGTAAATAATAAGAAATTGGATATCTTATGATAATCTGGTGCAAAATCATTAGAAAAGGCCTGGGACGGCCCACTGTCACAAACGTGGAATTTGTCTCAGACCCAGGTCCAGAAAATCCAATGTCACATGATATGGGCCTATTTGATCAAAATATTTGGGTGGTCTGAGCAGATAATTTTGCTTCTTTCTAGAACTAAATGCTCAAAATTATCAAAAATATCTGCTAATGGACCAAGCTTGAAGTGTAGTAAAACTGACCTGAAATAGGTTTTTTACACTTATGTTTGATTTGTTGTAATCCTATAACAGGAAATACTATAAATCAAGATACTTTCACTTAATAAGATGTCATTTTTGCAGTGTAGAACATACATTACTACGCGAGTGAATACAAAGCTAAAAGGTGAGTGCTAACCTGTAGTTAACTGCCAGTTGGACTGCTAACAGATGGTGTATGTTGGTGTATGTGCTGCAGGAGGAGGAGGCAGGTGAAGGGCGCTTCAGCTTTGCCGCCTACGGCATGGGCCCTGCGTGTCTGCAGGCCAAAGACGGCATGGCCATCAAGGGCAACAACAATGCGCCTGCCTCCAGCATGCCACCTGAGAAGAGCGTGGAGGAGATGCGCAAGCTCTTCATCAGCCGCGCCAAGCGCATTGACACGGTGTCGCGGGTCGCCTTCCCACTCGTCTTCCTCATTTTTAACATTTTCTACTGGATCATTTACAAGATCATCCGCAGCGAGGATATTCACAAGCAGTAAATATTCCAAGAAAAGGGTGAGATCCAAGCCGAAAAAGCTGCCGCTGTCGCTGACCACCGCCCCTGCCCCCTCCCCTGTGCCCACTTCCTCTCCTCAGCACTCCCTTGCTTACAGTGCCGGGTCCCTGGCAGAGGTATTTCTCAATATTCATTTTATTTCTGTCCTTTTCCTCCCTGTTCTCCTGAATAATCTGGACCTGTGCAATAGCAATGCAGTAAAATGCATGATATATGAATGTGGCAATATATTTATTAAAAAATTAAAATTAAAATAAAAATGGCAACATAAATATTAGACTTTTACAGATACATCAGAGAACCTCTGAGCAAACTGAAATTCAAGGGAATGTTGCCCTTGTGAGACATTTTTTTGCAACTTGAAGACATGCTGCATTATGGGAATATGAAGAGATTACATGCGGCACTGTAATATATCAAGTATTTAAAAGAAAACTCAAATTATTTTAAGAGAGTTAACTGGAAAACGGAAAGGTTTTAAAGAACGACATGTGGTTCGGTGCTTCCATAAATAAGTAATGCAAGAGTCGCTGGAATATATCTATATCTATGTCTAGATTTGCTTCAATATATGTATTGCAAGCACTTGCCAATGCCCAGAAAAACAGGATGTCATGATGATGAAGTCCTGTCATGATGTCACATTACTGGTGGAAGCTTGACGAGTGACCGTCAAAAATATATTGTTTATACCAGCTGTGGTCAGTGTGAATTTTTTGTCCAAATTACGTCATTTACTCACGTGCCAAGTGAACAGCATGTTGCTGTACCATTTTCCTCAGCTTTTGTGGTCAACAAGAAAAAAAAGAGAAACTTTGGGCTATAAATCTTTATTGCTTTATTTATTCAGACAACAGACATATTTACAAGCTATGTATTATGACATGACTGAAACAAAAGGAAAACGTATGAGAAAAGTGTTTTATCTCTCAGCTCCATCGGTTTGCATTTTCACAGCATAGACATCATAAAAAAAAGTGATCATTTTCGTCCCCTTACCAGCATCGTGTTGTTTTCTGCATCGACATCGGCTCCAGCAGAGAGTGTTATTTTTATAAGCAGCCAGTGCCGCCATACACTTAACTATATATTTAACAACCAAATGTGTATTACTGTGACTTTTAACTCTAAATCAAAGTATGTATTGTGCAGCAGACTGAATAATTTGCAATGTATTTAAATAATAGTTTTGGTTACAACATGCTTCCATGGATTACGTCCTCATCTGGCTTCTCTATGCAATAAGAATATATGCAATTATTTTGGGTTTTTTATTTATTTATTTATTTCCTCAAGTGGCCTAGGGTCATATTACCAAAATTATATGTATGTTGTCTTTCATTCGTTCATTCATTCATTCTCAAAGAAGTCCACTATGCATGACGTGGCTACCTTCTTTACATTATGCACATTGTTTTTTTTTTGTTTTTTTTGTTTTGTTTTTGTTTTTGCCATTTTCCCACTTTGCTAATGTTTTATTTTCTTGACAGAAATGAAAGTACATTCTCACCATGCAAGGTCCTGGAGGCAGTGTGAATTATGATTCATTACCATTCATGAGATTGGTGCAGTGTTTCACTCCGTTCTACATTCTGTTTATCCGCTTGATTTGTTTTCTTGGCCAAAGAGTAATCTCCTTAAAGCGTTGCCACTGCCTTTCAGCTGTGCAAGCGAGTACCTGATGTAAAGGGTTTATCTGTTTATGAGAAATAATATGCATACTAACTTTCTCATTGGTCAATATGTTGTTTATCCCTTGAGGTAATTTGGTTAGATCTGATTAAAAAAAAAATTGCGACGTTGCATTATATCATATCTATGTTTTTGTAGCATTACCTGGGGAAACGTGGCTGAATTAATAAGAGTTGTAATCACTGTATAAGGCCCATATTTATTCATTTATTAGTAAGTATACTTCAAATATCAGTTCATACATCTGAAATGAGAAATGAATACACATTAGAGTTGCATTAGAGTGGGACTGGCATGGTGTGTCGGATTGCAATCATCGCAGAACTTCTCGGTTTAACACTTTTCTTGCTCCAGGACAGATGATTCAGCTTGTGCAAGGCATGAAAATTGTGTGCCGCACTGAATCATGACAGGGGAAATGGGAAAAATCCTAAACCGTGTTGTTTTGTGCTCCTCCACCGAGCCACTTTCTCATGTTAAATTCATAGGAATTCTCACATTTATTTATTTCAGTTTTTTTAATGAATGAAAGTCCTGCAGAAAGGTACAAGTACTGACCTCTCCTTATGTACCTTAACCGTTCAGAACACGAGTCGACTTGTGCGAATTCTGACAGTTTTAATCATTAATAGCCATCATTGTATTCAGTCAGTTACAGAATTTGTAGCACTGCAGCACTGCAGTTATTAAACTGATCAGCGATTCATTCTCACTATGATTAGATGGGTAGATTTTATTTTTGATTTGTAGCCTTTAATTTAAGAATCATGATCATTTCTGTTCATCATGCTGACATGCATTGAGATGCTCCACTCATACAGTAGTTGTACACTGTACAATTTACATTTTGGCTTTATACATGTCTGTCAGCTGTGAAATCAAATTTGAAATCGAACATTTCTAACAATGTTTTAACACGTGTCAACATTTGTAAAACTGATGCTTAGCTAAATGTT
Organism: Pangasius sanitwongsei; assembly: GCA_037576675.1. Taxonomy (NCBI): domain Eukaryota; kingdom Metazoa; phylum Chordata; class Actinopteri; order Siluriformes; family Pangasiidae; genus Pangasius; species Pangasius sanitwongsei. Next base: position 19,602,968 of record CM075009.1, on the reverse strand, counting down.
GCTGTTTCCCCAAATGCCCTTGATGATAAACGCTGCTTCAAGCCACTTATCGTACTCACGCTGCTGTTTTGTCCTTTGTGTGTAAGACTGCATTCACACTCGGATCCTCTCCTTAACTGCTAGCTATGGTACTAGAGACTGGAAGTTCACAGAGGACTAATAGTGATTTGGAAATGAGGACAATGTAATGTGAAACATCTACTATGTGCAACTGAGCCTTTATGAGGCAAAACTATCGTGCAGATATCAATTAAAAGTTTGCATTGGTTCTTAAATGGTCAGTTTATGAGGCATGATATGATTCGTTTTATGATTTCTTATTTTCTATTGACCTTTTTATTGCTAACACTTGAAGGTTGATCACTGAGAGTAACTTTAGGCATGACCGTTTTTTTGTGACACAAAGCCGTAGAGAAGGTTTTGGGGGTTCTTTTTTGCGGAAGCTTGTATGGCCTTAATCTATATTTTCATTTCTTGTTTTACTTGCGTATATCATGTATTGGCACAAAGTGCACCTCTTCATTTGCTAATTATCATAATTAAAGTGTGCAATTCCCTTTTAAGCAGTAAAAAAAAAAACAACAGCAAATGTGTTCTTTTTTATTTCTAAATCTGAAACATAGAATATTTTGCATGAATATAAATAATGGCAGATATTTTTGGCTTGTACAGAAATGTGAGCAATTTGAAGAAAAAAAGGAATGTACCATTTCTGCTGTACCTGTATATAATTAAATATTTATTGAAATATGTCATTATGCTAAAGCTAATTCTACTATTAAAGGTTTTCTGAACAAAGTCTCTGAACTGTTTTTTTTTTTTTTTTTTTTTTTTTTTTTTTTAAAGATTGTGGGCAGTTGTGTTTAGCAAGTGTTTGGACAATTTACTTATGTTAATGAACTCAAAAAGCTTTGTAATCTTAGAGGAGTTTTGAAAATCCAAAGCAAAAGAGCTCCCTTGTTTGTATTTGTTCATAAAGACATAATTACTATGAGGCTCTTGTGTGATTTTGTAAGACTAAATTGATGATGTGTGTTTGTTCTATTACCAGTGCACAGCTATAAATAATGTTGATGTTATTATGCTATTTTCGAGGATAAACACGAGTACCAATCATTTCAATATGAATGAGCATTAAAATTGAGGACAGAGGGACAGGATGTCCATAGTAAATTTTTGTGTGATTTCACAATGGCTTTATTATGCTGCTGTGCATGTCTCAGTTTGTTCACGCAGCCCTATAATTAACAATTCATTCTGCTTTACTGCTGAATATAAATGATATGTTTCATATTTGCATACTGGTTTATTATTGGAAAAAATCACTAGTGAATACCGATATGCAGCCAAATGAATCTTGAATAATTAGCCACAGTTGCAGTTCGAGAGTTTTTTTCTCAAACCATAATTATTTATTGTATTACTATGAAAGTTTATGAACTATTAACCAAATAAAAAGTCAAAGAATGATTTGTCTCATGATAGCCACACAGACTGAATAAATATAAAATTGATCTATTTGTCCTCAAATACAAACTACAAATTACAACAAATTACAAATTGGAACAAATTACAGAAGTGGACTGTGACAAAGGACTCTATATGGCTAAACACTAAGGACATTATATGGCTAAAAGTATGCGGACACCTGACCATTACATTCATATGTGCTTGTTGAACATCCCATCCCTTTGCTGTTATAATAACCTCCATTCTTCTGGGAAGGCTTTCCACTAGATTTTGGAGCATGACTGTGGGGATTTGCTCATTCACCCACAAGAATGTTAGTGAGGTCGGGCACTGATGTTGGGTGAGGAGGTCTGGGGCGCAGTCAGCATTCCAGTTAATCCCTAAGGTGTTCAGTGGGGTTGAGGTCAGGGCCACTTCTGTGCAGGCCACTCTAGCCTTGGCAAACCATGTCTTCATGGACCTCACTTTATGCACAGGGGCCTTGTCATGCTGGAACAGGTTTGGGCTTCTTAAGCCCAGTGAAAGGAATTTGTAATGCTACAGCTTACAAAGACATTTTATACAATTGTGTGCTTCCAACTTTATGGCAACAATTTGGGGAAGAATCACATATGGGTATGATGGTCAGGTGTCCACAAACATTTGACCATATAGTGCTCAGACCATCTCAGCATCTGAAACCCCTGCCACATGGTGTCAGAAATTTGTTAAGGAAAACCACTATGGGGCGTGCTGTTATAACTTCACAGTGGCTGATGTTTATTATTTTCCTGTAAGAGCACGTTGAAAGAGTTTTAATCCTCCTGTACCAACAGTGCAACAAAGACGACACAGTACAAGTAAAGCTAATTATACAAATTACACAATAAACACAAGGCAAGAGGGTGCAGATATAGACAGTCATAGTTTAAAGTACAATGTTTATACAGAAATGTGAGTTCCAAAGTGCACAGTGCAGGTACAAAGGTATAACACAATGAGCAAGTTCAGAGTTTATTTATAAAGGACACTGCTTGTGGAAAGAAATTATTTGAGTGATGTGCTCTCTTGGTTTTAACTGCTCTGAAGCATTTTCCAGAGTGTACTCGCTCAAACAGGTGATGGATAGGATGAGAAGGGTCTGCAGTGATATTCTCTGAACACTTCTGTAATCTGGACTCGTACAGTTGACTGATGGACGGCAGGCATTAACCGATTATCTTTTCTGAAGAGTGGATGATGAACTGCATTTTTCTCTTGGCCTGAGCAGAAGCAGGAACCAACCAGACAATTATGGAGGATGTCAAGATGAACTCAGTGATAGCTGTGTAGAACTGGACCAGTACTGCCCAGAGCAGATTGAATTTCTTCAGCTGTTGCAGGAAAAATAGCCTTTGCTGAACCTTTTTTACGATACTGGCAATGTTCCTGTCCCACTTATGATTGCTTGAAATGGCAGTACCAAGGTATTTGAATGACAACTATTTCGATGCGTCCCTTAGAGCAATTTGGGCATGAAGGCGTTGTTGTTTCCTGAAATCGATAATCTTCTCCTGTTTTTTTTTTTTTTTTTTTTTGGGGGTGTTCAGGTCCAGATTATTGTGCCTGCACCAGGTATATGGTCTCATCATTTTTAGATAAGTGGCCTATAAGAGTGGTGTCGTCCACAAGCTTGAGGATGACGGATGGGTCCTTAGAGGTGCAGTCGTTGCTGTATAGGGAGATGAACAGGTGGGAGAGCACCCAACAGTGAGTTGCACCAGTGCTGAGGGTTATTGCACTTGACATGCAATTTCCAGTCCACACATACTGCTATCTGTCTGTTTGTCTGTCAAGTAGTCTGTGATCCAATATCAGATGGAGTTTGGCAGATTGAGCTGAGTGAGTTTTTTCCCAGCAACTCTGGAATAATCGTATTAAAGGCTAAGCTACAGTAAACAAACAGGATTCTTGAGTATGTGCCAGCTGTGCCGAGATGCTTGTGGATGAAACGTATGCCTATATTTAATACATCCTTAACTGACCTGTTAGCTCTCTAGGCAAACTGCAGGGGGCTCAAGGAAGTCCTTGGTGGTGTTTTTGAGATATCCAAGAGTAAGTCGCTCAAAGGTCTCCCTAATGGACATTAGAGTGACTGGCTTGTAGTTGTACAGGTCAGAGATCTACAGGCAGGAACAACAGTGAGTTTCAAAGACTCACTAAAAATGTCTGTGAACACTGGTGCTAGTTGCTCTACTCAGTGCTTGACTGCGGAGCAGGAGGCGAGATCTGGGCCAGTGACTTTCCTGATATAAAGAACGACACGGCTTAGTTTTTATCCATTTGGAGTTACATTTAATGTTGTGGAACATCAGTCAAACAAGTTAGTTTCTCTTATCACTTACGTTAGATATAAAGAGTCAATCCCTGACTTACTCTCAAAGTTAATGACAGTAAAAATGCAGCTTGTCATGGTACTGGGAAACAGCGGAGTTTAAAATCCTCCTTCCTGAAGACTTTCTCATGTCGAAAAACTTAAAAACAGTTTTACTTCTGACTGTTACAAAGTGCTGACGTGGAAGATTCCTTCCATAAATATAAGGAATCCTTACACCTCCTTACAGAAATCATATCAATGATTATATGTCAGATCTTTGTTAAATAGCAGTACTGTTTTAATGCCATTTAATAAATTAGTCTATTATTATTTTTCGACTTTATGGAGCGTCTTCCCTGTGAATTATATGTTGCTACAGAAACAATAATGCATTAGAACAAGCGTATGAACATAAACCTGATTGGAATTACTGATAGGACTATTGGCCAAGCTGCTGAAATAGAACATAAAACATTTTCTGACCAGATTTGAGAATTCAACACCAGCACTTTGCAATAAATATATTTAACTCCATTGCTTAAATACAGCAGGATTCTTATTGTATACTCTTAGAACATAAGTTTCAAGTTCTCTTTCATAAGGGTCTTCTCAAAAGTTCATTGGATTAACGATAATGCACACTTTTAAGGGTTCTAAATTTTCCAAGTGTACATCTCTAAACCTTTACTTGAGAATATACTGATGCCTTTTAATATCTAGTCTCTAAGCAAAAGGGTATGCAGTTACATAATATATCTCATGTTGCAGGCTTTTATTAGGGCACTCCATCTGTTCAGTGGGTCAATGCCAGCTGAGGAGGACATCTTGAGCTCATGTGGGTCAAAGGGTAAGGACTCCAGCATGTGTGATGGAGGGAGGCAGTGGTCTTTCTGCATACTAATCTCATGGCACCTGCTGACACATGTTCATCTCACTCTGTTGTAGGGCTCTATAAAGCAGCCATCTACACTTAATCCCATTTCTCAGGTGCTACATATGGCTACATCCCCCCCATTTTTTAATGCAGGGATCAAAAGAGAGCAAAGATTTCAGCTGGTTGTACTACTGTGCTGTGTGAAATGCATTTCACACAGAATTTGCTCAGTACATTTTGGGAACCAGTCATTCTATACAGTTTAGAGTTGGTATATTTACAGGTGATACTGTCCTATCATGTGCAGGACTGCAAAACAGATTTATTCATAACAAGAATTTGGAAATCAAGTTATTAGGTTCCTGCACAATTGTTAACCAAGTAAATTGAGATGATTCTAGGATTCCTAGCCAGCCATAGGAAACCTGAAGCAGCAAAATTATGCTCCAAAGACCCTAATAAGCAGCATGAAGGGGCAGATATTTCAAATGGGGCACTCAAGACATCATAATTTTATTCAATAAAATAAGTATTGTGTTGGCAGGGGTCCAAATTATCCATTTTTCATGCCACAATTTTTTTTTTTTTAAAGAACCAAAACCACTTCTTTCAAATGTAAAACTTGTGTGCAGTGCTGTTTTTTTCCTGAATAACACAAAACCCAACATGTTATGCCACTGAGTGGGAGTAGGAAACCGGAAATTCAGTTGGAAGAGCAATCTGATTTGACACGTGAACAGGGACACCTGTTCTGTTATGAACAAGCCAGCTCTGCCAGTTTGGGGTTTTGCCTTAGGGATTTGCAGGAATGCACAAAATGATCTTTTCTCCAAAGTGGAGCAGTTTCCAACAACCAAGCTGCACTTCAAAATTACAGTTTGAAAATTTCTGAGCAGCGCACTGCAGAACACACAGGGCTCAAAACAGTACATCAAGTTTATTCTGTTCTCTCATCAGCAGAGTTGTTAAAATATGTAATTCTTGATGAAGTGCAACAGTAGAAGGCAAACAGGATTCTTTACATGCTAGTCACTCAGACACAACCATGATTTGACTTGGCGACAATTCCAAATAAAACCATATTTGCACTTTGACCTGACAGTCGGGCGCTAGCAATACACAGGATTGCCCGAGCAGTAAAAACACGTTCCTTTAAGAAACAGGGAGAGAACGCTAAAACAAAAACAAAACAAAAAAAACCAAAACGCTGGGTTTTTCCTTTTCCACAATTCAAGTAGTTTGTTTGTCTACAACAAATTCGAGTTCAAACTCAAATACAGGAGGAGTCCAGATAAAGGGGATATGCCACTCCGCAGCCCAGGAGCAGCATGGCAAACAGGATGAGGAAAGCTGTTACTCAGGTTGACTTGCATCAGCAGTGATTTGAGACGAGAGCTGCTTCACTGGCGTGGTCCCGCATAACGCCCCTCGCTGGAGCCTGCACCGCGCCCGGCACCAAAACTTGGCTTCTGAGCCATGCCCCCTCGAGGAGGCGGGCCCCTCGGACCTCCTATCCTGTCCCGTGGTCCTCCTGGGCCTCTGGGACGGATGTGCCTTTCTCCTTCACGTGCTGAACGCGTTTTCTTTTCCTCCACATTCAGACGAACATCTCCCCGCAGCTTAATGGGCTACAACACACAAGATTACCAATATTGACATACCCTCATTAAATCGACACCATCCAGAATACAAAGTATAATTAATTTCAATGTCAGACATACCCGATTGCTCAGGATCTTCTGTACGGGCTCAGAATCATCAAAAACCACAAATCCAAAGTTGGGCAGCTTGCCACCACTGTTGATCCTCAACTCCAGTACTGTTCCATATTCTGAAAAGGCAAACAAACAAACACTTAAATCACCACATCAACAACAAACAGAAGTTTATGTGGCATCATGCATGTAAACTTTGCCTTCCCCACAGGGACGCAGACTTACGTTCAAAGAACTCTTTCAGCTCAGCTCTGTCCACATCATGTGGCACGTTTCCTACGAAGAGCTGCTGGCTGTCAGGATACCGGACCACCCGCCTCACCTCAGGCTCTCCACTCTCTCCTTCCCGCACTATGAACAAACAACTGCAGTTTCAGAGATGAAGCCATAATTTACATTAACCCTGCCACATGCAAAATTACTTCTGGACAATTCATGTTATAATGTTTTGCATCCCATCAAAACTTAACTTGATGGGAAGAGACGCAATTTTATTTAGTGAGGGCTGAGAAAGGGTGCTGCATATAGTTAAACTTGCTGAGGGCAGTTTCAAATCACACCAGAGTAAAAGAAATAAATAATATATATATATATATATATATATATATA